>JAPXFQ010002912.1:985000-2185000 GCA_028564705.1 Apricaphanius iberus
AACATTTCAACACGGTGGAAACAACTCGGCCGTCCTCTGTGCGTTCAGCCAATCTTCAAGAAAGACTTCAAGTTCAGGCCATCTGCTTTTATTTCCTCTGAAATCTTTTGTCTTATTGCATTGAGATATTTCCTTACGCACGTGTCGGCAACGTCTCGCCATTGATTCCGTGCTGCTAACTGTACGTGAAGCCGCTGGGACTTAATTTCCTTCTTTAAACGCCAGATTGACTGCCTTTAACTTAAAAGCGGCATCATATCTATTTCTTCGTTTGTTTTCCCTAATGAGGGTTTGTGCACTTGTTTTCGCAAACTTACTCGCTCTCGTAATGTCTATCTGTTCCACTTTGCTTTCATTATTCACGCAAACTTCCTCCTCTCCCTCTTTCTCTCTCTTGCTTTGGTGAAGAACTGACTTTTATAATCTGTAGATCAAAGAGGCCCTCTAGTGGCAGTTAGCAGTAAAAATCAAGAAATAAACCTTACTGGATTATTGGTCGCATGTTTCAAAACATGTAAAAAAAGTAACGACTTATACTTCGGAAAATACGAAAATACGAAAAATGGCTGTGTTCCATCTTGAGTCGTTTTGTGGTGAACATCCAAAAACCCACTAAGGATGTCATGCAAAGTCAGAGTTCCGCCTTAAAAATCCAATATGGCTGCCACTCATAATATAGTAGTGTGAGATTTGCTGTAATTCCTTATTCATTTGCAATTCTCTTGATATGGATCCATCAGTTGCACTAATGGTACCATACAACATCAGCAAATGTGCTGCTTCTGTATTTAAATATATATGAGGATAAATTAATTGTTTTTAGTTTGTATTCCAAATAGAAGCAAGGCCTGTCACAGAACACAATCAGACCCTTCATTTATGACTTTTTGGACTTGTTAAATTAGATAGAACGTCATTCTCACTATTGAGTTAGAACTCCCGAGGCAAATGGAAAGCAGCAAAACATCTTAGCTTCTGTTAATTAGCATCTACGGCTACTGTTAGCATTTAGCTTGTATTTCAGACTGCTAAATAGCTTCCAATGCTTCTGCTTGCTAACTTTTACATGTATTATATACTTTTATAGGCATTAATCAGAGGAACATGTAAGTTGTTAGGTTTCCCCAAATTGGTGAAGGATATGCATTTACTATTTCAGTTAGGCTAACTGACATAATTGTGATTTTGCAGCTAACGGGAATAAAGATATATTTAACAAAATGTTAGACTGGTGATACTTTGAATATTGGATGTTAAACTTTTTACTCAGCTAGAAAAATAAAAATAAAATAAAAAAGATAATAAAAAGTGTTTGTGGTCTAACTCCAACTACATTTTAATCTAGCAGTAACATATTCCCATATTCACCTATCATTGATTAAAGTAATCAGTCAATCATTTATTTGTTAAAAGACACTAGAACCCAACATACCAAACCCAGATACAAGCAACTACAAGGTTTTCAACTTTAAACTGGAAATAGAACAGAAGATTTTTGGCATATTTTACATGATAAATACACAGGATGATTTATGTGTTTCCTTTACTCAGACTTAAGCTGCTGATATCTGATTTAGTGACTTATTGGGCACAGCCTTTTAAATCTTAAAATCTGACTATGGCCATGCCAAGAAATTCCAAGTAGCTCTTTGGTTTTTCAAAAGGATTTCCTTCCTTTGAGGGCAGAAAATCCGGCCTCTAAACCACAAGACTGTAAAACCCTCCACTGAATGTCAAAATAACTCATTATTTGCGTTTTCACAGGGATGTGTCTCACTGCATCAAAGATTAAAA
The DNA here is from genome assembly GCA_028564705.1 of Apricaphanius iberus. NCBI lineage: Eukaryota > Metazoa > Chordata > Actinopteri > Cyprinodontiformes > Aphaniidae > Apricaphanius > Apricaphanius iberus. The sequence goes on from JAPXFQ010002912.1 coordinate 986,795, forward strand.
ATTTTAAACAGTCTTTCACTTTCCTTATCGCATTACCTCAGGGCGTTGGACTGTAACGTGCGCCATGCAGGACCATTCAGTAAACACACACAGGTTATATAAATGCCTTTTCCTGCCTATCAGCATTTTGCTTCATGCCTCCATGTTAACTGAGAACTGCTGGTTCTGGCAAAACCCAAAAAAGCAGAGCAGCACATGAGATGAGCAAAGAGATTAAAACTAACCAGAAAGACAACAGGAGTTGGATATTTATTCATCTTTTTCCTTTTTCTTTATTTCAGGACCAAATTCTGCTTGTCCATGTTGCATAAACTTGACTCAGCTAGGCCTGTTTTCGTCTGTGGCAAGTATTCTTAGGAATGCAATGTTTTGTCTTCCTCAAGTGTGAGCACTTGTGCAGTAATCAGCAGAGAAAGTTTCCCCGACAGTCATTACTGCTCAGACACTAAGACGAAAAGGGCTCGTTTGTTTGTTGTCCCTCCACGGGGGTTTTGTGGTTCAGGGTGATTACACTGTCTGATGGTTAGCCACAAACCCAACACACACACACACACACACACACAGTGACATCCACGGTCTGCTACTGTTGCATTACCAGCAATTAGTCCACTAATTGAGAGTAGTTGTGCTTCGTTTTGCTTCTAAATCCATCCTCCTTTCTTTTCATATCACTCAACAAATGCTCCAACTTCGAAATACACAAATTTTTTGTTGTAACTTTTTGTGTCCCGACTCATTTAATCGACATCTATGGTTTTGTCCTTGTTTGCCATTAAAATATTATGTAATACTAATTATGTAAAGCACATTAATTGCAAAATATTGGCAATATTGTCAAATATGACTTTAAAACTCAGTTATAAAATACATAGGCGTGGGTCCTCTTTTCAGGGAAAGCCATATTAGATGATGTCTTTACTTCTACAAGAGCCCGGATGGACAAAGCGCACGGAACACGCCAGCTATTAAAACATTGATTTCCCCTCAAAATGCAATTTTTTTTGCCATAAATACATTTTTACCTCTTCGCTAGTTCCAAGCGATGAAAGAGAGACTGGTGTGCTCGTCATGTTGCTGCAAATAGATAATTCTCAGGGAATTGAGCGTTTGAAAACAGCACTAGTTGGACCTCCGTTGTTGAGTTTCTTCCTCGAAGACACAGATGCCACATGCTTATAATAATTTAGGTATGCACTGCCCCCTACTGGCCGAAAATCACACACTGGGCCTTTAAATAAAAAAAGCTCTGATTTAGTGTTTTACCTACTTTTATTGTTTAGTTTTTGTTTGTGGTACATATGCAGGGAGATATACAAAAAAACATTACAAAATTGGTCTGTTTGGTTTCAAAACTGCTAAAAGTTTCAATCAGACACTTCCTACAGTTTTCAATTTTTAATATTAGATTTCAGAGGAATCACTGGATTTTCTAGAGTTTTCTCTGCCTTTATTGAGTATAGAGCAACACAGTACTGATCCTGTTGGGATCAATTATGTGGAACTCAGTGATCCTCTGCATCAGAATTAGGCGTGTTACTTTTGCTGTGGTATCACCATCTCATTTTGTAAGCAGTTTCACCTTTAGTTTCAAGCATTTTGTCTGACAGAGTTAGCGAATCTTCATTAGTGAAGACAAATCACATATCGTTTAATTGATTATGTCGTTATTGGGTTATTGTTGCCATATGACACAACTGCATCAATTCTGTACAAGTGGAGGAGTTGTGATCCAAAGTGTTAACTTGGAAGGTAAACGATGCTAGACTGTTATTTTCCAATGGCATTGTGTCTTTATATGCAATGAAGGCGAAGCTGTACAACTGTGTTACAGGATTATAAGGTTGGAAAACAATATTCCAACTATGAACATGTCATTGAGAACAGTTCGGTCCATCACATGAAAAAGAAAAGAGCCTGCAAAAATATGGCCATCCCTTGTGGGGGTCTCAGTCTATCACAGAGAGTCTTAGAGACTGTAAAATAAGTCTGGGGCAGAATTGATTTAGATTAGGTCTGTCCAACTTCAGTCCTCAAGGCCGGTTTTCTACGTTTTAGATCCATCCCTGGTCCAACCATCCTGTTTCAAATAGCTGAACTCTCTCCAAAGGCCTGGTTATAAACCATTATTTGATTCAGGTGTAACGACCCAGGGACATGTCTAAAACATGCAGGACACTGCTCCTTGAGAACAGAATTTGAAAGCTACTCGTTTAGATCAAAAGCGTGCTCATGTGTTGGAATGGCCCAGTCAAGGTCCAGACATAAATACAATTGGGAATCTGTGTAAAGAAATTTGATGTTCATGGATGGTGTCCATCCAGTCTGACAGAGTTAAGTGAAAAAGAATGAGGAAATAATTTGGTTGTGCAAAGCATGTTGAAAGGTTCCCCAAAAGACTTGGAGCTGTAATTGCAGTAAAAGGCAGTTTGAAATATTTACTCAAGGAGGTTGAATACAAATGCACAGCAAAACTTCAGGGTTGTGTTGGTTTATTATATAAAACCTACATCAAACTACATTTAATTTGAACTTTTAAAGTCATAAAACTGTGGAAAAGTTCAAAGGGGATCAAATATATTTGCAAATTACTGTAATCTCCCAGCAGCACTGGTAAACTCAACCATCCCTGTTGAGTTTACACAACTGGGTGTATACAGCTTTCAGTGCATGCATGTATTATTGGTCCTCTATCGCAGGATGGTAAACCTATCAAATGGGTTTAAATACCAGCAGCCTGGCCTTTTCTCCTTCATATCTCCCCCTTCCTCTCCCCTCTGCCCTCCCTCTTCACTAATTAATCACTTCTCCGTTTTAGTGAAAACATGTCATTAGGTCTCAGCCCCCTTTCTTGTCTGGACCTCTTATTTGTGCCCCCATGTTAGAGTGAGTGAAATGTGTGTTAAAACCACCGTGTGGTGCTGGTTCATGCAGAGGGCGTGCTGTTGATGTCCCGTTCCTAAAGCATGTGGATGTGTTCAAGGCTGCTCTCAGATCAACGCATCAGTCGTCATGGGACCGAATGCAACACTCGATTTGCGTCTGCAGCTTTGGCAGCGCTTGTGTGCATGTTTATTAGTGCCTGCCCAATCACTGTATAATTGTGTCCTACATTACAGTTGTTCACTGTAACACAAACAAATAAAGAGCTTCCTCGGATGCTTAACCCCCCCTAACCAACCACCCACCCAATTATTATCCAGCATGCATGGCATTCCAGCTCAAAGGAATGACAAGGAGCTTGTTATTGTGCTCTTTCTGCACCACGTACTTGCACCCTTCTCATATACACACACACACTTATAAACACACACGCACACACAGGCCTTTCGGAGCGGAGGACGGCTTTTCTTTCCAGCAATAAAGCAAAAATAATCCCCAGTGAGTCTCTAATTTTAGGGAAGAAATGCTTGGAGAAATTGTGATAATTATGCTGAGGAGAAATGGCATGATTTACAGCATGAACCCGAAGCATGAAGCATCAGTTATGCTTTTTTAAAATAATATTCTTCTGCAAATATAACCATAGATGTGCAAAAGTATTTTGGCTTCAACATTTACAAATATTCTCTATTAAATCAAATCAGCTGTGGTTCTTGCATGAATGCCATCCTGGGCAAAAACCCCTTTATTTACTTGAGAATGAGAAAAGAGCGGATTCATCTAATTGGTTTCTTCGAAAATTGTAAGAGTTTGCTGAACCCAAATGGTGTTTCGATGACTCTAAAATATTTCAGTCCAAATTCAACTGATTTATACATTGTTTTTAAATATCCCTACTGTTATTTTAATTTTAATATACATCTTGCTGCTTTATTTTTCCATAAACCTTCTGAAATGTTGTGGTGCTACGGAAATAGACCTACTTAAGTTAACCTAATGGCCAGATCAGCATCCAAATGCTCTGTTTTTAGGTTTTATAAATCTCAAACTGGTTATTAAGAAAATCTTTTTGCATAGAAAATAAATCCAGTTCATGTTTAATCAGTCTAGCTGTTTTAGATTTTGGAAAAAAAAGAGGATCAAACCGTCTGAATTATAAAAATAAACCTTAAAATAGCAATTTAGTTTGGAATATGGATCTCCAAACTTTTTATTCCCTCTAGTGTTTAAAGTGACCTTTCTTGATGCAACCTCATAATAGACCTGAACATGATACAACAAATAACCAGAAGCATTCATTTAGTTTTTTTCAAATAACCAGAAGCATTCATTTAGTTTTTCAGTATCCGATCGTTTGGTCCGTTGGGTCTTCACACAGGCGGATGATCCCTTATACAGATCACAACTGGTTTTAAAAAGGATAAAGCAAGTTAAGATTGAGCCTCCAGAATATTCTCACCCAAACCCTGACCTCAGCTCTGTTAAAATAAGGATTATGCCTCAAAGCCTTTGTCTGGGACAGGAAGTAAACAGATTGAAATAAACAACACCAACTCTGCCATGTAGGTTCGTCACATATCTAACCAAATTTGTATTCAACGGTTTTTTTATGGTGACAAAAAGATTGTGGTTGAGATACAACTTGTTAAGAGACATTACCAAATTCTTTTGGGGTCTGTGTAAAATGTTATAACGTATTATATCCAAAACCCCAAAGTATTACTGTTTTTAAGTATTGCAATCACAACTTGATAGTCTAAAATATGTTGTTTTCTTCATTAATAGCTTGAAAATTGCATCCAACTAACCTTTTACAGTAGTGCCAATGTCCTGAATGGTGGGAATTTATGATAAAACTAGATGTTACAGAGTAGAAGAAAAAACTACAGGAAGGTGAAACTAAAATGCATAAATGGAGCGTTGGGTTTTCTTTTTTCAATTGCAGGTTCATGGGAAATGTGTGTGCAGACACAACACTGCAGGAGATCACTGCGAGCGCTGTGCTCCTCTTTACAACGACCGACCCTGGCAGCCCGCCGACGGACTCACTGGAGCGCCACATGAATGTCGCAGTAAGCTTTTAAACTATTCATTTATTTAAAACAAATGCAATTTTTGCTGCCATCATTATTGGCCAACAAGATTTTAAAACAACCATAAAAATGTTGAACCAAAATAATTATTTAAAAAGCTACCAGAAAAGAAACTGCATTTTCTACAACATTTTGTAGCATTTGTGAAGTTCAAATGAGCAACGAGAGAGCAAAACTTTTAGCAGCCAACAGGAAGGCTGGATGGATTAATAAAAATTGTACCATTTTATCCTTTTTAATTTACTGAGACCTATGTTTTAAAGGAATTAGCTTTACTAAATTGTATCGCTGGAATAAAATACTCTAATAAAATATTAACTCCTCTTTTATTCAGATTTTGTTTTCAGCTGCCCATTATATTTGTAATTACTGATTAATCAGAGCAAGAAAGCTAGATTTTTTCTGGGCTGATTTTTTTTCAGCAGATCAGAATCAGCTAAAATCAATATCGACCATTTGGAGCTTTGCAGAATACCTGAATTTTGGAATCAGATCTAAAATTCTGATCAGTGAATCTCTATAGGAAAAGTATCAAATACCAGATTTTTTTTAATCTGTACGTTTGATATTAGATAACCAGTTATATGACAAAACCAAACTCCAGTATAAACATTGCTGTTTTGTTTATTTATCCACCAGAGTGCAAGTGTAACGGACACGCTCAAAGCTGTCGTTTTGATTGGACGGTGTGGAGTAGGTCTGGGCAGAGAAGCGGAGGTGTCTGCGACTGCCTGCACAACACAGAAGGGTGGCAGTGTGAGAAATGCAAAGCTGGATTCTACAGAGACCCAGAACGGCCTCACACAGCTCCAGATTCATGCAAACGTAAGAATCACAAACGTACCATTGAGTACAACGCTTAACAGACAAAACAATGTTGTTCTGCCCATCAGAGCAGAATTCTTTTAATTCTGCTACATCAGAGGTTTTTAATAAACTTGTTTGAGATCATACTATATCACCTAGATGGAGCTTAAGTCTGGACTTTGACTAGACATTCCAAAATCATCTTTTTTTAAACCATTGAGAGGTGAATTTACTAAAATGCTTCAGATCATGGTCCTATTTTTTTCCCGTTTTAACAGAACACACACCTTTGAAAAATATCCACAGAATATTTCCAATTAGTTTTAAAGACCACCTTGATGGTCTTTAAAACTAATTGGAAATATTCTGTGGATATGTTAGGCCGCCCACTAGGGAAGGGTACCAAAACCCGGTATTAAATCAGCCCCGGGGCTGATTCTGACGGTCCACCCAGACCGATAAGCTTCAGTCTCATCGGTCCTCGTAACAGTAAAATTAAGGTCGTATTCATCTTTTGCGGGAGATATAAACACAAGCCAAACACTGCATTGGCCGCCCACTCCGCATTAAAAAAAATAAAAAAACACACCGTGGGAACTGATGGTGTTGGAGCAACTGCAGCACTGCACTCACCGCAAGCTTCACGCACCAGCTGTTACACAGACAGACACGATAGAGCGAACAAAACGATCCAAACGTTGGCTTTGTTTTACAAAAATAGAAGCGGACAATACACGCCATCAAGAAATGCAAAAAAAGCTTTGCTTGTAAAGGTCAGAATATGAGTAATTTGACCAAACACCTGGCTAAAATACACAAAAAGTAAAAAAATTTTGACCGCCTGAGTGCTGCAGCATTAGGATGCAGCGGTAAAGAAAATGGATGGGTGGATGTTTATATTGTTGTTCTCAATGGTCTCCGGGATTAATTTGCACTATATACTTTAGCATTCAAAATCTTCAATTTTTGCTCTTTCATTGTTTTATCGCGAAGTTATGTTTTAAACTTTTTTAAATAGGCAACATGGCATTTTTAGTTTTTGATATATAAAATATTTTTTTTATATAGTGTTTTATTAAGTTATTAATTTCTCCGTTTTTATTTTGTAGCTTTTCTGTACTTTCCTGTTCCAATTACTAAAAAATAAAACAATTATAGTTCATCATTTGTGTTTTTCACCTTTTGTTTTAGTCTTTAAAAAAAGTACCGATAAGGATACCGATAGTGTACTGGATCGATGAGGAGTATCGTTAAGTGTAATAGTATCGATAAATCCTTAACGATACCCATCCCTACCGCCCACACCTTAAAAGGTTTAGCACTGTTCCATGTTTTGAGCCCCAAAGCTTAAGAAATTATTTAAAAACTCTCCAGAAAAATCTGTATCCCATCAGTTTTTGTATTTCCTTAGACCAGAGCATGATGTGTGGCGATTTCAGATTTCTTTGATTTACTTCATAATTTTCTTTATTATTGTTGTTCTGCATGTTGTTGTTTTTTTTGGGGGGGGGGGTGTTTTTTTATATAGGGCCATTGGAACATGTGTGCTATAGAAAAAAGTAAAGTTTATATTAAAAAACGAATATTGTGCTTCGATAAAACAAGTGAGGTGATTTTTCACCTGTAAATATTAGAGTAAATACTTTGGCAAAATGACACCTTGAAACTCACAACATGAACTGGTGGGCATGATTAATTATACCCTGCCTGACAAAATGTTGCTGGTGTGAATCAAAACATTAACCTTTGCTGGCATAGCAATCTCATTCTCTGAGAGAATGCTGAAGGAAGGATGGGATCACAAGCCGGGACCTGTTGAATTATGCTCAGTCCTGACGGATACCTGGCTCTGATTGTGTGTGTGAGAGGCAGCAGACGGCCCATGCTTTATCCACTGTTAACATCGTAGTTAATCATCAGATGGCGGCATTCCTCCTCCTTGACTCAAAGCTCAACACAAGGCTCCCGCTTGTCCACGTTGGCTTGTTTTACCATTTTTCAGACGTGACTCAGAGCTCAGGTAGCTCGGGGATAATCATTGTCAGGAGTCGTAAACATGTGACGGTCCTTTCTCCTGCAGGGGGGTTGTGAGCGGGCGTGCTGCCCTCCACTGATGAGGCGACTCTTAAGTAAACATGAGATAGTCATCTATAAACACAGTGGTGGCTACATTCACCTTCTGATTATCTGTCAGATTTGACCAAGTGAGCTCATTCCTGCTGCCACACGTATGTGTTTCAGTTCATCAATGTACATCTCGTTGAATTCAGAACAATCAGACCATTAAATAATACAGAGATGATGATGTCGATCAGTAAAGAGATGCTGGAAAAATGTCAGTTTGCACGTCTTGGAGAAGACATCTCCATTTTCGCTGGTTCTACAACAGCTTTTATGCTTCTTTTTTGTTTTTTCAGAAAAATGTCACTCTCCAGTCTCAAATTTTCTTTCCTCAATCCATCTTTAAGAAAAGTAAATACTAAACTTCAATGTAAATGTGATGCAAATATTTCTACAGTGGTCAGGCTTGAAGTAGCCATAAATATAGAACCAGATGGATGGATGTGTGCAGAAAGCCAGTAAGCCTTAAAAGAAACACGTTTTTTGACTCCTCCTGCATTACATCACCATCTTTTAATTTGGTACATTGGAAGGTGGATCATCTGGACAAAGCTGTGACCGAGGCACAAATTCTTCAAACTTGTAAAAAAAACGATGGCTATTTCTAACAAAAGGAAAGAAGTGGAAACTTTACTTCACGTAACACTTTGTGTTTCAAAGCCTTTATGAAAATAGCAGTTCTTGTTAAAAGTTTTTAGGGCATAATTAAGTGGTCATATAACATATCTCTGCTTCGCATTCAGTAACAGTGATGACTAAAAGATTGCACATGAACTTAAAGGTGTTTTCCATAGTGTGTCTGCCATGTACCTCTGTGCCTCTGATAAGGTCACAGAAATGATGCACCACCTTCTTTACTGCAGCTGTAACCGTGTCAGCATTGAATTTTTTTGATTAGGTTGGGTGTTGCTCATATTTGTCTCAGCTGAGGTTTCATCTGTGGGGTAAATCACCGACGGCTGATTGATGGGGGCGGGGAAGGAGCTTCTGCATACTTGGAGCACCCCTGAGATGAAGGTATTGGTTGTGCAATCAAACTGCAGTTTCACTGACAAAAAGAGGAATTTCCCTTTGTTCTGAGAAACATTTTTTCATACCAACCTCTGAGAAGCCCTGGGCAGAAATGCTCACACAAAAGCGCACCCAAACAGATTAACCGAAGGTAGGGTTACATTGTGCGTTTGAAGGGTTGTGATTACTGTCTGTGTTGGTTGCTCAGGCATGTACTTCGTCATGTTAACTCCAGCTCTTCTAGATGCGTACATATTTACTCACAGTGAAGTCGTGACCTCCACATGCGCTCGCTAATTCACACTGTTATGCAAACTAACAAGACCATCAGCAAGTGCAAGTGTTGGGCCTTCACTTTGAACTAAGGCGTGCTCTCTGTTAAATATTACCAGGCTGTTTACAAAAAACCAGACGTCTTGTGTGGCTGTCAGGAATACAAATGTGATATCTTTATGATTTTATGGATTCTGTAGTCAGTTATGTTTTATGATAAAGTTTATCTTATCTTCACAGTCCTGGATGTTTGAGAATAACTTTATGGTTTGATGTTGAGGAAGATAAATGCAAAATTGTTCAAAAGACGGCACTGACGCTATATACTCAAGCAAATCCCATGGCATCAACTTGAAGTATTTAGGCTTCTAGAGGTGGATACAACAGCTTTCTGGAGATAAAACTGAGCGTCACAATGGCAAAGAAAGGATTTTAAGGGATTTTGCAATGTGGAAATGTTGCTGGTCCCTAAAAAACGTGTATTTCTGAAATTCTCAAATGACTTCTCTCTGTAAACTCTCTCTAAAGGTTGACAGAAAATAGTCCCAAAACGGATAAATTATCCATTTGTTTTGTAGGAAATGTCCCCTATTTGCAGTAAAAGACTGAGAAATGTCTGGTTTGAACATTCTCAATTTCAGCATTGAGATAATCACTGGTAAGGTCAGAATTTGGCATGAACAACATTAAACCTTGGCTCAATCTTGCCTAGTATTGACGTCAGTGGTGTTGGTGTGATGATGTTGAGGATATTGTCTTGGCACACTTTAGTGCTCTTTAGAACCAAATTAGAATCATTGAACTGCCATAGCCTACCTGAGTGTTGTTGGTGAACATGTCTATCCCTTTATATATAGCACTTTGAATTGCCTTGTTAATGAAATGTACTCTACAGATAACAGTCTTGCATGTATGACCACATTGTACCCATCTTCTGATGGCTATTTTCCAGGGGAATAATGCTTCTTTCAAAAAGCTAAATTTGTCTTAACTGGTTTCTGAACATGACAATAAGATCACTGCACACCAGTGGCCTTTACATTCACCAGATCTCAGTCCAATAGAGCACTTTTGGAGCGTTGAATTAGTGAGGATTAGCAAATGTATTATTTTTCAATTGCATTCTACTCATCTGAAGTTGGGTAATAGGTTCAGAAAGAGAGCAAGACCTCCGTCTCCCTCATGACACTTCGCAGCTCCTAAGATGTTCCCAGGCCAGAGAGGGAAATGCATATGTTCCCACCCAAGAGATCTTTGACCTTCTAATGTAATGCATCCAGAAATCATCTAAAGGGAATCTTCCAAAACACATCTGTATCTGATGCCTTAAACAGCTCTGGTGACTATTCCAATCCAAAGGGGCAAGGGCTCTATTTCAAGTTCCCCACTGATGACTGAGATCTTCACCTTATTTCATAGTCTGAGCCCAATAAGCCTATGAAGGAACCTTATTGGAGCCACTTCTATTCAGAAACTCTTTATTTTATGCCATGGCCTTTGTCTCTTGACCAACAGTGATGGTTGAAATCTCTCCAACTACATGGCCCTGCTACTTGTAACCAAGAGACCAAGATCTTTTCTTCCATAAGCTGGAGAACCATTACCTCAGACAGTAACTGACTCTCATCCGGGTCACTTCCCAATTAGCTGTTAGCCACTACAGTACACTCCGAGACACGTGGCTTGAAAACAACGCCAGGACAATAGACTGCAAAAAAAGCAAATGACACATTGAAATTCCCATTTCACATCTACACCTTGAGAGCCTGTCCAAAAACACCACCACCAGGGGTACACCTGGGAGTTCATGACCAAAACCAAGATTTGGGCACTTATTCTACTTTGGTTAAACAGAAGTTGGATAGACTATAAAAAGGAATGTGGCACCACATATTTTCACTGCACTCACCACAGTGTCATTGGGGGAAAAAACTTTAAGATCCACAAAAAACAGACGGTCAAACCTCTATGATCCATCAGAACAATATAAAGGAAAATATCTGGTCTACTGTTAAATGATGTGAGCAAAGCTCATTTGCTTCTAGTGATTCAAGATTTGTCAACTAGTAAGATTTCCAAATTCCAAGGGCTGGAGTAGAATTTCCATACTGTAATTCCTCTATAATAAAAACACATTCTCTTGTCCTCTTCTTAAAAGCTGAGACCTCTGCCAAGGCCTACCATACTATACTATATATGTTGTCCTGTTCCATGTGACACTCAAGAGGCCTGTCAGTCACAATAGTGCCATATTGTCCAGAGCCTTCAACTTCTCAGTGGTTAGCTTTTGAAGCAAAATCTGCTTGAGCGATAGACTTGTCTTGCCCACAGTACTCAAATTCTGCATCTCCCTCTCTGGAAAAAACAGACCGGTCATAATTGGAGGCGATATGAGTCCTGAGAGATATCAAGATGATCTTCTGCAACCCATAGTGATCCTAAGGCTCCACTCTTTTGTGGTAAACTACAGCCTCCAAAATATCAATTCTCACTGCTATAGAGCAAGGTTTATCACACACTACCTCCAGGATTTTAATGACTTGCCTGTAGTGCAACTTGTGCAAAATCAAAATTGGTATTAGCTATAAATGCTGGTTGAAGAATAGTATGCCACTCCCCAGTGGAGTATGACCAAGGAGATGATCTTCAAGAGGAGATGCTGTACATGATTCATCCACATTCTGTTGAGGGCCTGTTTGTTAAAGGATTTAAATGTTGAATCGCCGAAATGTCTTCTTTCTTTAAATTTTAATCATCCAATTCAATGAACGGTACCAAACAAGAGTCGGGAGAAAATAAGTTGATTGTGTTTTTATCACAAGTGGGGCACTATTTGAGGGGAATTAAATATGCCTTCCAACTTTAAAACAGGTATGGTTTCAACAACAAAACCCAAATTTCCTTAATTTCTGTGTTGAATAGAGTTTAAAAAAGGCTTCCTGCTTTATAGCACTACACCAGTTTTTACCAGTGCAACTGCAAGCACCTTCAACCAGAGAGAAATTGTCTGAGAATCCCATTTTTATGACCCTTTCTCCTGGCTCCCTGTTTTCCCTCCAGATAAGAGCGAATTTATACAGGAGGCCTGGCTTCCTCTCTGGTCTTGAAATCCCAGCAGACAGAAGTTTTTCTCAAAAATGCCAGTAAAGAGCTGGGTGGACGTTACAATGTTGATGTAAAAATATTGTTTTTGGAGGTTGTTTAAAGAACACCATATCAGCACAAAATTAGGTGACACGAGGGAGTGAGAAAGCGGAGAAATGGAGAGCTGTAATTTTTGGGCTTGAGTGTTAATGTGGAGTTTTTGTCCTTAAACAAATGTTGGCTCCTTTTTAGGTTTTTGGAAAGACATTAAGAACGTTTTTTTCCAGGTCACAGTAGGTAGTCTGTGTTTGTGGATGGTTATTATGTAATAAAAATCTAACAACAAACGGTTGTTGGATAAGAAAAAAGATAGAGGGCTTTGTCTTCTACACCAGGCAAACAATAGTGTAACCTTTGAATGATAAAACATCTAACCACTGGTCGTAAATTATTATAATGTGCCTAAAAGACCTTCGGACTTTGTGTTTAATGCCAAGTACGTTCATCTGTTACAAATACGTTAATTTTCTTGTTTTCTTCAGTTTGGTTTCATGTCTTTTAATCAACATTCTTTGAACTCTTTTCACTTTTCAGCATGCAGATGTCACCCAATGGGCTCCATGCCCTTCCACATTACCGATGGCTCTCTGTGCGACCCTTCCAACGGAAACTGCATTTGCAAACCTGGAGTCGGCGGAGCGGAATGCGACAGGTGTATGGTGGGATACTGGGGCTTTCATGAGTATGGCTGTCGCCCATGTGACTGTGCAGGAGACTGCGACCCTTTTACCGGGGACTGCATGTATGGGTAGGTAAAAAGACTTGAGCGCTTCCAAAACGTAAGATTTCTGATTATGGTAAAATTGTAAAATTGAACAAAGATTAATCAAAGTAGCAGTCAAGATACTGATTGTAACTCTGGAGGAGCTACAGAGATCAATAGCTCTGATGTGGATCTCAGGACAACTTTTAGCTGTACACAAATTCACAAATTTGGGCTTTATGAAGAGCAGCAAAGAAAAGGTCATTGCTGAAAGCAAGACAAGAAGTCTTGTCTACAGGCATAACAGAGGGGTGTGCAAAATAACCAAGTACCATCCCTACAGGGAAACTTGATGGTAGGAGTATCATGCTTTTTTAATATGGTGACATGGAAGCTGTTCAGAGTTAGTGGCAATATGGGTGCAACTGAATACGGGGTGGACTGGTCTTTGGTCCTTCAAGGTTTGCAACAAGATTTTGCATATCTTATCCAAGTCTGTTGTGGAGAGTCCAAACTCTTTTGCCATCATCTATTGGGTTATCAGGATCAGAGCCAAATACTTAAAATTGCTAAACAACCTGATAAGGAAGGCTGGTTCTGTTCTTGGGACAACTAAGTAAAGTTGATTGGGGGAATTCTACCAATTCTGATAAGAAGCGCTTTCAAATATCCAGCCACAATAAGAACATGTGTAAATTTCTGACAGCCATTTCAAAATAATATATGTTTTTCTTTGCAAAGTGTTGTCCAGCTGTATTGATTCAATGTGACATGTGTGATCTTGCGTTATAGCTCTGATCTGGAACTATACAACCTGGATGGAAACTCCAGTGAGCCAGTCAGGATCTTCAGCCCACATGAACTATTTTCTGCTCTCCACTACTCAGGTGAGATTAATCCTTCTAAAACAATCCAGTAAATATTGGATTGTTGTTTCGCTATTTACTCAGTCAATTTTGAAGTGAAATGTATTGAATGACAGGAACATAAACATCTGTCGCTAAACCGGGACATCTTAGAGGACGGACCAGTGGAAACATGATGACGACATCTAGTATTTTGTGCAATTTGATGGCTAGCAAGTGGTTGCCTTCAAATTGCTTTAAAGCGCGTCAAATCTGTTGAGTAAATTTTATGTACCTATATATACCATAATCAGTTTTAAACTACTATGAATAGTTATCGATAATTAATAAATTTAACAGCTAATCGACAAACCCCTACCAGCAAATCAGCCATCAGCTGTCAAGCCTTAAGGTGATCTCAGAGAGTAAAAAGATTTTCTTCTCTCATCACCGCCTCCCTGTAGCTGCAGCTTTTATAGGCACATTCCTCACTGGACACATACTCTGCTGCTTGCATTCCCGGGACACCGCAAACGCTGTCCGAGACCTCACAGGAACACGCCACATATGCAAGTTATTTGATTATGTTACAAATTGTTGCTTGTGTCTGTTCCCTGCAGAGAGGTGCGAGTGCAAAGAGCAAACGCTGACCAACAGTAAACTCTTCTGCACCATGAACTATGCATACGGTAAGAAGCCAAGCATCTACCTCTAACCCATTATTAGGGTCATCAAAGATGTTTCATTGAGGCGATTCCTTTTTAGTGGTCTAAGAAACCTTTTAGGTAGTTTAATTACGGTGAAAATGAGGCATTTAAAAAACATTCTTTAACTCCTACTGTTAAATTACTCCTACTGTTCCAATTCTACTGTTAATTTGGTTTATTAGCTAAATCAAAATTGCTCTCCAGTGAATTACGGGAAGATTGGCCTCACCCCAGAGCAATATAAAATCACAGGATGGCGTGCTGCTCTTCAAGCTGTAAAGGCCTCAAAAAAAATGTTTTCTTAGAAATGCTTTTTGACAAAAGAGCTCTACTTTATTTCCAATTAATAAAAAAGTAAAAAGTTGGAATATATGCCTTTTTAAACAGTTTAACAGAACGGCAAAAACAGACCGCTTATAAACTTTGAGGTGTTCTTTTGTCATTTTATTGCAGATGCAAAGCAGTTCAACAAATGGAAACTATATTTTTATTAGAATCCCTCTGATGTGGTAGACTAGTCTGCATCTTTTTCTAAAGGGGCGTTTCATTTCATTCACTGACATTTGTTTGTTTTTACAGCCAAATATAATGTTTTTAATTTACTTCACAGATGTATTTTGCCTTTGATGATACAAGAGTTTGCTTTTCAAGCTCTAAACCCAAAGTAAAGGATGAGCTATCTTTCACTTACTTCATCATGAACTTAAATTAAATGATTGGGTTTGATCGTTTTTACAACAAGCTTAGAAAGTTAACATTGAAATGTTCGTACCTCATTAAGTTTCAACAGAGCAGAACAGTCCTGACACATGGTGAAAACAACTCTGGAGTTTGTATTTTGGTTTCAGCATCTGTTTTCTCCTTCCTAACCTTTAGTGCTAAAAGTCAAAGTGCTGGCGGCCCACGATAAAGGCTCCCACGCTGAGGTGGAGGCCAAAGTTCAAAAGGTCCTCAGCCACAACACCAAGCTGAAGATACGGAGAGGTCAGGTCACGCTTTACCCCGAGTCCTGGACAACTCGGGGCTGCACGTGCCCCATCCTTAACCCAGGTTAGTCACGGCCTGACACAGTGAAGCCAACAAATGAGGTGCAAGGATAAAAGGTCAAGATCCGCAATTTACAGTGTTTTGCTAAAGCATTCATGTACATATACAAATAAGTATTTAGTCACCTGCCAATTGTGCAAGTTCTCCCACTTAAAAAGATGAGCAAAGCCTGTAATTTCCATCATAGCCTCAACCATATACCTCAACCACGAGAGACAAAATGAGAAAAGGTAATCCAGAAAACCACATGGTCTGTTTTTTCAAGACTTTATTTGCAAATTATGGTTGGGGAAAAAAAGTATTTGGTCACCTACAAACAAGCAAGATTCCTGTCTCTCACAGACCCATAACTTCTTCTGTAAGAAACACCTCTGTGCTCCACTCTTTACCTGTATTAATGGCATCTGTTTGAACTCCCCATCAGTATAAAAGACATCTATGACCTCAAGCAGTCACACTCCAATCTTCATTATGGCCAAGACCAAAAAGCTGTCAAAAGACACCTAAAACAAAAATGTAGACCTGTACCAGGTTAGGAATACTGAATCTGCAATAGATATGCAGGTTGGTGTGAAGAAATCAACTGTGGGAGTAATTATTAAGAAATAGAAGAACACTGATAATCTCCCTCCATCTGGGTCTCCACCAAGATCTCACCCTGTGGGGTCAAAATGATCTCAAGAACACTGAGAAACAATCCCAGAACCACAACCAAAGTAACAAAGGCTACCATTATTAACACGCTACGCCACCAGGGATTCACATCTTGCGGTACCAGATGTGTCCCCCTGCTTAGTCTGAAGTTTGTTAGAGTGCATTTAGATAATCCAGAAGAGGACTGGGAGAATATATGTTCAGTTGAAACCAAAATAGAACGTCTTTTTAAAACTCTATTTGTTGTGTCTGGAGGAAAAAGAATGCAGAGTTTCATCCAAAGAACACCATACCTACTTTGAAGCATGGGGGTGGAAGCATCATGCTTTGGGGCTGTTTTCCTGGAAAGGGACTGATCTGTGTAAAGGAAAGAATGAATGGGGCTATGTATGGTGACATTTTGAGTTAAGACCTCCATCCATCAGTGAGGGCATTGAAGATGAAACGTGGCTGGGTCTTAAGGCATGACAACGATCCCAAACACTCCACCCAGGTAACGAAGGAATGGCTTCGTAAGAACCATTTCAGGGTACTGGATTGGCCTAGCCAGTCTCCAGATCTCCCATAGAAAAACTTTGGAGGAAGTTGAAAGTCTGTGATGCCCAGCAACAACCCCAAAGCATCATCCGAAAGCTTCTAGAGGAGCTCCTCATGGAGGAATGGGCCAAAATACCAGCAACGGTGCGTGAAAACCTTATGACGAATTACAGAAAACATTTGTCATTGCCAACAAAGGGTATATAAAAAAAAAGTATTGAAATTAACTTTTGTTTTTGACCCAAATACTTATTTTCCACCATCATTTACAAGCAAATTCTTTCAAAATCAGACCATGTGATTTTTCTGGATTTTTTTCTTAATTTTTTTCTCTTATGGTTGAGGTCTACCTATGGTCAAGATTACAGGCTTCTCACCTTTTTAAGTGAGAAAACTTGCGATTTTTTTGGCTAACTAAATACTTTTTGTCCCCACTATAGTTTTTCACATTTTGTAACAAAAGGTTAATTCAATGCATTTAGTTGAGATTTTTTGTGATTGATCAACATAAAGTAATGTATAGCAGTGAAGTGGAAGGAAAACTCTGTTGCCATTTAGATTTAATTTAGACTGCGGCTGTTGTTCAATCATGAATCAACTGTGGTTGATTACTTTTTTTAAATTCTTAATTATAGATTAATTTTATGCGTCACACTCAGACACAATTACCACCCAACCTTAGGTAGGCTGAGAAATCTAAAAAAAAGCATAGAACTATGCCCTGATGTAAAAGAAAAAAGAAGAAATCATAAGGCAGAGGATAAACTAAGCCACAGACATCAGTATTGGAAGAATTGCACAGATTTCTATTCAACTTTCGGACTCCAGTAAACCACAGATTTAATGATTTACCTAAATTAATTCAGGAGCGAATTAGCAACTCATCAAGGATGTCACAAAAGAACCAAGAAAAATATAAAAATTGGTGTATGCACAATTAAAGTTGGCGTAAATGGCATCCATGGGGGACTGCCACAGCCCAAACTACTACAAGATCACAAAGGCCTGCTTCCCATTCACCAAAAAAGATCTTAACGATCACAAATATTTTGGGGGAAATATTATGTGGACTGATTAGTTAAACAATTATAGGTTTTTAATAAATATTTAGTGTAAAAGCAACAATAATCATTATATGGTTATGGTGGAACCTGGAATTCTGCTCTGTAAACTCAAACACTAGTTATGCAGCAGGACAATAATCAGAAGCCTGACAGCAAGTTCATCTCTGAATGGCTGAGAATTAAAAGGTTTGGAATGAGCTTCTCAAAATCTGGACTTAAACTCCATTAAAATGTTTTGGCATTTTACTGGTGTTCAAACCCTTTAGCTTGACCGAAATTTTAAAAAACTCTGCAAAGAAGGATTGGTATATTCCTTTACAGCAAAGTAAAGCAGCCATTTCCAGTTATCTCTAACATTTTACGGCGTTATTAGGTTTCACAGATATGTTTGTTTTATAATCATTGCCTGATATTAAAATTTATTTGTTGTTCTTAAATATTCAACCGTGACAAAAAAGCTGAAGTAGAATAAATCTTTAAAAAAGGGGAGAAAACACTTTTTAACAAAACAGAGTAAAATGAAATGGTTTTTAGACTGCATCTATCTCAGTCACGCCGATGCCATATTAATTTTTGGACACGAGGTTGTTGGCAAATTCAAAGACGTTTGAAATAGCTTCTCTTGTATTCTCTAATGTTTGTCATTATAACAGCAAACCCTTTTTTTGTTAAACTTCGAGTTTATAATATTTTACATAGTGATGAACTAAGCTCAGACTGTTTTATCTTACAGGTGTGGAGTATTTGGTGGCGGGCCACTTGGACCGAATGCAGGGTCGGCTCTTGGTCAACATGAAGAGCTTCGTAAAGCCGTGGAAGGCCAGTTTGGGTCGTAAAGTCCTGGCCCTGCTAAAAAAAGACTGCAACTGGTAAACGGAAACAGAACAGATGAGAAGGATGGTTTCTGCTTTCCTGCTCCTGCTGTGGGAGCAGGTTTTGAGGGACTGGACTGAGATGATTGAAACCATCCCTTTCTCTGCTGTTGTCCAACAACAGCACAATACCCATGCCGGATGTATTAAGAAATGTCTCTCTTGCATCTGTGCAAACTTCCTCTTGCATTATTATGTTTGAGTACAAGTGGATTTCACCAGAAATGTAGAACTGCTCTCCCTCCTCTGCAGCACTTTAGCCTAAAGTGGACCAAGCCAACAAGGGCACACTAAGAAAAGGAGGAACAGACCCGCTTGGACTCAATTCCCCGAAGTGGACCGTGGACGCAGCACATTTGCACAGCTTGTGTGAGAGCTGCAGACACTGAGTGCAAAAACACGTTGAGTGACGACGAGCAAGCCATACAAGCCACTACAGGTGGTTAAATCATAGCCAGTCCAGGTGTGCCTGTGATGAAATCAAAGCAAATGGCTTCCACTGGAAACCAGAATGTATTTGCCCCCCCGACTGTTGCTAAATGAGGCACAGTCCGAAGCCTCTCTGTAGGGTATGAACCCCTCAATGTTTGCATCGCTGCATAATGTGATTTTTTTTTAATATTAATATGCCCCCATTTGGACTCAGAAAGTTCTTATTCTTTTCTGCTTTGTGCCCATGTACAGTATTATTTGTATATATCTCTATAAATATTGTCGCTCACTTTTATTTTTGTTTATGGTAATATTAAAGAATAAATCCAGCCTATTACAAGTTTGGTCTAATTCCTATGTTTCAGTATGTCGTTTTCTATTACTGCAGCCATGTTAGAGAGGTGTAAAAGTCTTTATAAGAAATACACCTTTCACTGCAGCAGTGTAATCTCACTCACAAATGTAAGCTTTTTTCTATTTCAGTGGGGGGGGGGGGGGGGGGGATTAGTTTTCAACAAAATTATTGGTGGCTTAATTATTGACACTCCTAACAATTACGATTAAGTACATGTAACTAAAATGAATCCATATTTTATTGTTAAGCCATTAACAGTTTCGATAGGATTTAGAGCCATTTTATTTTTTTAATCAAATAGCCCAAAAAAAAAATTCAATATTTTTAAAAAAGGCAACGTTACTCAAAAAAAATAATAGACTAAGATATATTTTCATATTAACATTATGATTATTATTATCCTGTATCTACAACAGACAGATTATAATTTTATATTAAATTACAAAAATAATTTGGATTGCTAAGGCTAAGTAGCTAGCTAACCTTAGATAGTTATTGCTACGTTCTGTTTACCTCAGAAGTCGTAACTTGGAGCTAGGTTTGGGGTGACGCCCGAGTAAGCGGCATTCCAGTTAACGTAGTCGGATCGGTCTTTACTCCAACATGGCTGCACCCAGGTAGCTATAGTTGTTAGTAAATCTTTTTACTAACATCGCCCAAAAAACGTCAATGCTGAGAATGGCAACACTACATGTTACGTTTATGCTCGAGGCCGTCAGAGTCTTCGCTGTGCTTTTACTGCTTTGGCCGGAGCTTCAAAGCAGTAAAAGCCAGCAAGGCAGAAGTTGAGCTAGCTGAAATTTAGACGCCGTCCCCTGAGCATCAACCAATCAGATCCTCTCACTGCAGGAAGTTGCCAGACCCCAGCGTTGTCTAAACAACCGCGATGCGCTATTGTTTAAAACATCCAGGAGGAAAAGGCCCGCAGACGCACTTTACCAGCGTCAGCCTTAAAAATGTATTGGCGTCAAACTAGTAACTTTTGAGCGTTTTTTTGATGGCGACAAAGCGTGCGGTGTGAACGTACCATTACAAACATCCTTTTAAGATGTACTTTACATAAGCAGACACCGCTTTTATTTTGTTAAATTTAGAGTTGCAGGCTCTACATGTAAGATGGGTTTTAGACCCATCATTATTTGTTTGTCTTATAAAAATCGTCACTTTTTGACCACAGCTACAAATATTGATGTGAGGAGCGGCCATATTGAAGGTCAAAGTCAGAGCAAAAATAATCAGACTTTCAGAGTGGCATTTCGGTTAATTTTTTTCCACTTGGAAGTCGGAGTATCACCTTTTACATGGTTTTCATGTTATAACCACAAAGCGGCTAGTTTGGCGCCTATACAGTTTTAGGCTGCAGCTTGCAAAGCTTGTGTGCGGGCCTTTCTCTGCCTGGAATTTTAAACAATGGCGGATCGTGGCTAGCTAGACAACGCTGACATCGGGCAACGTCACTACAATGAGATGCTCTGATTGGTTCATGCTCTTGCGCCGCCGCCAAAAAGTGCAAGTAGCTGAACTTCTGCATTGCTGGCTTGTGCCGCTTTCAAGCTTAAAACACAGGAAAAGTTTAAAAAATTGACAGCCAACGCACACAAAGCGCCGCAGAGACTCTGACGCGCCTCCGAGGGCCTCAATCATAGACTAATTGATGAGTAATCTTGCGGCTATTGATGTTTGGGGCGTCGAGAACGCACCATAATGTATAATGAATGGCTATAATCTGAGTCTGACAACTGTGGTGTACACTTATATTCAGTTTGGTATCCCTACATACAATTCAATGTAACCCAATTGATTGACACAAACGTTACTTGTATGTAGAATTTGTGTGCAATTAAATCTGTTCTGGGAAGGCCACGGAGATCATAAAGACTCTGGAAGGGCTGTAGAGGTCTACACCTCAGGTGGGAGAATCAGATGAGTTAACAGCTATTACTTGTGTGCTGCACAAATATGGAAGGGTGGCAGAAAGAAAGTTGTGATCACGAGAAAAACCATAAGAAGTCCCACTGCAGTTTGCCACAAGCCATGTAAAAGAAGCACCTCTTGTCCGCATCAAAGATGCCATGTGTGGGGAAAAACACTTTCTGTACCCAGCTTTTGCACTATGAATCATGGTGGTGGAAGCACCATGCTGGAAGGAATCCCTGTCTGAGGTTACAAAACACTCATCACTGGTTTAGATAAATGCAAAATCTTTGGTTAGGATCTCCGAAAATCCTAGTAACCATTAATTTTACAAAGAGTAGTAAAGATGGATAGTAAAATATCCAGCTTGTAATAAGCCCTTATTGTCAGTGGGAGCTTGTGTCTGAGTACAGTGGAACCCTGACACAATCACTTGAACACCAGCTGTTGTCACTGCATAGTCCTTGAAATACCTCACATAAGACTAAAATATCCTTATCACTCCGGCCTCTCACACACGTCCTGTTTCTCTCCATGCGTCCTTTCAGATCAAGTCTTCCATACAGTCGCACAGCACCGCAGAATGTAAGCATAACAGACAGAACCCCTGACCATCACGCTCGGTTTGGGTTTAGATGGAGAGCGCGTTTTCCGCTTGCAATGTGACGCGTTTGGCTGATAAGTGTGAACACATTCCTGGTGTGTCGAGCGGCTCTCTGGGTCAAAGGTTCTTCTCCCGTCTCTCCGCCTCGCCTCACAAACCACGCCAAAGCTGAAGTGGATGTTTTCACACGGCTCAGCCCGGATGGCCTCCGGTAGCCACATTTCCTACTTCATGACCCGTTCAAAATTTGTGGCAGAGCGCTTGAGGCCTCTCCTGGTTTCTGCTGAGCTGTTTCCAGACAGCAGGGTATGGAGGGTGAATGAGTGCAAACGCAAAGAGGAATGTTGAAATAAAAGATTAGAACAAACCTGCTATGTCTGCAGACAACATATGTCCCCCTTCCCACCATCCATCATGTTGCGCTGACATATTTCTGCAGAATACCGCAGGGGAACATACAGTGCAGGGAAAAAGTATTTGACCCCTTACAGATTTTTTTTCTCTCTATTTTGCTTTTTGTAAATACTGTTTAAAATCAAACAAAAAGAAGCAGAGCAAATACAAAATGCAGGAAGCAACTCTCTACCTACCAAACCTAATAGCTGGTTTAGCCAACCCTTGTTGGCAACAACTGCTGTCCATAATTTTTATAGATGGATGGGTTTTGGTCTGCTCTTCTTTGCAGAATTGCTTTAAGTTACACCTTGGTTCAGACTTTGACTAGGCCACTTCAGAATCTCTGTTTTATCCTTTGCCATTCGGGGTGAATTTCCCGTTTTGCTTAAGGTTGCAAACTGATAGGCATTATCCTTCAGGATTTTCTGTTAAAAGAGCAGAATTCAGGATTCCATCACATACAGCAAGACGTTCAGGTGTTGAAGCAGCAAGGCACCCCAGACCATCACTCTGCCACCACTGTGTTTGACTGATATGCTGTGTAAGTCTTACACTCAATATAGGTTGGGCCTGCTGAGCTTTAAATATTCAAGGATTAATCACTGATGCATGTTTGGGGTAATTTTTCAAGTTCAGATGTTCCTTTTTTTCCCCTCATTTAAAAAAAATTGTTTGGGACATAATGTATTTTTTTTCTCAATCATTTATCCTACTTTGTTTTGTCAGACAAGTTCTGTTTCATTTAGTTACTGACTCTATAGGTCTCTCTGTAGCTTCAGCAATCACCGAGAAGATACGGATGCTGAGAGGACATTCACAGACTCGATGAGCCTCGTCATTCTTCAGTGACAGATTGTTCAGGTGAATAAAATTTGAGAGCACATCTCGGCAAATCCACCTGAAGGTCAGAGTGTCCAATAATCAGAGAGGAAATAAATAAAACCACAAATTAAAACAAAGGCCTCCACCTCAAACTCAATAAGTCTCAATTAAAGTTCTTGACAAGAGGATTGCAAAAAAAAAAAAAAAAAAAAAAAATCAAGGGAATTCAAAGTTTCATCTGAGTAAACCAGAAGATAGATTGACAGATGAGGCCACAATGCATAACACAAGGTTTAGAGAAAACTCATGTATCAACTATTAAGCTCAGTGGTGGAGGGGTGATGATATGGGCTTGTTTTGCCATCAAAGCTCCCTGGCACATTGGGGAAATTGACCCCCACCTATAACCAATAAAGGCAGCACATAAATGCAACATAGCTGTCATTTTGCCACCACCTACACAAACTTTCAGGGTTGTGGGAGGGCTGGTGCCGCTCTCCAACGGGGTACACCCTGCACAGATCGCCAGTCCATCACAGGGGAATCTAGGGGCAACTTATCGGAACTAGTAAACCTAGCATGGTTGTATGTGGGATGAAGATAGGATTCAAACGATGAAATTTCTTGCTAAATAAGCAACAGTGCTAAAATTAGCATAGGCAATAAACTACTACTACTACTACAGTAGTAGTACTACTACTACTACAATAAACTACTACTACTACGTTATACACTATAAACTACGTTATTCCTGTTAAACTTCTAAAAGCTATTAAATCTAAGGTGGGGGGTTTTCAGCAAGTATCTTTCTTTATGGTGTTTTTTTATATAATCTTTTGGGAACAAAATTCAAGGGACCATGTCATTTTTAAGGCATTCTCGTATAAACAGATGCGGTTTTATTTATTGTCTGCTCTCAGGTTTGATTGTTAACATGACTAAAACGAATGTCTGGTTAATAGCAGGTTCAAAGCACACTACTTGATGATCCCAACTACCTTATATTAGTTTAAAAATCTGAAAATATGCCATTATTTGTTCATCTTGAGAAAAAAAAGGTTTACAATAAAAGGTTAACAGAAAAAAATGATTTTCTGTTTTTTTTAATGACACCATTAATCATTTTCTGACATCTATGCGCTACTGACTCAAGGCTCCTGAATTAAACCAACAAAAGGTTCATGAAGCAACAGCAGTCATTTATCGAAGGTGTTAAATGCTGAATGTAACAAATAGCTCACTCACACAGGACTTTTTATGTGGGCAGAGTACCTGAATGGAAGGATGTGTTTGTGAGAATCGGCCTTGAGGCATAGACACAACAGGGCACCACAAACACATGCAAACAGACCTCCTCTCTCTCTCATTGTCCCAGGATTGACTGGCCATTCTCAGCCTGAGATGGAGATGTCCAGCGGGGGGTTGCCTGGTGTGGGAACCCGGTTGATGAATGAGTCTTTGGCATGCTTGCGTACTCCTCTGGCATAGTTTGCTCCAGTATAGTTTTTGTGTTATTGTAGTAACGGCGAATGCATGCATGTGTGCACGCCTGTAGGAACACAATGCCCCGCTTGTGCTGCTATAGAATAGAGTTATGGCCTTTGTCCCTGCAGCATTCTTATGTTGCCGTTGGGCCCGGAGTGTGTGGCAGCTCCAGCAGGCTGGGCGACAATAACCTCCCCGCTCTTCCCGTCCCCTCCCAGGAAGGCACAATACACCTCTTTGGCAGCACCCAGCACCCTGACACAGATGCCCTCCCCCCTCCCAAACTGGCTACAAACAGCACCCGGGAACCTTAAAGTTGCAGGTGCAAAAGCACACAAACCTGGATAAGTCTCTACTACTTTTAAACACTTAAAGACTGATACTTAGGTCAGTTCTTTGCAAAATAGCTCAAGCTCAGTCAGAATAGCTCGAAAGACAAAAACAATGTTCAGTTTTGCCACAGATTTGCGATTAGTTTTAGGGGTGAACTTTGACTAATTCATGCTAGACATTAATAGCTTCGACCTAAGGAGCTCCACTGTAGTTTTGCCAGCATACCTAACATTCTTTAGATTATCGAAGCATAATGCTGCCACCACCATGCTCAGGTGCAGAAGATTCTCTTGACTGAAACTAGTTTACGCTCACGTTTATGGACAATTAGGATGTGTCGCAAGAATCTGGTGATATATTTATCACAATAAACGGTGAATTATACAATGTATTCTAAAAACTCAAACCAGTTTGATAATTAACACTTGCAGTTCTATTATTAGATATAGCTGATCTACTGACATCACCAGTCATGCTCTTAGTTTTTCAACAAAAAATACTTTAATCATTAATAGTTCCATTCAAACAAAACAACAACAAAAATATATAAATTGTTTTTAAATATCAATACATAATTGTAATGTAAAATATTGCAATATATTGGCGAATTGATCTTTTCTAACATTCCTAATGTACAACATGTCCTTAGACATGTTTTCAGGCACTGCAAGCTTTTTTAAAACTTACCTAAAAAGTCAGTTTCAATACGTGTATCAACAGCTTGTTCGATTTTTTGATTTTATTTTTGCAATTTTTCAACAAACTTCCAAGAAATTTTTATGAATTTCATTAGTTAATACCGCTAAAAAAAAATGAATGCACCCAGAAATAAACTATACTTCATATTTATGAATCAAGATCAATGCATTTTTTTCCGCTAAAACATTCGGATAGTTAGAGGTTTCTCAACTGGGGGCCTTCGGACACCTCGTGGTCCGTGGTGAAATTGTAAGGAGTCCTTGATAATAAAATATATAATTTTTAAAAAGATCATCTGACATTTATATAAATAGATAATTTTACTCAAAAGGAGCAGAGACCTTTATCTACCTAAACTACAGAAGGTAACATGAACTTTCTTTTCTCTTTCACAAGTGTAACTCATTGTAGAGGTGCTGGTAATAAAATTAGAAAAACATGAACAAGACGATTTATTTCAGTAATTGCATTAAAAAAGTGAAACTTTTATATTAGATTAATTCATTATGCACAGTCTGATATATGTCAAATGTTTCTTTTGTTTTATTTTTTCTGATTATGAGGACTCCCAAATTCAGTATGTCAGAAAATGTGAATATTGTGAAAATGTTCAA
Organism: Apricaphanius iberus; assembly: GCA_028564705.1. Taxonomy (NCBI): domain Eukaryota; kingdom Metazoa; phylum Chordata; class Actinopteri; order Cyprinodontiformes; family Aphaniidae; genus Apricaphanius; species Apricaphanius iberus. Next base: position 1,013,207 of record JAPXFQ010002912.1, read on the forward strand.
TATGAAACACACCCCACTCTAATCAGTTCATAATTAATCCAATGTGACACACATAAAGACCAAACAGAGAAACGGACTTCACCAGGAGAGAGGCATCATTACAGCTATAAGCCTGTGAATATCCTCATTCATCCAGGTCATGGTTATCTCAAGGAAATTTCAATCAAACGCAACTGGACTTGGTGGACTCAACTGGACTTTACCAAGTCCAGTTGCGTTTGATTGAAATGTCCTTGAGCTCATTACAGCTGTTGCCACCATTTAACCCAGGTTACAGAAACTAATTAGTGGGAGAAAAGTGCATGTGTATCACTAACCCTAACACTACATCCAAGTGACATACAAATAGAAGGGAAAATTCTGTTTTGTTACATTTATATTTCTTAAAGTTCCTTTATAAAAATCTGTCTCTTCTTAAATCTACTGTACATTTATACAGTAGTTTCCAGAAATAGGTATGAGCAAAGACAGATTTTTTTATTCAGTATTTTTCAGAAATATGTAACAATGTTACATACATATTTCTGAAAAATACTGTCTTAAGTGTTTTGTTACTATATTTGAAACTTACTGTATGTATTTTGTTTCATAATGTTCAGAGGCTGCTACATATATATTTTGTTTTGTTACATTTTTCTGGAAACCGCCTAAATATGCCAAGGAGCTTTTGTTGATTTATGTTTTTTGTTCTGGAAATTACAACTGAAAGCTCTTACATAACTTATTTCTCCTGGAGTAGTAGCAGCAGCATCATCATTCATCCCAGGGACTACGACCATATGACCAATGTGTATAGTTCTGTTATGATATACAACGTTCCTATACTTTTAAGTTCCAATTCCATAGTCCCAGTTTCAGATTTCCAGTGTCTCAGTAGTACTCAGCCTAAATTTTCAATCTTAAAGTTCATCATTATTATGAATTTATGGTAGATTTTTTAACGGTGGTCAACGAGGGAAAAACAGAATGGTGGATTAATGGAAAATAAACAGAGCAATGATGGAATGATAGAAATTGATGGACGCACACACAGCTTAGGTTAGTTAGTTAGTTAGTATTCCTGTACAACTTGGTTCAGGCCTTTTTCCACTGTGATCAGTAAATAACTGAATGACAGATTGCCAGGTTTCAGGTTATAAACTTCATGCAGAAACATTCACAAGAATTTTCCCACTGATAAAACTTCTAATATTTTAAGCAACTCTTTAGGTTTAATTAAAGCATCTAATCTGGTCCAACTACGAGCTTCTGTGGAGCACAGAACGAGAGTCCTGGGAGCATAAAATATGTTAAGAATGGATTTCCTCTCAGAGCTATAGTCAAAGGGAAATATGTGCTGGATAAGAGAGTCATGTGTTCAGAATTATCCCGTCAGTTGTGATTCACTTACAGAGGAAATTAGAAGATTTATGCATCGGAAACCAGAATGAAAGTGAGTCAGTGAATCGAGTTAATATAAAATATCCCTCAGAAACCGTCACAGTTTGCTGGCTTCACATTAAAAAACACTCGTGGAATGCTCGCAGAAAGCAAGCCAGAACAGGGAAGGTGATCACAACACTACTGCTGATCATTTTTAAATGCAAGGAAAAAACATCCTGATGTCATCGGTTTATTCTGAGGGAAGCCACAGACCAACCGTAACATGCAGCCCTGCCAAGCAGACCAAGAGGGAGGAACATTTTTTTTTTTTTTTTTTTTTACAGTAGGCGTGTTTGTTTACAGGCTCCAAAGCATTTCCTCCTGCTTCACCTGCACCTGCGTTTTAACCCACCACAAACCCAGCGGCGTATCCAGCTGCGCCAACACCACCGTGAAACCACCGGAATGGCTTCCTTTCTCTAAAATCACCAGCCCAGCGACACATGAAAACATGCTGCCTCTTTCGCACATGTGGGCGTGCTTTTATATTTATGAGGTCCAGGTGTCTGGGAGAAATGGTACACACTGAGCATCCTCTGTTTTGTTTCTGCACATTACTGTTGTTTAGACATTCAGTTCATTAAAAAAAACAAGGCTGCCTACAGCGGCCTGCATGTTTTCTAATACATTAAGTCCTATATTATCAGTTTTAACAACACTGAGCAATTCAACTAAGTGAAAAATGAAAAACAGAAGAAAAAGTCTAGTGAGGAATAAATAAGGACACTTCCACATTAATTCCCACTTAAAATGGATTTAACCTGGACGCCATGGTGAGTCTTCAGAATGAAAATTATACAAGCTTACTAATCTAGAAAGGGGATAAATGTGGTCTCCTAAGAATTTAAATCGAGCCACTCTACTTGTGGACTAAATCCCCCAGTTCTGACTGTTCAGGCAGGTTCACCCTTAAGGCAGGCCGCAAAATGCTAAAAGAATTCTCTAAACTATAAGATATCAACCTGAATTAAGGCACACTTTCAATACTAGGAATGAAACAACTGCACATGTCTAGTTTTTTATTGGTAGTGTGCAAGGAAAAACAGGACTCTGCAAAATAATGATACTATGAAACCAACCAAAGACCGGTTCTGGGCTGAGTCCAAGTCCAGATTTTGATCTCCTAGAGATACTGTTGGCAGCATGAGAGAAACTCCTCAAACATTAATTCTCACCCACTCCTCAGTGGATTTACTGGTATGCTGCGGTTTATGGCCCTGCTGCAAGGTCCAGTTCTGTTTCAGCTCTTTTTATTTTATTTTACTATAATGCACACTTTCAAGCCCCCCTCTGACACATACCGTAACTCATATTGGATTCCATGATGGTGAGCTGATCAGGTCCTGCCGCAGCAAAGCATCTCAAACCCAATAATACGTCCACCTCCATGCTTCATTGTTAGCATGAAGTTTTTACTGATAAACTGTGTTTGGTTTATGTCAAACACATTTTTTATGCAAATTATTGCAAAGCCTGCCCACCACCTGGTGACTAAAGCGGTTTGTCACAGAGGAGAATGGCATGGGATAGATTTGGTGGGTGGGGATTGACAGGTGAGGGGCGGTTATGTGCAAATTCAATATATTGGGACGTCACAATGAGGCACTTTTTCAAATGGCTTGTAGAAGCACAAGATTTCTGGCAGCCAAAATGGTTGTTTGGAGTGTTTATAGAGGCAGCAGACACCAAAATGGCCAATTCTTGTTTTTTTCAGATCTCATTAAATCAGTTCGACTGAAAAGCTACCAGAAACTTTTCTGCAGTCCTCAAGCAGCTTTTTGAATCTTGCCATGGCATTCAGTCTCACTTTGACTGTCAGGAGTGCTATATAAAATAGCCTATTGTAACCAACCCCTGGTTACAAAAACTAGATTGCTAATCTCAAATTAGCTGCTTTATAATCCTAACCATTTAAAGTCCTTCTCTGTGGAGGGAGAAATCAAACAGAGTGGATGCAAAATGCACAACTTCTCATTCATTTACAGGAATGAGAGCACATATGTAGCAGCACGTACAATTGTCCCTCCCCTCTCCAGATGGGAGATCGGTTTACTACCAAGTGGCAAATCACAAAGGTTGTGTCTCATAAAACTCAAAACGTCACAAGAGAGAGTTGCATTTATTTGACTTTCTAATGTCTACACGGTTGGAAAAGCTCCTTCTGATGCGGAGTCATGAAGATATCATCATTTGCACCTGTCGGGATGTAATTTTCGTCCAACTATTTGTGGTCGTGTGTAATTTTCACCATTTCAAGCAGGAATAAATGTTGACGTTCCAATGGCGTTTAAAAGAAAATCTTAAAATGTTCCTTCAGTTTGTATTGCTTATTTATGTTTAGAATAGGTATAATTTATCCATTTGTTCAAATATATTAGGCATAAGGGTACCCTCATCTTTTCACATGATGAAGGCTGACAAGAGATTATCATAAGGTTTTTCTGAAAATCTCTACCAGCTCATTGGAAAATATACAGTATATTTTCTTATTTCTGGGGAAGGACGACTCTCTTCCCCACCTGCTTACTCACTTTATCGTTTCAGCTGAAATTGTTGTATACAGCAGCCGTTCTCAGGGTGCTAACCGAAAACAAGAATTCCTGAGAAAGTCCCGACCCCGAATGAGAGTAAATATCCTGTGAAGCTCAACGAGTTGAACTACAAGGGGGAGTTCAATCTGGAGAGAGTTCAATTTAATCCAATAATGCTTCTTTGCTCCCAGAGGGAAATTAAGTGTTATTGTAGCTCATAACTAATTTATTCTTCAGGGAGTTGTTGTAGACCATGATGGCTGTGGGGAGAAAGGATTTCATGTAGCGGTCTGTGTTGCAGTGAAACTGAAGAAGCCTCCGACTGAAGATACTCTGTTGCTGAAGGATAGTCTCATGAAAAGGATGCTCAGGGTTGTCCTTAATTTTTTTAATTTGTTTCTACGCTCCATCTCACAAGATCTTTAGCCGTTACTTATTAGTGAATAAAGTGTTTATGAGAAGTGTGCATAAAAAGAACACGCAAGGGAAGGAGGGTTTGCATGCTTGGACTTGAAGGCAGTTATTGCCCGGAGACATTAAGTGGAGGAAAAACATTAGAGATGATTCACAGGCTTTGCATGGCACATCAACACATACCTCTTTCTCCAAGTCCCAAACGCTCCTTAATCTGTGCTCCACCGACACACTCCCCCTTCTCACAGGAGGATTTAACGAGGTTTGAATGGATCAGTTCCCCACTAATCAGAACATGAGAGGGATTCCTCACATGCAATCAGGGAGGCATGTGCTGAGATGAAAAGCACAAGCCTTCAAGCACAGTTTCCCGGATGAAACCTTACTCCTGCCTTTGAGCTTCTAGCTGATGATAAACTGCAGAAATATGTTTAGAAAGATTGTGAGCACTTCATAATATGCTTATTGCACTGCTTCCTGGTATTTTTGGTAAGACCAGAATCCGCGCTGCAAACAGTGCTGTGATGTTTTCTTTGCTCTGATGGGAACTAGATGGTGACTACCACCATGCGGCCCCCATTAACCAGCATGAAGCTCTGCACCTGGATCCTACACCAACACAGACTCCGATTCCGGTGCAGAAACCGGAACATAAGGGAGCAGGTAATAAACACACTTTTTCCTGGATAGTGACATCACTACATCACCTGAGACAGATAGTTACTGATGAAGGCAGAGCAGAGGTATTAAATTACTAATCACAGTTAAAAATGTTTTACAAACTAAAATTTAACATCTTTACATTAAATTAAAAGGTCTTTCAGTTGTTTGGCTCGTCTTTCCACTCCATGTCAACGTTAAATCCAAGTTTCCTACATATATTTGTCCTTACCAATTCAGTTTTTTTCTAGACTTAATAATAATAATAATCAACTTCCAGGAAACTGAAGGTCACTTTACAATAAAACAGGAACGACAAAGATGAGCAATAGAAATAAATAATAAAATGTCCAGAGTAAATTCTTAGTCCAGTGGTTCGATAAATACATCATATGATGAATGATTATAAAGAGAAATGTAGAAAAGGATGAAGAGATGGATGGATAGAGGTATGGACAGACAGGTGGATGGATGGATGGATGGTTTACTAAACTAAATATAAATGGATGGACAAACAGATTTATACAAGTTTTCAGAGCATGGCACAGGTAACAGATATAAAACCAATATTTGGCCATACTCTTTCTATAAATATTCCGATCTTGAAAATGCATTAATATAATTTCCGACTGTAGAAGGAATGGTGAAGATTGTGTTCTTCACTTTTGGTTGAAAGTTTTTGGGTTTTTTTGTTTGTTTTTTTCAATTTCCGTGATGTAAATATCAAAGAAGTTGCAGTTTGGCAAGCAAAACTGAGTAGTTTAATTTTTTTTTTTAACTAAGCAACTTTAAGATGTAAGCTGAAAATTGCCATCTGGTTGTTGATGAGCTGAAGGTTTTTACCACCTGAGGATCTAGACTTATTTCTTAAAGGTTGATACTAAAAGTAAGGAATGTGTAAGCTTTCTTTCCTGAACTTGGCAAAAAAGAAAACACATCTCTGGGAGTATGATGTTACATTTGGTCGAATTTAATGGGTTTTTTTTTTCCTTTTTTTTTACATTTTAGTTCAAATACTTACTGCAACTTTACATTACAGGTATGTATAGTGTCATCCTATATGTGAATGTCCCAAACACCGTTTAAAGTGAGTATTGCAAAAAATACTTAGCATCTGGAATATAATGGCTAATTATGTTTTGCACCTAATTAAGCATTCATGTTCTACATTATAAAAATAATAATATCCTACCCATCTCTGCCTTTGAGAAGTGGGAAAATTCGGGATTCATAAAAGGGTTTGGTCCTGCTAAAACGTTAAGCCCAAACACTTGTGTGTGGAGAAAATTAGACACTGTGTTCATCTAAGGTTAACGGTCAGTTTCGGAATTAGTTTATCTTTTGCATTAATTCATTATTTTTATATATATATAAAAAAAAAAAAACAAGTTTCTCATGTCAAAGATGTGGAACCGCTATCGTTTTTGTGTTTTTTTTTTAGCATTTATGGGAAGTAAAAGCATATTCAATATATTCATATTCCCCAAGGTCGCAAAAGAACTCTGTGGATAGAGCAATATCTCCCTCTAGTGATAAAAGTTGATCACATCTGTTCTGTCAGCAGGGTAGTTATTTTGATAAGCGAATGATAATAGTGGGTTTATTACAAATATATTACCCGTTATGGGGGTTTCCTCTTCTTTAAACGATTCCTCTGGCATAATTTCTTAACAAACTATTTCAGTACACATAACTCAAATTGCCTACATTATTCCAGACAGTTAAGAGGAATGCATTTTGAAGCTGTCAAACAGAAGAACACAAATGAAGATGATAATGTAATGCAGTAATTTTGCATGTGGTAACTAGTTACATTTACTTGAGTAGGTTTTTTGGGAGGGAAGTTCTTTTTTTAAACAAAAAGGGCTAGTTTAACAACACCGTACTTTTTACTTTTACTTGAGTAACGTTATTACGAACAAAGTATCGCTGCATTTATTTGAGTAAAATTTTTTGACGTTCTACCTACTGTGAACTTCACTGAAGGAATAACCAAAATGTTTTAACTAAAAGCAGCAGACATTAACACAACCTACATGTTAAAGTAGGCCTATGTTAAAGTGAGACTTCTTGTTTGGGCGAAACCTTTGCTGTGTTAATTTTCTATTTCTCTGCTTATCCTCGTGGACCATGTGCAGATTAAGAAGAAACAGTAAACACTATTGTCACTGGAAGTACTTTCTTTTGATCTAAGTAGTAGTTTTATGCTGTAAAAAGGGGAAAAGCAATTCCTCTGGCTCAATTCGTTAGGTTGAAATTATGCATTTGTATCATTGTTATGTTAGTCTTTAAAATATAAGGGCTGCTGCAAAACGTAGTTGGTTTTTTTTGTCGGTCTGATGACATGATTTTCAAATAGGCTATTTAAATCAGATGTTCTGATTAGCGACTGAGTAGTTAAACATTGATTTTATTATCAAATACTTTGTCTTTTACTGGAGTAAACATATGTTGTGCCACTTTTACTTAGGTTCAATTTATTTAGGGGGTACTGTACTGACCTCTAATAAATACTAACAAAACTGTCTCTTTGCTCGCATATGTATAAACAACAACAAAAACGTCACGTCTCGTGGACGCGCTCGAACTAACACCACGCGATAGGGATTGACAAGATGGCGAACATTTTAGTAACAGAGTAGTAACAGCCGTGAAGGAGAGCCTCGGTAAGCAGTGTCCCTTAAAAAATAATGCATTATTGTGTTTATGATAACCGTGTTTGAACGCAGCAGGAGGGTTAGATGTAAAGTATTGGGAAACGCTGTTAACAGCGGCGCGAATAACGCGTGAGCTTGTTGGAGCCCGGCTGGCTAACGCTAGCTAGCATGCTAGGCTAAAATTAGCAGCTACCTAATCTCTTAATCACAAATCTGAGAAAATACAATTAATTGGAAATGGGGGGTACAGTAGAGTTTCCGTTTAAATTGGACGATGGTGTTATTTCTCATGCCGTTTGAGTCGATGAGTTTAGGTTTTACTTTGTAATTATAAAATAAAACTAAATCAGCGGCTCTCTGGTTAGCCTAGGCTAGCTGGCTCATGTTAGCAGTTAGGATGTAGCACTTTTTGAAACACTAGCGTAATAAAACAAGAGGGGGACTTTAATGGTGTTGTGAACTCTGCTGTTGTATAACGGCCGTCTTCGGCTGGGACGTATTTATTATGCATTTATGCAACAATCACGGTTTGTGTTCAGACCAGGCAACCACAAGGACAACCCAGGCAAAGCGCGCTAACTGGCTGATAAATCTTGGCTGGCTCCCTGAACAATCACGACTCTGGATGCGCATACATGCGGCTCTCATTTCAATATACGAATAAGTCTAGGTTCGGTGGAAGCTAGAGGTGGACTTACCAAAATTATCCATTACATTTTAATATTATTCTTTATATTTATAGTTGATAAGACGGGTAAACACGCCCACTCCAGCACTATAAAAGGTAAACAAGCGCAAGTATCGATCCAAGTCTTTTTACAGGTGAGTTACATGTAAACTTTTAGTTGGCGTCTGCCAAAGTCGTCTTTGAAAATAAAGTGGATTAACAGGACTACAATGTTGAGTTAATTAAAAATCAGCACGTTTGTTAAGAGTAGAAAGTGTGTTTACCCTTTAAAACAATGAATAACTTATGAAACACACTGCGATATTGTTTAAATAAGCATAATTAAATCCATAAAATAAAAACAAGTTACATATAAGGTGGACCTTTTACTGCCTTATTAAGAAAACTCAGTTATTAAATCAGTTGGTTCTTTTCATTTTAGTATATGGGTAAGTGTACACATAAATTAAAAGATTAGTTGGTTGCTTTAACTCCTTAGGGTGTCTGACCATTTTTAGCATCACTTTGGCTTTCTTGTTTTAAATTCCCAAAAAATGTCTACGCATTTGTAATTAGAGGTGTTCTTAGGGGATTTGTTGACATTTACGGTTTGAAGGACTAAAGTTAAACAATGCATAACTAAAATAAGAATATATCTTTACTTTTTTTTTTAAAGAACATAGTGGAGCGTTTATTACCTCCAACTTTGTTCCATAAAGCATTTAATCTGTAAATTGTATTAAGGTATTAAATATGTACATTTGCCATTTTATCAACTGTAAAATGCATTATTAGTACATAAACTGGTTTATACATGTGAGTAAAGTATCTTTGTTTTCATGAGGTAATTCCCAGAGTTTGTCTTTTCATTTTTCCCTCCTAAATAACTGAACAAAAGTTGTTTTTGGAAATGTATCCTGAAAGGAAACTACCAAATCCGAAGTAAAGTGAAATGATCCAACATGGACTCAGAATAAAAGCTTAGGGAACTTCGCAGCTATAGTCGGAGTGTTTCACCTCCTGCTTTTTCTCTATGATTGGGCACAAATCGTCTGAATAAATTCCTGATGAGAGAGAAAAAACAACTATTGGATTATTTGTGGTCCTTATTGTTTTAAAACTGAAAGAAATACAAATCCATGCAGCTCTATTGCTGTTGGTGCCCTCACTGAGCTCTGAGAGTTTGTATTTCTACTACTATTTATAGAGAAGGTTTAGGTTAATATTTCACATCTAAGTTTAACTGGCTATTTTAGGTATGGGGCAGTTATTAGCGCCAAAGTATGCACAATTGTTTTGCATCAACTGAGAAGTTTCTCATACATTTACTTTAAACCCAAATTTGTCAGGAGTATGGATAGTTTTGTGTTTGTGTTTGGAGCTTAGAGTAAAGCAGTACCAACTGTTCCCCACCGATTGGACACCACTGGTCAGTTGATTAAAACAAAAGCTAATACATTACATGAGAAGATCAAGATAGTACGACGCTTAAAAGAAAAAGAATCTCTCTCTGTACAAGAATAAAAGGGTTTTAAGATACGTTTGGCCATGCCTGTTATGCTTCTGTTAGGAGCAGAACAATACAAAAGTGTTTCTGATTGCTGCAATATCAATGCAATATTTCAGCGTCACTAGAAATAATTGATTTTCATTTTTAGATTAAAGCCACCAGGAGAAAGATATTTTGTTTGCAATGGTTTTCATGCTAGTCCAGGCCTCTACACCATTTGAAATGCAGAAGTTTTCTAAATTGTTTGACGGAAATGTTATTTTCCTTCATTAAAGTCTGATGTTTAGCCCATCAGTGTTGAACAATTTCGTCAGTGTCTTGAAAATTGTCCTGTAAGCAAAAAGTGTTTCTGAAAAGTTGGTTTATTTTTAAAGCGCACCGCTGTAGAGAGATGTCAGGGTTCGTCTGCCACCTGTCAGCTACACAGTTGAGCTTTGGACCTGTCAGCAGAGATTAAGATATAAGATCATCCTTTTTTTCCCCTCCCCTCTGATTATAATAATCTCTTTCCTTTCCAGAAACCACAACCATGTCCTGAGATGTTCCCATTTCTCAGCTCACTGTGGTTACCGTGGTAATATGAAGCTGGTCTGAAAGAAACACGTGCAAACCTCTGCCTGGCACGCAAACGCACCCCCACAGTCGGGCGTTGACGGTCGCAGGTGTCCCCGCTCGGCCGGCGGGCCTGTGTGATGGACAGGTGTAAGCATGTGGGGCGGCTGCGCCTTGCCCCAGACCACTCCATCCTCAACCCTCAGAAGTGGCACTGCGTGGACTGCAACACCACCGAGTCTGTTTGGGCCTGCCTGGGCTGCGCACACGTGGCCTGCGGTCGCTACATCGAGGAGCATGCCCTCCAGCACTTCCAGCAGCAGCGCCACCCGCTGGCGATGGAGGTCAACGAGCTGTACGTCTTCTGCTACCTTTGCGACGACTACGTGCTGAACGACAACGCCACCGGAGACCTCAAGCTGCTTCGTAGCACGCTCAGCGCCATCCAGAGCCAGCGCTATGAGGTCACGACCCGCAGCGGGCGCACGCTGCGCTCCGCCAGCGTGGCGCCCGATGCCCTCATACCGTGCGGCGCCAGCGAGCTGCAGCTGAGGGACGAGGACCGAATGTTTACTGCCCTCTGGCATCGCCGCAGGGCCCTCATCGGACGCATCTTCCGCCTTTGGTTCGGGCTGACAGAGTGCGGAAAAAGGAGGGAGGAAGAGGAGAGGAAGAGGGAGCAGGAGGAGGAGCAGAAACGGGAGGCCAGGGAGAGAAGGCGGGCGCTGAAGAGGCAGCTGCAGGAGGAACTGGAGAACGCTCCCCTCAGGAAGAGCAGACGCTTGCGTAGGAAAAGCCAGAGAGTCGTGGATGCAACAATCAAGCAGACGGTTCGAAAGGGTCGCAAAAAGACAAAAACTCAGGTGGCCCCATCTCAAGGTCGCAGGTCACGGACTCGAACTCCTGCCGCTGTTGCTCCTAAGAAAGCCAGACGGACGAAGAAGTCCCAGCCTGGCCCCAAATCCCAGAGACGTTCCTCTTTCACCAAATCGAAGCCCAGAACGCCGTCAACCAACAGGCGCACGGCCCAAACTCCAGTCCGCCGTAGGCAGAGCACCAAGCAGGATGGCTCGCCCTTCAAACGGCGTCCCACGGTCACTCCTGGAGTGACGGGCCTGAGGAATCTGGGGAACACCTGCTATATGAACTCCATCCTGCAGGTGCTGAGCCATCTGCACGTTTTCAGGGAGTGCTTCCTGCGTCTGGACCTGACCCAGGCTCTGGAGCTGCTGGCCTCTGCCGTCCATGGCCAGCTCACGGTGAAGACCACGTCGCAGTTTCCCCTCCCTCAAAGGAAGGGACTGCAGTCGACCTCAGGGCTGAGCGGCGGGGCGTCGCGGGGCCGCAGCATGGAGCTGATCCAGCCCAAAGAGCCCAGCTCCAAGCACATCTCTCTCTGCCACGAGCTGCACACGCTGTTCCAGGTCATGTGGTCCGGCAAGTGGGCGCTGGTCTCGCCTTTTGCCATGCTCCACTCGGTGTGGCAGCTGATCCCGGCGTTTCGGGGCTACGCCCAGCAGGACGCTCAGGAGTTCCTGTGCGAGCTGCTGGACAAGGTGCAGCAGGAGCTGGAGAGCACCGGGAAGCACACCAACACGGCAGGGGTCCCACAGAAACGGCTCATCAAGCAGGTTCTGAGCGTGGTCAACACCATCTTCCACGGCCAGCTTCTCAGTCAGGTACGAGTCGAACACACACACCTTTTACCCCCAGCAGTTTGACAAACTTCTCCACCTGTTTTTATTTCTTTTTCTTTGACTCAAGTTATTCGGAGAAATGAGCCATTATTAATCAGGTGAAGGTTCTTTTGATACGTCTCTTAGGTTTCTTTGATAGTGGCAGCATCATGCTGTATCATTCCTTGGACAGCAACATGTATGGCCAGAGCTACAGTTGGTGTGTTTACATGCAGTAAGAGAAATTCGTATTATTGCCTTAATCCGACCCAAATAATGTGATTGGGAAATCTGATTTCTCTGCATATAAAGGTCCATCAGGAGAAGCTTTTAGCAGCCTGCGTGCGAGTGTAAACATACTTATAAAATGTTCTTCATTGCGGCGTTATTGTCGTCCGTCTCTTCGCTCATTGCATACATCCTGCTTTTAATCCATCTGCTTCACCGCCTTTAGCATTTCTTTACTATCTGTCGGATTCTACTCTAACGGGAGAATTTCAACGCGAGAAGGCGGATGTCACCACCTGGCGTCAAAGAGTCGAACGCACTTCATTCAAATAATTAGCTTTTCTGAGTGACATGTAAACTAAACCACGACTCAACTCAGGCAAAGCCATTAGTCCGAATACTGCCAAAAGCTCGATTTAGGATGTGCATATAGATGTACTGAGTGACTAGGATCAAAGCATACTCGTGTGTTAGAATGGCCCTGTCAAAGTCTAGATCTAAATCAGAAATGAGGCTTGACCTGGAAACTGATGTCCACAGATACACGACATTCAGTCTGACTGACTATTTGGGCAAAGATCTCAGTGTCTTAACATGAAAAATTCCATGGCTGAATGGAAATGTTTGTCTGCCCATCACATAAAATCTCAGGTTTATGGTTTTAACATGACTGAAGGAAGAGGATCAGCACTTAAGACTAGTTTATACTTTGACTACGAGTTTTTTTTTCCCTTTATACTTCTCTGTTGCCTGGAGAGCCTTTCAAAGCAGTTCACCGCCAGGCCAGCAGGGGCCCAAAGCGCTTTTCTGCCCCCGTTGCAGTCACGTCTCTGACTAGTCAGTGTTATTCACTTATTTTTTATCTAAAAACCTTCACTTTAACATCTGCCTCTTCCAGCACTAAATTATTGTCTTAGTCATGACGTCCTATCTGCTGCTGCAGCTAGACGTGTAAATGCTGGCGCTGTTGATCAGCCAACAGGAAGCTGCGTGTTAGATTTCAACTGACATTTTGAACAATTTGGCACGTCTTCGCTCCCCAGCTGACGGGGACGTTTAATCCAGGCTTCACTAGGAGTTCCTGCTACTGCGATCAGTCTGCGTCGGCAGTCATATACCTGTATGGGGAAGACGTGCGTCCTCTCATGCCGATTCATGCCTACAGGTGACGTGCCTGGCTTGCAGCCATCGCTCCAACACCGTGGAGCCTTTCTGGGATTTATCCCTGGAGTTCCCCGAGCGCTATCACAGCAACAGCAGGGAGTCGGCTGCTCAGGCCTCCTGCCATTTGACGGAGATGCTGGCCAAGTTTACAGAAACAGAAGCCCTGGAGGGAAACATCTACGCCTGCGACCAGTGCAACGGTGAGCAAGACATATCTGTCACGCAGCTTAAACGCTCGGCTGAATGCTAGTAGTGCGATTAAAAAAGTTCTACTTTACCTTCCTCCAGCAGCGGCCAGACGACGGACGTGCTCCAAGACAGTCATCCTGACTGAAGCACAGAAACAGCTGATGGTCTACAAACTGCCTCAGGTCCTCAGGCTCCACCTCAAACGCTTCAGGTAAGATCACGGGTCACGGTAGCCGGCTTGTCCGCCTCTGTAAAACGGCAGCAGTTAGACTCGCTGTGAACTTCTCTCTTTCTGGTTCTCCGTCTGACCCTCAGGTGGTCCGGGCGGAACCACCGGGAGAAGATCGGAGTCCACGTCAGCTTCGACCAGCTCCTGAACATGGAGCCCTACTGCTGTAGAGAATCCTCGCCCAAAGGCCTGCCCTGCTCCAATCCCAGCAGCCCCAGCTCCGCAGGGTCACCACGTCCAAAGCACTTCCTTTATGAGCTCTCTGCTGTAGTGATGCATCATGGGAAGGGCTTTGGGTCAGGCCACTACACTGCCTACTGCTACAACACAGAAGGAGGTGAGAGGAAATGTGGTCCAGTTCTAGTTCTGCATGTAGGAGCTGTTGCTTCGCCCACAAACCTGATCTGTCTGACCTCCCCAGCCTTTCTGTAGCAGCCTGAAAATTATACATTCATTTGAATCAGGTGGGCCTCGAACAAACTTTAAAGAGTAACTCAACACCCCACCAGAGTATAACCCCGCCCACATTTATTTTTGAAAAACGGCTCAAAAGAAGGTGTTGCCTGGCGGACCAGGAAATACGCGGGGGGAATACTGGCTCGGCGTGGTCTGGGCTGTGACTGACTCTCAGGCAGCAGCGCAGAGTCACAGACGGCCAGAATGGCGGAGAGATCCACAGCAACGCGAGCTCCTTTGCCTCAAAGGGAAACAATCTGTAGGTTGAGTTTTTCTCCAGTTCTGTGGAGTAACTGAGTGGCTCTGAGTCATATCATTTCGGGCCGATGTTTTTTGTTCTCAGCAGCAGGTGCCGAACCTGTAGCGGCATCACAGCATAGAATGAGCGCCGTCTCGGAATGGTACATTGTTGTTACCAAATATAATGCTAAATATCGATTAGCTTGATAATAATTTCGTGTGATTCTGCCTCGACAGGCGCACCTGCAGCCACTGTACGTCATCGTCTGCAGCAGAAAATGTGTTGCAGAGAGATGTATAAAGTATCTAAGCATGACGAGAAAATCATTCTGGAATGTGCAAAAAAAAAAAAAAGAAACACCATCACAATTATTCCATTAAAAACGAACTCTTAGCCCAGATTTTATTTTCCATTCAATGATGTTAGTTATCCTTTATCATTACGTTTATCATAGGTAATGAGAAAATGTCAGTAAGTAGGGGTAACCATTTGCATAACGGAGCACTGAAGTTTTGTTTTGCAAGCAGTTCAAGAAAAGTAACTACAATACAAACGCTACGCTAAAGAACTAACTAAATACTATGCTAATGATAACTTGCTAACCTGAAAATCAATGTAAAAAAAACAATGTAAAACGCTCGCTCACTATTCCAACTCGCTACAGGGCGTATGCGAGACTTGACTGCTTTTATACCCCAGCGGCAGAGCGACGGACGTCACACACCACCAAATCACGTCACACAAACTTCTGAGCAAATGGGGAGGACAGGAATGAAATTCAAATGTAGTGCAACCGAAAATGCACAGATGGCGCCACACAGACAGTTTTAGGCTCAAAAGTGAGATTTTATCTAATTTGCACTCAAATGTCAAAAAAGGGACCAGGACATGTAGAGAGAACTATAAGAAGCATATTTATGCAGTTTATAAGCTACAAAAAGTTGATTTGGTGTTTAGTTGTCCTTTACGTACTAGTCCTCCTCCAACACACCTGATTCACATTAGCAGGCCAGAAGGGCACGCCTGATCTAAGACGTGCAGGAAAGTCCAAATGAGTATGTGCCACTGAGGATAAGCTATTTTGTTAAGGGTGTTATTTTTTTTTTAAGTACAATGAGACACCTGCAAATAATTCAGGACCAGTATAAGCAGAAATTGGCTTATTAATACACGTGGATCTAAATTAAAGCAATAAAGTATCTCTTCAATATTGAATTTCAACAAACATAGTTATCTATCGTCATTTTAGAGCAGAAAAACGTCAACCCTGTGGGGGGACTGTTCTTACAAAAGGCCCAGAATTTCATGCTACGTCTTCTTGGCCTAAAATCTGCTAACGGCAACATCACAGCACACACTGCGTTTTACTCACCCCAGACAAGTTTGGAGCCGCTCGGAGTCCGTGCCTGATTAAAAGTAATATGAACAACATTAGGGAACTCATCCAAGAATGCAAAATCCTCTAAGCAAAAAGAAAGAGGAGACAGCATTTAATAACATAAAAGGATTTGTTTGAAAGATTCACCTCTAATTATCATGTTTTGTTTTCCAACTGGATGTCAGAAGATACAACCATAGCATATTTCCTACCTGCTTCCACACACCTGCATCAAATGAAGGCTCATTAGCAGGCCTCTGCAGAGCTTTATGACCTGTTGTGGACACCTAGAGGAAAGTGTTGATATAGCAGCTTAAAAGGTGAAACTAATATTTGATATAAAGTCATTTCATGCCAAGCCACCACACAAAGACGGACCCAGGACTTGAGGTTCAAATGTCATATTCTAGTTAATGGTAGAGCAGCGCCGATGCTTCTGCGCAATAATAATCTAGCTCAATGAGCGAAACCCCGTATTGGTGTCTGTATCGCTTTAAGAAATAGTCACGTCACCAATACAGCTGCTGTGTCAACACTGAAGCATCAAACTGCGTTTAAAAGCAGGAGCGTCTCCAGCAGCGATACTTCTCTGCCAGAAGTACATCTTTTTAATCAAACTTTTTTCCGGAAGGTCACTTTAACATCACAGAACCTGAAAGAAAGCGCAATGTTTCTGTCGTGTGGGATAATTTTACTGTTATATCGGCAAATTCTCCTGTCACTGCAGTTCCGCACCCCATCCGTCACTTGCAAGCCTGTTTTTATTTCCAAAGCTGAAGAGATTGCTTCTAAAAAAACATCTTCTCCAAGGCCTTTGCATTTAGGCAATTCTAATAATAATAAAAAAATACACTACCTCAAAGTCAATCCTTAAGCATCACCGTCAGTTTCATTTTTTCACATGCTGTGACACCCATTCACATTATTTGTTATGACATATTTTAAATATACAATATTTTTAACTTGGGTTAAAATATTAGGAATCGTCATCAAATTAAAAATAATAATTAACAACCCTGAGCATCCTCTTCATGAGCCTACCCTACAGCAACAGAGTATCTTCAGTCGGAGGCTTCTTCAGTTTAGCTGCAACACAGACCGCTACAGGAAATCCTTTCTCCCCACAGCCATCATGGTCTACAACTCCTTCAAAAATTAATTAGCAATGAGCTACAACACTTAAGTTCCCTCTGGGATCAATAAAGTATTTTTAATTGTATGCATTGTACAGTATGGAATATAATGGTTGCATGTAATGAGTCTATATCTTATATTAGTTTCACCTTTTAAGTTGAAGTACTGAAATAAATGAACTTTTGCATGGTATTCTAATTGTTGAGTTTCACCTGTAACTTTTTCCCCTCCAACTTTAGATGTGGTTCCATCTGGTTTTTATGCTCTTTAGGTTTTATTTCCCTCTTTATCCTGAACATTGCAGATTTTTAAGCCTCATGTTGTACCTTTAAACATATGTCTAAGCAGTTTTATCGTGGAAAAAGTAATACAGAAGCCGCCTTATACGTAACAGAGTCCTTCTCCTCCTCCTCCAGGCTTCTGGGTTCACTGTAATGACTCTAAGCTGAATGTGTGCTCGGTGGACGAGGTCTGTCGGGCTCAGGCCTACATCCTCTTCTACACACAGCGAGTAACTCAGGACAAAGACCGGCCACTATAGGACCAGGACCTTTCTCTCCACTGTATCCCGACCACTCAGCAAGATGCCACACCTGTCGCTCTTTTTCCAGTATTTCTGATAAAACACAGGATCATGGGGTTCTATTTTTCTACATTTGGAAGAAAAAAGAAAGAAAGAGGAAGATCTCCTTTTGTAAAACCCGGTTCTGCTTTGTGAACTTGTTGTATATGGTGTTTATATATGTAGGTATTTTAAAAGATGTTGTGTTTATGTACATTTGTATTTTATAAAGAAGAGAGTATTAGCCAAGGTTTGTCTCCGTAGCAGGTGGCTTGTTGATTGTAAATGTTTTATCAGCTGAAATGTTTCTCAGTCACTTTAGATCGTTGAACTGGATGTAGGTTAAACACGTCAGTCGAGATGAAATTGGGATGACATTTGGGTCCTTTTTCCTGCCAGAAATGCACTAGTTTCTACAGTTTTTAACTCTTCTTTTACACAAACAACGGTTGTTTAAAACATGTAAACATACAGGACAGGAAGTTTGGGTTTTGCTCTGGTGCAACCAAAGCCTAGGATGAAAAATCTGGAGGAAACTTTCCAAAGGGATGACCTGGAGCGTTGCGCTGCCGGAATGTAAACGCTTTACGAGGAACATCCCCAACCAGACATTAGAAAAGTGCCCTTTAATCGTCAAAGTATTTTTATAGTTTCTACAAATTCAGCAGCACTGCGAACGACACAAACCAGCATTTAGGTTATGAATGTATTTTTATACAATCTTCAGAGGTTTTAAACACGACCAATCAACTGTTAAAGTTTTTATACGACCCCCTTGTTCAACACCAGCAGCTGTTTTTACAAAGATTTTAACTGTACGAGTTTTGTTGTTCATTAGAGAAGAATCACAGCACACTTCATGTTTTCTTTTCGCGGTTTGTTTTCCGGTATTTTGGTTACTAGTTCACGGTGTGTTTGTGTTTTATGAGTGTGTGTAAATTTTATGGAAGTTATGCTATGCAAATTGTTACCTCAATTTTTATTTTCTAGAAAAAATTACCTCAATAAATGAGATTATTTTTTTCATTTTTCTATAAAGATAATGAAGTTTTGGTCTTTTTTTTAATGAATCTAGAGTATGTGATAGTTTTAAGTAAAGTCAAAAGATTATTTTATTAGTCTTCAAAACTACTTGCATATAGATTATTTTTACTAACGTAGTTTCAAGTAGAGCACTCCATTAAAAACCAGACGCTAAGTCTGGCTGTAAAGTACATTACTATATAAATATAATTTTACCAGCAATT
Organism: Apricaphanius iberus; assembly: GCA_028564705.1. Classification (NCBI taxonomy): domain Eukaryota; kingdom Metazoa; phylum Chordata; class Actinopteri; order Cyprinodontiformes; family Aphaniidae; genus Apricaphanius; species Apricaphanius iberus. Next base: position 1,032,124 of record JAPXFQ010002912.1, read on the forward strand.
AAATTAATGCAATTAAAATCCGAAATGTTGCAATAAGAGTTCTGATGAATGTTAAGAGAGATCACATTTCTCTTGTTTTACCTTCTCTTCTTTGGCTCCCTGCTAAATCCAGAGGATCCGGAATAGATCCTCCTCCTTACTTATAAAGCCCTTAATAATAAACTTCTATCGTACATCAGATATCTGATTGTTCCATATGTTCCTATCAGAGCACTTCGTTCTCAGACCGCAAGTTAGCTGGTAGTTCCTAGGATTTCTAAAAGTAGAATGGGAGGCAGATCTTTAGTTATCAGGTTCCCCTCCTGTGGAACCAGCTCCCAGTTTGAGTCCATGAGGCAGATACTCTATTTTTAAGACTAGGCTTAAAAACTTCTTTTTTTAAAAAGCATATTGTCAAAAATAGCTACATTTTAACAGGTTGTTGGATAAGTGGTAGAGTTGGAGAGAGGTAGTAGCTGACAGCGTATAAGATGGTTGAGGAAATGTAGTCCAGACCGATGTTCTGGTTTTTTTGCCTCTCATTCTAACGGGCTAGGTTCTCTTGAGCTATCTCTGTAGTTACGTTGCTATCATGGTTGCTATAGGCTTATGCAGAGTAGAGAGGGCTTATGCTGCATTCCAGTTAACCTTTCCGACTCGGAAAGTCGAAAATATCGCAGTTGTATTGCGTCATTTCACCGAGACACGCCCCCATTAGGTCAGAAATTTTGAGCTACAACTCGGATCTCTGGATAGTAGAGCAAAGATGGCTGCGCCCGTAGTAGAGATGTATTTTCATTTTATTTGTACTATGTTGGTCATTTCAATGTCGTTTTCGAATGCTCTTACACATTTGACTACATTTCTGCTTTTATCCGGTCACCAATTTATACATTGCACCGCCTTGCAGTGCGTGCAATACAATGTAGGGCTTTGTTTTTCATGCTGGTCTGCTGAAGATGCTATGTCGCGAACAACAATAGCAATGTCTAGCCTGCCTCAACAGCTGCTACCCTCAAAGCTTCCATATTATTTCCAACTCGGAGTATAGTTAGATAAACTTGAACGCTTTAAGTGGGGAATTACGTCACGTTCTCGTGTACAGCAACATCGGAATGCCCGAGTATCCGACACAAATGGAATGCAGCATTAGACTGTTAAGGTGCATTCAGACCGCAGGCTTTGTCAGCGTCAGCAGCGTCAAGATTACATGCTAAGTCAACGGTTGAGGGCGTTGGAGGAGCGATAGTCTCTGCGGCGCTTTGAGCGTCTGCGCCGTCAACTTTTCAAGCTTCAAAGCTCATAACACTAGCAACGCAGAAGTTCAGCTAGTTGAACTTTTGACGGTCCTAACGCTGTTAACGCAGCACGAAAACCAGAGCGTCCCACTTGCTGATTACATCAAGCGTTGCTTGAAGCTGACAAAGCTTGCGGTCTGAACGCACGATTAGAAGACTGAACACTTTTTTTCACTCTGCTACTTGTCTCTCCTACTACTCTCCAATACAATTACAAACTGTTATTACCTCCATCAAAGTAATAGTCAAGGTTTGTTATTTAGCTAACATTACTCAAAAATTTGTGGACGGAGTTTGGATACATTTTCAGGAAATGTCCACAGTGGGACCAGGAACAAGTGATTATATTTCCGGGGTGATCCTGATCACCGTTGGGTTTGGAGGGGACTGAGGTCAGCACTCTGAGTGCTTTCCTTAATTTCAACCATTAACTTTGTGTTTTCTGTTCGTCTCTACATAGAAGCTACACCTGGTCTGCATTATGCTCAACTGTAATGCTTTCTTGAAGGGGGTAATCAACTGGGATGATCCTCCACTCAGTTCATTCTCTTCACCCTGTTATCAAGTGTTTACTTTAACAGAGTACTCCTACATCAGTTCTTCTCATTTCTGTCTTCTGAAACTCCCAGTGGGCTCGTACTAAGATGAAAAAAGTTGCAGACATTTGTGAAATAACCTAACCATTTATTTTTCTGCCTTTTTTGTGGTTAGACAAGAGAGACGACGAGCAATGAGAAAAAATGATTTTAATCACTTTTTTCTTTTCTTACAAAAACAATTCCAAGGAGAGTTCCGAATGAAGCATTTTAACCGGGAACAATCAGTTGCTGCGGCTGCTTTTATACCACATTTTACAAATGTCGTGCCAGACACAGCTGCAGGTGCCGTCTGTATGAAGATGGCATCTATTGCAACGGCATCCCGAGTTTAAATGTGCAGTAAAGTCTGTATGCTGTAAACTCCCAGCATGCACTGAGATGAATACTTCCTAAAGCCATCGGTATCAATTTTAGAAGGTATTCGATTTTGAATCCTGATTCTCTCTGAATACTGGGGTTACACAGAGCTCACTGGTAGATTTAAGACATCAACTGCTAATGTTATTTTTCTAAAAGAACTCATGTTTGACTTTATCATTCCTTGGAAGCTGTGGGGATGCATTGTAGGTGGACCACAATAACATTTCTCATAGTTTTGGGTTCTTTTCTTTCTGCTGTTTCTCTATCTTTGTCTTGAGGCGTTGCGTGCGGTGAGGAGGGTCTGGTGGAGAAAGTCGGGCCTCGGGTGTCAGTAGTCGTCTCCTCGGCTCACCACCTCCTTACAGGTGGGCCTGAGCAGGATGGTGTGCTCAAACTGAGCCGTGTAGCAGCCCTTGGTGTCGCAGAGGGGCGGGTAGGGGTCCACGATGCCCAGGTCGCACAGGTTCTTCAGCGCCATCAGGTACTTGCTCTCGCCCAGGCGGTCCAGCCAACGGCGGCAGAACGCCAGGGTGCCAAAGTTCTCGTTGATCACGTTCAGCAGATGCTTCGCCCGGGGCAGCCTAGGAGAAAAGAACCCCAACATTTAAATATCGACTTCCACCCAAAAAGTACACGTGTTTACACCCAGTTATATTTATTGTTGCATTCATAAATGAATCTCAATTTTATTTGATAGACCAATAAAAGGAACTGCGATTAGCCCCGTTTCTTGTGAAACCCTGAAATAAAAGCACAACTAATTGCATTTCCTCATCACTGCTGTTGTCCTCTGTTAAGGTTAGAGAACATTAGTAAAACAAACAGCATCATGAAGACAGGTCAGGGAGAACGTTAGTTTATAAGAGAAGAAGCTGTAAGCATGCAGACTTATTCTAAACACATTATCTCAAGTTTAAGTTTGAAACAAAGTGGTGGTAGCATCATGCTGTGGGGATGCTTTTCTTTGAACCTCCAGAGTTGATGGGAAGTCTCGAGGACCTACATACATAAGATACGTATCCACTATCGGAACTACAGGGTAATATGACCGGAACCAGATACCAGTGTGTCTGCATTTCATCGGGCCATGCAGACGAGGCCGTTTTCAAGACTGTTTTAGAAACCAGGAGTACCTGAAAGTGGGCATGTACTTGGAAATGGAGTCAGATCAAGCAGAAAAGCTGCAACAAGCCCTGCAGCCTTCAAGTTGTTATTTCTGCTGCTCTGTGCCTTTTACGCTGATCAGTGACGCTACTTGCTGCTGAAACGGTGGTTTGCTGGTTTCTGTAGCTGATTGTGTATCACAGCAGGACACAGCGGCAGAGAGGAGCGAGTAAATTACCCCGTCAGAACAAGATCCGGTCAAATAACCCTAAAGTCTGGTTCTAGAACAGTTAAGAAGATTTTGATTAATTTTGATGCTTTTTTTCGGTTCCTAAATGCCCGCAGTGTGAGCAAACAAAATGGTTCGGGCCACGCACTAGTTTGTTTCTGGGGTTTGTATTACGTATTACCATAGAACCATAGACTGCATAATACTCTAAACAACATGGAGCGAAGACGCTGCTCGAAAGTTTGGCTTCATTTTAATTTACAAAAGGATGGATTCGCAAAATGCAACACCTGTGATCAACTTAGCACCAACAGAGGATGTACAACAAACATGACAAAACACCTTCAGCAGCTGCGTGGTTTATAGCGTGGTAACGAGTGTACAGTGTTTGATGTTGCTCTCCTGTTTCCGTCTCTTCCTGCACTTTGGACTTTTAACAGTCAGCCAGCAACTCCTCGTTAGAAGCGGAATCAGGTACACGAAAATTATTATTGTTTTATTCTTTACAGACTAGCTTAAGTTTGAATATACTAGTGACGCTAGCATAAGGCAGGCTGCTGCTGCTGCTACGCTAACCGGCCAGAGACACCGGCCAGCAAATAGACAAACCCCATTCACTGTGGCAGCAAGGGGAAAGCCGTCAGCGGAGCAAATTGCTGCGTGCCGCAGAAAAGTAACGATGTATGTGGTAAAAAGGCTGCAAACCCTTACTGATGTAGAGTCGCACACATTTAGGTAACGTTAAGTAAATAAGATCAAGATTAAGCTAAATAGCTACTTTATCTACCCCTGACTAAGTTACAGTAACAGTTCAGGTTTAACTTTATTGACAGAACAAATAAAAATGACCCGTGTAAAGGCTTTATCAAAGGAATTTTTTTGTTTGTTTGTTAGTTTTTCCTCTTCTGCACCCCAAAGAATCGGAATTGAGAACCGTTTAGAACAGGAATCGATAGTGAGAATCATAATCGTTAAAATGCAAACGGTTCCCAACCATAAGTGGAAACCCACCTAGTGATCGCAGAGGAAAACCTATTAGTAGCTTCAGAAGACTATGTTGAGGTTCTCCTTCAGCTGACAGCCACGGATACAGTGGAACGGTTCAGATTAAAGCATATTCCTGTGTAAAAATGGCCTAGTCAAAGCTCAGACTAAAATGCAATCAGTGGTAACAGACATGCAGCTGTAGCTGCAGCAGATGTTGACTCAACATGTTATCCAATCAGAGGGGCTGATTACAAATGAAAACCCCAGTTTTCAGATTCCAATCTGTAAAACATCAATCTTACAATTATTGATTACGTTTCTTTTAACCTGCATATAAAAACCCATTCAAGTTTATAGCTGTAACATGAAAAATTGTAGCAGACTTCATTGTACTTGAATCTTTTGGACATAATATTTAGCATCTGCCTACTTCAGGTTAACAACATTAAAGTAAAATTAAACGACTTTTAGGATCAGCTCCGTAACAATCAGCTGTGAAATCTGTTGGATGGAACCCGGCCTCACCTGATGGGGACGTGGCCGACATCAAAGTTTTTCATGTAGTGGGAGCACTCCATGTCGTCGTGGACCACACCTTTACCTGTGCTGCCAAACGTCTCGATGGCGTAAACCTCTCCTTCCTAAAAAAACAAAACAAAGAGAACTCGCTCAGCTCACACCGAGATCCCGATTCAAGCCGCTCTGTGCGACCGGTAAACCTAACCCACCTCCATTCTCGTTGCTTCTCCTCCCTTAACGATGGGCACCGTCTTTCCAGCGTGTATTCTGTACTGACCGATAGAATGACCGTTCAGGTTTCTGATCGGCTTCACTGGGGAAAAGAAAGAAAGGATATCAATGAAAACGTGTAAAGTAAAACACGAAATGCACTTTTAAAGGGCTTTTTTTAGTATTAAAGAAGAAAGTGATTGCCACCTAAACATAATATCAGGAGCATCTAAAGTCAGGGCTTTGAGTGGGCAACTCCAAACTCTTCATTTTGTTTTAATTTCGCCAATCAGAGGTGGACTTGTCGGTGAGTTTCTTGGATCATTGTTCTGCAGAAGAACCCAAGTTGGTCTCACCTTCAGGATTTTCCACAAAGTTCAACTTTTGTCCTGTCAGTCCACGGAGGATTTACCCAGAAGTCTCGGGGGATCATCAAGAAGTTTTCAGGAAAAACCGAGATGAGCCTTAATGCTATTTTTGTTCAGCACTGGGTTTCGTCTTGGAACGCTACCATGAAGACCAATTTTCTCTTTCTTATAGTGGAATCATTTAAATGTTTGGATGTCAGTGTTGGGTCTAGGGCTGCAACAAACGATTATTTTCATAATTGATTAATCTGTCGATTATTTTTACTTTCACCTTTTCATCAGGAACAAGGAAAACACAAGAGAATTGTGCAGTTCACTGCAATCTATTTTATTGGACCTGAACAAAGTCACACACACTGCAACACTAAATTAATATTATTTGAATTAATTAACAATACTGTGGTCCCTCATTTATTGCGGGTTTTCTACAAAATAACCCGCAAAAGAGAAATCCATAAAGAAATCATCTTTATCTTTTACAGTTAAATGTTTTAAGGTTGTAAAACACCTCGCAGCACACTTGAAACACATTTCTTAGACAAAGTTAAACGTTTCTCATTTTTCTCGCTAGTTTTAAATTTGTAGAAGCCAATAGAAAAACGATAAAACGTCCCCCGAATAGATTGACAACAGAGTCAGGCAACCAGGGCGCCGAGAACAAAGCCTCGCCGTGATTTCCTTCTAAGTGTGGCGTAGGAACCAAACTCCACGATAGAAACGCCATTAAAGTTTTGGATGTTGCACAGCAGATACGAGTATCAGACAATAGCGTATATTTGCTGAAGAAATCATTTTTACATGGCGAAACCGCAAAGGTAAGAAAAATATGACTGCTTAGAGTCATGTGATCATTCTTTGGCTCATATCTCTGCGGTGCTTTCACGTAGCTGGTTGCTGGAGGCATTTTTGGAATTCGCTACGTCTCTGCTTTCATTCGAGTGGTTGTTTTTATGTGTAGCACAACATTGTTGCGTCAGAGACAGAAATGTGGCGGCCGAGTTGACGAAAATCTGATTTTGTGAGTTTGTTTGCAAATGTTTATTTACGTGGCATCAGAGTTTTGATTGTGGTTGGTAAAAATAGTTTTCGATAGCCTTGTAGTGCTGTTTATTTGATGCGCATTATTACTGTTTTTTCTGTAGTGTGAGAGTTGTTTAAGGCCTATTAAAAAATTTTATCACAAAGTTGGGGGACCATAGGGTTTAAGGGGTTAAAACGGGATTATAAAGCACTAATCGATACTAAATTAGTTGTCAACCATTTTAATAATCAATGATAATCGATTAGTTGTTTCAGCTCTAGTTGGGTCTTGGATGAGTCACAGCTGTGTTCTTGCAGGGTTTCCTAAATCGGGATCTCAGTGGCAGCCGCCACCGGCTCACGATGGAGATGTAAAATACTTTCAGCGCCGTCTGTCGGGTCTAAGCTCTCATTGGTCGGAATTTAACTACAGTTACTCCAAACAACCGCAGCAACAGTGGTGGCACTGTTTTGAAATCAGTGAATTGCCCTGCATTAAGTCCAGTGTTCCCACATTACTGATTTAGTTGCCGTTTCTAACGACTTTTCAGACAATTTTATTTCTCAAAAGCACCTAGCGACATTTCTGACCACCTTTATGCGCTTTCTGTCAAACTGTGTCGCCGATATTCCCTGCAGATTAGAGAACCAATTTGCTCTGCAACTGCACTGTCCTACAGCAGCTCGACTCATTCCACCCAGAGCCATTGCAGAGAAAAGACGCCGATCTCACCCAGTCACAAAGAAATTTGTTTTATCTTTAAAATTAACTGAAAAAGTAAAAATAAATCTTCAGGTATGTAAGATTGAGCTTTGTTTTACAAGCAACACACTTGTCTGTAACTACACAGCATCTACTCTAATCTGCACACCTGTGGTGCATTCAAGTAGCGTTCAAAATGCACAATGAGTTCAATAAAATAGGACATTTAACACAACAGAAAACACTGAACATAAATCATAACCCTATGTTTAAAAGCAGTTGGCAAACAACGTTCGGGTGAATACCATTTATGCCCTACATGGTTGTTCTTTTTTTATATAAATATTTATAAATGTACTCAAATGAAAAAAATTCTTATCTAGATATCACAATTTCCTCCTGTCTGTTTCTTTCCGTTTTCCTCATTATACCAACTTTCCTTTGAATGTTAAACAGCCACCTACCAGTTCTTTTCCCCCATACTTTCTCCCATCTTTCCTTCACCTTATGAGGCTGTTTCTGTTCTATGGATTCTTTTATTTTGACATCTCTGTGCACACAGGTATTTCAGACCATTTTTATTGCAAACTAGTTTTATTTGTATTGAATGTTGGAGGAGAAAAAGAAGACCGCCACATTATTGATGATGTCATCATATGCTAATTATCATGTGACATCATCTGGCGACTTCTAGCAACTTACTGGGTCAAATTCAGCTACTTTCTGTCAGAGACAGTTGGCAACACTGATTAAATTTAATATGTTTGATAAGGTTTAATACTCTACCTTCAAATTATAAACATTTTGAAACATTTTTCAATAAATCACACATTTTTTGAAATAGTTTTAATTTGTTATATAACTTACGTTTTTTATTTTATTTCAAACCATTGCTCCAAACTCTTGACCTGCACCTTCTCCACCTTTTCAGTAGAGCTTCAGGGTGATGATTTTGTTCATAATACACTGCCTTAAAAGGTCTTTCACCATTAAATACAGATTTATTTGTTTTTAATGTTGCCGTCTGCCTAAAATAAATTATTTAAAATAGCAAGGGTTCTCTTTTATGCTTATTATGGATAAAAATGGCACAAAAGGTGAGTCTGTTTTGTCTGAGCACTGGTACTGGAACTAAAAACAAAAAATGGATGCAATGTTTAATATGTGGTAGATGTGTCACTGAGTGCAAAGAACATGGCTCGAGTTGGGCTTATAAATACCTTGGTATGTTTTCCCATCAATCTCCACCTCGTACGACTCCATCACCTCCTGAATCGCTTCTCCGACGTCGCACAGACGCACATCGATGCCGGCGTTCTGCAACAGACCAACAAAGGCATCAGCTGCACGCTCATCACAAATCAAAAACAATAGCAAACTTGTTTGTCTGCGAGTGTTTGAGTCTTACTCTGATTCCGGTGTTGGTGGCGTCTTGTACGGCCTCCAGCAGCTTGTCGTACTTTGGGTTAAATGTGACGGTAAAGGCACAGTCAATGATCCGGCCTGCAAGACGAGACAGGAACAGAGGAGAGCGCCTTTAAAGGTCGGGCTGCAGGATGAAACGCGGAGCAGAAACGCAGAAATGAGGTTTTACCATTAATGTGTGTGCCAAAATCAATCTTGCAGACGTCGTCGTACTGCAGGACGGTGGTGTCTCCGGCGTTGGGAGTGTAATGGGCAGCACAATGGTTCAGGGAACAGCCGGTAGGGAAGGCGAGCCCAGCGTTGAGCCCGTTTTCCTTAATCAGCTTCCGGGAACAATCTTCCAAACGCTCGCTGGGCAGAGGAGGGGAAACAAAGTTAGACAACAAACCAGGAACCAAACGGTTCCAAACAAACGGGGCTCATACGCCAGAAAACTCCACGGTGTTTCTTCTTCTTTCTGGATTCTCACTTCTAAACGACTTTAGGATGCACATTTAGTTCAGCACCTGTTTCTGGGAGAACCGAAGCTGAACCAAGGAAGCAGCAGAGTTCATCTGATCCCTTCCTACAGTCAAATCCCCAGACGACTCTGTCGTTCTTTAGACTATTTTAAACTTTAGCTTGCTATGGTCAGTTCTCCTAAAGTTCTTAATAAGAACCAGATCAGATGAAGAAACAATTGGACAGAAGGAAGGACAAACTGACTGAATGGATGGAAGTAAAAGTGTTAAACTAAATTTTTTCTTCCAACTACGTTTTGCTTTCCTTTACGCAGATTTGGAGAACATTTCATTCCTGAAGCCTTCACGAGTTTTAGGCTGTAAAGCTTGTTTGTCTAATTGTTTAAGATTCAAAAGGCGTCCAGGGAGGACATCTGCATTTAAACACGACGCCTTTACAATATGACATCTTATTTGCGATAAGTTAAAAGTGTCTGCAGGTTTTGACAAGATTAACAGTGAGAAAAAATGAAAAAAAAACATTTTCTTGAATAAATGCAGAAAAACCCTCACCAGATTTCAATCATGGTCAGCCCAGGTTTCAGGAAGCTGCGGACGTGTTTGCGGACTTGTCTGTGGGCCTCAGCCGCCTGCCTGAAGTCGTTCCACACCTCCTCGTTAGCTTTGTCCATCACCCGCCTCTCCTCCATGGTCATTCGCCACGTCGCGCTCCGACTGAGAGAACACAACACAGATTTAAACAGACAACCTGAAAGCACAGGCTGTGTGGAGGCAATATGATCAAACTCTCTTGACCCAAAGAGTCTATTTGAACTTTTACACAAAACGTAAATGTTTTAGGACTAAACTAAGTGAGCATTTATTGTGCAAATAAATCTATATGTACAAAATAGAGTGAGAATCTATTCTGCCAGGAGGACGCTGGACTAGACCGGGTCAAAGCAGCTACTTCTTGTGGCTTCTTTTTGCATTGGTGATGATTATTTTCCTAAAAGCTTTGATAAAGAATGAAGCCTAATCCCATTAATTACAACAGCAAACGAAACCATGAGCAGCAAGAGGTTGCATTAATTAAACTGTAGAGGTGTTTCCTCCACTCACCCATCCTGACACAACGGGTATTCGCACTCTTGTCCGATGGGGAACGCTCCATTGGGGTACAAGTCACAGATGGGAACAGATGGGGGATCAGTTTGAGTTTTGGCTGCAAAACCAACCCACCCAAAAATAAATTATAATTGAATTTGTTATAAATCTGAATCCCAATCATAATAACTATGCAGCTGTAAGAAACAAAATCATCCACTCACGTCCTTTCTTCTTCTTTTTCTTCTTCTTCTTTTTCCCTACTGCATTATCCCCATCGTCTCCATCTGAGTAAGTAAAACATGTCTATTGAAGCAGGATGGCAAAACGTTAAATCCACAGGAGAAAGGACTTCTGATATGTTTGCATATTTACCGTCCTCGCCGTCTTCGTCCTTCTCCTCGATCGCCTGCTTCTCCAGCTGTTTGGTCACCTCTATCACTCCGTCCACCTCAGGCTCAACAGCTGCAGCGGGAAGCAGATAAACCACTTCATTAAGCAAACAGGCAACAATATGACAAACTCGGATATATTTATTTGAGTGTAGAGCAACAAAAAATTGACAAAATGGCCATGTTTAGAGGTCACTCAAGCAGTAACCCTTATGTACTGGAGTCATCAAAAAACGCTCACTGAAACACTGACGACTTCTTAAAAATGAACCCTAAAAGGGTTTTATGAATAGGCGAATAACTTTTTGGCATGTTTAGATGGGTATGGACGATGTAGAAAAAGAGCATATCGAAAAAGGAATAGTCAGGATCTTTCCTGCGTTCAAATTTCCGCTGCGGCTGCCTTCACATAATTTGCTTGCCGCCTCCAGCCTGATATCGCTCTGCCCCCAGCTATATGGATGTTGTTTTAACTGCAGTTGCAGCGTTGCGCCACTATGGGGCGCTGTATCACCACCGGTGTGCTGGGGGAAGCGCAGAAAAAGAAGATACAATTGTTTTCCATAGCGTGTAAAAATTGGGTTTTCCCGCTAGTCGTGCTATCAGCATCCTGATTTTCTCCGGCTCTTCAACCAGGTAAATGTTTTTTTTTTGCATTCGAGCATTTCATGTTTTTTTTAAATATGCTCTGTCTCACAGTAACGGGAATGAGTTTTAGCGTTACAGACATGGCTGGGAAAATGAGCCACTACTTTAAAAAGCGACTCAGCATCCAGCGCTCCCAGAGAGAGATTTGATTGGTCGACCTGAAACAGCAGATTAGCCACAGTAACCCGTTCTATTGCTGATCTGTAAATGACGTGCCTAAGTCACGCCCTTCTAATTCCTGTCCATGGGTCCCCAAATGCCAAAAAAAAATGAATGTTTCAATGGAGCGATTAAAGTTATTTTCTGATCCAGTTTGAAATGCGCCATGGATCGAACATATGATGTCCGTGTTTTGATGCAGAGAAAACGCTGCTTTTCGACCAGAGGTAAAAGTTACTTTAGGTTTTGTGTAAAAACGCTTAGCTGACTACAACTACAGAAGAAGAGTGATGGTCGTAGCCTCCAGGATGAAGAAAGTAGCATTAAAAACGTAGAGAAAACCTCCATAAATCTGACCATGTGGAAAGTAGCAGCTATGTTGGGGGTAAAGCAGTCGGTGGAGTGAGAGCCAGCATGGAGGAGAAGCTCTACAAGCTCTAGGTGAGTGTTTTACGTGCTATAGCTAGTGCTAGCTCTGGTTAGCCAAATTACGTCATATATGCGACTTCTGATTTCTGATTTGTGGGCATTTTAAATGCGAATTTTTACAATAAAATAAATCCTGAATCACTGGACAACCTCAGTCGAAATGTACATAGTTAGTTATCATTTAAATCGAAGTACAACATATGTGTGATTCAGAACGTAAGACAAAGTGGACCAGAAAATAACTTTTATCGCTCCATTGACTTCCATTCATTATTTTTTAGGTTTGGGGACCCATGGGCCGACTGGAAGGGGAGGAGACTTAGGCTCCCCATCAAAATTGAAGTTTCTCTGCAGAGAACGGTCAAAAACAGCAAAGGTAACGCATTTTATTGTTGCGCATATTCTTCTGGGGCGGATACGTATAAATTCGCCATCCTTGTGCTTAATGTGGATTTTTTTTTGTCTGCCATTTGAGAAACAAAACACATAATCCTTTGGCTTTAAACGGTTATTAATTGAATAAAGATGCGATTTCCAACATCAGTTTATACAGTGCTTATTGTGATGAAACGTGAAACATAATAATAATAGGCTATGAATAGTTAATAATTAAAGTTGTTAATAGTAGTTAATGTCTGGCTGCCAGATGTGTGAATAAATCCCTACAGCTTAATGCACTTTCAGTTTAAAGTTGGCTCCTTATTTTTGTATGTATATTGTTTTAATAAAAGAATTCTTTAACATAATAATTGTCATATTCTTATTGGAACACTTAAAAGAAAAATATGTTGCCTTTAAAAAAAGTGGGTCAGTTGAATGAACAGAATTCATGCATGTGTTGGTGCATGGTCAGGATGGCGCCACCTCTGCCTCAATTACAGTCAGGAAAAACCCTGCTTATAGGTATAGTAAACAAAAGTCTGCAGGTAATGTAATATATGGTTTGAGAGTGGACAGAACAACATGGTTCATTTAGCATTTAATTGGCTGATTACTGATGAACGCATTCTCCTGTTGTCTTACATAACTCCAGTAAAAGGAGAATTACGAAACAGGAAAACTAGCCAGAGGCTCAGCACAATCAGAAAGCTTTAGCTAAAAAGTGGGGCCAGATGGCAGAAATGAGAGCTTTACACTCAATGTGAATTAAATAAATATTCTGAAACATGCATTTTATGTCATGCATCCTGAAGGAAGTTTTATTCTTGATCTGATGTGTTTTCTGAGGCCTGAATGAGTCCACTATGTCCCTGTGTACTCCTATCTAAAACCCGCATGGCTAAAAGAGGAGAAGCATCAGGTTACAACTGTTAGCGACAGTACTTCCTGCTTCACTTTCAAAATAAATCCCCCAAGACATGGCATGTTTTTTTAGGGCTGTATGTTAAAACAGAGGGGCATAGGAGGACTAGAAAGTCGCCTAAATTAGTGCTTAAATGCTAAAGCACGCTGAATGTAGTTTTACTTTTTCTCTGAAGGATTTTCCTGTCAAAACCTTAACAGTGACCTTAACTCACTTAGACTACGAATCCACTTGTTATTTACACACAGTTAAAAATTAAAAATAAGGTTTATGATATTCAAGCAAACAAACTGAACCGCACTAATTATACATTTTAAATAAACCAAAAAATAATAATACAAAAAGTTACTTCAGTTACTTCGCAGGTTAAGCTTCAACTCAATTGTTCTTTCCTAACTTTGGATTAGTTGGAATTTCCTGTAAGTGCTATAATATTACAATCTTTATTTCCACCAAAATACCGTCCAATTTTTTTAACACTGATCTCTATCGTTCATTCTCGTAATGGTATAGGAAAGAAAATTTGAATATATGTCCCTTGGGGAAAAGGGGAGGTAGATGTCAGTTTATTTAATAAAAATGTTCCCCTAGTTTTAAGTATTCAAGCTGTTTCGACCCTTTAAGCAGACTCTACCACTGTATCCACTATAGAAAGTTTGCCATATTGTACGAGCTGTAATAACTCAAACCTAAATGTTTCATACGCGCTCAAAAACATATATCAGAGGCAGGGAATGCACTGTTCGTACAGATACATTTATAAAACATATACATTTAAGGCCACATGTAAACATTTCCGACTCCGATGTGGCTAAACCGGGGCTAGATTGACGCAGCTTTAACTGAGCTAATGATAGCTTCGTTAGCCTGTTAGCATGACAGCAGCTACAGAAACCCCTCACCTGTCGTCGCAGACTTGCTCTTTTTCTTCTTCTTTTTCTTTTTCTTGGCTGCCTCCTCCACTGGGTCGGCCTCTCCCCGGACCTCGGCCTCCCCGTTCAGCTCCCTTTCGTGGACAGCTTTCTGAACCACTATCTGCTCCGCGACAACGTCCGCCATGATCGCAGGCACTGCTAGAAAAGGAAGCGGGAGGGATCTGTTGCTGCGTTCGGGGACACTCGTTACTTTAAAAACACAGTTGTTGTTGCTGCCAGCGCGCGGCTCTGGTTGCTGCATGGTGGTTGTAGTTTTTGACCGCAGTAAATTCATATTCTTTTCAACAATGTATTTTTATTTCAAAGCTGAGCTACACACTTAAAGTCATCCTAATGAGGTTAATATATCACACATCATGACATATTTATGTAAAACATCTATTTACGGCCGTGGGTATATATCCGAGCCATATTTGAGCAATGGAACGGCCCTCACGGTAAAACGTGCCTACTCAGCAAAGGCTAAAGATGGAATGTTATACATAATTTATAGAAGTACACAGTACTTATTAGTTATACATGTTGCAAAGTATCGCTACTCTACTTACTACGTGTAAATTCACTATATGAAGAACAAGCAGGTTTTAACCAGCATGAGATACGGAAACATCTGCAGTTCATATGTATATTTATCTTCCTCTGTTGAGCCTTCTGAGACAGTTGTAGAAAATGAAAAAATAAAACACAGTAAACGCATATGTTGTTCCTGGAAGTACCTCATCCCGTTCTAACACATTATTGCATTCATATTACCTATTCGTTTCTCAAGTTTCATAATGAACACATTTGATGTAGAAAAGTGTTTCTTCTACCTGGATTTGTTGTGTATGCATGGATAAAAAACATTTTTGTTGTTTTCTGTTACTGCTGATAGAAGTTTTCTTTGCCACAGGGACCTGCAGGTATAGAAAACACCACTAGGTGGCAGAGCTGTTACAATGAACAACTCCATAAAACATACAGTGAAGGTTTGACTCAATGACCATTTTCAACCTTGATAAATGTCTTTATAAATGTTGTCCATGCATGGTTGTCCCTTACAACTTGGTGTGAACCGTACAGGCATTTAAACAAAAATGAAATTGTGTTAGACAAAAGTGGTGATTTTCTCATTGGTTATGGATACTGGCTACACAGTTCACAAACGCATCTCCAACCAATTATCAGGGACTCTGCCAATTAATTTTGGGCCCCTCTTGCAGATTAGACCAAACCTGTATTAAAACGGCGTCAGTGGTGGTGATGTTTTTACCACAAGGAGGGGCCACTAAATCATATTTTGCTTAGGGCCTCATAGAAGCTTGGGACAGCCCTGTATCTATTATTCTAAGCTGATGAGAAACTAGCTTCTTTTTTATTTTAAACAATATCTTGTTCAGTCAAATGTTTCTCTCAAGAGATAAATGTGACAAAAATACATTCGGATGAAAGTAGTTTTCACCTCTCTTCTGCGTTAATAAACCCAATATAAGAAAAATAGTTTGTTCAAAAGTTCCTAAATAAGATTTATTGTGATGAAGATATAAATTTGTTTTTGTTTCCAGTTAATCTAAACAGTAAGTAGTAGAAACTACTTCTGAAATGTAGTGAAATAAATAAATGAAGCTCATTAAAAAGTGATGAATTTCGGGAGAGAGTAGGAGGGGTCCGAAAACATATCGAATAGCCCACCCAACCGGTTTGTAAACCGCACGCTGTGACACACGAAGACACACCCATTTCAACACTTCCAGAGTGGAGCTTTTATTTGGGAGTGGGAAAAAAAAAAGAAATGCAGGAAGGGTCGGGACAAGGCAAACATGGTGACGAGGTGGAGGCGGAGGACCGACGTCACAACCCTCAGGTGCTTTATTTGAAAGCGACACGCCATTCTTCACTTAAAATCTTCATCACAATGCATTACATTCACATCAAGCACTTCAAACTGACATTCCCCCTGTAAACAAACACACTGCTGACTGATCAAATAGGCTCCGTGTCATGAGTTCTCTTCAGATGAAGTAGTGCCTCACTGGAAGCAGTTTAGGAGTGTACGCTTTGGTTTGACCCCCCCACCCCTCCCAATCTCAGAGCAGATAGCATGGAGGAAAGGGGAGAGGCTGGGGGGGGGGGGGGGGGGGGGGGGGGGGGTCAGGACTGAAATAGAGCACAAGACTTCCTCTTCTTCCCTGTCTTGTCTTTGAGAAAAATCAGCTGAGTCATGCTTCGCTGAGTGTGTTCATGATTGTTTTCTGGAATTCACTGCAGGACTACGAGTGTTTATAGACCAACAAAGGCGCAAACTGCACAGCTCCCCCCCACCCCCCAACATCTTCTGCACATTGTTTTGCAGTGAAATTAACCCTAAATTTCCAAATCATTTCAGCAACAGCATTAGTGTTTTTTCACTCGTGTTTGCTCCGTATACCTTTAGTTTTGCAGTCTATATGGTTCAAAGTGAATATTTTTCGCAACTTTGAAATCGGACAAGTTGACGCCGAATATGACAGTTTGCGACACCGCAAGTAAAACCTCAACAATAAATTCATCCCTGATTGCAGCAGCAAAGTGAAAAATGTAGAATAATCCAAACTTTTGATCAAGAATTTACATTCAGTGAGGGTAAAAAAAGTAAAAACAATAACTTAAAACTAAAACAGGACTGAAGAATTTTTGTAGTATTTTTTTTCCCCGTCCTAGCTTTGCTTCTAAATTTGGAGAAAAAAAGAGAAATCATTTAAAAACATTAAAACAACTGAAAGAGTGACAAAAAAACAATGGATCAAGTACATCTGAGTAGTGAGGAACCAACAGGGTACTTTTATGCGCAAAAACAAACACTAGCGGGCTTTGGCATGAAACTAACTAAGAATATGTGAACGTTTTACCCAATTAAAGTCTGGATTTCTACAAATATTTCAGTATGACTACGCTGCTGCAATAAGGAAACAAAGGTTCAGAAACTAATTTTATGGTCATATTGTGTAAAGGCTAAAGTAGCTTTTGTTTCAAACAATGAACATTGATCTGATCTGAGGTCAGATTTAGTCGTTTAAAATGATTAAATGCTCTTGAAGAGAAGAAAAAGTTACATTTATGCATAAATTTGACCAAATTCACATAAATCATTTGTGTAGTGGATAAACACAATAGTTCAGCAGTGAAGAACCGAGGCTGTGAGAACAAAAAATAGCTAAATAATAATAATGAAAGAGATATTTTCCTTTCATATCTGCAGAAAAGACTGAAGATATGAAGTGACCTGGTTGTAACTGCAGATGTTCTGCTACTAGAGCCTCACTGTGACACTGGGAGGTTCTGCTTCTTGTGTGTTGGTGGTTCTTGTTCCTGAGTTTCCACAGCGGTGGGAATGGTGGGTGAAGCACGGTGACGGTGTAATGGACGCACAGGTGGAACATCAGAACGTAACGGGACGCAACGCAGACCAGACTGAGACAACCACACATAAATACTGTCTCTCCCCGGCTAAAGCAGTCGGCTGAATGTTTAATCGCCCTTTGAGGTTCTGGAGTTTTCTCCTTCCTCCTCCTCCTCCTCCTCCTCCTCATCGTCTCCAAATGTCTGCTCCTCCATGTTGACAAGCGACTGCGAGCGCGCCGCCACCTGAGCGGCGAGGGCGGAGCTGAAGCTGAGGGTCTCTGAGCCGTGGATCTCTGTCAGTCTGTCCATCACCGACACGGCTGGGATTTTAGGCTTCAGGAAGCAGTCCAGCCCGTTCTGATGCTCCTCTTCTTCCTCCATGACGGCGTCGTGCTGGTGCAGCTCCGACGCTCCTCCTCCACCACAAACAGAAGGTCCTCCCAGCTCCCTTTCCTCCAAGCCGCAGCTGAACTCTGTCACGGGTTCGGGCGTCACCCCGTCGTCCTCTCCTTCCCCTTCCTCCCCTTTGTTTCCTGCAGGGCGCTCCAATAGGTAGTTTCCTTCCTCGGCAGCCGTTCCTGCAGCGTCTACAGGACTCGGAGCAGCGGGATCGTGACTCTGACTTACAGCTGAAGGCGATGCAGCAGCTGCATGAAAGGCAGAAATGAAACATTTATGATTTCTGTGCATTTGTATCTAGCGCCAGCCACACAGACACCCCTGAACAAAAATCCAATGCACCCAACTGTATAAGAACCAAAGTTTGAAACAATGATGGAAAAAAACAACCTGAATAGTGTGGTGTGCCACTTATTTGTTTCTTGCTCTATATTTAACACTTTCACAGCCTTCTTTTTGATCCAACTACAGACACAAGCACTCTCAGGTGTTTTTACCAGCTTTGAACATCTATGGGATTTAAAAAATTGCACATTTCTGTTTCCAAATAATCAGATTGTATGGGGAGAGAGTGAAAACACTCCTTTTTAAGTCTTGATATAGATTCTCAATCTCCATTTACAAATTTGCTTACTTAGGCAGGTAGCTGTGTGCAGTTATTTCATTTGGAGGCTTAACAGAAAAATATGACTATTCAAAAAAATAAAATAAAAGAAGATACATCATCTTAACCTCACTTCTCTGTTTTCCAGCTCTAAACTCGTTGACATTAATAGTTTTGCAAGGATAAGCAATTTAAAAGTCTTAATACTGAAGCACGACGTAACCAAGTGAGAAAAACTGTTCATAAACTTTTTGTGTATTTGTGATTCTGCATTAATTTATAAAAAGAGAGGTTAAGGACAGTAGGTCTAACTTTGCATGGGTTAGCTAGAAGAATGTGCAGAAACTCAGAGTAGAGCACTTCAGCCCCCAGCAGCCTCATTCTGAGAATAAATCCAGCGCAGACCTTGGTCGCTGAACAGCATCTGCTTCCTCTTCATCCTCTCCCCGTCGGACGCGCGGAAACCCAGAACGGCTTTCAGCTCCGACAGGACGCGGCGCGACTCCTCCCTCTCTCTCCGCTGCCGTTCCCGCTCCTCTGGGGAAACCACGTCAGACCAGGAACCTCTTCCTTCCCCATCGGAGTCTGAGTCGGATACGTAGGCCTCCAGCTCCTGGTGGGGACGAAGCAGAGGGAGCGTGAATTTGCACTTTTACAAAAAAAAAGGCGAGTCATGAGCTGAAAAGGCAGGGGCTCTTATCTCACCATTTCCTCGGGGACCGGGTCTCTGTCTAGGATCAGCGGGTAGGACGGAGGAGGAGCGGGAACTTCAGGAGCGAGAAGGCCAAACTGCTCAGGGTCATCAGCATTACCTGCACAGACAGGGCGCTGGTGAGCTTCCTGACCCGATGGAGGACCCATAGTTTTGGGTTGTTTTTAAATAGTTACTTAGCATTTTATTGCATGAAAAGAAAAATATCTTATCACCAACCAGAAGGAATTCTAGGGGGAAAAAAAGAGGCACATTTGTAAACCCGCACGTTCTGGGATGGGCATCAGGACAACAGGCAACATCTGGTGGTGCACTTATTAGAAAATGGAAGAGACTAATGGTCTCCATGCAAGATCTCGCCTCATAAAGATATCATTGATCATGAGAAAGGTGATGGATCAGCCCAGAACTAAAAGGGAGGACCTGGTTGATCACCTGAAGACAGCTGGGATCACAGACTGAAAGGTTATCATGACAGGCTCCATTAGCGGGGATTAAAAGGCTGCACAGCTCCAGGTCTATCAGAAGTTTACCAGTAACCATCTGGGTGATCCAGAGGAGGCGTGGGAGAAGGTTCATAAGGTCAGAGAGACCAAAACGGATCGTCTCGGTCTAAACTCCCCTTGTCATGTTTGAAGGAAGAAGAAAGATGAGAACAATCCCTAGAACAACATGAAGCATGGAGGTGGAAGCATCATGGTGGGGACTACTCCCAAAAGAAGACAGAACGACTCCACCATAATAAAGGACGCCTAGCCGCTTTCCACAACACTCCTGGTCCTGCTTTGGCTAACAGGACTTTCTGTGTGCCATCATATTAATACTGCAAGTCAACAGGACGATTTTGTCTAAGCATCAGAGATTTTTTAGGCAAAACATTTATTTACTAAGATCTAATGTTGGATGGAAATTTCTCAGATTAAGACTACGCAGCTGCAAAAAAGAATACATTTAGGGGTGTCCCAATTTTTTGCAACACAGGCCTAAATCTTTAATTGAAAAGTGCATGTGGAACGCAATTATTTGATTAAAAAAGCATTTAAAAAAAATCTAATTAAAAATTAAACTAAACTAAATAGAGTCGTATTTCTTATAGAAAAAGGGATTTTTAGTTTTGTTTTATTAAGAGAAAGGCATGTAGTTAAAATATATTTTTTTAGGGATGACCGATATTAAAACAAAACTGATATACTTCCAGCAGATCATATAGAAATCTGTTCGCTCATTCTTTGAAAACATTTGAGATATTTAGCCACGTTTGTGTGCCTTCAGATCTGCTTTTGCGTTAGTTTTAAAATTAATGATATTAAAAAGAAAGCAGGAAGTATAGGCATTATTAAATTATGATTTTTTTTTGTATCATCAAATTTTACATTCTGAATAAATTTCAGCAAAAATATGCCCTAATAAAAATTTTTAAAAATCAATTACCTGTACTGTAGTGTCAAATGGTGGTCATAATCGGTCGAAGGGCCGCAAATGGCTCCTGCACCGCACTTTGGACACCCCGGCTTTAGGCTTGTAGAAATCCTCTACAAGTATTGCCAGTAATTGTTTGGGGTGTTCTAAATTACTTAGAAGAAGTTAGGGCTGGGCGACTAATCGATAAAATCAATCAATTGTATTTTCTGTTTATGAAGATTTATTTTTTGGAAAAATTAAGACTTTTTTAAACCAATGCACTATACTTTGACATCTATAGCTCAGAGTGATGTAAATCCACCCAGAGCCTACAATCTTGTTTTGCAAGGATACTTTACAACTTTTTGTTATTTGGACTTTGAATTCAGGTCAGCTCCGGGACGGGTTGATTGAAATATAAGAAGGTTTTTGAAAATATTTTTCATCATTTGCTATTTCTTTTTAAGAAAACTAAGTACAAAAGAAAACAAACAAAATAAGAGATCACAATTGGAAATCAGATTTGGTGTGAAAAATAAAAAATCAGAGATTTTATTTTTAAGCCATATTGCCCAGCCCTAGATGTAGTCTAGCATCATCTGTTATCCCTGCTCACCTGGACAGGCGTTGGCCCGCCTCAGCATGCGCTCCACCTGGCTGACTGTGTCCTCCCAGCAGCCGGCGCTGGCCTGCATGTGGGGCTGCAGCTGCTGCAGCCGCTCGCTCAGGTCCTGGTAGCCTTCAAACGTCAACTCCGTCAGCTCCTTGGACACCATCAGCTTCTCCAGGTCATCCTCCAAGATGATCATCCTGTTGATTCATAAGAACGGAGAATGACGGCTGTGCCAATTGTTTCTCACGCTTCAAGTAGCATCGTTCTCTCCACGTCTTGCGTGGCATTTAGGCGAGCTGTGCATGCATCTCACTCGCTGAGCAGCGCCTTGAGGTGGAGCTGCAGGCTGCGGATGGACGTGTGAAGGGCGTTGAGCTCTCTGCATTTCTCCCGCGCGCGTCCGCTCCTGTCGGCGCTCGTCGTCCTCGGCTGCATCTCGAAGTGCCGGTGGAAGTCGTAGCTGCGCTGCACGTCTGCCAAGCAGCCGGCCAGGGCTTGGTGGAGGGGCTCGGTCACGGCGGCAACGGACCGGTGTAGCGGGGCTGAGGGAGATGGAGGAGGCTGGCCCTCTTTGGTTCTGCCTTTCTCAGACTCCTCGATTCGGTACGGTGAGAGAAGAAGAGCGAGTCGACGGAAACATTCTGAGCCCTGACCCAACCACAGCTGGAACAGCATCTGGGTAGGATAAAAAAAAATTCCAATCTGAAAACTTACCAACACCGTTTCCTTTTCCATACACATATCATTCCTTTACTTGATACCAAATCTAAACCCTGAGGCCTAACCTTGAGGGCTGGAAGGCTGTAGTCGTCGGTTAGCTCCTGCGCCTGCTCGTCACCGAGGTGTTCGATCCCCAGGCCGAGCCCCAGCTCCTTCAAAGGCACCGCGCACACGTAGTTGGTCACGTTGTCGACCTCAGAGTTCAGCGGGAACGTTCAAAGGAGTTAAGGACACACCAAACCTCTGGAAAAAAAACATCTATATCTGAAAAGTTTTATGTCTCCCAGGTTTATGTCTCAGGGTAGAAATGAAATTTATTTCATCTAAAGTGAATCGATCTGAAAGTCATCAAAGGAGGATTTAGGACAGGTACCTGGAACCTTTACAATCCGAACAGACAATTATGACCTCAGTCCAGTTAATAAACACAGTTTAGACCCGCAAGAGATAAAGGACCTTTTAAAGGGGGGAAAATCTAATATTATTGATAAATACAACCACCATTTTTTTTCTAGTTTATTTTTTTTTAGATAAAGGAAAATATAACTTTTGCAAAAAGAGGATGGATACATTTTCTGCTACGTGATTTTGACATTTGCAGAAAATGATGACAGGACAAAAAGATAAAAAACAGGGAAAAAAAATCCTCAAATCTGCATTTTTCTAAAAAGCATATGTGTAAAAAAATTGAATAAATGATAAAACCAAATGAGAAATGTTGATTAAAATCATTTTTTTAATTCAGACATAAAGCAGTCTTCTTATTCCCCATTTCACTACGTTAGATTTTCTTTTGTCATGTTTTTCTCTCCTGTCCTGTGTGTCTGTCTGCCCACCCCCTTCTCCTTCATTTCTTTCTTTGTTTGGCATTATTAATGCTCAGCAGAACATGCTGCCATTTGAATATTTTATAAATGCACGCTGTTATCTTCCTGTAATCGCCTTGCTAACTGGCCAGCAGTGAAATTGAATGTACGAAGCTCTAAACCGTCTGCAAGGGCCGCCGTGAGGCCTCACGCACAAACACATGCACACTTAACTAAACATAGCAGCTTGTCGATGAAACGTGGGCTCGATGAAGATTTAGCACATCTATTCCTTTTTTTTTTCTTTTTTTTTGTAATGAGCAATAAACTGGAAACGGAAAATAAAACTATAACTGTTAACCATCAAATGCCATTTAACTTCATTCACAGCTAAATTAGAACCCAAATGAACCCAAAGAGACATGAAGCACCTGCAGATGGAACAGATCCCATCATAGAGGTCCTGACATCGCTCTGGTAAAGGATATGCTTTCAGCATGTGACACGTGGCCCTGCGCGAGGCTCTGAAGGCCGAGCGGAGAGCCCGGTACAGGACCTTCCTGAGTCCCATCAGCTGCTGGCTGCGCAGCACCGCCCCGGGCCCCGCCCTGCTAAAGGAGCCAGCCGCACTCACCCTGTCGAGCAAACTTGACAAGTGAAATGTGATACAACTGTGGAGACGTCCCAAAGAGGCGGAGGGGGCACAGACAACACAAAACAGATTATTTAGGCTAAAGTATCAACAAGAAGGTACAGCAGCTTAAAAAAAAAAATATGGAATCGTTTCGAAAAACTAACCCCTAAAGCGACTTTACAAACATTACAGCTGAACCATGGCTCTCTTCTATCAAATATATGTATAAAAATCCCAAACTTTCAACAGTTCTTGGTCATTTAAGTTCCTTTTCAAACAGGATGTACTAAATTTCACGATAATATGGCAGATATCTAAAGCAGATAGATGTTTAATATGGAACGAGAAAAAAAAAGAAGAAGGAAACCTCAAGAAAGAAAGAAAGAAAGAAAGAAAGATAGAAAGACTTATCATTGGACTTATTATTAGGAACTATGACAGCTACTGTAGTCTTTAGCAGCAAACATGCAGGAAAATCAAATATCTCGTAGTAATAAGTTAGTGAAAAATCATCAAAATGCAGCCTCCCACTTTTCTATGACAAAATATCTATTATACGATAAAATCTGCTTTTCACAACCTCCTGAAGTTTTGACACAGTAAACAGAAAAATCTGAGGGGTCTACAGTCAGAAACCTAGAGAGTGAGGAAAAAAAATTTGTTTAACTCGACCTCATGGCCACAAATGTCCCTCACCACACAGCCTCCCCAGAAATTTTATTGGAAATTTGTCCACTTTCATATAATTAGTAGGAAGCTGAAGTAGGAATAATGATATTCTGTCTAATCCCTCCGGAGCACAGAGAGAGAACAGACACCTGTCCACAGACTAATAAGTTCTGAGTCCGAATCTATTTGAAAATCTGGGAAATAAAAAAAATAAATCAGCTGAGTGTTGTTGTTTTTTTAGCCTTTATTTCAGAGACTTTGAAAATATAGTTCAAAAACGGTTGTTTGCTTCTCAAAAATATTCCTTAAAGCACAAATCTTCTTGATTCTTATGAATGTTCAACTACTCCAAAAACTCCTAATGTATCCCCTTCAAAGTTCGTCTGGTTTTTTCATAGTTCAGGTTACTAGAAAGGTAGGTGTCGTAATCTGAAGAGTTTAAGGTCTACGGGTTGTGTCTTAATGAAAAAGGCTAACTCTAAAGCTCAAAGTCAAACAACTCCAGTCTCATACTGGGGAATAAGTGTAACACTAAAGTAGAGCTTAACAATGAGTCTGTGCTAGTCCAAATCTAGAAAAGCAACTGCGATCAGACAGCAGACGCCTGTAAGCAATCAGGAATTGGATGAGGAAGAGTAAAACCAACACACTTACAGGGTGAACCCTCTGGAGATGACCTCCGTCTCCTGGACCAGGCGCAGGGCTTTGCGGGCCAGTCCCGTCAGGGTTTTGCCGTTGTGGACCAGAGTCTGGAGCCGGGCGGCCCTGGTCTGGACGTCTCTCTGCATGCGCTTTCGTCTCCACAGCGTGAGGCCCCTCAGCCCCACCCAGCCCAGCAGGGCCACACCGCATGGTGCAGCAGCCAGAGACCACAGGCTGTCGGGAGAGTAGCAGACTCCTACCAGCACGGCAGCCAGACCCACCAGCCCCGCTACGTCCCTGAAGAAATCATTTAAGAGTTGACAGGGAGAAAAAACACACATCAATTTATTAAACAAAGGGGCCAAAAAAGAAGAGATTACTGGTGTCCCACAGGGCTTAAAACTGGGCCCAATTCTTTTTTTTTGATTTTCAGGATCTATATTAACGATTCACCGTCTGTAGGTCTACAATGCGATATATTTTAATCGTCTTTTTAAAAGTTTATTCATTTTTAGGCAATAAACACGTGGTCGAGGCTCCTTTCCCAAGAATTACTGGATCAATGTGTCACAGCATGGAGGCGCTCAGTCTGTGGTTCTGCTGAGGTGTAATGTAAGCTCAGATGCTTTGATGGACCTTCAGGTGATTTTATTGTTTGTTCTGGTGTCTCTCATTTTAGGTATTTTTTAATTAGCATTTTAAAAAGTTATTAAATTTCTTTTTATTAATGTTGAATGATACTATTACCTGGATGCCTATTTACTTCAGGGAATGGATTGCTCTTTGAGACGAACCTTTTGGTTAACTTGGGTATATTTAGATTGAACTTCTTCATTTTTTTACAGAATGATGTTCATTTTGAATTTATAAATTATTAAAAGGAAAATACCACAGCGATGGCTTGGAGACCAGACTGGGTCTGGGCAGAGAGCTAGTCCGTCTGGGGGAGCTGGACGGCGACGAGCCGAGGGTTAGCAGGCTCGGGTCCAGCAGCTCGATGAGCTCCACGTCCTCCTGCAGCAAAACGTCCTGGTCCAGTATGCATCTGACAGAGTACTGGCCAAAAAAACTGTCCTGTGAGCAGGAGAGACTAAGTGAACCAGGAGATAGATGACGGATATCTCTAAAATAAATAACAAAGCATGGCAACGGGTTTCTGGACCTACCAGCTGCTGCTCCAGCTTACGAGATTCTGCTGCCGGGTGAAGGGGGCTCCATCTCTTCAAGGCCTCAACCAGTCTCCATAAATATCCTCCCTACAAGTCACAAAGTGCAAAGAAACAAACAGACTGTGAGGAAGAAGCTGCAACATGGCGGCACAAGTAGCCTTAACTTGCAATAACTACAGTTACACACTTGCACAGCGAGATCTAGGCTACTCGATGCAGCCATTTTGCAGCTTTTTCCTAATCTGGAACCAGGGAGAAGTCGTTCTGATCCATAAAAAGAACCCCTTACACTTTCCAAAATACTTAAATCGGACATTAAATCTTATTGGACTGGCATTTTCTATCTGAAATATTTGATTCTCAACAAACTTCATTTTTTTCTGATAAATTTAGGAGGATTTTTTTTTAACCTTACAATGTCAGAAAATATCTTGATTTAAATATTGAAACTTTATGCCATTAATTGTGGAAATCTCCCAGTTTTAACTTGCAAATTGTTAACTGTTCTAATTTAGAGAATTCCTGATTTTTTTTTTCTCTGGAAAATATTTGAAATAATCTCAAAATATCTTGGGCAGAAAATCGATCCAAAATATTTTTCTCTACTCTACAATAGCCCTAATACTCCATCTTACGGTATAGATTGCTAAATTATTGGACATTTTTCTGTATGAATTCCTAAGTCAGCCCATCCCAGGAGACAAAGTCTGTCATGCAATAACAAAGTGGAATGTTTGCTTGTGCTACCCCCAGAATTTATATAGCACTGCTGCACAGTTCCTCCAACTCGTTTACTTTTTGAGCAATTAAAAGAAAAGGAAAGTCAAGAATTAAAACGTTTTGTTTTTCTTGCTTCTAAATTTCCAGGACTGCCATATTTCACTGTCAACATCGTCACAGACGCAAATCACAACAGATTTTTCCAGGTTGTGCTACAGTGCAGCAACGTTTGGACGCATGACAAAGTTCAGGGTTTTTCACAATCTTGCTGGGTTTTGGTGCAAGCCTACGCTAATTACAAACAGGATTTGTTGCATTCTGATCCGCTTATAGGGTGTTTGAGTGAAAACGGGAGTCGTGTTTGTTTGATTTCAGAGGCGGTTAAGCGTGGTTAGTCTATAACTGCAGCCATATTGATTACCGATGGGACGTTCACACAACACTGATTATTGGTTTTGTCCATAACGATGTGTCTTCTTTATTAAAGTAGGTCACAACTCTGCCCAGAGCTGAAATTACCATGAAGGGATACATTTAAACTAGATAAATGATGTACTGTTAGTCTGAAGAATTACCCACGTACAGTGTTTGCTTAAGTAGTTCAATAAAAAGAAACAAAACAGCCAAATCAGGTTGTAAAATATGTTACAGGGCTCTTTAGCATTATAAAACCTAAACAGAGTGGTGTTTAATTTGTTTATGTCATATCTCTTATTAATATTCCAGGAGAAATTAATCTAGATACATTCATTTGCAAATGGAACAAAGTCTACGTATATTATAACGCTGGCTGGAGGAAATCACACCATAATTTAAAGAATGTGCCCTCTGAAACTGCAAATATTTGCAGTAGAAAATCTGAAAATGTATGTTTATGAGTGTTTTAAGTGGAACAGGCAGTTATCTATCCGAGCTCCACTGTTATCAGAGTTCCAGGAAACGTCTGGAAGAGGGAAGAGTCCGATCCGCCTCCCTCGTCCGCCTCGACTCCTTACAACAACGGAGTGCCGGGAAAAAGGAAGCATGACCCACATGGAAAGTTCCTGAGAGCAACTCCGTTTCCCGTTTTCGAAAAAACCAGGTCAAACAAGCAGAGGCTGAGTCGTGTGATCACCCACCCGAGCTTACAATCGCAGGTTGCCTAAAACTAGAAGCATTAACGGTTCCTTTAATCCTCAGACTGCACTCGTTTGCGCTAAAATCAGGAGTTCGTGAAAGCATCCAGAGAATGAGTACGCAGAAACTATATTCAGGAGAAATACCAATCGGATGGTAGTAATGGCATGACAAAAATCTTTTCTAAAAACAGAGCAGTGTTACTTCAAATAATGAAGGAAGGACACAACTAATGCAAAACCACAATACCTGAATCTGGCTGTAGCAGGCTTCTCCTGGCATGCTTGTAGCATGCCAGGAATATTTGTCTGTTTTTTGGGGTCAGTAGTTTATTTGCTTACTTTTATCTGGCTGCACAAGTTATTAAAGGGGAAATGACACGTGCCGAAACACAGATGCTGGTCTGGGATGCAAGAGGAAGTCAAAATGGATACCAGTGTCCCACTGCGAACCTTGTTGTTTAATGAAAACATTTGCTGAATTGCTTTTGCTCTTATACAGTTGTATGATTATTTTGTCTGTGCATCTACAGACCTTACAGGGGAAAAAAGATGGAAGGAGGATGGATGAAGATACAACTTTACTCAAATCTCTATTTTCTTTTTAGAGTTTTATCCAACTCTGATCAGACCAAATTCTGGACTCTGTGACGCTTTAGCAAGCATTATGAGATGATAAACTGATTACGATCCCAAAAAAAATGAATCTAGTTTACATAATTCACAAGATTTATATGAGAAATGATAATCAATCAACTTAACCAATGAAAGGATGGGAAAAACATTGTTGTCCTATTGCCATTTGACATAGCTACAGAGTGTGTTCATTCAGTATTTCACCTGAGAGCAGAATTAATAAAACCTTGAAATGCAAAGCAGCAAAAATACCAACAAAAATTATCTCTCTAGAACACAAAGAAAAGCTTGTTTTATGTCTGTAAGCGGGATGAAGGAGAACTCACTGAGGTTTTCTGCTGATCTTGGCCAGGAGAGCTGAGGTCCCCCTCTGCACCACCGTACTCCTCCTTCTCCTCTTCCTCCCGCGACGCCGTCTGACATGACTCGAAGTCTGTGTGCCCTAGATCCTGGAGGTACTGGAACAGCGGGGAGTTCTGCAGAAAGAGAGAGATGGACAGAAAGCGACACTTACGGATCCGGGCGAGGAGGGTGTGAGCTGAAACTGGTCCCATGTTTACCCACGGTGAATAAAGATGCAGCATGGATTACATTCCAGGAACCGGATCAGTTGCAGACTAAACAACTGTGTGAGTCTCTGAAAGTTAAATGCCAATTCATTCTTCTTTTTCATTTAGAAAACAGAGAGAAAAACTATGAGCTTGTTTGAGCCCAGATATGAATAAAGAAGGCAAGTGCAGTCTGCTATGCAATTATGATTTTATCCAAATGATGTCTGACCCAGTTCTTCCCAGCTGTTGAGCCCATATTTCTGGAAGACATCCATCAGAGCAGCTCCTCTGTGGTTTAATTCCTGCAGGAGATCGTTTCACAAATCTAACCACCGCCTGCATGCATGCCTGCCTGCACTGCAGCTATAGCAAACAACGGATACTCACATGCATCGTCACACCAAGTCGCAGTTCATGGTATCACCAAGCATGCAGCTGTAAGGTCATTTTTCAGAACCGACGCAGCAGCACTGGATGGGATCATCCCCATCCCAACTCGTTAAAGCCGCAGCTGAAACAGCGGCTCAGCCTCCCTCATGACCACCAAAGCTCCTTGGCTCGGGAAATGCAAGCTAAATATGTTGAATTGTTTGGGATTACGCTGCAACAGGCGGGGGGGGGGCTGCTAAACGGGACGCTAGCTTACCTGTTAGCCTGTAAATGAGCCCGTATTTACCTCTACTCTCTATTACAAACCGTCAGGTCGTTTAGAAAAGAGACGCGCTAAATGAACAAACCTCAAATACCACATCGTCGTCAAACTCCTCAGTCATTGCTCTCCGCCATCGACACACAGCCCATTCAGCATTCTCAAATTGGAGGCGAGACTTGTCACATACAGCGGTTGGGAAGTTATGAGTTAGCCGGGCGCTAATATCAGGTTAAAACTACATATCCCACAATGCCGCTGTCCCTTGGCCACTTCCTCGGAAGGAACCGTTAAAAGCAGATTAGGCAGTTTGGTACTTTCCCCCCATTATATTATATTATATTATATTATATTATATTATATTATATTATATTATATTATATTATATTATATTATATTATATTATATTATATTATATTATATTATTAATATAACATATTAATTAATATTATTTAACATTAATGTTTAATTATTACTCAGAGGAGGGTAGAGTAGCCAAAATTGTGCCCAAGAAAAACAAACTCTACTTGAACATATTTTTAATGAAGTAAAAACTCAAAAAGCAGTCATCCAAAATTATTACTAAAAAAATACTCAGTAAAAGGGCTACTCAAGTATAGAGTGCTTGAGTTTTTTTTCTGAGATGACCGCAAATTATTTCTAATTAATTCAAAATTATGTAATTTGACAAAAATGTAAAGTTATTTGCAAATTCTAAACACTAAAATAAATTGAAAGGCTTGACATAAGTGTAAAATAACAAATTTGACTAAAATAAACACTTTCAAACTGCTTTTTTTTCTAAGTAAAACTAATTAAACTAATAGGTACCTTATTTATATTAGGCAAGGGTGAGGTACCCCTACTTGACATCCGAAAGCACAACAGCCCCAGCAGATGTAAAATTATTTTAAAATGTTGAAGCTTGTGTACAAACAACAGGTCTCAATTCATCATAACCTGTGAGTCTCAAGCATTTTTGGTTAAAAAAAACATTCCGTTTCATTCGGTAAAGTCACACATTTTCCCCTTGTGGGACAATAAAGGATTGTTCTACTTGCTGCAGCGAGAGTAGCCAGACATTTTACTAGAGTCATAATAGTAATTCTTCATGAAAATATTACTCAAGTAAAAGTAAAAAGTATGTTCTAATAAAACTAATCCAAGTAAATTTAAGTGAGTAAATATAACTAGTTAATATCTACCTCTGATTATATTAGATTAGATAATATTATGGCAGATTTTTTTGTATATTTGTATACATAAGTATTTGAATGCGCAAGAAAGAAACTAAGTAATTACCTTTGGACCTAAAGAGAAAGTATCAAGAGTGAGCACACAGCTGCAGCTATGACGGCTGCAGCTGTGTGCTCACTCTTGATAGGACATTTTTAGATTAGAGGACTAATGTCCCTAAGAGATCTCCAGTAAACACATCAATGGGTTTATTTTAGTAAAAGTGTCTTCACAGGTCTGCCCAAAAAGTAAATCAGACAGCTGTAGCTGATCCAGAACGTTGCTGGTCGCATCCACAGTTGAACCAGGAAAATAGAGCACATCACCCAGGTTCTAAAGTCCTTACATTGGCTCCCTGTAGCTCAGAGAATAAACTTTGAAATACGTATGTTTTATTATAAATAAATTAATGGCTTATAACCAAGATACATAACAGATCTGTTCACCCTTCTAGACTACAGAGGTCGTCTGGTTCAAGTCTGTTCTGCATCCTCAGAGTCAGAACCAAAAATGGAGAAGCGGCATTCAGTTTTCATGCTGCTCATATTTGGAATAAACTTCCAGAAAACTCTAAAACTAATCAAACACTGAGTTTAGATCAAGACTTGTTTGTTATTTGTTTAAACCTACCTTTAAATAATTCTAAATGGAAAACAGATTAATTCTAGTCTAGAGGACAAATTTATATTCTCTTTATTCTGCCCCTGTAATTCAATGTTTTGTGCTATGTTTTATTATGTAAAACAGTTTGAATTGCCTTGTTGTTGAAATGTGCTACACAAATAAACTTACCTTGACTTGCCTTATTCAAATGAAAACTTGTGAACTTTAACTTTTAATGATTTAAGTAGCCTGTGTTTTCTACAAGACCAACACTTGAAGAATTTTTAGTTTTAAGTATCTTGCTCAACAATCTGAATAAAAGTCACTTGACATGAAAAAAAAAGACTCAACAATAAATACATTTTAAACGTTAATAGTAAAAACAAGCGTTGACTTTGCCCTATTTTGACTGTATGTGGATCTAATATCCATTTATCTATCCATCCATCTATTATCTGTACTGTCTATTTTATGCCATCGCAGTGGTCTAGCTACAATATCAGTGATTTTACAGATGACAGTAACACTGATCCCAACCAAAACCATTTGGATGTTCTTCGGAGTCGCGTCAGCTGCTGCTCTCTGTGTTTCCTCATCCAACTGACTTGGAATTGAACCCTTGACCACAGGTTTAGTAATCTAAGTAATCTAATCTAAACGACGTGAAATGAGTATCAGCAGAAGGAAACTGAAAAGCAGAAGTGAAAAAACATTGGCATTGAAAAAACAAGATTGGCATTGAAAAAAATATGAAAGTGCAAGCATTTGATTGTAAGTGAGTTAATTGTTTTAATGCATAATATTTTGAGTTTCATTTCCATTTTTTTCACTTTCAATTTTTATTTCACTTTTAATACAGAAATTTTCACTACATTTATTTCAGATTCAAAATTAAGATTTTCAGTTACAATTATATTTTTCAATGCCAAATTTTATTACCAGAGCTAAATATTTCTTTTCAGTTTCATCTCAAGCTAGTATCGTTATAAGCCCATAGAAATCTGCTACCAAGGTTTTGAACAATGAACTGTTGTTGATTAAAAAACTTGGCACTTAAGACAATTTTGGGATGATGTGGGCACCTTTTTTTGGCCCAGTGCAACACTGAGTCACGCTCATAAAAACATTTCATGTCATACTATTCTATATCAACTTTACTCTCTGTCAACTTTATTCTAACTCATTACCTTAGGGTTCCCAAACAAACTCACTGGGTTTGCTATTGTAATGTATAACTTTTGTTTCCGTGCCTTTGCTTCAATTATGTTCTGTACCAAAATTGCAAAATAAAATATCTTTGAAAACAATTTAAACAAATCATTAATAAAAAGCGAATTCTAAGTTGTTTTTAACCCAACTAAGACCGCAATCATTTGAACTATTTCCCCTTCCAATATGGCAGCTACGTTGACGTGTTTCTGCATTAGGGTGATGCGTCTAAAATCCCGTAGAGCGCCTCAAGTGGTAGTAAAACGAAGCTCTAAATTTTCAGGAAAGCAATGGAAGGAAATGGAGGTTAAGCTAGCAAATTTAGCTCGATTTAACCAGAAATAAAACATAAAAATAAACGTGCCCTTATTCAATCATGACTGATTTGGAGAAAAAAAAACATTTTGAAGGTAATATTTGTTTGCCAAAACCACACATAAAACAATAGTAGTGTAAATACTATCGGTGGTCTTTTGTTTAAGAGCTGTCCCCCAGCAATAAAAGCTATTTTCTTTTGTACTAGTTTTATTTTGAAACGCTCAACCGGAAACCAAATACACGTTTGAGCTCAACTTTGAATCAAACTCTTGGGAAAAGCACCGTGGCTGAAAAGTTCGATTAAAAAAAATGGAAAAACTAACTGGCTCACCAACTTTATCCGCATATCCGCTGGCAAGATAAGGAACAAGAGCGATGGACCCCATTGTTTTAACGCTGGATCGACTTTTTCTCTGACAATGATGTGGGAGGAAGATAAAATCCCGATTTTAACGGAGTTCCATTGAAAAAGTAAAATTTTCACTCATGGAGAAAGGAGCGAGAAGAAGTCGGGAGTCATGAGCACAGGTTTGCATCGAAGCTAACGTTTCCAAGCTAGAAATCAGCTCTCTAGTGCTGTTTAGTTAAAAGCTAAATCCGAAAGTTTAAAAATATATATATATTACGAGTTTTTTGCGCTGTGAATGAACAAAATACGACATTGTTTTAGACTATAACGGTCGCTAGCATTCACTGACTCAATTTCTTTAAAAAAAAATCCTTCCCACAGATAATTACAGTTTTTTACAATAACAGCTTCCAAGAACATAGAAAAGCATCGGTTTTGAGCTAAATGTTGGCGTTTTTTCAAATGAGAGTTGTAACCCTTTGTGTTTGTGGCAGCTGGAAGGGGGTAAATCCTTTGTCTTAAACATCTGTCCTGCTGAAGATGCAACAAGTCAGACCAATCATCTGCTATAATAGCAGTATTAACCGGTAGTATGGTGATTGTAGATTAGTATACTTGGTTACATTTCATTGCTCAACGAATGGCACTCTCGTCATTTAAGCGTTCTTTAACAGAAAGCCAAACTCAGTCAAACTAAACTTGCTTTATCCACGCTTTTCCAACTCGAAAACCCTATTTTATGGACCAAATAATGTTATCATGTGCTGGCACATTCGGCTAATCCCAATTTGCGAAATTATTTAATTATCAACTATTTCAAAGCCAAAACGCCACAATTCTTAACTTAGATTTGCTGAGAATAATTGCCTAAAAGTAGGCTATTTTGTTTTACATTATTTTATAGCCGAATTTTGAAGTGAGGTTTAGAATAAAAGAACATCAAATGAAATACAAAAAAAAATGATGCTAGCGTGTTTATTTTTAAGAAAATGTAATGTTTACAGATGATTTTGAATAGAGTCTGGTGGTATCTGCAGCTTGCTTGCTTTGCAGAGCGGTTTTTTTAGTTGTTGGCCTTTTCGGAAACATCCGCTCGATGACTCCACTTCTCATGGTGTCGGCTAGCAAGGAGTTTCAGCCAGGAAAGCGGAAAATATTGCCCCTCAAGCTGATTTCACAGCTTTTTATTTGTCTGTTTTGTCCTTTATTTAAACCAGGTTATTTCCCCGCTGCAGATCCAGCCTGTCTCCTCCCCATTTCCAATTTAATTTACAGTCTTTGGAAAAGTACATAATGACAGTTCAGTTCTACTGAGCCATGGCATACACGTGTGTCACAAAATAAATGTTTATGTGTGTATGGATATAAACTTCACAGGGGAGAAAAACATTGTCAGTTTTCCTTGAAGTACAGTTTGTGTGTGTTCCTATACCAAAGGAATATCAAATGCTGTGCCTGGCAAAAATAATTCAAACCACTTGTTTTTTTTAAGTATTTTTTGGATTTTATTACCTAAACTGTCACAAAGTAGCACATCATTTTATTTATATGAATAAATATTTGCTAAACTCAGTCAGATGTAATAAAGAATGTCTGATTTTGTGATTTAAAAAAAAAAGTTTTGTCAGAGATTCCAAAGCCAATTTAGGTTTGAACTTTAACTAGACCATTCTGTCAAGTGTTGATTGTCGCCAGACATCTCATAGCCACCATGCTTCACAATGGGATGGTGCGTTCAGGGAGGTGTACAGTGATGGCTTAAACAGCAAGATGATGCTCTAAACTTCTCCACAATGCTCTCCCTAACCTGTCTGCCGTGTTCCTTGATGCGGTTAAAACTCTTCACAAAACAGCTGGATTTCAACTGAGATTAAATTACTCTTTGTTTGCTATTTAAGTTAAATATGAAGGCAAGTAGTTGCATTTCTTTACTGTTGCACAGTAAATTGGGCCAAATACAAATGTATCACCCTGTAAGATTTTAATTTATAGAATACATTTTGAAATTATATTATACACTTTATGTTGGTCTGTGACATAAAATCTAAGTACATTTAATTACATACCTATCTACAGTGATAGGAAGGATTCATGATTAATAGTTGTTATATTATTATGGTTTAGGGGGGATTACTTCTTCATACAGGTCCAAATTGATTTAGATATTTTTTGGCTGCAACATATGAAGATTAGATTATATTTAAAATATCTCTGTTCTGTAGGTAGCATGAATTCAAACAGTAGAAATCTTTAAAGCTGTATTCCCAGCACTGTGTGCAGAAATCTTTTCTGCTACTGTGCTTTGCAAACATGAATGTTAAACAAAAGATACAGTTTTGGTCAGATTTTTTTTATCTACCTAAAAGAAAATGGATTTCTCTGTTTGAAAAGCATCGCTTCGCCTTTACAGCCTGAGGGGGAACCTTGAAATTTACCATGAAAGAAGAGAAATGAGAGGAGTCCAGAATCATTGTTGAAATGAAGTTTAACATTCAGTGAGCTTTTTAAGAGAAATTTGCCTCTTTCATATTGCTTTATCCACGTTGTCATGTAATAAAAACAATATAAATGACGGTTATTGAACATTAGCAACATAAACAGTCCTGTTAGAGTTCAGCCAGCCTGGGGGGTGGGCGGGGAGTGTAATCAGATCCTTGCTGATTACACTCATTTGTAAAGTAATCAAAAATGAACCGCAATAATCTGGGTTATTTAGCCTGATGTAAAAGATAAGACTGGGTGTTAATTTCTTTGTATTATATTTGCATCTATATTATTTATTCATTTATAAATCAGCTAAATAACATAAAATGTATTCATATTTGGCTCCAAACCTAACATTTAGTTATCAAGCTAAATGTTTATTTCAAAAATTAAATATTTAGCTTTTAAGTACATATTTAGTTAGCAAGATAAATGTTTATTTTACAAACTAAATATTTAGCTTCCAACTAAATATTTAGCTGTCAAACTAATCTGGCTAGCTAAATATTTAGCTTGACAGATATGTATCTTCAAACGAAATATATAGGTTGCCAGCTAAATCTTTAGTGTAAAAATAAATATTTGACTTAACTATATAGTCTGGAGTAAAATATAAAACGTTTAACTAAATATTTAGCTTGCCAGCTAAATTGGCTAGAAAAATATCAAAATATTTAGCTAGCCAGTTTAGCTTGATAGACAAATATGTAGCTTCCAACTAAATATATAGATTGCTAACTAAGTCTTTAGGTTAAAATTTAATATTTAACTTATTAATAAATATCTAGTTTTGCGCAAAATGTAAAATTTGTCAACTAAATATTTAGTTTTCAAGGTAAGTATCTAGAACCAAATATATAATTAGGTTTTAAAAAAACTCAACAAAAAGCTTAAAATATGTTTTTACATAATTTATTTAAAGAATGACATTTTAATCGTGTTCTAAAAATGATTGGCTATCGGTTTTTACCCTCTGACCCTAAGATTGACCCTTTGACCTCTGCCTAAACTCCTGCTTGCAGCTGTCTCTGCTCACATGTCAGGAGGCGTGAATGGGACAAGCTTTTATGAGCTGCACTGGGAGACCAACTAAGAATTATTCGATGTTCTGTGATTCTCTCTGTTTTTGTTCTGCATGCAGGTGTGAAGAAGCCTCCATTAGCTCCCAAACCAAAACTACCCATTTCAACCAAACCACCCATCGCCCCAAAGCCATGCCCTCTCTCCCAGTCCTCTTTTCTCTCCCAACCGTCCCCTTCTGCCCTTAAGAGGCCCAAGCCAGCTGTTGCTCCTAAACCATGCCTACCCAGATCCAGCGGCTCTTCATCGCCGCCAGTTTCGCCCCCATCGCCCAAACCGGCCAAACCCCTCTCCCTCTCCCAGGAGGAAACTCTAGATGAGAACCTCTTTCATCTCAACTCCAAGAATGGGATTTTATCGGAGACAGGCAGACGTGAGTCGGATTACATCATCCCCACCTGCTCCTGCTCTAGTGGGGAGTGTCGTCCCCGGGAAAACGGAGACGCGACTGAATCTGCGGCAGATCTCAACAATCTGCCGAACGGACTTCCCTCACAAGAGGAGAACCAGAAGAAGGCGCCAACTGCAAGGATTGTTAGCAAAAAGCCGAGGGATAAACCTCAAAGACAGAGACACCTTGATAGGGGATTAGTTAACACAGAGGCACAGAGGGAGAGAAAACATGAGGAAAGTGCGGTTTCAGGGCTTAAAGATTCAGACGTTCTGACTGAGGCACAAACAGAGCAAACGTCTGCCTGTGATGTTGCAGGCAACATCCTGACATGTACACCCGAGTCTTCTCCATGTCAGCCTCAAGTAGAAGCCAGGGAATGCATCAGCCGGACATTTCCGATCTCCTCCCAGTCCGATCTACAGGTCCCTGCTGCTCCCAGTAAGCCTCTCCCAGTCCCTCACCCACGGAGGTTAAAAAAGCCGGCCCTGGTGAGGCAGGATGGCATGGAGGGCTTTGCTCAGGATCAGGCGGTGCTGGTGGAGGAACGGAGAAACGAGCCCGAGCTGCAGGAAGCTGAGGACAAACTGAGTCTGTTGCCTCCGTCCGTCAGGACAGAGGACGGGGACAACCGGCGGGACGACTCTGGAGCTCAGGGAGACTCATGTTTGGTGGATCCGGAGGCAGACGTTCCCGTTCCTCCTCCCCGACAGACCTCCCTCTCACCAAGCCTGCACAGGACTGTCCGCTGCTCACTCAACAAAAACACCTCCCACTCCTTAGACCTGCTCTCCCACCCTGACTCTGAGGAGGCTCAGCAGATGGAGGCTGACGAGGAGGACGGCTACGGCGACTTCGAGCGGTACCCCATCTCCCACAGCCTGCCCAAGCAGATCAAACTGGGCTGCCACCCTCCTCTAGCCAGCAGCAGGAGAGCCGCTTCCGCCGAGGATCAGCAGTCCCCGAGGGCCCCGCCGAGGAAACCCCAGAGACACAGCCTGCCAGCGCCGCCGCTGCCCTCCATCTGCCCTCCTGCGCCTCCTCATGCCAGCACCCCCATGAGAGAGCTGCCCCCGCCTCCTCAGGAGAAAATCGCCTGGCGCTTCTCACGGCCCTGTGTCACGTTTTTCAGTCGTCAGGTCCCGGCCAGGAGCAGCGTGCCGCCCAAGAGCCGAACGCCGGCACTGGGGGGCAAGCAGAGGGCGCAGTCCTTCTCCGCGGCCGACCTGGCAACCCGGGCCAGCTCTTCCCAAAAGAGGAGCCTCTCTTTCCGCAAGCTGCTTGAGCTGCGGCTGTCTGTGAAGATGCTGCCAAAGCTGCTGGCCAAAGGGGGGCAGTCCCTGGACTGCACCAGCATGGAGTCCAGCAGCGGGGACAAAAGCCTGGAGCGGCCCAGCAGCTGCATCGAGGACACCGACATCCACAGGGAAGACGTTGAGTACGAGAACGTGCCGCTGTACGAGGAGATCCCGGAGTATATGAACCTGCCGTTCCACGGCGCCAGGCTGGGCTGGCCGGACGACGGCGACGCGAACATCTACGAGGTGCAGGACTGCTTTCACAGATGCAGCGAGCACGAGTACGAGAGGTGAGCCTGTGTTCACTGCACTGCACACACTGTCATGTTGCTTTAAAGCTCGATTTTATCAGTGAGAGAGAGAAGAGTGGAAAAGTGTTTAATCTTATCAGAACATTCAAATCAGTCTGTCACTATACAGTCAAATACGATTTGAGATTCACTTTTGAAGTGCATTTAAGCTTTGAGAAATATTTGAATCTGCACATTTATTTTGTGCTCACTGGAGTTAAACCCAAAGGGAGTCCACTTTGCTTCTGTCCCAGTAAGAAAAAGAGACTGAGAGTCTCCTCCCTACACCAGGAGAACTGCGACAGGTTGCACAGGTGACTGAAGCGGTGTGTATTTACTAGAAGACAAATATGACGGCCTCTCAGCCTACTCGGTGGCTTTGAGCTTGAATAGAGCATTGATGTGCACTGAGTGGGCCTGTTTTCCTGTGGGTTATTTTCAGTGGCCAGAGCAGGAAATGTTTGAGAATCGCAGAAAGCTCCGCACGGCTCTCTAAATCAGGGAAAATGTACCTCCAGCAACCACCAGCTTCCTCCTCGTCCCGTTTGTCCTGGCACCATGTTTAACATCTTTTTAACCTCACCACTCTAGTTTTCCCCTCCCCGTCGCCTACAGGATGTTTAGAAAGTCATCTGTTGGTTGGTTTGTTCTTATACGTTTCCTTTTAAAACAACATCTATGGATAAAAAATAAAGTTTGTCATTTTGATGTTTTTTTTTTTTACATTATTCATTAATGTGCTTTACCATCCATGCATACCTAAAGTTAAGCTGAGGGAAAATGGTTCATATTAAGGATGGTAAAGTCTGATTATGCAATAAAAGAGTGTGTTTTCTAGCTCTGAATCGATACTTTTTTTATTACACCGCTCCAAAAACGCTGTGTCATGTTTTTTTTTTTAGATTCAAAGCTTTATTGAAGCAAAATCATGAACATTTACTCAAGCTGGTTGGATAAATAACCTAAAAATAGACAAGAAAATACTCTTTGGAACATGGGATTTTACTATATTAACAGATTTCATCTCTAGATGAGTAAAAATTCAACCACATTTTGATCACCGCAAAACAATCTTTAGAGTTCAGAAATGTTTTCCGTTAAATTATTGCAGACTTGAACACATCCGTATCGGTGCATGGTATCGGTTAACCAACCAATACCGATACAAGTACATTAGAACGGTATCAGCCTCGATGCCATTATCGAGTATTTTCGTTAGTATCGGTAACAAGTGTGAATTTTTTGTTTGAAGACCCTCGTCGATATTAAAAACAGATTTTTATTTCCTTTTTTTTTGACAGTGATTTAAAGCAGTTTTGTGGGGCTCTTTAACGTAAGCAGAGAAGCAATGTAGGCGGTGAGGTTGTTTTTTGGGGGGGGGATTTTGAAAGGGTAGGGAAACGTACGTTATATCTGTAAATATCGGTTATCGGACCAAATCTTCTTATCGTTGCATCCCGGCTTTTATTATAAGAAGTCAAGATGTAGTTATGTTGGTAGCTAAATTGTTATCATGGGAAATTAAACTCCAAATAAGATTGAGGCTAATAACTGTTGTCCTGTTATCCAAATACCACAGGCTCCAAATCAGATCATGTGATAAAAAGCTCGTTTTTTTGAGACAATATCATCTAAATGAGTTTGTTGGGATAGTTCCTGTCACTATAATGTCATAATTTGCTGTGTTTTCTACATAAAAGCTCCTGTTTGGGTGTTCCGACTCAGTTTGTTGGGGTTTTTTTGAGTTCCTGACTGAAACACCTCTCAGTATATATCATAAGTAAAGTTATATTTATCATCTGCAGCATCTTCTTTGTTTGTCCTACGTAAACGATTCAGTCAGGATGGCTCCACTGTAGGCTCTGGTTTCAGATCAGCCTGGAAAAGATGTGCTCTGCTTCTTAATTCAGTCTGGTATGCAGAGCCGGGTGTTTGTTAAAGAGGAGACAGAAGCGGCGAGCGAATCCGTGGTGTTTCCCAGGCATCCGAGCCTGTTAAGTTTATGTAAGTAGCCCCAGGCTGTAAACAAGTGCCGCTCTGTGCCTGATCCACAATGCCGGAGAAATCGAATGAAGAGAGGGAACATGGGGGATAAAGAAGGAAAAGGGAGAAATTTGAGCTTTTAGGTAAGAGAAAACAGAGAATTATTTGATTTTGTTTTTTCCTCCAATAACCATCCTGAGCGTTTACATTTTCCCTTAAGGTACCTGTTGGACCAAACAGAATTAAAAGACTTTAACTCCTCCTGTTGTGATCTTTCCGGTTTGCATCTGGCAGCTTTGCTCTGCAGGCAAGGAACGCGAGAGCCAGATCTAAAACGCTAGTGGCGCAGATGCATGTTGCTGCTTGTTCGAAGCCTGCAGAGACGGCCCGGTTGTGGGAAGACTTAAGTCTGAGTGTCGCTCGGTTGCCAGCAGCAAGACAGAAAGCAGGTTTAAAAGAAAGTAAAGGATTTAAGCAAACAATAATCCTTTTGGTAAATGTCACATTGATTTCATGCTTTCTATGGTTCATTTTAGCATTTTTATTCCCATCTTTGAGTAATTATAAAGTTTAACTTCATTTTCTCTACAATTATACATAGAGACTCATTTATATGCGGCTAATTAAAAAAGTTGCAGCTTGATCACTTTTTTATTTGTATTCATTTTTTTGGTCGTCATCGAGGTTCTGGCTGAATGTGTACACTCCAGTTAATTTTACAAGTTATAAGTCTGCACGTTTTCATCAGTATTTAGTTCTTGACTGTATCCTCTTTAAACCCAGCTTCAAAGAATGATGCAGCCACCTCCGTGCTTTGTAGTTACACTTTCTTTAACTTTAACGCGCCCAGGCATGCAGTATTTGAGCACATATGTTTATTCGACGTGGCATGGAGCAGAAGAAGCCAAAGAAACACCAAACAATATATGCATGTTTATTGATCAACAAGACTGGGATATTTTAGATTGATGTTCTTTGAACAGATAGACCAGAACGGAAGACCTGTTTGGCTTAAACTGCATACTGCATTGCAGGAAAAGAACCTGTGAAGCATGGAGGTGGACATGTGATGGTTTGGGCTCCATCAAGAACTATCCAGCTCCCCCTTTGTTGGATCCATCATGAATTGTTGTCTAGTTGTGGTCATTTATTTTCAGAGTTCAGTGGTTGGTTTTATGCAGTCAATCCGTACTTGAAGTCAGAGTTCTTACCGTTTTTCCGGAACTAAATCCCTAAGGTTGGGGTTATTGCACACTCTTTGTTTATATCTTTAATCCAGGGAGTATTTTTTTAGGCACCCACTCTTGTGCAGAGACATACATGTCGAAAGAAAAAAATCGTCATCCCTCCACTGACCCTCACATCCTCTTCCCAAACAGCGATTGGCTGAAGGGCGATGTCCACTCTGAGGAGGACGAGATGCACAGTTCAGACGAAGAGGACAGCAGCTCCACCTCCAGCAAGGAGCACCTGGACGAGGCTGACAGACAGGTACTCTGATTTCATCCTCGATCACAGCGCAATTTCGTGACTCACCTCAAAGCCAGAAAGCAATTAAGTGCGAAATTAAAACCCAAAACATTTGCTGGTGCGCAGTGATTTACGACACCCGGAGCCGCTGAGGCCAATTGCACAACATAGATCTGTTGGCAAAAACACATGGAGTCAACGGTGGTTCAGTCAGTTGTCTTATTTTGTTGCAACAACTTGTGGTGCAAAATGATGTCACTTATGGTTTTTTTATAATAAGGTAGAGGGGAAAATGAGGGAATTTATTTTTGGGAGGGAAGATTAACTGATGCAAAGCAAAACTTTGTTGAAAAAGAAATATCCAGTCAATAAATTGCATTCAAAAGTTCTCTAACTGAATATTTAATTCTCGGTGATACTCTGGCTCCTCTCCGTCCCGCAGATGATGTCACAAAATCCTTCATGTACTACTGGCAGAAAGAAACAGTAAATAAACAAGCTCTTTTAACCGCTACCCATGCTTTTAGAAAGGGTTCGTTTAATCTCTGAAGGATTCATATTAAACAAAAAGCCGTTAAAACTCGCCATTTCAGCTACTAACTGGCTGCCTAACATTATCCTAGCCTTTGCTGGCGTAACGGTAAGATGCTTATCCTTGCAGTAGGGCTGGGTGATGTGGCTCTCCGATTTTTTTCATACAAAATCCAATTTCCAATCGTAATTTTTTTTTTTTTTTACCTAGCTCTGATTTCATCCCATCCTGGAGCTTACCTGAATTCAAATTTCAACCAAAACCAAGCTGTAAGGTATCCCTCTAAAACAAGATGGTAGGCTCTGGGCGGCTTGACATCAGCTATTGAAGTCCAAGTATTGCATTTGTAAAAAAATAAAATAAAGTGATTTCACAAACATTAAATCTTCATAAACAGACATTTCGATAAGTAGATAAAATCAGTTTATGGCTCAGCCCTACCTTACAGCTTCACAGCAGGACCTCAGCCACAAATTCAGATAGAGTCGGTTTGTATCCCTCCAGAGCTTTGTAGGCCCCCAGCGAATCTCTGGTGTAACGCGAGGGA
This sequence comes from Apricaphanius iberus, assembly GCA_028564705.1. Classification (NCBI taxonomy): domain Eukaryota; kingdom Metazoa; phylum Chordata; class Actinopteri; order Cyprinodontiformes; family Aphaniidae; genus Apricaphanius; species Apricaphanius iberus. The sequence goes on from JAPXFQ010002912.1 coordinate 1,075,528, forward strand.
AATGTCATCAGGTAGTTGCATTTGTTGGTAACACCAGGAGCTAAACATGGATCCCTGATCGCTTTCTGAAGGTTGAGTGAAGGTAGGAAGACGATGACACCAAAACTGACATTCAAATTGGTGTACACTTAAAAGCAATGCAGCCTCCTGCTTTTCGGGTGATATTTTTTAGCATTATCAGGAGACGCTATTTGGAAGATGGGGTGTTGGGCGGACCTAAATACAAGGAAGCTAGCTGGTCGACTTCCTTCAACATCAGTGCTGGTGGAACATTTCTAGGTCACAGCGAACAGCTCGTATCAGCACCGGTGCCTTCACACTCAGCGGTGCATGCATGCTGCCAAGCATGTTTGCTCCCTTAGAAGTGGATGAGTGCGCGTTGAAAGGGGGATGGTGAGCAAACACAGGATGGCTGCAGGTTCAAGAATAGCTCACCCTCTTCATGAAACGCTTTTTTTTTCTCTCCCCCCTCCTCTCCGCTTCCATTATTCGTCCTGTATGACCCTCTTCATGATGCTGTCAACACCTGTGTCTGTAGCCCCTACAAATAAAGCCTCAGATTGGAGCAGCGGGGACATTTCAGTCAGGCAGGGGCCAAGGCCGCCTTCCAAACGAAGCAACGGAGCGACCGGCCCGCTGCCGTCCAGCAGCACAGAGAGACACCAGACTGTTGTTTTAGGGTTTTAAACACCAAGTGGTGATCATGGTGATCTGCAGTGAGTCTGTGAGTGAATGCTTTTTTGGTTTTCACCCATTTTCTGAGTGATCAACTCGCTGTCTGTGTTTGTCGCCTATCAGCAGGAGGATGAGATGAAGAGGAAGAAGGTGGTGCACATTGCCCAGGAAATCATGAGCTCAGAGAAAGTGTGAGTGCTTCGCTGATCCACAACTTGTAGCGTGAGTCTGAAAGTATGGAACAATTATTATATTGGATTTTTTTTTTTCTTTCAGCTTCGTGGACGTCCTTAAGCTTCTTCACATAGTAAGTGTTGCCTTTATTCATTTGTTTGATCAGCCAGAGGACAAGCAGCACTAAAAGGCAGGGGTAGTTCTGTTCGCTGCGCAGATGCTGGCACCGTTCGAGTGGCGATCAAAGCTTTCTCTCTTGATGTGGGTCGTGTTTGAGGGTTTACTGGTTTCACTGGGGCGGCGGCAGGCAGGTGAATACCTTACCACAACAAGGAAGGAATCTGCTGTGATCTTTTCTTTTACTGTGAACACTGTAAAGGGAGTGCTTTTGTGTATTGAACCTCTTTTTTTGTGTGTGTGTTTCTTTTTTGCCCTGAGGACATTTCAAGTACGATCATTAAAGAGCTTCTTCACTACAGGATAAAAATGGTCTCTCAAGACAAGTTTCTATTGATTTGTTGTTGTAACCTTCTTTAGGGTGAGAATGGACCCACGGTATTTCAGAGCATGCCTTACGCAGCATAAGAGACCATTAAAAAAAACTCATTTAGAACTCAGGGAAAGACATTCTTTCATTACTTTCCTAAATATTGTTAGGAGTTGTTTAGTACCCTAATGAGGTTTTATTTGATCAAACTCTCCATTCCTTTTTTTGAGGGTTTTTCAAGTCTGGAATTGGTATAGAAACTAAAAGATGACCGAATAGTTTTAATAGAGAAACTGAATTGAAATAATTTGTTGTCCCACACTGGGGAAAATCAGATGTAGCAACAGAAAAGTGATAAATTTACACAAAGATAAAAGTACATACGAAACAAAACAAAATAATGAAGAATAGTATACTGTTCAGTAAGGGCGCTGATGCACTGATACCGAAGCGGGTATCTGGGCCGACACAGGTCTTATGCACTGTATCGGTTCAAATTAACCAATACAATGAACCGTTACTTAAAATGTGTAAACTCTGCAACAATTTCACAAAATATTTTACGTTTTCTCTTGAAATATTTGTTTTGTGGTCATTTTTATCATTTTTTTTATTTTATTTTTTTGTCTAAATCCCCATCATTTGTTGTAAAAGCAGAGAAGAAAATTAAGCCTGTCTTCCAATTTATTGCATTTTTTTGTGTGGTAGAAGTATTGGCATTGGTACTCCGTACCGGTAAGTACTCAAATCTAAGTAAAAAGTGGTATTGTTGCATCCTTAGTGCCTTTTCCTCAAGGCATTTAGTGTATGTAATTCAGAACTGGTTGGATCGGTATCGGCAGATTGTGAACCTCAGATATCGGTATTGGAAACGAAAAAAGTGGATTGGTGCATCCCTAGTTTTTTGGATTTGTTGTTTAATGTTGTTTAATATTTATCCCAATGAGAATTAAATGAATGAAAGATTGTTTATTTACTGACCTCCTTGTTTGGGACAATGTCAATATTTATGCTGCATTATTAGTTTATTTATTGGGATAATTACAGGATGTTTATCTTTGCAAAACAAAATGTCCCCACTGCAGCCATAAATCTGTTTATTACCCTTTCTGCGTATATATAGCACCGCTTGAAATAGCTAGAATAATTTACCTAAAGGTAACTAAAACCATATCATTCTTTATTAACTGATCTTAGATAGATTTTAATATAATGTTTAGATGATGGGGTTCAGATTTGTATTTTCTTGTTCTACATTAAACAAAAATGTTTTTTTGTAATGGGGATGTTAATTTCAAACATTATTTTGCTTGAGAATCATCCAAAAGCTGTATTTATATCAGCTGACTGATAGAATGGGTCAAATATTAAAGATTGAGGAAACCTGGGTTCATTTAAGGACACAGACAGAAGTAAAACCAATTAAGGGAGCTTCTGTCTGCCTGTATTGTGACTTTAGGGTCCACCTGTCTGGTAGCTTGAGTAAAACCTCAGCACGATTAGCAGGAAACTCTCTAGGAGAAAGAGCCAGGAGTGGAGCCCTGTCCAAGAAAAGAGGTCAGATTACATTCTTCTGGCTCTGCAACAGCTGTTTCCTCAGGCTGCAAGTCGTGACCTCCACACATGCATACCTATCATTATTCTCTATGTAGCCCATGTGGGTTTTTTTCCCCTGAATCTGTTAGATCCTGTTTTCATTCGGTCTGATCTAGTTTACTTTGTGAGCTGAACATCTTCTGCATTTTTGGAGTTAAACCGGATGCCGGGTCTGTGCTTCGGCCTCCCTTCTTCCTTCCAGGTGCGAACTCAAAATGCTGACTCGGCGGAGTTGTAAAATGGGCGAGGGGAGTAGTCAGTTTACGATGCCAGAGCCAGGTGTTGCCATTCGGCTGCGGCTCAGTCCTGTGTGTGTGTCTGCCTCTGATTTAACCCCGTTTTGTCTCTTCAGGACTTTCGGGATGCTGTTGCCAAGGCGACGCGTCAGAACGGGAAGCCAGTGCTGGAGGAGCGGATCCTCAGTCAGATTCTGTACTACCTACCGCAGCTGTACCAGCTGAACAAAGACCTGCTGAGAGAGCTGGAGGAGAGGGTGGCGCATTGGTACACTCCCCACTCACAACACTTTGTTACCAGCAGCCTGTCACACAGACGGCTTGTTAGAAAAATGTTAACTGGATTTAAGGAAAAAGGAAATGTATCACAGCAGAGGATTTGTTGCTTAGAGAAGTTCACATACTTTTTATCCGCATTTTCAGCTCCTCAAACAAATATTAACCAATGATAACCTGTATTACTAAAATGCACTTTTTATATGATTATTACATTCATTAAGCCAAAAGAAGTTTCCAAACCGATCTGGTCCTTTGTGGAAAGTAAATCGGCACTAGGGATGAGCGAGTACAACAGTATCTCTATCTGTACTCGGATTGGGCGCGGCCTAATCCGGAAGTGGGCCGGGTTATGTTGAAATGGGCGTTGCTTTAACCAGTATGTGTTTTTAAGCATGCAGTATATATGGGTTGAACAGAAATTGTTATATTTATTGCTGATCAGAAAACTATTTACGAAACATCAGCATTGATCTTCAGATCAAAGGTTTTAATAATAAAAAAAACAATATACAGAACAAGTTTTGCAACAATGAATACAACACTTGCGGTTACAATTATGAAGTAAATTGTGATGAACAAGAGTTTTTATCACAACATAACTTTCATTTTTTAACTAGATTTTTTTTATCTTTGTGATTATTTTTTTTTGGGTGCTTTTTAATTTTTTATATCCACACCAGGTATGTGTGTGTAGGTAACTGATTTGTAATATAATTTTATACAATAACTACCTTTATTTATTTTATAAAATAAATAACATTTGATGTTACAGTCCCAGACCCACCCTGGGCCCTTTTAGCCCCTCTCTATTAACCTCCTGGATACGCCCCTGCTCAGCAGCACTTAACATTTAGCAATAGTCACTTATTAATCATTCTTAAAAACTCATAGGAATCTCTTGGTCACAAGAGAGTGAGAAAGTATTTTTTTTTCTCAATTGGTCGCAGCGCAGCATTAAGTCTGTTGATTTTAAACTGTACATTTGTTTTCTGCCGGATTAGCGCGATAGATGCGCTCTTGGGCCCAAAAAAAGATGGAAAAAAAGTTGATCCGTTGCCAGAGTAACCATCAGAGCCGAAATAAATGGAAAAGGCTGAAACATGAGTTAATCCTTAATAAGTAGGACGATGTAAAATAGTAATTGAAACTGCAGCTTCTGTCAGTTACATAAAGACTGCCCTGAAAACTTGCGGCTCACTGCGGCGCGTTAATAATTACAGCTGATTGTGTTTTTCATACACGAATCACGTAGGTGACCTATTTTGAATTCAAAACTGCGCACTTCGCCAACAGGTGATGATTTTTCATGACTGGAATCAGCAAACTGTACCCCGTAGCACCTTCCTTGGCAAAATGCAAAAGAAAAATGTTTTATTCTCCATCCCTCTTGTTATGAAAGGCCGACGAGCGACACCATCAGATATCAGGAGAAATTCGGAGAATGGTGGCTCCGGGACGCAGACACAGTCAGCAATGAGAATTTTTATTCAATCCGAGCACAGATATTGACTCGTATTACTCGTATGATACTCGTACTCGGGAAAAGTGCTTAATCAGTACCGGATACTCATTTCAGCCGAGTATCCGGCTCAACTCTAATGGCCACCCATTTAACCCAATGCTTATTACCTTGTGGGGGACGCATTATAAAGCCATTTTTGACACCCTCTCCATGTACACACACATATTAAACATCATTTAAAGCTAAAATTGTTGAGATTCCAATAAGCTACTCCAGTCAACGATGCAATCATAACTGTAGACATAGTAAACGCTTTTTTCAAACCACTTGAAAGACAAATAATATCCAACTTATCATTTGAAGACTCATATCATTGACACAGCACATTTATCTGGAACAAAATGTGTCTTTTTACATCCACAAGGGTCCAGGTAATGTACTCCAGTAATATAGTCAACAACCAGTTTTAATCCAACATAATCTGCCACTGAAAACCTTTGAAATGTCCTTCTGGTGTCTGTTTCTCAAAACGTTTTCACTTGAACTTTTTAAAGCCTTTTTTAAAAGTGTTTTTGTTAAGAATTACAAGAACTATAAGTGTTTAAATCATGAATTACAATAATAAATCACAATTTACAAGTTGTTATTACTGCCCACCTGTAAAAAATCAAAATAATAATAATAATAAGAGTGCTGTGAGGTTTTTAGGGAGGAGTTGAGACTGGCCAGGAGGTTCTCCCCTGATGACTGGACAGCTGCAACTGATGTGATTAGGGAGAAAATAGGAAGGTAGGAATGATAAAGTTCAGGAACATATACAGAGAAAGAAGTTAACTAAGAAGAAGTGGGACACTGGGCGGACTGAGGAGAGCAGACAGGAGTACAGGTAGATGCAGCGCATGGTGAAGGTAGAGGTGTCAAAGGCCAAACAAAGGGTGTATGAAGACCTTTATGTTGGTTGGATAGTAAGGAGGGAGAGAATGAATTGTATAGGTTGCTGAGGCAGAGAGACAGAGATGGAAAGGATGTGCAACAGGTAAGGGTGATTAAGGATTGGGATGGAAATGTACCGACAGATGCAGAGAGTGTGATGGGAAGATGGAAAGAGTATTTTGAAGAGCTGATGAATGAGGAAAATGAGAGAGAATGTAGAGTAGAAGAGGTGAATGTTGTGGTTCAGGTAGTAGCTGAGATTAGTGAGGATGAGGTGATGAAGACAGGGAAGATTGTTGGTCCTGATGACATACATGTGAGGTATGGAAGTATCTAGGAGAGGTGGCAGTATTTGTCTAGGTTCTTCAACAACACCATGAAGACTGAGAAGATGCCTGAGGAATTAAGGAGTGGTGGAAGCTATGCTTTGGTCAGAAGTGAGCATTAAGGAGCAGCAGTATGGATTCATGCCAATAAAGAGTACTACAGATTCTATTTTTGCTTTAAGGATGCTGATGGAGAAGTACAGAGAGGGTCAGAGGGAGTTGCATTGTTTCTTTATAGATTTAGAGAAAGCGTATGACAGGGGGCCAAGAGAAGAGCTGTGGTTTTGCATGAGGCAGTCTGGAGTGGCAGAGAAGTTTGTTTGAGCGGTGCAGGACATGTTTACCCAACCCCACCAGCTTCCGCAAAACCGTAAAAGATAAAAAGTGACCTCTGTGTTCCATGGGGTACGTCACTGCTGACCAAAGAGAACACAAAGACCCTTCTGCCATTTGTTTAAAGCATCTAAATGATGTTCGGAACTTTTTAGAAAATATTCTGTTACATCTGGAGCGAAACAATCCAAGAATTTCATAAATAATCAGAATCAGAAACGGATTTTACTCTGAAATTTTGAGCAGATTTACAACATTAGGAAATTGCTGCAGTACTTTTTGCAAACAAACGATAAGACATCACTTAAAGTGAAATGTGCTAAACTGACTTAATATACCAAAATTCGTAGTTTTAGGGTTTGGGAGCTGCACTGCTTTGATGTGATTGACGGAGTCATGCATCCTGCTCCAACGGAGAGCTATAAAGGAAAACCTTCTGGATAGTTTTGAGTGGCTTACAGGGTTTTTCCTGGCTCAAATTGATGCAGGGGTGGTACCATCCTGACCATGCACCACCACATGCATGAATTCTATGCATTCAACTGACCCACTGTTTTAAAAGGCAACATATTTTTTTGTTAAGCGTTCTAATAAGAATATGACAATTATCATCTTAGATAATTATTTTATTAAAACAATATACATACAAACATAAGGAGCCAACTTTAAACTGAAATTGCATTAAGTTGTAGGTATTTATCCACACATCTGGCAGCCAGACATGAACTATTATTATTAACTTTAAATAATTATTATCTATTCATAGCCTATTATTATTATGTTTCACATTTCATCACAATAAGCACTGAAGGTATAAACAGATGTTGAAAATCTCATCTTTATTCAATTAATAACATTTGAGAGGATTACGTGTTGTTTCTGAAAATGCAGACATTAAAAATCGACATAAAGCACAATGATGGCAAATTTATACGTATCCGCACCAGAAGAATATGTCAAACAATAGAATGCGTTACCTTTGCAACGTTTGCTGTTTTCCCCTGTTCTGTGCAGAGAAACTTTAATCTAAAATTTACAGATCAGAGTCCTGCAATAAAACGGGTACCTGCAGCTAATCTGCTGTTTCAGTTGGACACATCAAATCTCCCTCTCGGAGCGCTGGATGGAGAGATAGTGAGAATAATCGGCATTCAGCGCAAAGTTGGAGAGATTTTCAGACTCTCTCCATACAATGGAAAGTGGGAGTCAACCAAAAATATTATTTTAATATTTTTCACCCATCCACAGTAAAGAAAAAACTGCCGCCAGACCCATGGCATTCAGATTATGGTTTGTTTTTTTCATCTTGAAAAGGTACCTGCATCATTGCAGAACGTTTTTGGAGCAGAAAGGAGTCTGTAAAAAATCTTGAAAAGTAGCATCTGCGCAGAAAGAAAACATGACCGTGTACGCGGTAGTAGAGAGGAGTATTTACTGTTGAAATACACATATTTGTTTATGTACTCTTCACATTTAATAAATATATTTTCTCTTCCTGTTTCCCAGTGAATTAGACAGGAGGAAAGCTCACATTATCTCTGTAATATGTTTAGATGCATAAATGTGATCGCATTTGTAATCTGCAGTACTTTATTTAGAAAAATTGCCTTTAGTTTCGCAAAGGACTGGATCGCTCGCAGCTCGCACAGTAGGTCCGACGCCGAAACGATCACTTCACAGCGCTCATAAAAAGTGTCCTTTCCTGCCTTCTGACCATAATTCTGACCCTCGCCAGTCCCTGCCTGTGATTTTCACATCTTGTCCAAACTATGATTACCTTCTAACTGCCTGTTACAATAATTTGTCTGCTGTTTCACCTGGATTCCTGACTATCCTGGCGGGGTTGTTTTTTAAAGTAGTGGCTGATTTTTCCAGGTCATATCTGTATCGCTAAAACCCATTAACGTTACTCTGAGACGGAGGACGTTTAAAAAAAATAAACATCACATGCTTGGATGCAAAAAACTAAATATTTACCTGGTTGAAGAGCAGGTGGAAATCAGGACACCAATAGCACCAACTAGCGGGAAAATCCAATTTTTACACTTCTTTTTCTGCGCTTCCCCCGGCACACCGCTGGTGATACAGCGCCCGCGTAGTGGTGCAACGCTGCAGCTGCAGTTAAAATAACATCGATATAAGTGGCGGCAGAGCGATAAAAGGCTGGGGCGGCAAGCAAATTAGCTGGAGGCGGCCGCCACGCAAATATGAACGCAGGAAAAACCCTGGCTTAGTAAATGTCTGGAATTAAGTCAGATGAAATGCGTCAATCATGTTTGTCATGCTAAAATAACCTTACAGTGTGGCTGCATTTAAACAATTCTTCAGAGAATAGTGGACCAAAATTCCTCCAAAGCAAGCAAGCTTGATCTCCGCTGTTGCCACTGGGTTTGGATTGGATAGCTTTTTTTAAATAAATGAAATGAATCATTCTGATATTAAACTTTGCTTGAAGATCTGAAACCTATAAGTGTGAAAAAAGTAAAAGCAAATAATATCTGTTTGGAAGAAAATATTTTTTCCCAGCACTGTGTACTCTTTTCTATATCTTCTAGTCCCAAGTTTCCCCAGCACAATCCCTCACTTCAGTGGAGAATCTCTGTCTATGATAATGATAAACTGTCTGTCTCTTAACAGGAGCGACCACCAGAGATTGTCGGACATTTTTGTCCAGAAAGGTCCCTATCTGAAGATGTATTCCACCTATATCCGCCAGTTTGACAACAACGTGGCTCTGTTGGACGAGCAGTGCAGGAAAAACCCAGCGTTTGCAGCCGTCGTCCGAGAATTTGAGGTAGACTTGGGCTGTTATTTCCTCTGTTTGTTCTTACCTGGACTTTGAATATGAAGCCCATTCCTCTCTCTGTTCATGTGAAAGACAAGAGATCATGGCTGCTGTGAGCTAATCTCTAATAATTAGGATATGAATAAGATGAAATATTTTCCCGCTTGATTTTTCCCATATTTAGAGTGTAGAGTAGTAATTAAAAGGTAAAAATTCCTCATACCGTCACAAACAGACCATCAAGTCTGTATAACAACCATTACATGCTATCTACATGTCAACTTGTTTGGGAGCCATGCCAGGGAAAAGTCTTTTCTGCCCTACCATCACAAACATGAAGTGATGAGACCCGAATGGCGCTTCTCATTATCAAACCATCTGGGTGGGTTTAGTTTGAAACGAAGGGTGAATATGTGGAGTTATTTTAAGGCTACAGCTCATCCTTACGAGGGCTGCCAATAGTGTAAGTGACAGTGTGTAGTTTCCTGGTAATAGGGGGCAGTACACACATAAATTATTGCAAGCAAGCAGTGTTTTTGTGTTCCGAGTGACGAACTTACCAACGGATGGCCATATGGGGCAAAAATTGCAATTGCGCAGTTTTCTACTACTACAAGGCAGATAGTTTAACCTCCAACGAAATCATATACTCATCTCAGGCAGCGAGCGAAGATGTAAATATGTGAAAAGGCAACATTTGTGATTGGCAAAAGTTTTCAGCATTTTGTAGGTTAGTGATATTATTTGGATATTTTTTAAATGAATAAACTGTAATGTTAGACAGAATGACCTCAATGGAAAAATGACACATTTCTGTGTAGTTTCACCGTGACTGTGAAAGTTGTTCCCCGACCTCAGCCTGTTTCTTTAGACTTTGCTGCTCCTGTATAGTTCTGAATCTGCCAAAACTTTTCAGTGATTGGGCATCATGTTATTGATTTTCAACAGTATTTCAATGGATATTTCCAAATATTAACGGGGGGAAATTACACACTGTCGCTTTAAAGGTACTGCCTCTGGCTTTCAGTGCAGAAATTGTTTCTGGTGCCTCATGGAAACCCAGAGTTTTGTCGTGCTTGTGGGAGTTTTACGTTTGTTTTTTCAACTCAGATGAGTCCGCGGTGTGCCAGCCTGGCTCTGAAACACTACCTTCTGAAACCAGTGCAGAGGATTCCTCAGTACCAGCTGCTGCTCACAGGTACAAACCCCTCCTTCCTCCTCTTCTTCCTCCCTCTGCTCTGTCCTCTGAACACTGCAGGTCACCAGTTTATTAGATCATGGCGCCACTTTATTGGCAGCACGAGAATGAAGCTCGCAATGAAGCCAGGATTTATGGTCTTGGCTGCATTAGTGGAAATTTCTGTAGGATATCGCCACCTTGTGGACAGAGGTGAAAATATACATTCTGAACATGGGATATCCAGAGTTTGACACATTTAGAGATATGGCCGCCTGAACAGTCCAGACAAAAACTTTTACATTTTCTTTATTAACATCCTTAAACAGGGACAACATAAATGGGTTAGTTTCAGTCTTAATTGATTGTTAGTGACAAATATTTCCACAATAGGACTGAGAAAAAATAAAATCTTCAGATAATTGCTGTTGAAGAGCCCTAATTCTAAAAGATTTTTGTTTAAATATGTTAAGCTTTTTCTGCTTTAGATAAGTTCAGTCATCTTGAAATAAACAAAAAAGAAGGAAGAAACTTCACCAAGCTTTAAAGCACTTAAAGTTCGTATTTAGAATACAATAAATCCTTAAAAATATAAATTAAATGAAATAAAGTTACCTTAAAGATCATAACATTGTATGTAAGTATGTAAGTAATTTAATTCAATAAAAAAAGTTGAAACAAAGAAGAATCAATACATGTAGCCTAAATTTATGAAAGAAGCTTGTCTAGTTTTATATTCATAACAAATGAAATAAAAGTGCTGTAAGGTAAGAAAAAATAAGTAATATCAAAATATTGTAAAACTTTTGATTAAGCTGTAAAGCTTTTTACTAGAAGTGCGGATTGTAGAATACTCTAGAAACACATGGAAACAAAACACAGCAGCCTTTTTTTGTTGCTTTCCTACACCGCTTTGTGTTCAAAATTGCCAAAAGAACAGATTAGATAAATTATCTTTTCAATATAAAGCACATAGTGGCCAAACGCTGCATTAACTACTGATTACAGCGACTATAGAGCCCCCTACTGGTGATGTGATCTCTGGCTGTGACCAATCAGATGCATACACTCTCCGTTCACGGATACGGATAGTTAAAAAATGGGCCTCTACTCCGTGTGTTCTTGCGTAGGTGAAGGAGAGCCCTTGCGTTGATAGATTATGGCGTTGCGTCAAAACGGAGAAGCATTACCTAGGCTTAACACATTGAAATATGTCAGAATAAATAAAATAACTCAAACAAATAAAACAAGCTAATAAAAAGAACTGAACAATATCCCTGCTAAAAAAAATAAAACATACCTGAGTTTTGCTATAAAAAAATATTTTTTGCTCTTTTTTCAGATTATCTGAAGAATCTCCCCGAGGACTCTGAGGATTATAAAGACACACAAAGTGAGATGAAGATCTGTGTGGATCTGTAGTATTAACTGTTTGGTGGCTGAATGGCTCCGTTCACTGATGTTTTACATTTCCTCTCCTCACAGCTGCACTCAGCGTAGTAAAGGAAGTAGCCAATCATGCAAATGACATCATGAAACAAGGGGTAAGACTTCTAATTGGCGTTAAACGGCCTCTGTTTTGCACCGTTCCGCCTCCCCTCCTTATCTTTTTGTTGCCGTTTCGCAGGACAACTTTCAGAAGCTGATGCAGATTCAGTACAGCCTGAACGGCCAGCATGAGATCGTTCAGCCAGGCAGGGTACGTCCTGGAACCCCAACAGCTCCATATGTCCTCTCATGATTTTTGCTGAGAGTTTTGATGCTCCGCCCACTGAACGCAGACATGTCTGTGTGTTCCAGGTGTTTCTGAAGGAGGGGACTCTGATGAAGCTGTCCAGGAAAGTCATGCAGCCGCGAATGTTTTTTCTGGTAAGCGACACGGTTATTTTTTGTTGTTTTCTCCTCTTGCTGCTTTCTTTACATAAATCTTACTTCAGTGTCTCTTGATGAGCTCCGTGCAGCGAAGAGAAATATTCCATATATTATTCAATTACACTTTGTTGGTATGTTTTATTTTAATTTATTTCTATGTTGTTTCTCTCCATTTTCCAGTTTAATGATGCACTCATGTACACTACTCCAGTCCAGTCTGCCCAGTTTAAACTCAACAGTGTTCTGTCTCTGGCTGGAATGAAGGTTTGTGACTTTGTTTTGTTGTGTTTTTCCTCTTTAATCACTAACATCCTCCTCATTCTCATCGGTTTATGTAAAAGAAAACTAACAAAAAAACACCCACCTTGGTCTGTTCTGGTTTTGTACTTCCAGGTGAGCAAGCCCAGTCAGGAGGCCTATCAGAACGAGCTGAACATCGAAAGCGTCGAGCGCTCCTTCATCCTGTCTGCCAGGTCAGCGCTCTTGACCCAGAAGCGATGCGTCAAGCTCCAGACGTTGGCTGTGACTGATGAGCGCTCATGTACCTTTATGTTTGCAGTTCAGCGAAAGAGAGAGACGAGTGGCTGGAGGCTATCGGCAAAGCCATCGAAGATTACACCAAGAAGAAAATAACTTTCATATCCAGCCGAAGTCAGGAAGAGGTAGCTAATGAATATGTGTTGGAAAAGTTCATTTATATCAGTATCCGAGAAATTACGTCTAAAGTTACGTGGAAGGAAAAGATGCCCTACCACTCTTGAAAATACTTTTTAGCAACATGACTCTGTTTTACAGAAATGTGCTTCTAGATTTATACTCAGTCTCTGTCCAAACAGACCGAAGGCGTCGTCGACAGTGGCGCCCCTTTGGGTTCAAAAGCTCCCATATGGATCCCAGACCTGAGGGCCACCATGTGCATGATCTGCACCTGCGAGTTCACCCTCACATGGAGGAGGCATCACTGCCGCGCCTGCGGAAAGGTCCGCGCCACATTTTGGGATTGAGCTTCACCGTAATAAAATCAGCCAGCGATAATCCGCATCATCTCTCCGACAGGTGGTATGTCAGGCCTGCTCCACCAATAAGTACTACCTGGAGTACTTGAAGAACCAACCGGCTCGCGTGTGCGACCACTGCTTCGCAAAGCTTCAGGAAAACAGTGAGTGATCAGGAAGGTTTTCTAGAATAATCCAGAAAAGGGAGAGGGTTCTTTATGTAGAGTAGATACATGCAGTCAATATGTTACCTGGAGGAGATGGCCAAAACTTTCCTCTCAAAGATCCTCTGAGGGGGAGATTACTACAGGTAAGATTGATGATGAGAGGCCAGACTTACAATAAACTTAGATCAGATAACCTAGAAATGATAAAGAGAGTGTAGGAAGGGAAGGAAGATGGAGAATCCAGCAAGGTATGACAGAAAACGAGCATCTTAAATGCTGAAGGAAGAGTGAGAAATGACAGAAGTACCAGAAAAAAACTTTTTCAAGGTGATCAAATGCAGGTGGGAGCAAATGAGCAGATGAAGGTGAATAGCAGGGACGAAAAAAAGAGAACAAGGAAGGAGGACAAAGGTTGAAACTTCGAGAATAATAAAGCATAATCCTAAGTAGAAAATGAGTTACTTAAAAGTATAATATCTGAGAAAATAGAAAAGAAATAACACAGAAATAAGGGGATCAGTTTCTTTTTAAAAGTTGTGGCGACAATAACCATAAACCTGAATGTGGCTTGAACATTTCTGGGGACAGTTATAAACTATTCATAGCCTAGTATTAGTATTCATTACAAAAAGCGCTGGAGTTCAATTAGTAACAGTTGAAAGCCAGAGGATTGTGTGTTTTTCAAATGACAGACATTAAAATCCACATATAGCACAAGGAGGGCAAATATTTACTACTTTCCTGGCTCTATTTGAGGTGGTACCATCCTGACCATGCACCAACACATGCATGAATTCTGTGCATTCAACTGACTCACTTTTTTTAAAGGCAACATATTTTTTAGTTAACCGTTCTAAAAGGAATATGACAATTATAATGTTAAAGCACTATTTTATTTAAAAAATATACATACAAACATAAGGTGCCAACTTTAAACTGAAAGTGCATTAGATTTATCCACACATCTGGCAGCAAGACATTAATTATTATTATTAACTTTAATTATTAACTATTCATTGTCAACTATTGGTTGTCAAACCTACTGGTTCTGTGTTTTTGAGAAACTGTCCTCTCCTGCATTCTGACCCTCACCAGTCCCTGCCTGCGAGAACTACGTTCAGACCTGACACAATTTTCACATCTTGTCACAACCATGATTACCTTTTAACTGCCTGTTACAATAATTTGTCTGCACTTTTTCACCTGGATTCCTGACTCTGCTCGCGAGGTCGCTTTTTAAAGTAGTGGCTGATTTTTACCCACTTCATATCTTTAACGCTAAAAACCATTGGCGCAACGCTGCAGCTGCAGTTAAAATAACATCTATATAGCTGGGGGTAGAGCGATGTCAGAATGGGGCGGCAGAAAATTAGCTGGAGGCGGCCACCACGCAAATTTGAACGCAGGAAAACCCTGCTATGTATTGCCTTTAATTTCACAATTGACCAGATTGTCTCGGGTGTCTTGGTATGACTCCCTGCCAGAATTGACCCAGAACGCTTCAGGTTTGGTAAAAAAGTGCTGGGGACATGTCCACTGCGTCCCCGGTTAAAATGACGCCTGTGCACAGAAGCACAAGAGAAATTCAAAGTTCAAACACTAATGGGTAAGACAGGAAAGGAGGAAGAAACATAGGAGGGAAATATAAAAGGAATAAACTCAAATCAAAGAATAATAATCCAAAATGTGAAAAATAAAGCACAACGGAACTAACAGAGGAACGAGCTGAAAATGATTTAATCTAAATAAAGAAATGATCAAAACACAAACAAAACTAACAGTAAACATCTGAGGATCATGACACAATTACTATGAAACATTTTTAAAGCTGAATCTTCACTCGCATGTCTAATCTAATCAACTTTAGGTGATCGCTGTGCTTCGTCGTCGACATCTCCGATTAAATCTGGAGCTTTTTCCTTCACAAGAAAACAGAAGAAGATTCCTGCTGCGCTGAAGGAGGTACGACACACGAATACATGCGGTGTGTTTTTCAGTCGCGTATTCTGTCACCTAATGCCGTGTCTGCACGTACCCAGGTGTCTGCCAACACGGAAAACTCCTCCATGAGCGGCTACTTACACAGGTCCAAAGGCAACAAGAAGCAGTGGAAGAGGCTGTGGTTCGTCATAAAGAATAAAGTCCTCTACACCTACGCCGCCAGCGAGGTACGCTGCTCGAGCCAGCTGACGTTTTTCCTGCTCTGTTCTCTCTAATCTGAGCCGGGCGTGTGTTTTATGGGTGTAGGACGTGGCGGCGCTGGAGAGCCAACCCTTGCTGGGGTTCTTCCTGAGGGAGGAGAAGAACGGGCCGGCTCAGAAGCTCCAGTTCAAGCTGTATCACAAAAACACGCTGTTCTACATCTTCAAGGCAGACGACATTCCCACAGCACAGAGGTGATCCATCTGTTAAACACTCCTATCCAAACACCCCAATCCATTAAGATATCGCTTCATTCTTACGTTATATATTACTGCAGGTTATCAGTTTAATTTAAAAAAATCTAAGGTTTTTATGGCCTCTCTAGTTTAAATATTCCTATCTATTGGTATCACTGGTCTAATTCATAAGTTTAAATAAATTACTCATCTTGATAGGGCACTTTATCAATGTAAATAATATTTTTAAATAGTACACCTGGTATTATGTGACTGTTCCGCCACTTCCGCTCAATCTGTTGCCTTCCTCTGTCTGTCCTGATTCTTTATTTCTCTTAACTTCTTACTCAGGAACTCTCAGAATAATAGGAGTTAAACTATATTCATGGGCCGTGCTAAGCAATTTTTTTTCCGTATTTGACCTGAATATCTGAAGGCCATCGGTCCTTTTGACAGACTGTAATTTTGGTTGATTAGTTCTCAGTTCACGTGTTTGTTTTTTCACATCGTTGTTTTGTTTTTCCTCTCTCTGCTGTCCTGCAGGGGTGGAAGCACACTGGGACGTTTTCTCGCATTTTTCTTCGTTGCCCTTCTTCTTTTGTATCTTCATCTCAGCCTCTCCCATTTATTATTTTTCTATCTCTCTTAATTTTCTCTCTTCCCCCCCTCTATTTTCCATCTCTGTGTCCATAATGTCAGAAGGAAAAAAAAGACTATATCTACACATATATATCAAGTGGAGCACTATAGCAATAGCTGTAACACTCCACTTGTGAAAGTAAATCTGCTGGGCTTCTATTTGGTTCTTCACACCAATATTGAATGGCACACTGCCAGATAGGACACCTTAATAAATATATTTAAAAACTTTTTTTTTTTACAGGATCGTAATTAACACACCGGACATTTTCAGCTTTACGCACAGAGTTCATATAACGAATCAATCAAAAATTGATTTTTCATCAGGTGGTGAAAACAGAGGGGCAGTTGATCAGTAAAATGCTTCTGTTATTAATCATATAATTTATACATAGACAAAAAGCTGTAAAACAGAAATTCCTACTAAATACGATTCTCCCATCATCGCTTTTGCCCCTTTTCCCCTGTAGTGCAGCAGTATAAAGTGCTGTTTTCACTTTTTGAACACAGAAGTAGCGTACAATACCGCTAAGTAGAAACAAGGCATTTTGCTTCCAGTGAATGACACATTTTTATTATATCCTTGTTTTTTATAAAACAGATTTTTTTTTTGTTAGTTGAACCGTACAGGCTAAATGTCGCTTTATATGTGGAAAAAGTTTTGAAAAACTTGATATTTTAACATGGCTGTTTAGGTTTTTGGGAGTTACTTTATCATCTCTAGGGTTTGTTGATTGATTGTAATCAGGTTTTAAGAACAATAAATCAGATATAACTATATAATCCAGATCTATAACTGATGGACGACTAAAAGTCTAATCATGACTAGTTTTGTTTCAATAACACATTAAAAGCGATACTGCAGGAATCCAGTCGATGTAAAATAAATTAAAACCTTTTTGTGCTTTCATCATTTAGATGGATCGAAGCCTTCCAAGAGGCGATGATTCTAGAGCAGTAGTCACAGCTTTAGGAGGAGCTCCAGCAGCACGGACACATTTCAAGCCTCTGATGCTCGGCGATGTGGACTCGGCTCGGGGTTCAGAGCGAGTCGCAGCTGTGGGTTAACAGTCAAGTCCAGAAGCACGTGTGAGGAAGTACAACCAAAGTGTGCGGAGGCTGTTTGAATCCCTCGAAAAATCTTCAGAAGTCTGTAAAGTTTAGGAATTCATTTCAAAATGCTTTCAGATGTAGGAATCGCTTCTGTGTGAAGCAGCATAAACTCACTGACAAAAACAGCTGAGCACCCAGATGGGGGGGAATATTATATTAAAGCGGGTGGTGAGAGGTCATCCAACCTCATTAGTGATGAATGTAAAGAGAAGTTGGTAAGGCTTTCATTGGTATATGAGCCAACCAGCAGGACCTGAAAGTAATAATTGTAAGAAGTGTTTCTGTCATATTTTTCCCCTGCTGTCAACTTTATCCCAACAAATTAGATCATAATGGAAAAGTTTTTCTGTAAATCAGTGAAGTGAAACTTAATTACACACACAGTCATACAATTCAAAAGCTTTTTCATTGTTACAGCTAATGAAAACACAAAAGTCCAGCCCTGACGTTCTTTTCTTTTTTTTTTTTTTGAAAACTTAAATATTGCATCTCATAAATTAAAAGTATTTTATATACAGAAATATGTTCCGACCATTTTTATCAAGAACAGTATGCTGGAACAACAAGCTTGTTTTCTCTAACGACCTGTTCTAGATACATTCACGGAGACACAGAATGAGTAATTAAATAATTCCCAACACATTTCCATCATTTTATTCATTTAATTAATACCATAAATATTAGTGAGTATCCTAAGATGTTATTACGATCTTCCTAAAATTGTTTTTGTAGGTGGATCTAACAAAAGATGAGGTTCAAACATTTTTACAATCAGACATGAGACATGTGGACATGCAATAAGCTCAAAGTAACAGACATTTTTATCCTTCTAGACTACTTTCCTGAGACTTCAATACATTGTGACCGATGCCCCAATATACAACTGGGTGCTAAGCTGTTGTTTTTGTCGTTTATCTTTGTCAGTGAGTGAATGAAAAACTTGACAGTTTTGCTAAATTTTCCCCTTTATTAGTTGCAGCGTTTAACTAAAGCAGTTTTGGTCTGAATTATGTTTGCAGATTTTAAGGAACCAGTTGGGATCTTACAGTGAGAATCCAGCTTTAACACTAAACTTTAATGTTCGTCTTAGTGCCTAAGAGTTTAACACAAACAGAAGTGTTTTATAATACTGGTTGACCAACCAGCATCCTGGATAAAACTGGAAATATCACATTTTTATGTAGATATTTTTGTCAAATGTCTTTTATTTGCCTGTTTCGCCAAACCAGAATGTTTAAAAGTCTTTACTGTGCATGTGGAAATAAATGAGCAGTGACTACATTTTCTGCTATTTGTTTTACAAGCAGAGAGGCGAGAGCTAATATTTATAAACTAGGAACATTTATTGTCTGAAAAGCGCAGGCTGCCACTTATTTTCAGATTTAGTGGGGTATTTTTATTTTAGAAAAGGATCAAAATCCTTATTTTTGGTCCCTATTTTTGCACGTAAACACTGTGGGAAGAATGCATGAACTATGTTTCTTTTAAATTAATGCTACGATGCAGAGATTTTTAAAAGTGAATATTTCATTTGACGGACACTGTGGTTTTTATTTTTCAGTTTTTAAAATAAAAAAAACGTTTTTTCAGATTTATTTGACATGATTTTTGTTTGCTTTGTGCCTGGCCAACTCAAAATTTTTTATCATTTTTACAATGACGAATGTGTTGCAAAATCACTAAATCTTAATTTTATTTGGTTAAAATGTCTGTAGGTCTGTTTTGCTTATGGTTTATCAATGACATTCAGTATAAAATATAATTAGGAATAAATCTACTGCAGCCTGTTCTGAGAATTAAGTTCTGAAGTTTCTCTGTCATTGTACTTTAACATTTTGTAAACAGTTTGTCTCTTATGAGCAACATTTCTAAACTGTCAGGCAACAGTTTTTAATAAAATGTATATAAAAAGACTTATTTTTATTGTTTTAATTTTATTTTTTTTGCTTTGTTGGGTTACAGGATATAATGATCTATGATATGAACGCAGACAGATGTGTTCAGATTGTTTTTTTAAATGTTATTCAAATGTCTGGTATTGTCATTTTTCATTAGCTTGCTTTACAGCACCTTGGTTTATAAATGCCACTTATAAATAGATAAATGCCATCTGATTTGAGTTTGAAGAGGGGGTAGAAAACTGATCTGATCTGGGATCTTGTTATATGTAGACACCCAACGTATAGCGGAACTTTTTTTAAGTCTTTGTTTCGTCGGGACGCTTCTGTGGCGCTTCCGTCTAAACATGGCGGAGTATGCTAACCTGGTCCGAAGGGCTTTCGGACAGATACGAGGTCATGGGGGAATTCGGGGATTACTCGTCCAGTTTTTCAGGTCAGTTTAAAAACATTATAATCTAATATCATCCCGTGTTTGAACATGGCGAAGACATTTGAGAAACAGACTAAAATTATTGCTTAAAGATGCGTCTCTGTGAAGCGAAATGCAGTTAGCATGTTGACAGCTAAAGATAAATTCTCTACAGAAAGGACTCAAAATTTTATTTAGATCTTACTCAAACTGTTAAAACGTACGTTTTAAAACTCGTGAGTTTTCCCTTTTACATTTTTTTTATTCCTTAAAAATGTATTGAGGTGGTTTAATTCTTTGTTTTCTTCCCGTTTCCAGGGTGAATGATATAAAAACAGGCACTCTTATAGGTACTGATAAATACGGAAACAAATACTATGAAGACAAGAAGCACTACTTCTTTGGTGAGTTCACTGTCTCCTAATATTATTTAATCACTAATCTTAAACAAAACAAAGAGGTCGGCTAAATATTCTGAGAGTGCCACTGTATTTAGATGTTGGGCTCTTTTGCTGCTTTCGCTCAGATCATTTTGCAGATTTCCAGTTGGTTTGGCAAAATTGAAACAATTCAGCAAAGAAAGTGAATCAGAATTTACCAGTTATCACAATTAAAGCAAATGCAAACGTGTGTGTTCAGGACGCCATCGTTGGGTGATCTATACTACAGAGATGAATGGAAAGAGAACATTTTGGGAGGTGGACGGGAGCATGGTGCCAGCTGAATGGTGTGATATTCTGCTTTTAAATTCATAAAAACGGAATAAGCATCCATTTTATGTAAATTTAAGTCAATGGTGGTCTTCTCTGTCTTTAAATTGAATGCTGATCCATTTAACTATAAATGTACCCCAAAATGTTTTCTCTTCGTTGTTTAGGCATCGCTGGCTGCACAGCATGACAGACGACCCACCCACCACACATCCTCCGGAGCCCAAGAAGTTTCTCGCCGAGGTTCACCAGTTCAACGTGAGCGGGACCTCGCAGCAGTACGTACCGTACCCCACCACCCGCAAGAAGATCCACGAGTGGGTTCCCCCTAAAGCCGGAGCCCAGTGAACTCTGACTGCTTTATGTTCATGCTGTTAATTAGACTGAATAAAATCTTTATCCACATGTTTAAAAAACGGTATGGCAATCCTTACTTTGAACTTGGTCCATCTTATTAGGATTAAATACGGAACATTTGCTTTGTCAAGTAAAAGCAAAAGGTGAGTTGAGTATAAATCAACTGTAAATCCTTACCTTGCTAGGAGTAGGGGAGTCCAAAATGTAGCTCAGGGGCCACTTGGTGCCCTTTGGATGACTGAGTGGCCCATGATCAGTTGATGCAGACATTTATCATTTCTACTGGGCGGAGTTTTCACTGCTGCAAGCCCTTTTAAAAGCGACGCAGACAAAATATTATGTTAAATGTTAGTTATGACGCAAAGGATTTTTCTTTTAAATCATGATTCTGCTTTAACAGACATTTCTAGTGATTTATATAAAAGCAAACCCTGACGCTCCCATTTTAGTTTTCCACCCCATATTCATTTTGAGAAGAGAAAAAAAATTTAGAGCAAGAAAACGGACAAAATCTATTTTTTTTATTTTACCAAAGCATTTTTTTTTTTTTTTTAACATAAATCTCATCACTTTAATTTAAGACTTTGAAAGAAAAACAAAAATGACAAATCTTTGTGTTTTTTTTTAAATTAAAAAACAAACACACTGTCTCCAGTTTTCATGAATTTCTCGTGAATACCATCTTAGTCTGCCTGTATGCTGGTCAACACCATTTTATTCTGTGGTACAATAAGAAAAAATTGCATTAAAATATATATTAAGGGCCCATTTAGAACTAGTTATGGTGACATGACAGAAAAATTGTAATTGGTCTTTTCGGAAAATTAGATTTTTTTTAACCTTCGGATTTACTTTAAAATTAATACGAAATTGAGTCGTTGCCCTTTTGTGTAATATTACACTTCACTGCCTTTTTTGCTGCTATGGTTTACAAAGCGAAGCAACAGGCTAACAGCCACTAGATGGCGTTCAACCTTAACTTAAAATTTAAATGTCGCGATATCTCGTACGTACCTCAATCGCTCTTTGAACAGATTGATGCACTTCGCGCATCCGCACGAGGTACTAAAGGATGAACCGGACTTTCGGAGGTCCAAAGATCTTTTCTTGTACTCATGGATTACTTATTTAGATTTCCCCATTCTGTCACAAAGCGAGTTTGAGTTGCCATAAAAGTCATCTAGGTGTGCTTCCAGTGTTGTGAATTAACCAAAGCCATCGCACCATCACCTGGCTTCCCCCACATTAATCCATCAAAAATGTATTTAGAAATAGACCTTATAAATAAGCTTACAATATATGTTAATCTCAATTTTAAAAGCCACACTTTTAACTTCCTATTGAAGCTGGCTGTGCTGCATTATTAACTTGAGCTAATATGTAAAAAAAAAACAAATCCTCTCATATCAAAAAATGCCCCTTTAATTAGAAAGAACAGGACTACATGATGACATATCTAAATTAAGAACATTTAAGCAGATAGTTAACTGGTTTGTAGGTTTTACACTACAAACTTTCAGCTCAGCATCTCTTTTGTATGTCAGCGATAATCACAACACGATTATACTGAGCTGCAGGAAAGCTGTCCTGTGCAACATTTCACACTGAGGTTAGGATAGATCCTTCTGTGAGGAGTAGTCAGAAGGAAAGTGACCGGAAGTAATAGAGAGCCCTTAGAGGACTCAGTGGCTGTGAAAACCAAACAGGTTTGTGTTTTTGAAATATATTTCAACTATTTTCAGACTATAAATTGTCTTTAGGTTAGGATTATTTAACTGTTTGGATGCTTTGGTTGACTGTAAGTATCATATACACTAAAATTAATCAATACTATCATACTCTAGATGAATATGTTTAAATACGAGATATACTGAAGTATTATACAAAAATATGTATGACAGTATGAATGTTTTTATTCATAACAATGCAATTTATCACTTTTGTTCAAGTTAAAGGATCTTGAATAAGATTTTTAAACACGAATAAGCAGTTTAAAATGTATGTTCATGTGCATACTTTTGGTGATGTAAACTGGAGGAATATTATTAGTGTACAGAAACCTGGTTAAATTCTTTGAGTGAAAAAAACTATTACCTCCCCTTAGTTTTTTCATATTTAGTCACCTTAAACTTGTGTGAACTAAATCGATTTTGGATGTCAGTAGTCTGTAGAAAGCCATTTGACTACAGCTGAAAACTGGTGGGAATTTGTCTTTACCAGCTACACACATCCAGAGACTGAAATGTCTTTTGATATAAACTAGAGCTCAGCAGGTACAGTCCTGCAACTTAAAATCGATTCTGACTGTTGAGAGAAAACTCCAAATGGTTCAAGATGAGCTTTCATTTTAATTTGTGAATTAAAATAAGTAATTGAGATTCTGAAAGCTAAGCCCAAATTATTTTTTGTTTTCCAGACACCTGAAGCTGTTAAATGAGGAGACTTTCCCTTCTGTCGCTTCTTCCTCCAACCAGTTTCCTGACGGATGTAGAAGCTGAAGAAGAAACCCCTCACAATGTGAGTTTCAGCTAATTTTACTCGCATTTAATGGCCAAAAGGGGGCGCTCTTTCTCCTAGTTTTTGTTCCTGAGTCAGGCCTGTCACCACAGCTTTATCAGTTAGGCTCTAAAGGTTTATGGCATCCTCTTTAGTCAGCATTCTAGTGAACACCGATCGTTTCCCATCTGTATTCAGACATCAGAGGAGATTTGTTTTACAAAGCGACCGTCTCATTTAAATCCTTAAATTAATTCAGAACGATAAGCTGTAAAAGTGCTTTGATGCGTAATTATAAGGCATTCCCTGCACACTCAAAGCTGAAGTTCATGTTTTTTTATTCAACAAGGGGCTCATTAGCTGATCTTCAGCTGCGTCTCTGTCTCTCTGCGGCTGACGGCTGCAGTCTGAATCATCGTCTGCAAATGGAGCAGTTAATTTGAGCCTCTGTCTGTGTGACTGCTGATGCAGCATCTGGCTGAGGTGGCAGCAGTGCCAGCAGCGAGCATCAGAACCCGAATGATGAGGGTGAATCCAAACATAGAGACACTTCCTCATCATCCCTAGGAGTCTTCACCTCTACTTGACATCACTTACTTCTGCTTCGCTCTCCTTCTGCATTGTTAGCAACCCAGCGTTCTCCCCATGACTGATTTCTGCTCCTTGGGGAAACGGGGAGGTCTTTCCTGAACATTTCAGCTTCTTATTCTCTAAATCTTGGCTTTGCTTAATGGGTCAGAGTCACTGCCTTGGGTATTTTAAGTTTTCTGGGCTTCCCCTCTGAGCATTTGGCTTTAAAAACGACCCAGTTCTGTCCTGTTCTCCAAAAGTCAGGTTTTCCTTGTGGCCATTTAATATAAGCTTGCAGAGATTTCATTGTTGTGCAGTCGTCTCTGTTCCTCAAACAAAAAGATTGTAACAGTCTCTGGTTTGCGCAGGTAAAACCATTGTCTTTCCTACCTTGGCTTCCATATATCATCAATAAACCAAGAGACGAGGCTGTTTTTCCTGATCTTTATCTTTATGAAAGATATTTACAAGTTTCCTCCATTTTCTTCCCCTCAGTTCTACCTCAGTCTAATCAGACCACTGGACATAACTCCAAACAATTTATTTATTTGGGGCAATGGCTTCTTCCTTACCAAGGAGCCTTTCAGCTACTACCAGTAAAGACACTGTCTAAGCAGCTCCAGCCAGCATCTTCACAAAGTCTTTGGCTTTTGTTCTGTCGCTGAAGATTTCAGACCCAAACCCGTTCTTCTCCTGCATTAAGTTCATCTGCTCACCCAGACAAGTTTGGAGCCACTTGGAGTCCTTCAGGAGAAGTTTGTATCCATTTGCGCACAGCGCATATCCATATAATGGGAATTAATAGGGGTCACCGACGTGCAGCCTCTAAATAAGGTATTATCTGCCACAAAACTCCATAATTCAATCAATGTTTTGTTATGAATCGCCGGCTTTATTCCCCTGTGAGTTTAGGGCGTCTTGGAGGTGCTTTGTTGCTGTCTTGCGGGGTGTTTTAGAGACTTTTAATCCAGGTACACTAACACACAATTTCAATTACACCACTGCCATGCAGCATCCCGATTGCAGTCTGAGCAGGACTTTTAGTCTGTACTTGCTACGGTCGGTTACACAGAACTTGCTGCAAACATTAGCATTATTCGCTTTTGCGTGTTTCCAAGTTGCACAAACAAAATGACCAAGTGGACTAAGTTCAGGCTCCCTTCCCGTAACCTGCTCAGACTACAACTGTAGTGGTGGCCGTTTCCGATGTCATTGAAATCACCGGTTAGTTTAAATTGGAATGGGTTAGATTAAAAGCCTATAAAAACTAATCCAGACAATAATAAAGCGTCTCTGAGATGCCCCAAACTCATAGCGGAATAATGCCAGCGATTCATAACAAAACATTGGTTAAGGGTGCTTTCACACCTACAGCATTTGGTTCGATTAAAACAAACTGAAGTACGGTTCGTTTGCTAGTACGGTTTGTTTGAGCTGGTGTAAATGTGGACCAGTGAGATTTTTCCCGGATTAATAAACCAACATTTTCAGGTGGTCTCGTTCCTCTTCCAAACAGACTCTGGTGCGGTTCACTTCAGACGTGAATACGAACCAGCCTCGGTTCTGTCCAACATCCTGATTTAAGTCCTTTTTGTTGCATGTAGGCATCCGTAGCGCGCTGCGCTTTGCATTGTCAGTGTGTTCTGTGTTGTAACTTGTTAGCATCAGCGTACAGAATGAGCTCATAATACCGAGTCGTGTTAACTCCAAATATGAGGCACAGCGAGGCCTGAAACGGGATGGTTGTGTTTCCTTTACCATCTCAGAATAATGATAGTGGGCGAGGAAATGGGCAGGCTTAGCTTAATAAAAGCTCCAGCAAACTTTTGACTCATCTCACATCTCTCAGGCATTGATCCCTTCATGCCTCCATTTGTATTCCTCACGCCAGTACTGATCTAACCAGCTATCATCCAGTCTGTGGACTCTCCCGACTCTTCAGCCTTGCAGCTTATCTAGCCGACTCCGGCTCTTTGATCACCGCAGAGACCTCCTGCTTCTCTGCTGCCACCAGCGGCTACCAGAGTTCTTCCTCCCCAATACCGCAGGCTTGCCGCAGCTTCTCCATCCCCGATCGCATCTCCATTCCTCCTGGCGGCCTGATAAAAATCACATTTTTCCAATGTCCCAAATGCTGAAGCTACAGCCGGTATCTCTATTTCCGTGAGTTTTACTGCCTCTAATGCTGGAGCAATGCAGATTGACTGTCATCAATCATCTGTTTCCGGTTTGTGTTTTTCTTTTACTTTCTTCTGGCAACTCGTGCTACAGCGTCACCACACACAATGGGGATATACTACATTTAAAAGGTTTAGTACTTTTTGCCAAAACTGCAATGTGAACACGAACTGCACAAGCTCAAGGTTGCAAAACTGGTCCCAATTCATACAGAGTCCAGCGGGCTAACATGTGTAAAAGCACCCTTAGTGAAGGAGTTTTGCCTTATTTGAAAGCTGCATATCCGTTTCCCCATTGATATAAACTTCTCCCGAAGGACTCCAACTGGCTACAAACTTGTCTGGGTGGGTAAATGAACGTAATGCATGCTATAAATAAGGTCAGGGTTGAAAAAAAAACAAAACAACAAAAGTACTTTTCCTTTAATAACCATTCCACAGTAATTGTTTTTTTGTCCGTTTTAAATATGTTTCAATCCAAAGAAGATGAACACAACTACATATAAAAATGAAATAAAACAATTGCACTTAAAATACGAGAATCTGCAGTGATTCCTGCTCAAAGTGGAAACGAAATGCGCACACATCTTTGCCTAATGAAACAGTGGAATTACTGCAGAGGTTATTGCCTTGAAGTTTTGGATTATTTTTTGTAAAAGCGGTTTAGATGTTGTTCTGGAGGTTGAATGCGTGTTTCGCTGCCACACTTAAGACTGGAATTTGGTGCCACGTGAGCCAGAGCTTTAAAATGAGGAAACATTTCTCCAATTGAAGCGATCAGAAATCAAAAAGACTCTCTGGACTAACCGCTTCCTGACTTTTAAACTACACTTCAGCAGGAGGAGGAAAACAACAGCTGGTGTTTGGCACACATTGGGCTCTTTGGAGTTCTTTGAAGCCTTAGTAACTTTTCTACCTGCAGTTAGCTCCCGTTTAGTGAGATGCATTGAATACATGGTCTGGGAACATTTTCTTGAACTGATTTACCTGGACTCCTCATGAAAAGTTATAAAATATTTACGGATTTGCACCAAGTGGTCAGAGGTGTTAATACTAATCTGTAAAATTGTCGGACAGCCTTCGTCTAAGTTCCGAAAAAACGAACAAATATGGAAAATATTCGGTTAACCCGACCCCTGCTCTAATTACCTCTAATGTGTCAGAGGTTTCATGACAGCATCATCTGGGCTTCCCTTGTTGTTTAAAAAGATAGTAATTATTCTGTATGTCAACTTTTCATTTTTAAGACATTAATAAATTAACATTTCAATATTTGTAATTATTGTGGCATTTAGCAAACAGAAATGATTTAGATAATTCTGAATAACCTGAACAAGGAAAAATTAACTTTAGGCAGTGAGAACAAAATTTCTTTGTATTTGGTGTGTCATGTAAAAAGACTTTTAGGCCTAACCTTTATTCTTACTTTCTACTTTTGTTGTTTCGGGTCAGTTATGGTTATCTACTTGAAAATGTCACAATAACTGGAGAAAAAATATCTAATTCCTTCTTATTCTAACCAGTTTGGGAAGGACAAGGTGACACCTTCGGTTTCTAAGCTTCGGAAAGGTCTATTCACAGCATCTGAGGTAATATTAGACACATTTGTGGATATATTTTAAGGCAGAACCTCAAATACACTCCCTACATTTGTGACATTGGGGGAAATAAATCCCTAAAAATTCAGCCATTATGTCAAGAAGAGAGAGATCTTTGGAGCACAGGTCTGGTTCCTCCTCATTGAAGCAAATCAGAGAGGAAGGAGCCCTAACTCCAAAACAGCAACAGCAAATAAGCCGGATTACAGTTTGTAAATGCAGTCAGGCACAAAGTTGGCCATAAAGGGCCGTTAGTAAATGTCCAGAAGAGAGGGGGAAGTTTACAAACCTGAGAACCTCACCCCAGTAGTGCAGTCCGAGGGTGGCAGCATCTTGTTGTAAAGGGGAATGATGCACTTAAGAGCAATTGAAAAAATAAATGGCAACACGGCGAAAGAACATTATGTAGAAATGTTTAAGCAACTCTAGATTTCAGCCTGGATGTTAAGAAACGGGTGTGCAGCTGTAGACAGGGTATCAAGGGAATCATCTTGGTAATTAGGACTGATTCATAAAAAACAAAACCCAATGCGTTTCTTTCTCTGGTGTAGTCTATTGTCACACCTGTGCTATATCTCAATTAGTGATTACTTTCTCCTGTAGGGCTGTGTTGAAAAAAAATCGTAAAATCGATTCTGAATCGATCCTTAGAGAAATCGAATCGAATTGATTAACAATTTCAAAAATCTATTTCATTTTTTGGAATAGTTTGCCCTTTTTACAACTAAAATAGGAAGGTAAAATCCAGACGGCCATTTTAAGTCTTGTCTCTGAATGGGTGAATACAGTTTCCCCCGGTGAACTGTTACTTACCCGGTGATAAGGTATATTGAAATACAGGCATATAATTAAGATAAAAGATTTTTTTAAAATAGCATTGACCCATATCAATATCGAACTGGAATCGGATCGAATCAGATCGATTTGTGATAATCGATTCTAACTCTTAAGAATCTGAATTGAATCGATTCATGAAATTTGAATCAATCCCCAGCCCTATTATCCTGAGTCCTTGGCACTCGTTATGGCATCAGTTTGTGGAGTTCATGGACGGAATGTCTATGATTTTTTGTCGTCGGCTTGGTTAAGCCGTGATCTTCTCCGCAGCCTGAAGCAGTTTGCAGCCGACTGTGAAGCAACCAGAATGAGAATCAGCTCCTCAAAGTCTGAGGCCGTGATTATCAACCGGAAAATAAGATGAGATTTGGGGTTTCTTGATGTCCACGGGTGATGATTAGACGGAGGTGGAGATGAAGAAGCTTTTTTATTGAACAAAAAGTAGGGAAAAGAGCTGAAGTTCTCAATTTATGGTCCAACTTTGTTCCTGTAGCTTTAAGAGAGAGAACAACTGAGTCCTACTTTGGGGTATATTTTGTTCAGGTCATTTTTGTAGACCAAATTGGGTATAATAAATATATTCCACATCTGATCAGGAAGAGTCCCAGGACTCATGGGGGCGACGATTTACCCTCCCTTCCCTGGAATGTTCTGTTGGAAAAATTTCCCATTTTTCCTCTGGTTACTGTCTAGCTCCTTGACCCAATGAGTTCAGTTTTCATTTGGGTCTTTCTCCAAGCCGCACATTTGAGCAAGGTTATGCAAGTCAAATTATAGGGTGTGGTAGAACAGAATGGATTTGTTTATGAAAATCCAAAACTATGTTAAATGAAAGACCGATTGGCCGGCATGATAGGAGTCAAATTCGCTGAGCGCAGAGGAAATTAGGGTAAAAGCTTCCTTATTTTATCTAAATAAGCGCTTGAATATCTTTTGTTAAGGAAGATTATTATCTCCACCAACTATTACACAAGCTGAGCTTTATGTAAATAAAAACTAAGAGTTCATGCTTCACTACACTGCTTTTTTTTAGTATCAGCTTGCATTCTGGTTCCTCTCTTCTTTTCAGCTCACCACAATTGTTTTGTGAAGAATTGAGGATCCAGGGACTGGGATGAGACTGTGATCTCTGTGTTGATTTGGTCATAGTTTTTTAACCTTTTCCTATTGAAAGACCCAATGAAGAGCTTTTTTTTGTTGTTGTTTGGCAGATTTCCTACTACAGGCCTTTGGATCATTGTTCCAAAGGCCTTTTAGACAAAACCTGACTTATAGCACCTCAAAGCCTCCTCCATACTTAATAATGGGCTTGAGCTGTTTTTCCACTTATTCATTCTTAGTTTTAGATCATGCCTCCCAATAAACTTTTTTTAAATGATGTAGATAATTCGGTACCTACTATATGACGCTACTTTTTGTTAAGCAGTTCCAGTCGTTTAAAAAGTTTCGATTAGGCCTATAAATGTTCTTATTTTGTTGCTGCCTTTTCCCCACGTATGAAGCTTAACTTACATCATTTTACTTGAATGGTGAGTTCTCACGTTTTTCCCATTTCTTAAAGAAGTGTTTCCTGTGCATTGGCTCATATCTACAGTTTACCGCAGTGAATATTATACGGTATTGCATTATATAGTTTTATTTTATCATATATTATTTTATTATTTTTATGTAATGCTACATTATGTTATATTATATTGATTTTTTATATTTTATGTCATATAATTTAAAGTTTTTACACTATATACAGTTTTTATACTAATATATTCTTTTACTTTTTATTATATTACATTGTGTTATATTATATTGTTTATTTTTATTTTTGATTAAATCATATTATAAAAAAGTTTTTTATTCTATTTTTTACATATTGTTTATATTATATTATTCTATAATCTAGTTTTTTTATAAATATTTTATGGAATAAAATCCATCGGTGTATATAGCAGTCATTGGGCGGGAGACAAGACAAACCCTGGACAGGCTGCTAGACCAACATTATATTATATTATATTATTTTATATTTTAACATTTTTCCACCGATTAGGTGGATGTACTCAAAGTAAATAGATGTAATTTTTTTTCAAGGCTTTTTTCACATCTTTACATCACATCAGCTGTCTCTGAAGAGAAAAAAACACAATTTACAAACTTTGAAGGAATTTAAACAAAACTTCAGCTTTACTGGATGATGTTTAAATCTGTATCAACAGCGCAGTAACTTATTCCTTTTGGGGAATTGTTAAGAACAGCAAAAAGATAAAGGGATGCTCAAAATAACATGTTTATTTTCCTTTCAGTTGGCTGGTTGACAAAAAGAAGCAGCATTGAGGCTTCCTCGCAGTTTGAACAGACTGTCCCTTCTAGCCTGGGAGGGAGTGCAGAGTCCATATAAACATAGAAGCTGTTATCTGGCTGTGCAGATTAGCTCTGCCTGTCCTGTTGAGAAAAATGTGTACCCCTCAGGGAGTGAATCCTGCACTAACTCCGCATCTGCACTTCACCTCATTCATTTCCCTGAAACCGCTCTCCTTCCTCTGCCTGCTTGCTCCTGATTGGCAGGTTTCTGCCACCGTGTTCAAAACTGTGATTGGTATCAGATAGGGATCAGAAAAAAATTCCTGCTCTGCCTCCTCTTAAGGCTGCCTCTATCCCAGAGAGCGCTTGATAGCCATAAATGTTGGAAACACACCTCCACCAGAGGAATCTGAGCTCGTCAGAGTTGCTGGTGGTTTGATTCTGATAGCTGCTGCCACAAGGAGAGAAAAGCTTTCACAATAAGACTGTTGCACACGAGACCAGACAGATTACAGAGACGCGCTCCTGCTCTGTTAGGAGGCTCCTCCTGAAGCTTCAGAGCGCCCGACGGGAGCTCTTTGATCTGCAGGGGTCTTCGGGAGGTCTGCGGCTTCATGCACTTCCATGCACTTTGACCCTGGGCTTTGAGGGAGAGGAGGGATGAGGAAGAATTACAGCGCCATCCCGCTCATCAGGGTGACAGAGGTAGATATTGCACTTGTTACACTTTAAAACTGTGTGGTGGAAGTTGCTGCTTTGCTCAGTGTGTTTATCCTTGTAAATTTCTACTGTAGGAAAGGAAAATCTTAATCTTGATATTTACAGTTTATGAAGCTCTTCATTTGAAGCAGAAACAGATTGTTGTTCCAAAGCGGGGTTTTTTTGTCTGTTCGTAAACAATATGACTTTTAGACCTCCTGAAAACCATATTCTGGTTTGAAATTGGCTTTGGTGGCTATGAAATGTTTGCTTTTTTACTACAACAGTGTAACAAAGTGTTTACACACACCTACAGTAAAGGAAGTGCATTTTCAACAGTTAAAGGTTGAGTCAGACATGTTTCACCATGTTTCGTTTAAAGTACGTTGGCCTCTCCAGCTTGGGTAACACTTGAGGAATGCCAGCCCCAAGCCACTGCTTGTGCACAAGTTTTTCGTGTGTTTTCATATTAATTCTCAATTGATTGTTGTTTGATCTTATTTAGACGTTTCAGTTCTGCCTCTGAGATCCCGAAAAATTTAATTCATGCAATTTTTAATTGAGCTTTGCGATCTCAGCTGCTTCATTAAGGCTGTCCTGCAGGAAGAGCCCAGCCGGTCTCTGCGTAGTCGTGCTGAGTCTGGCGTTATCTCCCTCTGTGTGTCCATGTCTGCACACCAAGATCTTACGTAACCTCTCTGCTGCAGCACAATGAGGCCCTTCCTGTCATGCCAGGAGCCGGCTTCAGTCCGCAAACAAGGAAATAGCTGAGTAGAGAAGCAGCAGGACGTCGATTTTTAATCGCTCCCGAATTTGTCTTCATCTTCCTGCAAAAAAAAAAAAAAAGGAAGAAGATCGGCGCCTGATTTGTAATCAGGCTGTTTTCACGGGTTTATGCCCCCTTGATGTGTCGGCAAACCCTCAGTGATGAGTGTTTCTGCAGCTCCGCGCCCTTCCCTTTCATTAATCTGTGTTTTTCACAGTTTGACAGAGGGTGCATCTCAGAGGAGATCACAGCATGACGTGTCAACAGCTCAGTCCTCCCGCTCACAGGGGCGTTCTTGTGCTTTTATGCTCAATGACTTCCAGGGAGATTCACTTGGATAGTATGCAGACTCAGGACTCATGATTTGGGCTTTGTTTCTTCCTTGCTGCCTTTTAATTAATAATTCTCTCAAAAGTTGAATGCTTTCATTATTTATGCAATCGCTTTCTAAATCCTCCCAGCTTCCAGTTGGCTTTCATGAAAGAAATCCTCATTGAAAAAGTCATCAAATGTCTATTAATAGCAATGCCAGTCAGCACTGCTCATTTTTCAGAAATCCTATCAAAGAAACGGCAGCAGAGTTCTAAGAAACTGTTGTTTCCTGTATGTAAACAAGTTTTTGCTTATCTGTGCAGCTCTTCCTGGTGTTTCAGAATTAGAACCAATTGTTAGCACCATTTTTGTTCCCCCCATGCATATTTTCTCCTTCATGTCAGCTATATAGAGGTTGTTGTTTTTTAATTATCAGCTCAGCCAGAGTTTCCAAAAAGGAAGAAATATGGTGTGGTTTAAACCTGTAGTTTAATTTCCTTCTGCCTTTCCATCTGTTGATCTTCATGGATGCTGCTCTTGTCTTTTATATATCATTTGTTAAACTTTGATGGAAATCTAAAACCTTATCCTCTTTGACAACCATCCAGATATTGCTAAATGGATGCTAACTCAGGCAAAAAAGGGTTCCAATCAGGCTTGGGGTCTTTCTGCATGAAGTAGGCACACTATTTCCATGCATGAGTGAGTTACTCGGCTTACAAAATAACTATCAGGTTAAGTGGTCTTTGCAAATTGTCCTTAAATATTGGTGTGTCTCCTTGATGGCCTGGTAACCTTTAGGGCGCTGCAAGAAAAGAGAAGTATTGAAAATTGATGGATGCTGACTAATAAGATGTTTGAATTTGAATGAATTTCTCCTGTTTTAGATGCACTTGTGTTAATGTCACTGTTGTCAGCACTCTTAAGGCTTTTTGCTGTTCTTTGTCTGAAAGGCTTTCAAATGTTTATTTTCAACCTGCAACATAGGGTCCATTTTTTAAATCCTTGATTGATTGGGTAAAGTTCTTCCTCTGAAAGTGCTTCTTGAGCCAGAACATCATAGAGTTTTACTTTCATGTCTGTTTTCTCTTAAATGTTTTCCAAGATCCACTTCCTCTTGAGCTTCCACGTCAGCATGGGATCAGAATTCTCAGGAAGAAATGAAAACAAAAACATGAGCACGCTTGAACTGCTTGACACGATTCCACGCAGCCCTGAGTCATCATCTTGATATTTTCCTGGAGATGCCAAACTCAACATTAGGATTCAGAAAGTGTACAAAGAAACTTGCTGCTTTTTGGACTAAAAAAACTGCTGTGATTTGATTGTTAAACACCAGCAAATCAAAATCAAATAAAACCTTTCTCTGTGCTCTACAGTAAAGTGAAAACTTTAACCACAATGCTCTCTTTAATTGCATATTTTAAAAGATATCGTAGGACATACAGCAATAGACAAGATGTTTTAATGAGTATCTACATTTATCGTTCAATAACGAAACCGCACTCTTCCACAAAATAATTATTTGTTCTCAGAGAAATGGTTCCGATTCAATATGTCCCTTCTGATTTCCTTCACTTGATTACTTATACAGTATTTTCCTGCTACAGTCCCCATTTTTCTAACCATGTCCATCGTGTTCACAGGATTGTGAATAAAAATAATGTAAATCAAGGCTCTCGCAGATGTTAGTCACATAATTTTCACTCACGTAAAAAAAAGAAAAGAAAAAACAGTAAAAATCCAAAAGGACTGGTTGCCCCAGAAACAGGCCGTTAATGTCTCTTCTTAATTTTGAGGTTGAAATTAATTGACAGTAGATTGTAGATGGCTAATGAGATCCTAATGATGGGATAAAAAAAGAATAATGCGTTTATGTAAGTTGTTTTTATTTTCTTTGTTTCATTTCTTAACATCTGGAGAAAATGATTTAATCTATATCCAGCAGCGGTTTTTTTTTGTTTTTTTGTTTTTTTTCATATGTTCATTGTGGCTTTTTCCGCTCGTTTTACCCTGATGAGTCCTCTATGACTCGTTTC
Organism: Apricaphanius iberus; assembly: GCA_028564705.1. Classification (NCBI taxonomy): domain Eukaryota; kingdom Metazoa; phylum Chordata; class Actinopteri; order Cyprinodontiformes; family Aphaniidae; genus Apricaphanius; species Apricaphanius iberus. Next base: position 1,110,321 of record JAPXFQ010002912.1, read on the forward strand.
CATGTCAATGATGCTAGAGCTGCTCATGATTTGAGTTTACACTAAAGGACAAACAGCTTCATCTGTTATGAATAACCAACCAAATCATAAAGTCTCCATCTATTTCTTATCCTGTTTGCCTCTGGGACACTTTTAAATTTATCACCATAGCAACAACAGACTGTTCAAATTGCCTGTTAATGATGAGCATCAGAATCCAGCTGTGAAGCCATGATAAATGCATTCAAATATCTTCTGTTACAGCTGTGCACTTGAGGCCATTCTCCTACTTTATTGCAAAAAGTATTTATAAAATTAAATTTTTTGATCAAATAGACCTCTGATGTGTTCCCTTGTGAGAGGAAGTGATTTGAAAAACGGTTCTCTTGATAAAAACGTTTATATACAGTACATTTGACACATTTTCATACTCCAGTTATAAAATTTCCCTTATATCTATATAGTTGTAAATTTTGTATATAGACTTTTTCAATATATGCAGAAAATATTAAGCCCCGTTTAAATGTTTCACTCTTACAGCCAGTTTCTAAAATGTAAAAAAGTTAATTTTATTTCTACAAAAAGTACACTCAGCACCCCCATCTTGATCAAACAAAATAGAAATGTAGAGAATTAAGTAAATTCTGTAAAAAAGATTGCAATATAAGCGGCCTTGAAGAGCTACATGAAAATAGGGCATTTTTAATGCACATGCGTAAGCAACACATTATGCTTTATTTAGAAGGACTCGTTCACTGATTTGTCTGGTTGAGTCAAACAGCAGCACAGCCACGTGTTGGTATGTTTGTGTGTTTTCGTCTTCATTTACATACAACCTTGTGTTTTCTGGTAGACTCCAGCCACCTGCTCAGAGGAGAGAGAGAAAAAAAACAGGCTCTGAATTTTAAACCGACAGTTTCCCCTTCATGTTACCAGTGAACGTTTTGGAACAGTCCCCCATTTTTGGTCTGGAGTTTGTTAGGTAGCTAATCTTCATTGCTTCTCTCAACGGGCAAATTTATGGAAGCAATATTACAGTTTTGATTTTAAAATACAAGAACATTTTTAATACATAATATGGTTCTGATATATTCATATTTTGTACGTCTTGCTGATTCCAATTTTTCCCTAAAATCAGTAAAACCTTTTTTATTTTTTATTTTTTATTATTTTTTATTTATTTTTTTAAATCAGTAAAACCTTTAACCACAGTATTATTCAGTACTCTTCTCCAAATTGAATGTTTTTCTCTTTATCTTTTCAGTTCAGTTCAGATAGTTTAGATATTCACATAACATGTCGTCTTAAAGCACTTTACAGAAAAAGACTCCTACAGATTTTGACCTTCCCGCTTGGCGTTCACCGATCCGACTTCTTCCATCCCGATATTGTGCATTTTGTGGATTTTTTGTGGATTTTGTGCATCTGTCGATACCCGATACCGATCCTACACAATTGTTGAGTAAATAAACTGTATAACTTCCAAAATCCACCTTTCTTGAAGAGCCTAAAGGCACCAGACTACACTAACTAAACATAACTAAGACGAAATAGTAGATGTAAAACATAAAATCACCCAAAAAAAAAAATTTCAAGCAAAGGCAATTTTATTTATATAGCACAGTTTCAACATGAAGGCAATTCAAGGTGCTTTACATGATTCAGTGGTAGATTAACCAAATACATGATAAAAATAAGAACATTAAAACAGATCAACACTAAAAGAAATGCATTTAGTAACTGAAGCATGAAAAGTAAAATTTATGTGAGAGTATGAAATTTAAATAATACAAAAAAAGGTGTAAAGAGCACATTTATATTTGTATAAAAGAATATAGATTAAAAACAGATAAAACCATCAATTAATCCATCAATAAAGAACAGATTTGTGCAAAATAATAAGATTAAAAACAGATAAAACACAATCGGTTAAAAAATAAGAATCAAAGAGTGGTCAAAAACGCAAGGTTAAAAATTGATCCTTGTTGTGAAATTATTGCAAATTGTCCACATTTTAAGTATCGGTTCATGGTATCGGTTAAGTTTAACCGATACTGATGCATGTACATTAGACGTATCGGAGCCGATACCAGCATCAGTATCGGTGCATTCCTACTTCCAACTGATCCTGGTTATCAAATAATCAGGTTCAATTTCTTATTTCAGCTGGTTAAAACCGTTTCTAAGTAAACCAAGCAGATTGTATTGTGTCGCTGTCTCACATACCGAGCAAGCATGTTGGAAAAGTGGAGAGGAAAAACACCCCTAATGTAGGAAGAAACCTGCAGCAGAACCTGAACCCGCCTCAGTGCGAGCGACCCTCTGCCACGACTGACTGGGGATCTGAGAAGACAGAATATTCACACAAAAATGCAGTATTTTTGCAGTATTTTCCACAGTTTTTAAAAAACATTCTAACACACCGAACAGAAGTATATGAAAATGCCCCTAGGTGGCTTTAACAACTCAGCCAGCAATATCTCCATTGATGGAAAAGGTACATTTTACCAGAATTGCTGAGCAAGTACTACTTTCAATAAACAGAAAAACTACACAAAGTTACAATGCTCTTTTAATAATTCTGACTACAGCAGACACAGCTTCACAATCAATATCTGACAAGACTGCTTTCTATGGAAAATAAACAGACTACATCCTGTTTTTGTCAGCAATAGCTCTGTCAAATGATTTTTCTAGGAAAGATGGACTACTAAGATAAAAAGAGCAGGTCAGTAGTACAAGAAGAAACACAAAGGGAGTAGAAGAAGCCAGTGGCAGCAATGGTTCTACTAGTAATGTCTTATAAAGAGACAAAAGTAAAACAGTGCAAAAACTCAAATAACCGACTGTGTTTTAAAAAAACGTAACTTTTTGACATTTTGAATCATGTCAATCTCTTAAACTTTATACTTTTATCTCTGACCTATCATTTTTTTGTTTGTTTTTTCGCAACAATCTCTGTCTTCCAGTTCCTTTACCGCCTCTTTCTGGACGCCTCCGCATCCCAACGTTTGCCATTTTATGCTTGAATTAAACCTCTTCTCCAGTGGGGTCTTAAAACCTTCGAAGAGAAGACAAAGCAGCTGAAATGTCACGAGCTGCTGGTGCCGAGTGGGCAGTGACTTGGGCCTGCAAAGGGACAGCGACACATGAAAGCTGGTGTCCCAGCAAAACGCCCCCGCATGCTTTCAAAGCGTGACCCTTCAGATGTTTATTTCATGCAGCCTTTGTTGCCCTCAGCCCCCTATGAAAGCATTCAGGCGTTCATTGGGTCACATCAGCTTATGTTGCAGTGTAGTTGCAGTGTTGGGCATATTTTACAGTTCTGAATAAAAGCTAAACGTGTTATTGTAGTTTACAGCTACAGCTCACATTTGTTAATCTAAATCAAATGCACCAAAACGTACCTATTATCCGCCCTTTGAATAATTGTCAGACCCAACCTTTTTTATTTTACATTTTGTTATCAGAATAATTAATGTTAAAAAAGAAAGACTTTAAATTCAGAAATCTATTTATATGTACTTATTATTTAGTAGAATAGCTTTATCTAAACCTTTGTGATGCCCTTCCAAAACACTGACTTTGTTGTCCACTTTGCCTTACTTTCAAAATTATATTGCTATGATTTGGGTCATTGTCTGGAAGACCCATTTGTGCCCAAACCCTAACTTCATGGCCGATGTCTTTAAAACTTACGTCATTGATGTTCCATACATGTACCTCGTGGTAAAGCTGAAATTTTAGGCTTTTAAGCTTCCTGCTTTTTTCCTCCAATTATAAAGATTTCTTTCTTTGCTTATTTTTTACAATTTTATATATTCATCAGACGGTTGGGTATGTGCCCAGAAATTACGGTCTTTGTCTCTAAGTTTAGCTGCAAAGTCGTTTTGTATTTATGGCTTCTTCTTCACTGAGTGTCCTCACAGTCAATGTCTGTATTGGAGTAATTTTAAATAGACAGTGACCATTTTTTTATATGATATGAGTGATGAAACATTAGCAACTCTTGATGGTACTTAGAAGAAATTCAGGATTTACACAGAATATTTGACACAAATTCTACATAATATAGACCTAATAGCCATAAAAGTCAATAAAAAGAGTGGTTTGTGTTATGGCTTTAAACAGAAACCAAAGGAAATGCAATGCAGGGAAAGTCCTTGTGGATCTAAGAACAATATCAAACAAACCATGCTCTGTTGTAAGTCAGGAGATCAGTGGGATTTACATTTATACCAGAGGATCAAATAAGAAGCAAATAACTGTTAGCAACATAAGCTAATACAAATGTTCATCTGTAACTTATGTGTGCTGAACTAAAGGAACCTGCTCAAATTGAGAAATTGTACATTTATTTATAAATTGGAAAGATGCCCTTTTATTAAGCATCTGTATGTGGCACTATGGTGTCAATCTACTCCTGTTGATCTGAAATGAAATCCAACAGTTGTTCGATACTTCCAGATGTCTACTTATGTAAATAGAGACTCTCATTGTGTTACCCTGAATGGAACTATTTGAACCGGTTTTTAACGCTCTGAGATGTGATTGCTGATGTAGATTGTCTCGAGGCAAAAATATTCACATTTTTCTCATGCATAACAATGAACAGCATTTGTCAGGGACAGAGTGAAACTGCTCGAGTGCGGGTTGATGCTGAGGCAGCAGGAACCCGTAGAAATGGCAAAAAGCAATGTTATGTTTCAAGATAGGCCACATTGAGTGTGAATAAGTGTAGCAACTGGAAAATTCTTTTCAGATCCCTGTTTTTCTCATACATACAGATGGAAATAGTTTAAGATCTCAGTCTTTTGTCGGAATCTTGAGAAATTGAGATAAGAAGGAAGAAAGAAAGAAGATGAAGAAGAGAAACAGGACCGGTAGAAGTGTGAACGGACTTGACTGATCTATTAAATAAACCAAGCTCTAATGTAAAGAATAAATTGTGGAATTCACGATTATTATTCCATCTAACTAGAGGTGTAACGTTATGTTAAAATCCTGGTTTGGCACGTACCTTGGCTTCAGTTTAACATTGTGGTTCATTTTACTACAGTCAATTAACAAAGTGAAAAAAAACTGTTTGTTGTGTAATGAAATTTAAAATCAAACTACTTGTAAAACATTTTCCAACAAAATGTTTTAAGATAGCAAAAAAATGTATACAATAAAATCTCCACTAAACTAATAATATATAACAGTTTAAGCATTTTGTTTTAATGAAACTGCATCAATAATTTGGCCTTTTATTTTCTATAAAGTAAATAAGTTTAGTGTTGCGTTTTTGAATGGTTGCATTTTAAACAAATTACTGCGGAAAGCATGTCCAACCTCTACTGAACAATACCCCGCACAATGCTTTCGTTATATAGAGTAGAATAGACATTTACTTCATTGGCCCACACTGGTGAAATTTCACTCAAAGATCGATAACAAAAAAAAAACACAAAAAAAACTGAGTTATAAATAACATACTCCACAGTATTTGTAAAATTACATCACTAAAGAAATTGTGCAGACAGTATAAGTAACATAAATGTATTAAACAACAATCTGCACTGTATTTGTTGCACAGGTTATAGTGCTATAGTACTGTACCATTGTACATGTAATGTACCATTACACCCCTAATCTGAAATGTGGAGTTCTGCAGTGAGTTGTTGACCTCCTGGCTGTAATAAACAATCTCCCTGCTCTACTGCTTGTTTAGGGGGAATTCCATGTTTCCATTTTCAGATGATGAATTGAATGCTGCTCTGTGACGTTCAAGGCTCATGATATTGTTTTATAATCTAACAGGGCTTTAAGCTTCTCCTTAACCTTATCCAAACAACACAATAGCCAAGTATCGTCGTCCTCCTCGTCTCCACTCTGTACAGTGACGTAACTGACTGTGATACCCAAATGGTTTAAACTCATATTCTTGAGACTTTATACCAGTGTTGCTTGGAAATATGCTTATGATTGTTGCATTACTGAAACAGTAACATGAACTTCTGCTTAATCTTTCAATTAGTGGCAATTTACTTGCAGGTGGAGTCTGTATATACTCCTGTTTTGAAGGTAATTGATTGCATTAGCTTTTATATTGTAGCGTTGGAGTAAAAGGAGGCAAATACATCTGGACATCACACTTTAAAATAGATATCCCAATAAAATTCATCAAATTTTGGGGTTGTAACATGACTAACAGTATTAACTAAGTAACATGACTAAGAGATATCAAAACCTCTTGTACTCTAGAGTCCAATCTATTAAAGACATTCTTGCACATAATTTTATGTTTTTAAGTTGAAACAGCATTTTCTTTTTTTGCTTCTCAGATTTATAACCTTTTTATTCTTGCTGTCTTTGTCTGGCCTATTCAAGACTCCATCTGCTGCAGATCTATGGTCCCCTTTTTCCTTCCCCATACAGCTGTATCAAGGTCGCTTTTACAACTACTGTAACAAAATAAAACTCTAGAGCGTATAAAGCTCTGTGAATAACAGTGACAGATTTACTGTTAGGGACGCCCTATCACCCCAACCCCCGACTTGTCCGTTCAAGTAAATCACCGATTTAGTTCCCCTGCCCGGCTGGAACAAAAGAATCGGCTGGAGAGGAGGGAACCCAAAGAATAACCTTAAAAATGCTATTGTAGAGATTGAAAAGAGCTAAAAAGGATTAGTAGGAGGAGGAGGAGGACTGGAACTTCTTCAGTTATTTTTATGGGGTTTTTTTGGGGGGCGGGGGGCGGATCAGTTCAGCAGAAATATCAGGGATATACGATTCTCCCTAATTGGAGTAAATTTGTCCGATCAGCTTTGACCCAACTGGACAGCTTTCATATTTTAGGCCTGGTGAAAATCTTTCAGCCCATCCCCAACACATTGACTTCAGGAGCTCTTCCCCCGACCTGATATATCAAACACAATGACAAGCGCCATTACAGACACTGCCGCAGCGGAGGGTTGTCAATAAGTGCTTGGACGACAGATGCGACAGCTGACCTCTGAGTGTTTGGTGATACTATGTCAGACTGATTATTTCTGCCTGGGCTACATGTGAGTTCCCAGAATGACAAGTCCGAAGCCACAACAGCAGCTACTCTAATCCTCAACCTCCAGTCTGCTCCAATCGCCCCATGAAGGTTTCCCTCTGGATGCCGAGATTAAGAGCTGTTACTAAATTCATATCAAGTAAACTAAAAACAGAGCGTTATCTTGAGAACTACGTTTTTCAGAGTTTTCTAAGTAATGTTTGTCATGATTTTAGTCCTTGATTTCTTCTTGTGTCAAAAGAACCAACAATGACCAGCCGCTTGGGCATTATTGAGTCCGGTCTCCATGCTCACAACAGTACCAGACTTCTTTTTGTCAGTGTTCAGTGACATCCGCATAAATACAGTAGAACCATAGAGCTGGTACTGCTGGAAATCAGCACAGCATTCAACGTTGTTGAGTTTGATACATGATTGACACGACTAGAAAGCTAGATTGGATTCTGGTATAGTACTTGACTGGTTTGAGTCTTACTTAAAATACAGAGACTTCTTGGTGTCAATAGCTAATTTCTCATTGGAGCTGACAAAAAAATGAGATGCAGATACATATAAAACATTTACAAAGTCAGTTTTCTATCACAAGAAGAATATTTCCAGGTATGATTAACCAGCAAGATCTTGAAAGACTCCTCCATGCGTCTGTCTTTGTTCGGATTGATTACTACAACAGTGTCCTCACAGGTCTGCCTAAAAAGTCAATCAGACAGCTGCAGCTGATCCAGAACGGAGGAAAAATGGAGGAGTAGTTTTCAGTTTTTATGCTCCCTTATCTGGAAGAAACTTCCAGAAAACTGGTGGAACACCGAGTTCATTTAAATCAAGACAAAAAACCAATTTGTCTAAAGTTACCTTTGACTGTTTTATTTATAATAACTGAAACATAAATAATTTTAGCCTGTGGTCCAACTTTCCTTCATTCTTTCCCTGCAGTGTACTCTTTTCATTATGTAAAGTGCTTTGTCTTCTGGCTGAAATGTGCAACATAAATAGACTTGCGTTTCCTTGTTAACAGTTTCCTCTTTCAGTATTATGAGCTTGCCACCTGTAAAACCGAAGAGTCGGTCAGTTGTGAGTTTTCCTCGATGTGACATTTCCAGCTGTCAGCATGACTGTCCTACAAAAAATACTTGAAACTTTAAACCATCAACATAAAAAATATTAGACAATTTATTTTGCTTCTGTTTTAAAACTATCTTTTATTCCTCAGGGTAACTTAATAGAAGGATATTGAAGATTCGCATTTTGTGTAACTAACAAGTAATTTATAGATTAATGTTTTTCAACTACACCTTCTATTACAGCAGAAAACGAAACCTGTAGAAAACAGAATCACGTTACTCTATGACATATATTGAGGTATCAATCATTTTCTCGCCTGATTAGTGAAACCTGCCATGTATTTATCTCCATCATCTCTGACCTGCTAGCTTCTCACTGCTGATAAAAACATCATCACAGCATGATGCTGCCACTACCAAGTATTTTCCTGTATTCAGTTCCATCGATAGATCCATCAACTCTGAGCCTTTGTCCCTAGTGATAGAAGGATCCCCATTGTAGCTGCTACCACCATGTTTTACTGTAGGGATGCTGTATTCAAGGGGATTTGTAGTGTTAGTTTTCCTTGGTGCAGAGTGTTTTGCATAGTTTTCCTATCCTGACCTTTGGGTCTCTGCAGCTCCTTCAGTGTTATCTCAGCCTCTTGGCAGCTTCTGATTAATGCTGTTCTTACCTGGACTGTCAGGTCAAGTAGACAGCCATGTCTTGGTCTGTTTGACTTTCTTAGCATCTTTTTTTTCACAAAGTTTTCTGAGCTTCCCTCTTTGACTTTAGAAATCCAGCAAAGATGATGCCAAGTTGACCTGCTTTTGACCCACATGTGCATAGTTTGACATTAAAAGCACGAGTCATGCAGGCTTTGTTAACCGCCCAAGGATGTAAGAGAAAAATATATCTTTCTCTGAGGAGATATTTAGAAAAACAAAACCCACTCAGAATCTAAGAAATCAAAACTTTCTGATGAGGAGAGATGCAGATAAGGAGGAACTTCTTGGTTTTGAAGAACATATTATATATTTTTAGATCCCAGTTCACTAGAAAATATAAAATGAAATGTCATAAGATAGGAAATTGGAGGAGATTTGGGCGAACGATACGATCAACACAGCACGGGGGACAGGAAGAGAAGTTCACATAAGAGGGAGGCACATCTTGGAAGAAAATTAAACGTGTGACACAGCCTTATGATAAAAAACACAGATATTTGGCAGCTTTATTAAGAGCTCTGTCATTTGAGGACAAGCTCCACACAAGGACAGAGATTAATGAAGGTGGTGCGGTGGAAAAAGGGATGCTTTATTTTAGGCTGCGTTAAGTCCATAAATACATGTCGAGGTTATGATGGAGCAGTTTGCATGTGGATGTTTGATTCTGATTGAACATGAGACTAATCTGACTTTACTGCTAGGGATGAGACGGGAGTTATGCTAACGCATCCATCCGGCAGAGAGTTTTATTATTCTGCTGCTGTGCTCTGCAGGGTATCGACACAATCCAACAGCAGTGACTGAATTTAAAATTGCAATGACATCACAGCAGGTTTCAGCCGTCTGATGGGCATCGTTAACATACATTTCTTCAAGAGCTTAATGAATAAACCCTGTCTGAGGTGTTAAATGTTGACATTTACCTGCTGTTTGGAGAGAAAGTCTATTTAAAGTGAGTGTTTGGGGTTTATTTGGTGGTCATGTTTCAAGTTTCCCTTCCTGTTTGACTCAGACGCTGGATCAGAGCAGCCGTGTATCGATGAGCTCCTGGTTTCACATCTCACTTTGCCTTGCTAGCCGTACGCAGTTAGTAGTAACATCCAAAGGTATGGGAGCTGATACATCTATTGACTTTGCAGAGCAGGAATGATGTCATCACCGAAGGAGATTAATGAGGCATAGATTGGCAAACCGTGAGAGCACTGTGAAGTCGGTAATTAGCCAATTAAAAATGGCGGGTTTTAGACTGTTACATTTTTATAAATAATTTCAGACTGTTTAGGGATTCAAAGTCTGGCCATCTTGTCAATGTAAGTTCTGCTTCTGAAACTACGTTTGTCACTTTTTCTTGCCCCATCCTCACAATCCCTCTTTACGATGTTTTTTTTATCCAGTTCATTCACATAAATCATCTTTATCCCTCTGGTCTCCCTATCTTTCTTTACAACAGCCTTTTATCCCACAAATTGTTCTTACAACCATCTTTAAAATGTATTTTCATGCCACTCATCTTCTAACCCTGCACTTCAAGCTGGATTCTCACAAGATTTTTCAAACCGAAGAAAATCCATCTTGTACTGCTTCAACTAAACCATCCAAATCAACAAGCATTCGTTTGTTAGCATTGCCTTTTGGGTGGGTGTTGAGCTATGATGACGATTTTAGGAGAACTAGAGACGATTTCTTCATTGAAAGAAAAAGCAAAGGTCATGACTTCATATATTTATTGATGGTAAAGATGTGTGTGCGCTCCCAAATGGATTTGGCTTGATCTACTTTTGTATGAGTCGTTACTGTGATTGGCTTCAACCAAATCGTTGTAGGCGGACACTTGCTGGCGCGTTCTCCAATCAGCTCAAACTATTATAGCAGATAGCCCTCCCTTTTTCTTTATGATCCTTTTTTTTATTCAGAGTTGCATTCAGGCAATTTAGCATATTCTTTGTGAGTCTCATTTTTTATGGTTTATTAAAGTTGGACTTCCCACTCCAGTCACGTATTCAGCTCCTCTGGAGGAATCCAATCCAGGCCTGCCCAGAAACATAGTCCCTGCAGCGTCTCCTGGGTCTTCCTCTGGGTCTCCTCCCAGTGGTGGGAACACTTCACCAGGAAGGCGTCGAGGAGGCATCCTGACCAGAGCTCCGATCCACCTCAAGTGTTTCTTCTCGATGTGGAGGGGCAGCGGCTCTACTCTGAGCTCCGGCGATGCGACCTAAGCTCTAACAGCGGTCGTACGGGACCTGACAGTCCGGAAGTTGCCTGCTCCTATTGTGTTACACTGCCTTTCGTCACTGTTTTCTCATTACAAGTCTTTACTCCATGCTACAAAATCACATCTAATGGTAGTGAGATTCCTAAATTGACTTTTTTAAGAATTAGATTATATTTACTCAAACTCAAATTCAGCTTCTGCAGCAGCATGGTCTACAGAATCATCTTCTGTCTTTTTATATCCAAAAGAACCGTTAGAGAAGCAGAACACAACACTGTCTTGTTACAAGAACCAATACAAAAATATGGAATTCTTCATTCTGCTAGTAAAATACGCCTAACTACATCCAGACGGCCTGAAATAGCTTTGAAGCCAAGTACTCATGGAGATGTTACTGCTGCCAGGTGAGCTGAAAATCCAAGTTGTCCTCATATGTACTACAGCATCCTGATCCTGCACACCCTCTTAAGAGTTTTCTGCAGCCCTCTGTTCCAGACGTCTCTGGTGTTTCTGAGGTCAAACTGTATGTTCCTTCTAATAAAGACACAGGAAGTGAAGCAGGAAGTCCATAAAGAACACAAACACTGTAGATGGGGAAAGAGAACAATAGTGTTATGTGATATGCAATGTGGAATTCAGATATACACGCAAGTGCTACATCGTTTGACGCACATGTGAATTTTGGCATTCAACTGTGATCGTAAATTACGCACATTTTGTTAGGATCTTCGGCTGTTTTTACGTCGAGTTTTGTTTTCGTTTTGGTTTTGAGTTCCAACATTACAGTCAGCACAACTCGGCTCTGTTCTCTTCTTTGCTTTACACAGTTATTTTACAATCTCAGTGTCTACTTACGTGTTTAAGTTTTATTGTTTATGCATTTATTAAACTCCTCTCATTGACATTGCTCGCTGCATTTGGGTCCTCCTTCTATGACAAACATGTTAATGCTCTCTTTAAATCATAAGGTTTGCATAACTGGTCTTTATTTTAAAATAACAAATATGCATTTAACAAGAAATGCATATTCACACCTGTTTTATGGTCCCAGAGAGCTTCTATCAGATTGAGGTTTGGACTTCTGCCATCGCCTAGTCCACTACAACAGCTTGATTCTTTTGTTTGCCAGCCATTCTAAAGCAGATTTCCTGCTGTGTCATCGTTGATGACGAGTTTGGACCAATCTTCTGTTCTTGGACAGATGCCGTCACATTTGGCTCTTCAGGACTTTAACGTACAGAGGAATTTTGGTTTGATTTTGTGACTCCAAGGTGTCTTGATTCCACAGTTTGTAAAGGACGAGAAAAGAAAAGAGAAAATCACCACACTTCCACCAGTTGGTTCGTTTTCCGATAATGCACTGCCCGTTTCCATTGTAGATTTTTCACCACATTATTCACCAAAAATCCCTCCATTTAAGGATTTTTTTGTCTAATACATGTAAAATATTCAAAAGAAAATACAGCTTATGAAGTGTGAGATGGAGCTTGATATGTTTCTCTGTGTGTACGTGTAATTTCTCTCACAGTTTGGTTGTACGCTCCTAAGAAGATTGGCTGTTGTCTTAAATGTTTCCTGCTTGTGAAGAACCTGTCTCACTGCAGAATGGTGGACTTCAGTTTGTTTAAAAAGGACCTTATAAACCATCAAACATCAGTGAGCGGCAATAATTTATTCTCAGAGGTCATTGTTGGTATAAAAATAAAAGAAAAGTTGAATTAATTTTTACAAGCACTTTTTTGTAGCTTTGGGCTTAGTATTAACTATTAATAGGAAATATATTTTTTGGTCTTCTAAAGTTCTGTTGAGCAAATTTTTCTTTTCTATACAGCCTGATTTTACCATCATGGCATACATGAATTATTCTTTTTTAACTAATTAATAGTTTGTTGATTACAAGTATGGTTTATACTAAAAGTCATGATATTTATGTTGTAGTTTGTTTACATAGAATCAAAGCAGAGCTGAAAAGTAGCGCTCTACTTATTGCTTTCCACTTCTGCTCCATAAAGTGTCATGCAGCTCTGGAGAAACACATTAGAGAGCTGCTCTTAACAACACTTAGAGGCTAAAGTTGTTTCCTGGGAACCCACATTCAATGAGTTCTCTGAACCACATCAATTTGAAAGTACAACGAGTGCTCCAATCTGCACATAATTAAATGCCCCAATTAACTCCCGGTCCTCTATTTATCCCCCCCTTTCATAAGCACAAATGTTATACAGCTATACCCAGGAGAAATGGACTGACAGGGATTTCTGTTTAGGAACCATCCCTCAGCCATGCAAAGAGTCGTCTCAAGATGCTCTCAGGCTCTCAAAGAAATACCGTGGATTGACTCAGCAGGGATCTGATTCAGATTTCCACAGCAAGGCTTCTTGCCCTGCAGGCCGCCTCAGCACCAGGTGCCATTCTGTGGCCTGCAGGCTGAATCACTGGGCATCGGAGCACGTAACCTGTCAACACGCACACATTCGTCTCAAAGATTAACAGGCGGCTGACTCACCTGCCTGTTCTTGTAAAGTGGGCCTCAGATCCACTTGTGAATAGAAAAAGCAAGAGAGGTGACAAAGAATGGCGGATGAGTCGGAGGAAGCAATTATACCCAGTGTTGTAATATTCTTTATTAGCTGGCAGGTTGAGGCAGGGTATCCACCAGAGGTCTCATCTTCTGAGGATGAATATTTAATGTTTGGACAATAAACTGAAGGCTCACATCACATAACAGGCCCACTAACCATTCAAACTAATTGGTGTCTTTATCAGTGAGGCCACTGGAGAACGGTTGTGCCTTTAAATACTTTATGACTCAAACCCCTGACCTTTGAGGAGGAATTTAACCGTCATTATAAAACACAGAAAGTTGTCGATGTGTTTCAGCTATCTCATCTGGTTGAGGCACCCAACAATACAAATTAATCTTAAAACAGAACTGAATGCATATCAATTACATTCTATAGCGGTTAAAAAATTTCGGAGTCCAGTGAACATAACTGACTTAGGTGCAACCTTTGGCATCTTAAAGGCAATCCTTATAACTCAGCCAGGAGTTTTGACCCAAACTACAACCATTTAATGTATAGTCCAACACATTACTGATATTTTGTTAAACTTTTTCTGATTTTATTACAATCCTCAACGTGTTTTATTTAAGCAACCAACCCAAAGAATGTGAAAAATATGAAGGTAAAACACAAGGATGCACAGCAATCGAAGTCGTTTGCAAATCTGAAAAGTGTGCCATAAACTACCTGAATTGTGGTAGCAAATTAGACCAAAATTTAACCTTTTCGACAACTTTCAAAAAGTTATGTTTGCTGGAACATCCTCCTTAGCAGACCACAACCACTGTAAAACATGAGGGAGGCAGCATCATGATATGAAAGATGCTTATCGTCACCTGTTAGGGGTTCACCTTTCCCATATTTATACTTCCAGGAGTCAAATGAGGCTATAAGTGCGCACACAAAATACCAAAAACATTATCATGAAACGATCGGTGGTGCAGCAAAATATCTCTTGTTGGAATTTGGTTGCTTTACCTACAAATGTTGAAAAACGATCTGTCTGTTTATCTAAATTAGTCTTTCTGCAGGAATCCTTCTACCTACACCCATCAGTAGGGCTAATTGTATTTGTTCCCATTAGAACCTGTGCATTATGTGATAATTGACTTGTTGTTACGCCAATTGCGGTTAGCTGAATTTGATTGAAAATACTTGAAACTGCAGTTTCCAACAGAACAGTTTCCTGTTATTTTTCTCTGACACAAAAACAAGATGCTGATTACTGAAAAGGTTAACAATTTACCTCATTGTTTTAACTGATTAGATGTGTAGCTCAATCATAGTTCCTGAGTTTTTGAAATACAGAATGTGCATTTTTCTCTCAGAAAATCTTATTTTACTTTAAAAGTCCTCCAGTTTAAGAACCGTCAGTGATTAACCTTAAACTCATAATTGTGCCTTCTCCATGTATGGTTTCTTTCTTTTAATCTTTACAGTGGTGAACCAGTTTAAAATTGTAATTATTTTTTTAAAGTTTTGATATTTTTTACACATATTAATCACCTAAACCATACACATTTATTTATTTTTAATGCAGTATTTTAAATTTTGTCTGATCTGGATGGATATTTTCATTATCTTGAAAACCTAAAACATCGTGCATATTGGGTTCTGAGGACCAATACTGAGAAAGAATACCCTAAAGGTAGTTCTTGGAAACTTTAGAGCTCAACGTTTCCCTGAAGCTCATCTGCAACTTTGTATAACCTTAAGACAACTAAGCCTAGTCATTAAAGGCTACTATTTCTGCAGCTTTAGATGCATTCCTTCTCCAGCGTACCCGCATCAAATGGTTGAATTCCCCTATCACCATGTCATTCTGTACTGCAGAGGCCTGGTATTGATCCATTCATTTGATTTAGATGTTTTGTTTAAAGAATTGAACCAAAGCGTTGCAGGATAGTAGCTCTTGAAGAGTGAAGTTGGACATGCCTGCTTATGGGAATGTTCTGTTAAAGGTTGGTTTCAACGAAGACAATCTGACTTTTTGGGAAGGAACAAAGAATGCTAAAAAATGTAAAAAAAAATAATGAAAAACAGTTTTTAAAATGTTTTTCCTTGCTATCTAAAATAAAGTAGTTGTTTGCAGTAGTTTGCAGTCTGTTCTAACAAAAGAAAACATTGAGATGAAGAATTGCAAAACGAATGCAACTGAAAGCCGTGTCATTTTCGGCATTTTATTTTTTTATAATTTTATTCCCATTTTGGTTATTTTCTTACGATTTTGTTATGGATTTTTTGTCTATCAGTAGATTCAAATTAACTTTTTTAGAGTGGAATAAACTACAGCTTTTAAAGAAAATATAACCCCAAAATCTTCTTCTTTTAATCTATATTTAATGGATTTTTCGATTTCCAGCATAACAGTGAATAAATACATAAATTAATGCGGGTGTATTCGATATGCCCCGCAGCCCCTCCCTCCAGTCTGCAGCGGTGGGCGGGGCCTAAACACACACACTGTTCCTGACAGGCTCGCTGCGCCGAGGTGGATAGCAGCGACGGGCAACCCTGTCAGAGGACCGACGGTCTCTTCTCCGCCGTTGGTCGGTTTCCAGCCGCAGCAGGAGCGGCGGCAGCCCGTTGCCGCGATGGCATCTGTTGCTCCGAACATGTCAACGGTCGTGTTTAAATCCGTGGTCAACGAAACGGGGGATCCGGTCCGAGTCCTGTGATTATTATGCCCGGACCTGCCTGCGCTGCTGCGGTGAAAAGTTTATCAGAAGTGGGGATACGGTGACTGTTACGGCTGGAAAATGGTAAATATGGTTCATCTGCTGCTGACGAAGCTAAATATGTATATATATATATATATATATATATATATATATATATATATGTGTGTGTGTGTGTGTGTGTGTGTGTGTGTGTGAATTCCACATTCAACTGTCTACCTACCTTTTACCATTCAACATGTCCTGGCAGGTTTTTGTTTGAGTAACACTATTAATGTCTTCATTTAAATAAAATGTACTTTTTTTTAACTTGGGAAAGTACAGGTTTTACTATTAATGCCAACATTTAAAGAAAAAGCCAGTTGGTGACACATATTTTGGTATTCTATACCTATATATACTGTTATGTGGTCTATATTATGTGTTGTTTTCTGTCAAAGCAAAGCTTAATTTGTCTTCAGAGTCAAATTTAGGATTTTTAGAGCATTTAAAGTTCCTGAATCTAATGTATAACGTTCTTTCTTATAAGTAAAACATGAACTGATGGAGTATAACAAGGTTCCTACAGTCTGGATTTAGGTCCAGTTCTAGATGAAATGTTTCATCTATCCATTTGTCCACCTCTCTAGTAGAAGTGTCAAACTCCAGCCCTTTGAGGGACAGTTATGTTACTTGTGGACATCTCCGCTGTGTCCAGACAGAGACACATAAAGAATATGCAGGACACTATATACTGTGTCTTTCTCCCTATTATCAGTGAGCTTGTCCACTAATTTGTTTCTTTAATGTATTCCATCAATTCTGTCTTTTCTCAGTCTATCTGTTCATCTATTGGCTAATCAGTTCTTCCATCCTTAAGTTTGTCTCTCCATCCATTTTTCCTTCCGTCAGTCCATTTATCTGCTATTACATCCATTTGCCCATTCTTCTGTCCATCAGTCCATCCCTCCAACTGTCTGTCCATTCTTTTCTCTATCCAAGTGTGCATCTGTTTCTTGATCTATTTGTCCACCAGCTCCTGCTTTGGTCTGTCCATCAATCCAACTATTTTTCTGTTCGTCTTTCATCGATCCATCCGCCCACCTGCTTTTTATGTCCTCTATTGCAGCCATTCCAGTGTTTCCATTTCTTATATTAAAAGCCTGACTCGCCGTAGAAACATCTGCCATTAATTCAAATCTGAACTGTGGTAATATTAGTTTGATAACTGATATTTTGACAAGAAATATGTGTAAGAACTCGATTCAGTGGCCTAAACAAATCCTAATCCTATACAATAATTTGTCATCTTTACTGCCTATCTTATCCCTACACTTATAGTCTATCATAAACATGTTTTTCTATCATCTATTTTAAAGTTTAGACGAGGTGATTGAGCTGCTTGCATTGTAACTCCACGAATACCGGCCTCAATGGTTGCGGGAATTTTTGAATAATGAATTTCTTTATTATATACAATAAATCGTGGCATATCGACGGGCTGGTTAAAGGGTACCAGGGGGGTGAGCCTTTTTCCCAAGCTGCGCTCCTTGTTGGACGGCAGCCAGGGGTCATTTAAACAGAGGCTTCCTGTTATGTGTTGCATGTTCTGCTCGTTTCGATGGAGTAACACGGCAGACGTATTCCCATTTGTCGCAGTTTGGAGATCAGAAATATCAAGCTTACCTCTAAAGGAGGAGTGGGTTTAAATGGAGACGAAGTGCTCTATTTTTGTGTCACAGGCGCTGAGTGTGGTGCAATTTAAAAGCCCCGAAAAAAAGCGCTGCTGGGTCCAATTGATTTGGGAATAATAGTGGAAAATGAT
Source organism: Apricaphanius iberus (assembly GCA_028564705.1). Classification (NCBI taxonomy): domain Eukaryota; kingdom Metazoa; phylum Chordata; class Actinopteri; order Cyprinodontiformes; family Aphaniidae; genus Apricaphanius; species Apricaphanius iberus. The sequence continues at coordinate 1,128,372 of JAPXFQ010002912.1, forward strand.
GGAGTGGTGTGAGACATGGAGGGGAGGACGTGGTTTTGCAGGTATTCTTGTGGTACAGAAACTCTCAGGTACACACGGACATATTTTTTTCATTTTTTTACTGACACTTTAATGAGCTGTTCTGTGGCTGCTGGTTGTCTTTCCCTCTCCCGTTATCTCGTTAGCCAGCACTCAGGGTGATGCTTGTGGTTGGCCACGCATATATCTGCATTCTATGCACCTGGAAGCAGTTTGTTGCTCAGCAGCTCTGATGTGAAATGAAGCTTTGCTCAAAGGCACCCCATGCATTTTTATTCATTTATTTTTTCAGAATCAGCAGCTGGGAATTTGTTGAGGAAGGATCAAAATGGAGCTTGGTGAAAATCATTTTAGCAGATGAATTGATTTTTGTGACACATTTTTTCAGATCATCATTAAAATGTCGTTTTTTTTATATCAGCATTAACTCGTTATACTTAATTTATATTTGTAACACATGGAGTGCTGTATAAAAAATTGGCCCTTTCAGATTTCTCTTTTTTTATTTCTTCTTTTTTATTATCATAAATATAAATTTACAGCCAGATAGAGCTTTCAAGAGGTGCCGCAAAAGAAAATGAGCTGGATTATCAGTTCTTGCCACTAACTGATGGTGTCATACAGGATATTTTACTGTAAATATATAGTTTTCTGCCACCTGAATATTGAACTATTAGCATGTGACGAGAGTCAGGTTACAGCAGCTGTCTTCAGTCAGAGGTCTCTTCAGATTTATGCAAGACTGACTGCTATCAGAGAACTTTCATGCCATCTGCATCACCATCCCCGGTGACTCTTCGAAGATACTTAGATACGAGTTAAATTGTGTAGTTATGAATTGAAATGCTGTAGAGAAATGTTTTCCCATTCTTCTTTGCTGAATTGTTTTAACTCAAACATATCGGGGCTTTTCCAACGTTCCGATTTTTAAACCCAGTTCTCATATATAGCCCAAACCTGCTTTTTATCCAGCTGCTCAGAGTTGGACTTGCAGGTCTGCTTTGGATCCTTCTCCAGCGCACTTGACCTTATGGTCTCAAAATGATGGCCACACATTCTCCTTCAGAAGAGTTAGATGGCTTGCATCAGCTGAGCCCAAACTCCTTCAACATATGAGGAGTAGGAGGAATCCTGTTGACGAGAGGGCTGCTTTCAGGTACAGCCGGAACACCAGGGCTACATTCACACTGCAGGTTTTATGGCTAAATTCAGATTCTTGGATTAAATCAGATTTTTTCACATGTGGTCGTTTGCACTGTAACTGAAACGCAACAGCAAACACAGTCCAGTGTGAACGGTTTATGTCCGCGAAGTGTCCCCCCCCACATGCGGAGAAGACAAGACGTCACACACAACACGCTCTTTTGCAGAAGTACAAATGGCTTCTACAGATGTTGCCGTTTGTTCAGCAGCTTGGCAATTAAAGCACAGTGAAGGGCTTCACTGACGGAGTTCATCCACAATTTCCGGATGTTAAGACAGACCTTTGAATTGCTCTGTCAGCGCCTCCTCCAGCACAGATTAGTACATCTGTCAAAAACATGAGAGATGAGTTAGATTTATTACCGCTGTTACACCAGAATCTGTGACCCATCAGAATCTGTTGCCCTAGCGTTTCTGAGCATTCTGAGTGGAGTCACCAAATTTGAATGTTATGCAATTACCCAGAATCCTTTCCTTAATCATAAATTCCTGGCCTGCTAAAGCTAAATATGCCTAAACCTAAGCATGCCAAAAGATTAGATTGCCTAAACCTAAGCTCAGCGAATCAGTGTCCCCTAGGGTCACAGATTCTGATGGTTCACAGATTCTGGTGTAAAACCGCATATGAAAGTGACCTTGGTCGAATTTGGAAAAAACAACTGGATTTGTGCTGTTCAGACCGTCATAAAAAAACCCCGAATATGGGTCACATGTGGGCAAAAATTGGTTTTAATCTTTGCCTGCAGTGTGAACTTATCCTTGGTTGTCTTAAGATCAAAAGAACCCCAAAAGGATGGAAACATGTTTTCATCTTTAATAATAGACATTGTGTTATTTAAACATTTCTAAATGTCAATGTTTGACTGTTTTCAAATGGTTAGGTTGTTGTATAATAATTTCCCAATGAATAATATAAAGTGAGGAAAAGTATTTGTTCAGGGTAACCTTGGTTTATTCAGACATCAAGGCGGTTGGTTCCTAAAAGGTCAGCTTGTCCAGGTATGTGTGTCTGAGGGGGTGTTAAATTCATGCGTTTGGTAGGCTCACTTACAGAAGCTTTCAAAGACTTCATTCTCTTCGCTCGGGTTTGACTGTGTTCGTTTTTTGATCCGGAGGAAAGAGGATGGGGGTGTGTTTCCGATTCCCAGCTCCCGACTCTGCTCCCTCTGGGCAACAGCGTGTTTTCCAGGCTTCTTTAAAGAGAAGATTGTCTTTCCCAAGCTTTAATTTCACTTTCCTGGCACAATACCAACAGGATTTTCTTCAACATGACCGAAAATAGCTGCCGTCTACAAACAGACAGATCCAGTTTAACACCTTCGGTTCATTTGGGTTGGAAAAATGTTTTACGCAATGAGTTATAAAGCCCCAAAGATAAAACCCCTAATTTCTGTGTGCAGCACAGGTAGACACATGACATGTTCCCTTTCACCCTTTGTTATTTCTATTCAATGAGCATAGATGACAGTAAATCTAAACAGAAATGTAATGGAATGATGATATTTTGGAAATAATTCAAGATATATAGATAGATTCTTTCTTTCTTTCTTTCTTTCTTTCTTTCTTTCTTTCTTTCTTTCTTTCTTTCTTTCTTAACTGTGTAAAATCGCTCCATAGGGTCTCAAATTTATGCCCCACCTGTTGCTGCACACTGCCAGTCAGCTGGCTGTAAAAACGGCTACACTGCTTACAGGCAGGACAGGAACAATATGTTCTTGTATTTCCAGCGGTGAGGTTGTGATACCTTGAGGATTTCAGTGTGCCGGGGGAGTCAATTTGCTCCGACTGCAACTTAATTAATGTTCTGATTTAATGCAGCATTATACGGACACCAGAACCCTACTGAACATACCTTGGGAACGTACCTAGAAAATCAGAGTTTACTGATACTTTTTTAAAATGCTGTAAATATGAAGTTAGTTCTCTTTGATATCGTCTTCTCCTCATTAATGAAGCAAAACTAGAAACATTTCCTGAATATGTTCCCAGATGGAAATCCCAATCATGTTCAACATTGGGCAGATATGAGCATCTTTTGGAACTTATTCAAAGCACCAGGCTGGATATTCTTTTTTCCCTTTCAGGATGGCAGAAAGCAGGTTTTGTAGCAGGTCTGGTTTTAAAGCCGGCTCAGAGAGCGAGACCTCGTCTGCTCCACAGCCCTCCGCTATGAGCCGAGCTGCGACTATTGTTCGGCCCATTCAGACAGAACAAAGAGGGAGGAGTGAATGTTGCTGAATGGGCTCTGACGGATGGTCGTCGCCTTCGACTCACTTTGTTTGCAATGATGGCGAGGTGCGAGGCCAGATCCTTTGAGCCGCCTCTGTCGTCAGGGCAACCGGTGGAATGTGATTCCCTCTGTCTGCTGTAGGAATAAATGACAGAAGATGAGGGATGGTTGGAGCAGGGGAGGAGGAGGAGGAAGCTGTGCTGCAGGAGAAACGATCAGTGAAACCTAGACGTTTCACATGGACACATGATGGTGTGTTTACAGCTCTCCTTCGCTCAGTTCAGCCTTCTCTCCATGCTTTTGGATTACAGATTGAGTGGGCTAAGCTGACAGTGAACAGATGCGTGTGTGAACACAGAGTGGATTAACGAACACACTGAGACTGAACCCATTTAAGAGATCTGGTGTTGTGCTAACACTCTTTAGCCCTGAGTCGTATCATAAAAAGCTGATTCATGACTGTTTTACACACACATATATGTACTGAGCCCTGTGCGACATAATCCAACCTGTTGTAGTTTTCCAAAGTATGCGTATATTGGAGTTAGGCACTCCAACAGATTCATTCAGAAATAAATTCTGACCGGCTTGTTTATACGTTTAGAAGGAATTGGTTCATCCATCCTGCCAGGTCTTATGTTCTAGTTTAGTTTTTCATTATGAATGGATGATTAGATGAATGATTTTTGGAAGTAAAAACAGGTCCTTCTCTTTCCTGCAGGCTGTCCAAATATGTTAGCTTCTAGATTGCGCTGGCATTTAAGCAGCTCAGGTTTCAGACATTTTCTGCTAGTTGCAATATTTCCCGTAGGAAAATGAAGATATATTTTTTAAAAGAATGACTTAAAACTTTTAGTTTAATGAAACTCCCTCTCCGGTTCTTACATAAATATCCTAAATTGATCTCAAGCAATCTGCAAATGTCAGTCGGCCCAGACGAGTGTTATAAAGTCCGTGGTTCTGGCACCAGTAATGGCTTTAAAACCTGACCTCTGAACAGTGAAATTTCACCTGTTGACAGCTTTTTTTTCTTAATGGCGCATATCTAAAATATTCGAGAGAAACTTTTAAAGCTTGGATTAAATAGGCGTCATTTTACTTGACATGCTTAAAGCAGCCAATCCAGGAGCTGCTGATTGGCTGTACCAATGAAGAGTGTAGGTCAGGGATCCACCAGGCCCATCTTTCAGAGCTTCTGTCCTGCATCTTTTAGATGAATCCCTACTCCAACACACCGAGCTGAACGGCTGGACTACCTCATTAGCATAAGTCATTCAGCTATGCAGAGACCTGGTAACGAGCCATTTATACACTCTAGATAGATAGATAGATAGATAGATACATACATACATACATACATACATACATACATACATACATACACACACACACACACACACATACACACACACACACACCCCCCCATCCATCCATCCATCCATCCATCCATCCATCCATCTCCAAGAGAGATTTGAACTGTGGTGGTGCCAAGATGGTTTCCACTGTCTGAATATCATGTGTTTGTGTGAAATATCAAAGTAGTCACTTATAACTGTTTTTAGAAAGGGTACTAGGTATTCACAGATTTTAACCATGGTCCTCTACTCCAGGGAATATTGGGACTCCACTGTATGAATATCTGCTAGGGATGCATCATACTGATACTGGCAGTTTAAGCAATACAATAAACAAATACTTCAAATGTGGTGATTTGTATTGATATATAATTTGTATCTGCATCAGTTGTAACAAGCAAAGAAGAAAATCAAACCTGTTTTCCAATTCATTGCAGATTTTTCTTTCTGTGGTAGAACAATCGGCACTGGTGGTACTCGGTATCGGCAAGTACTCAGGTCCATGTATCCGTATCGTATCACTTTTAAAAAAGCGGTATTGTTGCATCCCTAATCTCTGCCATAAATCCACAATGGATTTATATATGTTTAAACATGAAAAATAGCTTAAAAAGGGATGGGAACTCTGAAATTATGCATCTGGAAAATGCATAAAAGCGGTAGAGTGGGCGGCCCATATATGGAGGCTACAGTCCTTGGCGCCGTGGTCCTGGGTTCAACTCCCAACCTCGAAAGATTTGCTGCATGTCTCTCCCACATTTCCTGTCCACAAACTGTCCAGTAAAGGCCACTAAAGCCAATAAATCTTTTTTTTAAAGTAGTTATAGCGAATAATTGCGTCAACTTTGATTTGTAATCAACGAGCTGATGCTTAGCAGTCCTTTATGGGCTACTTCGTTTTGTTTTGGGGATTTTTAAAACGAACCAAAAAGTCTATAACGACTGCTTAAAGCCACAAACAGAGGGTGTATTTATACTGGTTCGGCGCCCCTTGTTATAAAACTCTGTGAGATATTTTGGTGCGGTCCGATTAAAGAGTTGCAGCCCCGTAACACCTGGAGAGTTCTGTTATATAATCCACAGGGGGGTACTTTAAAATGCTCCCACACAGTCTGAATGAAGCCGCTGGGCTATACTTACACTCTTGTCAACATTTCAGCGTCCTCAGCTCTGGAACGTACGGTACTTCACTGTGTGTGTGCTGTGAGTTCAGAGCGGTGTTATGTTATGAATCATGGAGGGCTGAAACACTTGTTCTCTAAAAACAGAAAGGGTCGCTCTATGTGTCTGCGTCTGTCACCTAGTCTGTGCGACTATTTGTATGGAGCTGATATCACAGGATTAGGGGTAAAAGTTGTCGTTTACGTTCATAAATATGCTGTTGTTGTTTTTTCTCAATGCAGGTATTTATTTATTTTATTAAAAGGTGCAATTTTCTGCTCCGGCTGTTGAGGAGGTATCATTACAACGCCCCTTTGTAGAAATAAAGTGTAAAAAGAACGGCGACACGCTTCGGGGAGGCCATTTATTAAGACTAATATTGTTTCTTTTTTATATATATATAATTATGAATGTTTTTGAGAGAAATAGGAATACCAGAGTTACAGTCAGAACCGGTCTAAATAGCTGCTAATGTGGCTGCATGCAGTTCAGACTTTGAATGTCGAAAGTGACGCCAGCTTGTCTGACCTACTAACATTTCTTCTGTCAGAAAAACAAAGCAGGGTTTATTCGTCTGCCTAATGAAGAGCGGTAACCTGTTCCTGATGAAAAAGCAAACTATTATTATGTTCTGGATCAGAGTTTCTCTTATGTATTTGGTTTGTGTTGCTGGATTGTGTCAGGAGATTTGCTCTAGGATTGTTTATAGATTACTTCCGGCTTTGTATTTGTAGTTCTCCTGATTGATTTAAACGAGCTTCATGAGGACAGAAGGCTAAGGAGTCATCTGTAACCTGTAAACTATTATACATTTTTAAAATGGACACATTTTCTCCTTTTGAAGGCCCCAGTGTAAACCCCGACTTTGACTGGTTGTGTTTGAAAGCTCTGATCGGATTCTTAGATAAATTCTCCTCTTTCCCGTTCTTTGAACCGCGTCGACTGGTTCTGTCGTTTTCCTCCGCCGTCCGCATCGGATAATCTTTTCCCTGGAAAGAAGAGATTTAAAACTGAGATTATGAATAAAGCAAAGAGCATGAAAAGAGGATTCCTGCTTTCTCTGTTGTATTGAGTCCCAGCCTGCATGTTATCATGTAATAAAATAAACCATGTCGCTCAGATTGTTTGAATCTCTCCCAGACTGTGGATAACTCTCATGTCTAATGTCATTATTCATATTTCTAACCTGATACTGAGCTATGAGTTTGGAGAGACCCTGTGGTTTATGAGGTTAATGTTTGTGTGTGTTGTTACCACATCATTAGACCATGCAGTACAAACGTAATAGCAAAAGAGCTGCACGCCGTTTATCGATTATGTTTTCTTTTCTTTTTTTTCAGCTCAATATCCATCCACAGCTCTTGGTTTCTCTCTGCAGACGTGTGATTTATGGATTCACTAGATCTGCTGGGTTATCTACCTGTGTCGTTTGTAGACCATTGTAGTGGATTAATTCCATTTGCTGTACACGTAACCTTTAACCTCTGCTCTCACGGTTTAAAATCTGCCCCAAAGGGGTTTGTTTGCTTGAAAGTAAGAAATGTTTCCTTAATCTTGAAGTAGTAAAGCACTGTTACATTTTAAGATCAACATTACTGTAATGTAGTAGTGGGTATTAGAATCAGTAGAGGGTAGAAATGATATAAATGTATCCAACAGTAGAGATTCTGCCTAAACCGGCCTACAGCGTTTGCACATGTTGATGATGTCATCAAGCTTTGCCAGCTACACGAGGATGATCAATAACTGATGTTCCGTGGTCTTTACACTGGATGTAAGTTTAAAATGTCTTGTTTTCTATTTAACAGAATAGAAACCTGTCGAACCTGAAGCATCTTAGTTCAAATCTATAGATTATCATTTTTTGGCAATATTACTTTTTTAAATAAGTAATCTGGAAAGCAGGAAGACATTGTATTTTGTCTTTTACACTTAGCACTTCAGCAATTCACAAATCTTAGCTTGTATTTTATTTCAAATTATCTTCCTGTACTGATCATTTTTGTGTTGCATTGTTTTCAAAAAAGATTTGTGACACACCTTAAACATTTCTTGAAATGTTTTGTATTTTTAAAGATACATTTTGCACAATAAATGTTTTTGTTTAACGGCTTATTAAATATTTTTTTGTAGTCAGTGTTCTGCTGCAGTATATCTGGTCTGACTCATTTCAACATGTATAAACAGAAGAAAAGATTATAACGTAATAAATATTGTTACTGCTCATGCTTCAGATTATTTCGTAAAATTGATTTGAGGCCATATCGCCCAGCCCTACTGTAATGCCTTCCAGCAGAAATTATTAATGTCTTTAATTTATTTAACACAGCAGCAGGAGACCAGATAAGAGAATTGATGATGCTGATTTAGGCCAGTGTAGATTTTTTATGAAATCCATCATTTAAAAAAAATAATCATTGTATTTGAGTGGTAACAATGAGCAACGACTGTGGCCTGTTTTTACAAGACGGCACAAGTTTTTCTGTGTACTTACAGTCTTATCTTCACGCTAATGGGAAAAAAAGTCATTTATCTAAATAAAATACAAGTAAAAAAAACCATACTTTTCTCACAATAAAGCAGAACTGTGGCAGAAAATGTGAAAACTTTGCAGCATTGTCTAATCTTGTAAAAAAGTAGGAAAGAACTGAAAATACTGTAGTCTACATTGTTAATTTCATTGTGTTATTGTGTGACTATTATTCTGACTACAGATGCACAGCATAATAATCATTAATGATTAATCCATCGCTGCATTTATCTCCTGTTTGTGTGCTCCAGGTCCTATAAAGGGAAAACACAAAAGCAGCCGAAATATCTCAACTGAAAGCCCTTATTTGCTCTGTGTTATACTTCAATTTTATATTACAAATAGCTAAAATAAAGTCTGCTTTACTTGTAGAAACATCCAGTCCTGAATTAATTAGCGATTAACTGCTTGGTGTATTCCTTTCTATGAGAAAACCCTTCCAGCTGCAGGTACCATGTCTAAAAGGGTACTTAAAGAATTGGTAGCTGATCTCAGTTTGGTTTTTCTAAATGATTGGTGGCCAGTTTTGTGTGTAATGTTTTAAAAAACCTGCTTTAACACTTTTTTCCCCCTGTGATGTCAGTTAGAGATTTACATCCGGAAGCAAGATATTTTTGCAAAATGTAAAAAGGAGTTTGAAGGGAAGTGATTTAAACACAAAGCTCCCTGACTTTAAATATTTTTATTTCTTGCACAAATCAAAATGAACTGAAACAAGGCTTGGAAATACATGTGGCAGAAGGTGTTGCCATCCTCTCGCTCTGACCTACTGGGGATGTTTAAAAGCCCCTGTAAGAATAAGGGATAATAAAATTTCTAATTTCATTCAAAAATCATGAGCTGGACACATCAGCAGCTTTACTCTGACATAAGATCCTAATGTAGGGGATCACTGATCTAAATTTGTGAAAGCTTTGCTTGCACATTCGAGTTTAGTTTTGTGCTCATGCATTAAATACTTGGAAAAAAGTTGTTTTATAGCTATTTGCGTCATGCAGTGAGTCTGCAGCGACCCTTTTCCCCTGGTAAACACTTTTTAGCCATCATTTGAAACTGGTCTGAGTGTTGGAGGGAAGTGAGTGAGTGGAGGATGAGAGCTCTGACCTCCCACCTTTGATCCCTCCATCTGTGGTTTGTTAATGAGGCACTGTTGGCTTTTCAAAGGCCATCAGACTGCAACACTGATCTTAGTCAAAAATCTGTATATATCATTTTTAAGTCATTGCATAAAATTCAGAATAAAACTCTGTAAGGGTAAAACATATGGATCTCATGATATTTACTTTTTTCAAAAATCTTTCCCTATGGGTTATAGAGTGGAGACCAAACAATACACGTTAAATTCAGTTGGAGAAGAGTGGCCCCAGTAATTGTTTTGTCCTAATCCCGGTGAAAGAACACATGACTCACCTCTGTGGCTGTGTACATGTTTTAAAGGAGAAGCTGCAGACTTTGTCGTTGCATGATCTGAGGGAGTTTTCTATTATTAGATGGGTTGGACTGAAAACAAATGAGCAATGTAGCAATGTAAAGTAGTTGAAAGCAAACAAGCAGTGCAGTGAATATTGTACCATTGCTATAAGGAGTGTGAAAGCTTTCTTGTGTCTCAGTTAGATAATGCAGCAATTATTTCTTTTCCCTAAAGCGAAGGCGATGTTTAGAGTTACCACGCCTGTTGTCAGTAGCATTCTCTCCCCGTGCATTAAAGCTAATGTCCCTTGAAACTGACTAATTACTGCAGCTTAAGTTACATTTATGCCTCAGAACTACAATGTAGTTGCTTTGAGTTTATTTCGATCTGTAAACGGTTTTTGAAGCACCTACATTTTTTTCCTCTGACCTTCTCAACAATTCTGGCTTCTAACTTTTGCCTCCCAGCATCTATTTCCCATCATCTCGTTACATTACCATTACAAGAGCCAAAACGGATGGCTCAACTCTGTCACTGTGGGTCTTGATCCTCAGATCTAATTAATTCATTTATCTGCTTAGTATGTATTTATTTTCTTTAGATTTCTGGATTTTTATTTTTTCTTCTTTATGGATCATTTACTTCATAGTCGTGAAAATATATATTATATATTTATTCAGTTTTTTATATTTTCTAATTTTTTATTTATTAGGATTTTATAAGCTGCATTCATTTTTTCACTAAAATAAATTTTAAATAGATTTAATTTAAATGTATTTATTTACACATTTTTCATATATACACAATAACTTTTAACTTCACTAATAGTTTGTTAAAATGCTAGCTAAGATATTGCCACTATGCTCTTGTATTGCTGTCATTGTAGCAGTCAATATTTGCAGAATTCATACAGTATTTTTTTCTTTTTACTAAGGTTACACAGTATTAGACATTTCTGTGATGTTGAGGAAAATTCTGTTTGTGCCTCCATCACTGAACTGTAGCTTAATGGGCAACATTGACTGCTGTGAGACTCAATCCAAATAGCTAAATATTCCATTAGTATGAAAAATGCAAATTCATAACACTTGAAACGTATTAGCCAACTATTATTGCCCCCAAACAGTCCATTTCAATATCACCTTACACAAACTGATATTGCAGTGATGATATATATATTTCTGAATCTTCCAATACAGTGTGTATCGCAATACAGAGGGAACGAGACAATATATGGCAATATATTGTGATACTATTAGTGGACTATATGTTGTGATATTTAAAACTGAATTTAATTGTAGAAACACTCCAACCTGTTTCATACCTAACAGAGTTTTATTACTAGATCTATGTAGTTGATCCACTGGAACAAAGAAGGTGAAGACAGCCACCAGCTACTAGTCATAGTTTTAATTTTACTGCTAAAAATTCCTATTATCGTTAATGATTCCATTTAAATTAGAAAGAATAAAATACAGTTAAAAATTGATACATTGCTTGTGAATGTGGATACGATATTGTGTCATAAAATATCGCAATATATCCGCATATCTATATTTTCATACATCCCTATTTGCGATATATTGTACAGCTACGTTTGTTGTGAGATGATGGCTGAAACGTTTGGCAACCCAAGTCCATCTGCATTAAACAGAGCAGGATCTGGCATCCCACGGCATCATTGTCTCCTTTAGGTTACACTCTTGTTCTTTAACTCCTTCGTGTACAGTTTAATTTTAGATAAATGCATTCACTGCTGTAATCTACAGTCAAGTCAAAAACAGTTGTTTAATTCAAAGTAAAAAAAACTTAAGTGAATGTTATATAAATGCAAGCAATCTTTAGGATCCACATTCAGAGGCATATACAGCTGATATACTTTGAGCAGAACAGGAATGTGTCCTGCTCGGCCCGGCGTGAGTTCAGCCCGTAGGCGTGGCTGCAGAGTTCCTAGTTCAGACCTGAAGTCAAGAGTTTCTCTGAAGCGATGATGCATACTGTTTACTTCTCCTCTGCCCCGCCTTAAACGGTGTGTGTGTGTATGCGTGTGTGTGTGTGTGTCTGCAGTGAATGTAGATACTTCAAGGAGGGGCAAAGGTGAAGTTCAGACTCAGCCACAACTTTTATTATTATATATCACATTTTAAGAGCTCAGTGACTCTTATCACATGAAGTTTATGAACTTATTTACCTTGTCAGTGTTTCTTAATGTATTATTATGAAACATCATAAAAACCTTAAAGAAAACAGATGGAACCTTTTAGTAAACATTTAAAATAAAAGCTGTTATTTATTCAGAGGAGAAGCTGACATGACGCCAAATCTGACGCCTTATATAAATCTTACAAACAGGAACTGTGAAGGAGATACTGGGACTTGTTTTGATTGTTTGAGGTTTTTGGATAGTTTTTTTTTAGGTCAAACATTCAATTATTTGACTTATATAATATAATAAATAATAATAATATATTAGTAATATGTAATAATATATTTATAATTAATTATTCAATATATAATACTAATAATGTATAATAATACTCATGTTTAATGTATAATATGTTGAAGCAAACGTTATTTTTTAAAGAATGTTTACCACTGCCACTGGAAGACTATTTTAATATTCGATATAAATTAACTAAACAGCTGAAACCATAAAAAATGGATGAACACGGTAAACAAAGCAAGGCAAAATAACATGCATACCAAAAAAAAATTAAGCTAGCTGAAATTTATCGTGTGATTAATTGATTTATTGTTTAATGTGACATGTATTTAAGATTTCTTTAGAACTTAATTGAAGAAGCAATGTTTTCCCTGATGCAAAAAAAGAACATTTAAATTAATGAGAATACAATTTGCTGACATAGTGAAATTGTTTTTATCATTAACTTTTTATGTTGCAATTTTAGGAATTGAAATGACTGTGCAACAGGCAAGCACTCTAACTATTGCCCCAGGAGAAAATGGTTGAATGTGACTGTAAAGGTGAAACTTTTACCCGTTTAAGAGTCGTGTTTTTCTCGGTCTTTATTCTCAGAATAATTCTGTCAGATCCCTGAAGCCCCACAGGGAGTTGTGCCTTTCTGCTGGCCTCCCTGCCCCCACAGGGTGCTCCCCTATAGGGTGATGAACTTAAAGTGGATCTCCTCCAGACTGGAGCTTCATAAGTCCAGTCAGCATAAAGAAAAACAATTGCTTTTAAGTTTTGTCTTTGTGGATATTTTTATGTTAAACCAAACAGATTTTATTCTGTTCCTATTTTTCAAAATCTCTGATCTGATTTGTTGTTTGTAGCTCGACCAGATTTGAATTCACTTGCAGGTGCACTCCGACCTGCTACCTCCACCTTTGAAACAGTGCTGCGTCAGGCTTCATAAATGAGCTCTCTCTGTCTCTCCCCCCCAGAGAGCACAGTCATAAATAAAATGGGATCTGTTGTTTTCTCTTGGCTCGAGGAATCCAGCTGCCTTGGCAAATCTAACCTGTGATAACCTGAGCATCTAAATGATATCTGAGAACATCTCCATATTTGTGCAAAGCGCTGCAGTGTTTTATGTTCTGGTGGCGAAAAAGGAAGCGTGTAGGAGGAGGTCAACCTGATGAACAAGGCAGGAGAAACTCCGCCTATCACCACCAAACACAAAGGGAAGCTTTTACGAACAGCTGATTTTTTTACGCCTCTTCTTTAAATTTGTTACTTAATCTTTTATTTGTCTGTTTTCTTTTATCTTTTCGCTTTCAACTACAGCTTAATTCTTGGCCAACATGGTCTGTATTTTGATACCATAAACCTTCCCTTTAACCATCCATATAGGGTCAGGTTTGTTTGCTCAGCCTTTTTTTTCCCCTTTAATACAGTGATTCTATGAAGTGAAGAGGATCATGTGGGGAAAAACCAGACTGTTCCTGGAGTTTTACATATTTTCCAAGCAGAACCATTATTTTTTTAGTCATCGAGTTTTGTAACCTGAACATGTTTCAGCGTTACCCATTCAACAAGTTAGCATTTGCACGCTGGCTCTCACAAGACAAGTCTCTCTAGGCGCTGTCTGATATTATGTTACAAATACTTCCTCACACTGTACAGTATTTAGTGAGAACAAGATAGGATCAAAAGCTGATGGTCAAATAGGACCAGAACTATATGGCGGCACAAGCTGTGATACTGTAAATGAATACAGATGACCTAACCTATTCACGTTTTAGTATTTGCAGATAAATTACTATGGAACGCGCTGTGTTCATATTAATGCATATCAGTAGGGTTGTAACAAGATCTCGTCATTGAAGATCTCGCGATATTAAAAAACAGTGTTTCTCATTGAGGTCACTGCTATCTGGTGAAGTCTAGCCAGGGACTGTTCTAAGAGAATACGCCCCAGATAGACTTAAAATATATTTTTGAGCAGCATTTTGGCTTTCCTATGGGAACCACAAATGGCAACAGACTGACAGACGAGAAATGAACAAAATGCAAGCACTGCAAATTGTTCAGAGGCTGTAGGACACCAAAATCATCGCTATGACAAAGTGTGCTTTCAATACCTACTAGGAAATGTTGTACTGCAGACCATACATAGTAGAAGCACTGGATTAAGGCCTGAAGAGATCAAAAAAAGACATCAGTTTTCTGAATTTGTGACAGAAATCTACAAAAATGCAGAATAAAGGCCTTCTTGAATTAGATTTTTGAAGTTCTTGATAGTAATATCAAAATCTCATCTTGTTTTCATGAACTCAACATCGTGTCATATCTTATGAGTTGCAGGTACCGTTACACCCCGAGTAGTAAGATATTTATGGTGTGTTACCTATTACAATGGGCTATCAGCGTTTTTAGAGGTCTTAAGTATTCTCGGATTTCAACTATTCCCACGCGGATATGGTATTAAACTGTGCAAAGAAGTGTTAAACATACTCTTTGGTAAGCCCGCATTTCCTAGTTTTTTCATTTATTTGTCGGATTTAATGCTCTATGATCTTAAATGTTGCGTTTTCATCAGCTGAGCACAGAAAATCATAATAAATAACAGACATAAAGGTTTGAAAACATCCATCTGTAATTAATTGTTAACGTGTTTCACTTAGTGGACTGAGTTACTGAATTAAATCAACTTTCATTCATAATCTAGTTAATTGAATATATCTATAGACGGTGCTGTTTCTGGATAGTAAAGATCCCTGTCATAAGGGTGAGTTTATACATAACCTCTCCTGTTGATGTATAAACTGTTGGTTGATGGTTTCTTTTCTCTGGTTGCCATGGTTATATAAGCAAATTGCTGGTCTCCAGCTCCGTCTAAGCGTGAGACTGTCGCTCTACATGACTCTGTTCTGTTAATGTGACAGATTCCTGCCATTGTCTTTAGGAACCCACTTATAAACACCTGCCCTCTAAATCTCCGTTTCAGGATTGGCCCGATCCTGTTACTTCCTCCCCAGCGCTCCAACACACCAGTTTGGCTCTGCCAGCATTAATCTGGTTCACCGTGGCCCCACGCAGGGTTCGGCCCGACTAATGGATGACTAATGTAGTGTAATCTGTCACACTCACTGCTTTAGGCACTCATTTGTCCCAGAATCAAGTGTACCTAATTAATTGTTTTGGCTTTTGCTTGTCTCTCCAACACAACTAAGCAGTTAATGATATATTTGACTTCGTTTTCAAGTATTTTTTTCACACATTTTCGATTGAGGTTTGATTTTTTTTTTTTATATATATATATATAATGAACCTCGCTGTAAACTGACCTTTGGTTTTACTTTACTGGAACCTGAACGTTTTCTCCATCATCCCAGCAGCTCATTATTATTCATTGCTGCAGTGTCCGTGCTGCAGCCTCCTGCGACACTCACTAAACAACAATCATGTTCGGTACTGATCTAAAGTAAGAGCGGCCGTAAAATTTGCCACAAACAGCCCGGAGTTGATAGAAAAATGTCCAGGATTGATTTGTCCGTAAAACCGCGGCTGATTGGTTTTTGACAAACCGCTGCAGCCTTCACGTCTGCATGTCGGCCTTTTCAAACTGACACTGATTAACAAAGAATCAGGGCCGGGATTAATTTGTTCATGAGGGATGTCTTGTTTTGGATCCGTCTCCTCCTTCGGTTTGTGTTGGTGGATAATAAGCCGATGCATTGGATGGAGGTGGGAATAAACAGCTCACCGTTCCGTGTGGGGAGCAACTAAAGGAGCTCTTTTTCCCCCCTTGGCAATTTTCTGTTTTTCTGCCAGGCCGCCATCGACTCCCTAAGGCCAGATGAGCTGCCTGAGAGCCAGGCTCTGCCTCTTTATCACCTACAGTGCAAAGGCTGCAGCTCATGTTTCTGATCTTTCAATTTGAATACAGAACCCTGATGCAAACTACTTCCTAAACTGACGCTGCTCTCCAACCCCTCCATCTTTTACAGGAGCATTCTAAAGTAATTATATACTTTCAGTATATTATACGGCCAAGTTTAAATGTATTTTATTGGGATAGACTAAAACAAGCCAATCAAATGTTTTAGATGGAAGCATATTTATGGGTTCAAACAGCCTCGTCATACATTGAAGTTTCTGGCTGTAGCATGACTAAATATGGAAAAAGTTCAATAGGTTTGATTTTTTTTTTTTCAAAGCACTGTACCTGGAAGGTTATTGTTTTGAGCTTCAAACAATGACCCTTTCTTTTATTCCCAGGCAACTCATTGCAACACACTGCAGTTTACGTGTTCATGATGGAATATTATAAAGGAAACAAATTTGCAAACCGCTGCAATCATTTAAATGATATACAGTATATCTGTTTTCTTTCAGACCATATCATGTTTTATTTGCTTCCAAACTTTCATCAACAATTCGGCTTACTGAATTATTTAAAAGCTTCCCTGTAGATGTTCTTCTTTTGTTTGGGGGAGAAAAAAACTATCCTCTTGCTGTATTCTTTATGTTGCTGCCTTATTAAATGCAGAAAACCAATATAGGTTTTCTCGCTTGTGACATTTTTGCTTTTACATGTTGAAAGATGTTTGCACACATCATCAATGCATCAACGAGATGCTGTTACGTACATGAACCTGCCAGGTCATCAGGGTTCTGCATTTCATGTGTTTTTTTATTTGTTCATATAGGATGCATATCTTTGCAGCAGTGAGCCCTGCATGGTCTGCGCTGCTCGCAGTCTGCCACGTTCTCACAAAACAACTACTTTTTTATAACATTTTTGCAGCCACATCAGCTAGACTCTGACAGCATGCATGTATACCCTTCTGATTTCCCTGTGGAGATGTGCTCTTGTGTGTTTTTGGCTCCAAGTTCACCCATCTGTATAATTCTCTAAATGCCCTGAATGCAGACCATGGTCACATCATGAAAAGTGACCGGATAGCTGCTCTGTAAAACGGGCACGTGTGTCCTTTCAGACATATGCTGGCTATGTTTGCCCTCAGACCTACTTTTAAATGCATGCAGGGAAAGCCGAATGATTGCACACAGTGTCACGGCTGTTTGGCTCTTAGAGGCAGCGATGGAGAGACTGTGAAGAGAGGGCAAATATTTTGGTTCTGTTCTGGATCATTTCTCATCTCTGAACCTCTGATGTCTTCTCATATCTTCATTTTAATGTTTTGTTTTTTTTAAAGAGGGGGGAAAAGTAAGCAGAAGTGGATTACAAACTTATGTATTGGTGTACAACACAATGGCCACACGAGAAAAAGTGTTTACTGCATAAATGAGCGTTCCCCTTAAATTTAAGCACATAAATTGATCAGTTATTCTGCGCTTTATCCAGAGAGGAGGAAATTGTCTGAAGACACGTACGAGAGTCTAACTAATCCAGAACCTGGTTTGCCTATTATTTTAGTGCAGTGGAGAATTTATCTTTGTGACGAAAATTGTAGATAAAAATACTAAATTTCTGGCAGCGTTCGGGTAGTTCATTTACATTTTTCTGCATCTCTGACCAGCTTTGTTTCTCTAATGTGCTGTTCACCGCAGTAGCCTTCGTTAAGATAGGTGGTAACTATGCACGTCTCACTTTTCTCCACATAATCAGTCTTTGTTTTACTCATAAGGATTTAACTACATTGTACGAATGTAGCTGAACATAAATAGTTTGTCACCCCACCTGAAAATCGATTAGCTGACCGAACACGCAAAGACGATAATTTGGAACGAGCATTTATTCAATTATAGGGTTTATATCGTGCTGTTTTACAGCTTTCAACTTCTGGGATAGACATTTATATGATAAAATGTTACCGTTGGTGTTATATAGTATTAATTTGGCTTTTATCCTGGAGTTCTTGTTGGACCACGAAGTAAAACGGCTCATTTCTTTATAATCCATGTAAACTCTCTTCCAATCATTGTGAAACTACTTGCACCAATTGGCCGGACCTCTCATGAAATACACCATTGACTTTAAAGGGGTGAATATTTATGCAATTACTTACTTTCTGTAACATATTTCTGTTTAACTGTTCACTTTGACATTCAATTTTTTTTTGTAAACATATTTGCCAAATGCCAAATTTTGTTGATGATGACTGATTTTTAAACGCATTCAACATGTTAAAAAAATCCGATGCGTTGAATCATTTTTATAGGTTTTATAGGAATATTAATAGTAACACATTCTTGTAGGTTACCATTCATTTTTCACTCAAAATATAAAAAAATTCCAGATCCCTACATGTTTCTTTTGGAAATGCGACTGAGGAACTCTCCACTACCAGATTTAAGTACTAAGTCCCAATGGGCATTAATAAATTGCTTGATTACCTTGAAAGAATTGAATGATCTTACTACAAAAATATTTTAAATTACTTTTTAGGTGTTCATTTTTAAAGATTAATCAAAATAAATAATTTAGAAAATATTTTTTTAATAAAATTGACAACATCTTTGTTAAGACTAAATGGATTTAGGGAGGCCTCACCCCCAAACATGTCACATAATCTTAAAGCTACAGTTGTCCTCTCTAAGAATCATAGTATGACATACAGTATGGCAGATATGATCAAAAGATGACTACAGTGCACAAAAATGAATGGCCGGGTCTCAGCAGGATAAAGTAGTTGTATATGCTCACAAACAGCTTCCTTGGTGGTCTGGCTGTGTTGAATTTGGGTTTTTCTTTTCCTTAAATACAAAATTTTTTAATGAACCTGTGGGAAGACGTCTTCCCTTTGTGGAAAATGTGTGATGACTGAGGAGAAATATTTCTGTTTACTAACATGAAGCTCATTTATATCCTTATTTCCGTTGCTATGAATATGTTACGTTGTTCATTGAACTTGGTCGTGGCCAGAGGTGGAGGCTTTGTATGCCATTAAAAAGTGTTGATTAAAAAAAGAAAACATTGGAAATATTTGCATATTTATTTCATATCATTTTGATATTTGTAGTAGTTTTCCCTCTGGATTATGCATGTCCTTGAAACATTTTATTATAAGCTGCCAGGCTGTTGTAAATAAACAGTTTCTAGTGTTTAGTTGGTTGATTGCCAAGCTTGGACTCAGAAACCCCACTGTGGGTTGTAAACCTACAACTGTTGGCTCTTATGTAATTCTAAGCTGTCATGTTGAACCTACCTACCTTTAATTCTGCAGTCAGAAGCATTTTTAATACAGATTGTGATGAAGAAATGAGGGAGATTGTGAAAAAATAAAGTCAGTTGTTGAACGTCCTTCACATCCCAACACTGACTTAAATGATGTGAAAACAGGTTTGTTCGTCCTGTTCTGTGCTTCACTGGTTATGTGGGATGATCTCACAGTGTTTGGAGTAACAACGTGAGTATCCAGTTTCAGAACAGTGAACCCACATCTTTCTGCTTTTCGATGAAAGGATGCTGTGGTTGTGTTTCAGTGCTGTTGGTCTGTTATCCGCTGCGGTGGATGATGAATGCTGACTCTGCAGGCTGTGCCATGGACTCTCTTGTTTTTAAACCACGGGACATGATTAGAGTGTCCCGGACAAACAGAAGAAAGGCAAAAGAACAACCCGCCTTCAGGGAAGCCAGCTTACTGGGCCTTGGGTGTGCTTTCCTTTGCTTCCCTGGCAACCAGAATCAGTAAAATTTTAGGTTTCCTTATGTAATCCTCAGCTTTTGTTGACCCCGTGAACAACAGTCACCAGAGGCTATTTGTTTGGAGCTACAGGGTTCCTTGCCGCTCCCATAAGTGTCTGTTGTGCAGTCGTAAAACAGATTTACAGCCTTTTGTTCTCAGTTTATCTGCACTGTGAACAACAGACTCCTCAGATTTGGTATTCATATTTAGCTCTGGAACCTGGAGATCTTCTAGCCTCAATATCTAGACAAATTTATATATATTTATATGTATATACAGGGTTTGAATTACAGGGGAGCTTAGGGGAGCTCGGCTCCCCTGAAAGCCCACGACTGACAGACTAAGGGGAGCTTAGCTCTAAAACAATTTTAGATTTTTTTAACAAAGATTTCACAAGAATCCTGATGTGTTTGAGATTAAAATTAATTCCTATTTTGTCCATCTTTTATTAAACTTCTTACATTAAATAAATTTAAAAAAGAAAGTAACATTCACCTAATTCCTTCTGTGATCATAACTGTGTGGTGGTACTGTTTTGCCGCAGATTTGTGTTGCTTTGCTCGCTAATCAAGCACATTTGGAACGTGATGGACACCGCCTACGATTAGCTTGAGCAAAGTTTTAGGTTTTGGACTTGTTGTCTAAAAACAAAAATGGGTCATTTTAGCTTTGCACACCCATAAAAAAAAGAGCAGTGAAGAGGACAAGGGCACCCCAGCCCGGCCCCTGGCATTTAATGAGTCTTGCTGAATCGGGTCGTGCCTCTTTTTAACTGGACACAAAAGCAGTGGAACGAGTGGAAAGGTAGAAATACCCGGCTCTTTACTAGGAATCACAAGTTAGGAGGTACAGTAGGCCTATGTAGCAGTTAAAAAAATTCTGCCTCTTGCACTGGTGTGCAACAGATAAATGAAGAAGTCAGCAGTGAATAACAGAAAAAAATGTGTTCAGGCATTGAGACAGTTTAGCTCAAACAGAGGAGCTGAAATTTCAGATAGAAGAGAAAATGAACGCTCATTTAATGCAAGAAACAAATACGTCTTTCAGACGTATAGCCAATTTAAAATGGTTTTAAGTAAGCCCCCAGCCATATTGACTTAAAAAACTTTGCATAAATCAGACCACACTGGTGCTGAAATAATAGGGCAAATTGACAGTCAAATCAAAGCTAAGAAATTGGGTCACAAATCAGTCTTGTTGTACCTGTGGTCCCTACTGATTTAAAGATAACATAGCCGACTGAGCTGATATCAGTTCTTTGTTTAGCAATTATTTTGGTTTTGATGGCGGTGATGATCAACATAATCATAATTATGGTGTTTCTGATCCAAGTTGCTCCGTGATTTTTTTTGTTCTTGAATAGCTGTAAGGAAGAAAATGTTGGACTTCATGTGGTTTCTCTGTTGTCTTTTGATTTTTCAGAACTTTTCAAACTACCAAATAATTTTATTGTTTTTGACCGTTGTTCCATAAATATGTTTGCATGTGAATTTGGAAATTGCACTGCATTCATGCCATGATAGATCTCCTGCTGCCAGCGCCTCATTTCTCCACACTCAGATATTCACTTTATAACAAAAAGTGTTTTTTCATGTTACTGGAAGTTTAGAACTGTTCAATCTACAAGATGATTGTCAGATGGTTGTAAAAAGATTAATTAAGTTTCAGAGGTCTTCACATAAATATCTGAAATGTGTCACGTGCTTTTGTTCAACTCGCTTGAGTTGCTACAAACCTTTCTCCAGATATAAAGTATTTATTTTGTTTGCGCATTCTTTGCAAAATAGCTCAAACTCTAGTTGAATGAAGAGCATTTTTTAACAATAATTTTCAAGTCTTGCCAGAAATTCTCAATTAAATTTAAGTCTAGACTTAGACTTGGCCGTTGCAGCTCTTGTTACATAATGACAGTGGTGGACAATCAGGTTTTTCGTTCAGTTTTTAACTTCAGAATATGTTCATCCATGACAAATGGAAGCCTCAGACTGAATTGTCGCTATGTTCACAGGCAGAGCGCAGCGGCTGTGATGCTAACATCCTCAGCCTCCCGGTGCCCATCCGTCGCGGCGGCTCAGAGTC
This sequence comes from Apricaphanius iberus, assembly GCA_028564705.1. Lineage (NCBI taxonomy): Eukaryota > Metazoa > Chordata > Actinopteri > Cyprinodontiformes > Aphaniidae > Apricaphanius > Apricaphanius iberus. The sequence goes on from JAPXFQ010002912.1 coordinate 1,150,418, forward strand.
CAACCTGGATGTGGTGGACAGTGTTGGAGTCAACGGCATCGGCCTGGATTTTACAAAGGGAGCGCTCGGCATCGACAAACTGCAGCAGAAGATCCTCAAGGTGTGTTTACTCACATTTAATCTCCTGCTTTCTGTGTCAACAGCATCTATGTCATTTATTCTGTTACAGCCTGATTTGAAGAAAGATTATATTCATTTTTTTCTCATTTTTCTCTCCTTATTTACCATGATGTCTAACCATTACAACTCCATAATGAAAATGTTTGTTTCAGAATGTTTTTTGTCTCAAATTTGCAAATGAGAGCAGATAGGAAGCAAAATGAGCGTACTTTATTTGGACGTGTAAGAAGTTTGGAACCAACAGAATCCTACATTGAGCTCGCCAAGCTTACCAGTTAGCCAAGACAATCCTGGGTCTGAGAAGTGACCAAGAACTCCATGGCTGATAAGGTGTTCACTCCTATCAGTAGATTAGATACCGTTGCAATCAGGAGATCAATCAGCGGGAGACTTTTGTTTTAAGAGGGTGAGAGAATATTCTTCTTAAACTTAAATTGGGGCATTCAAAAAATTTCAACGAGCTTTTTCCCCCCATTTTTAATATTGAAGTCTTAAACTTGTCAATTAGGTTAAAAATAACTCACCTTCACTTCTAAGCTCTTCAATGTAACCCTTGGGGTCTAATTTATAAAACTTTGCGAAGAATCCTTTCTAAAACGTACTTAAGATCAACAAATCAAAAAAAATTTTACTATACCAAGTATGTTTTCTGATCTGTCACACTTTGGGTACGCACAGCTACAAACAATTTCATCTTTATAAATCCTACAGGTGATTTTGGATCATGTCCCGGCTCCTAAACAGCCACTTTCTGCTAAAACCAGTCAATGCAAAGTGTCTAATGAATATTCTGCATCGACATAAGCCGGCTGATAATGGACGTTTCCTTAGACCATTCATAAAGATGGACGGAGCCTCAGTGACGTTCCTGAAGAGCTGAACTGAAGCCAACTGAGCGGTTCCCCCCACCGCCATCTTGTCCTCATTATGTGTAGAAAATACAAAAAATTGAGAGCTGGGAGTGGGGCTGTGTGGGTGGGGGTGAATGATTGACTCTCTGAACTGATGCAGCTTTACTTTCTGGAAATACACAGTAGAAATATAGCAACAGCCTATATTATTGCTACCCCTGGTACTTTAAAGCAGGAACATAATAAAAAACTGTTAAATTCAAGCTTTATTCAGAGGGAAATAATCTCAAGCAAAGAGAAGCAAAGTCAAAAGTTTCTCAACTTATTATTTTTTTTATTAGAATAATTTTCTGTGACTCTGTGGTTTAAAAACTGAGCATTTATTTTATTTCAAAATAGGTAACAAAACTTTCTTCTTTTTCTTGGATTGATAAATGCCTTATTGCCTCTTAAACAGCTAAATGTTTGAGACAATGTTTGGATTGTTTTCCTCATTTTTGGCCTTTATTCAACAGGGGATAGCATAGAAAATGGGTAGAAAAGTGGGGGATGACATGCGGCAAAGGTCCAAAAGAATGGTACCAGTACGCCACACGACGCCCCGGGTTTCACATCCAAAAGTTAAAATGATGGTGACCCTTTAACCTTAGCAGTGGTTTAGGTTGTTTCTGAGAAGTATACAATGTTCAACTTTAACTTCAAGCTAGATTTGTTTTACCATGATTCGTTTGACTTGTTTTCCTTAAGATTAAGTTTCCTTCCTCCTGCTTTAACTTCAGGTGACCGAGCAGATTAAGGTGGAGCAGGAAGCTCGGGACCAGAACGTGGCGGAGTACCTGAAGCTGGTGAACAATGCTGACAAGCAGCAGGTATCCCGGATCCGCCAGGTGTTTGAGAAGAAGAACCAGAAGTCTGCCCAATCCATCGCTCGGCTGCAGAGGAAGCTGGAGAAGTACCACCGACACATGAGGGACAGTGAGATCAACGGCAAGAACAGCCACAAGGATGGCAGCAGCAAGGAGTCTGGGACTCACAGTAAGGAGGGCAGCCTGCGGGACATCAGCTCCTCCGGCCGACACCCGACGCTGGACAAAGTTAAAACCATCGGGCCCGGTGTGTCGCTCTCGCCGCCGTTCTTCTTCAACAAGCCGCGGGACATCGCCAACCTCATTAGGAACAAGTTCGGCAGCGCGGACAACATCGCCCACCTGAAGAGCTCCATGGAGAGCGGCTCGGGGCTGCAGGCGGAGGGGGCGTCGAGGGGTCTGAGCGGCAGTGCCAACACCGTCGCCAAAGCCACAAAGTACCAGAGCGATGACGAGTGCTCCACCGGCACGTCGGCGTCGGCCGACTCCAACGGGAACCCGGGAGGGTCAGGGACCGGGTCAGGCGGTCCGGGGAGGTCAGAATCCAACGGTCGGCTAGTGGAGGTGCACGACATGGTGCGTGAGGTCAGGGAGGCTCAGAGTCAGCTGGCTGAGGACATGGAGACTATGAACGCACAGTTCAAAAGAGACTACACCTACTTTACTCAGGTGATGCAGGAGGAAAGATACAGGTGAGAACAGCAGAACCACTGAGGGTCTGGGATGGATGGATGGATGGATGGATGGATGGATGCTTGGATGTATGCTTGGATGGATGGATGGATGGATGGATGGATGGATGGATGGATGGATGGATGGTTGGATGGATGGATGCTCCTCCTTTTTATCCCATATTTCGCTACACAAATATTTAAGGAAGGAAGGTGAGACTTTCAATATCCAAGAATCCTACCAAGGATGGTGTTGGCTGTATTATCCTGTATTATTAACCTACTACTGGCACAAGACTTCCTCCAACTTAATATACGGAAAAATGCATAATTTAAAGCCCAAAATTAATTTGAATTAGATACTAAATTAATTTTAACCTCCAACCAGCTCTATATTTCTTCTTCCGTTTATCTTTAGATATCTTTTAAATGATATTCACCCCATTTCTAGTTAGTACTGTTAAAATTTCACCTTTAAGACGTTTATCTCAAATTACAGTAAATCGGGAACCCACGACCTCCCTACAAATGGTGACTTCTGCGATATTTAGTTGCTGTTTGCATGTAAGCTTTTACAGTGTTGACAGTTTAACGGTCCTAATAAAAAGCTGATGGATACTAAAAATAAACGTGCAAAGCACCAGACTGTTGCGAAGTCAACCAAGGCCAAACATTCACTGCTGCACGTTTTCATGCCCACACAATCCCTCAGTTATGCTTTGTTTCTGACTCTCTGCTCGGCTCCAACATCTCTGCTTGCACGTGGGTGTCCATCTGCCAGGTATGAGCGCTTGGAGGACCAGTTAAATGACCTGACCGAGCTCCACCAGCATGAGACCAGCAATCTGAAGCAGGAGCTCGCCAGTATCGAGGAGAAGGTGGCCTACCAGGCCTACGAACGGGCCAGGGACATTCAGGTAACTGAGGCTGCTGCTGGATGCAGTTCATACACTGCTCTAAAAAATAAAGGGAACACTAAAAACAACTCTTCCTAGATCTGAATGAATTGAACATTATTATTAGTTCTTTACATAATTGATTGTGCTAACAACAAAATCAAATAGAGTTATCAACGGAAGTCAAGTATTTAATTTGGAGTCAGAATCTAAATTAAAGTGGAAAAACACTACAGGCTGATCCAACTTTGATGTCCTTAAAACAAGAAACGTGCCCGTATGATCTCCCTACAACACCAGCGCATGCTACTAATGATATGGTGGATGGTCTCATGATGGATCTCCTCCCAGACCTGGACTAAAATCTCCACCAACCCCTGAACAGTCTGTGGTGCAACGTTGCATTGCTGGATGGAACAAGACTCGATGTACCAGATGTGCTCAATTGGATTCAAGTCCACAGCATGAATGTCTTTGTCTTGCAGGAACTGCTGACACACTCCAGCCACATGAGGTCTAGCGCTGTCTTGCATTAGGAGAAATCCAGGGCCAACCATACCAGCATTTTGGTCTCACTAGGGATCTTAGGATCTCATCTCAGTACGTAATGGCATTCAGCCTACCTCTGGCGAACACATGGACGGCTGTGCTGCTTCCCAAAGAAATGCCACCACACACCATTAGGGACCCAGTGCCAAACCAGTCATGCTGGAGGATTTTGCAGGCAGCAGAAAGTTCTCCACAGCTTACCCAGCTCTGTAATGTCTGTCACATGTGCTCAGTGTGAACCTGTTTTCATCTGTGAAGAGCGCAGGGCGCCAGTAGGGAATTTGCCAATCTTTGGTTCTCTTGGCAAATGCCAAACATCCTGCATGGTGTTGGGCTATAAGCACAACCCCCACCTGTGGACATCGGGTCCTCATTCCACCCTCATGGAGTCTGTTTCTGACCGTTTGATAAGACACATGCACATTTTTGGCCTGTTGGAAGTCATTTTGCAGAGCTCGGGCAGTGCTCCTCCTGTTCACCTTGCACAGAGGTGGAGGCAGCGGTCCTGCTGCTGGGTTGATGCCGTCCGTCGGTCTCCTGATGTACTGGCCTGTCTCCTGGTAGCCCGTTCATGATGTGCCACCATGGATGAGCTGCACTACTGTCTGCCTCTAATTTCCACCTGTTGGCATGTATTCTATTTACACAACAGCATGTCAACCAGTGTTGCTTCCCAAGTAGACAGTTTGATTTCACAGAAGTGTGATTGATGAAGGCCATGTCCTAACGTAGCTATGTTTGAAAAAAAAAAACAAATATTTTCCTCCGCTCCTTTAAAACAAAACAAAAACTCCATCCACATATAACTGGATAAATGCGTTTTCAAGCACATTCATAGACCTGGCAACCTGTAGGGGGCAGTAGTTCTGCTAAATCCTTTCCACTTAGAGCAGTGGTTATCAATTATTTTCTGCCATGCCCAGAGAACAGACATTTTTTTCACACACCCTCACCACCCCGCTGGATTGATATCTGAAAATATTTAATTATGTATTGATACAAACCACTGGTACTAACACACTGCATACAAAGTATACTGTTTACCAAAAAAATTAAAATAAATAACCTCCAACTATTTAAAGTGGTTGCAGCTCATTTTATTGTTTTAGGTCTTAACGCTATTTCCAAATTCAGTTTATTAACTCAGTCGGTAACATTTAATCCAGACTGCTCAGTCTGTGTGACACTCAGAATAGAAACTGTAATCACTCACTGGAATGTGCATTTCTTGACCAGGAGTGAAACATTCAAAGCTTTTTTAAACTGTGAACATTATTTACTTGTCAGCTTCTTCGGCTTATCTCTTTTTAAAACAGCGGGCTAAATTACGTCTATGCCACCTTCACTTTTTCAACTCTAGAGCCCTATATAATCCATTTAATTATGTTAGAGATACTTTATTTCAAAAGTTCCACTTTTTCCATTTAGATCTTTCTGAATTCTACTTTTTCCATTCTAATCATATTTATTAAACCAAAAAATGTGTAGTTATGGTGACTGAATTTTTTTTACCAAATAGATCCACTTTTACTGTTATTCACAATTTTTTTTCACAAATTGAACAGTGCTGTGGTTCAAGCTTTTCCATCATTTTTAAAGAACTAAAACATCCTGTCTGCAAAATGAATAATGAAATATTGTTCATATTATAAATGAAAATATCTCACCACCAAATGAAGTCTCATAAAGAGACTTGTGAACAGTAAATATTCATACTCAATTCCATATTTATCAAGACCTGTATTCATTTTTATTTCCTTTTCCTTCCCAGACCCTGTTTAAAACAAGCAGCCTTCCAGGAACAGCGCTTAATTGTGTGCTCTATTTTGTGTGTTAATTCTGTGATTCCATCCGCCATATTCTCCAGAACAGAGAAAAAATGGACCTTGGCCTCGCCTCTTTCGCTCCCTCGCTCCGCACTTTGCTGAAGCCTGCATCAGTCCAGACTTCAGTGAAGGATTACCCATAATCCATTGCTGCGTGTCAGCTCTGTATGTGTAGACTTCTTCTGCTGGACTGAACTGCAGCCTGTTGATAAGTTTGAGCACAGCTGCCACCTAGTGACTGGAGGTGCACTGACTTAAACTTACTTTCTACTCTCTAAATTCTACATACAGCAGTGATTGGGCTGGTAAAAACAAGCAAGCAAAAGTTGCTTGGACATGATGGCAACACAGCTCTGAGGGCATAAATGCTGTTTCTGACTGTACACACAAGTGGTTTTGGAGCAATTTTTGTCGCGGTTAGTGGCGTTACAGCACTCCAGTTTCATCCGTCCACACGCAGACACTGAAAAAAGAGAAAACGCAGATCTTCACTTTTTGCAGAGTTTTTAAAAAGATTCGTTTTTAGGTGCCAAAAATCTGTTTACCTGTGGATGACAGGCCAAACCATAGAAAAATATCTTAGTTTTGTGTGAACAAGGCTTAAGTGTTCCCCTTATTTTTTTGAGCAGTGTATTTAATCAAACTGACCTTGTGTTACATATAGGTTCCTGGTCCACCTGTTAGAGGGATTCCTAACCTGATCTTTCACCTGGTGTATGTGCAGGAGATCTTGGAGTCGTGCCAGACCCGCGTCTCCAAGCTGGAGCTGCAGCAGCAGCAGCAGCAGCAGACGGTCCAGCTGGAAAACACTGACGCCAAGGTCCTGCTGGGCAGACTCATCAACATCATGCTGGCCATCGCCACCGTCCTGCTGGTGTGCGTCTCCACTGCGGCGAAGTTCACCGCGCCGCTGCTGCGCAGCCGGCTCCACATGGCGTTCACCTGCGTGGGCGTGTCCCTCCTGGTGCTGCTCTGGAAGAACTGGGAGCACGTTGAGTTCGCGTTGGACCGACTGATCCTCCCACACTGACCCGAAGGGATGGGGGAGTTAACATGTAGCCTTACACCGCATCAACCCAGACGCACGAACGGAGAGTCCCGCACAGAATGCACAAGAACTGATGCTTCTTTCTCCTCTGCAAGAGGTTCTGGAATCCCAGTAACGTCGGATTGTGAATCGGCCGCGCTCGTGTCGGCAGGTGGAGGGATGTGCTGCAGCAGCGCCCCTCACTTCTGACCAAACGGCGCCTAGAACACCCCTTACATCTGTCACAAACATCCACCCACAGGAAGGTTTCTACTGTCATGTTTTTCACATTCAATGCAAGAATTTTGTTTTGTTTGTTTGTGTCTGATATGCACTGTTAGAATGTGTAGTCCTCCGTCGTGTGCATGTCTTTGCTGGATTTCATAAAGGAAGAAGTCTCCTTCATGTTTGTGTGTGTAATAAAATGAACCAACATCCGGCGTTGCAGCTGGAAGGACGTAAACTTCCCGCAGGTTTACTGATAAACCAGGATTTGGAGATTCAGCATTTCTGTCTCAAGGAATAAGGGTGTGTTCACAACAATGACCTCTAGTCATGCTTTACACAAAGACACTAAATCATGGCTGTTATAATCCTTTGTGCACAAATACAAAGACATGTCACTTTAAATAATTAAAATACGTTTTAACATTTATTAGGAACTACTAAAACATGTGGTTTGGCATGAAGAACTATCTGGTCCTAAAAGCCTTACTGAAAGGTTTTCATGAGCAGATTTATGAGCCCACGAGGTGCTGATCAGCAGTTTTCTGTTTTCCACTTTCAGACAGAGCTTCACTGTTTTCCTCCTGATTCCAGTCTGCAGCTAAGCTCTCTCTCATCTACCGGCTTTTAGTTTCAGCAAAGGAAAAGAAATCCCCAGTAAAGTACTGCCTCTTGTCTTGTTAACTTAATGTTTTTAAGTTGTGTTATGTCGTGAATTATTCTGTTTTCAGGTGACACGGGCTCCTGTAAATCTACAGTTCTGCTCAGATGTTTACACCCATCATACACATGGGCACTTCATTAATTTTGGGGATTTTATTTGGTGCATCCAAACTGTTCCTTTTAGTGTTGAATTTATATTTAGGGAAGGTTTAACACTATGAAGCATGGGGGTGGCAGCATCATGCTGTGGGGTTGTTTTGCTGCTGTGGTACACGTCAGAGCTGGTTCTGAATCGGAGCAAGCAGGATTAGTGTTTTGAAATTCCTAAAATCTACATTTTAACGTTTAAACAAACTGCCAATTCTACCAAAAAGCAAATATCTAATCCCAAATGAATGATATTCGTGCCATTTGTGGGGGTATGTACATTTCTGACCAGAACTAGAAACAAGAAGAAAATGCTGACTCGTGCAGATATGTACTTTGGCGAAACATTAGTCGGCGCCTACGAACTCTAATATGAGCGTCTTTGACTCATCAAAATGCCTTTTTTAATGGAGCGACCTGAATAAATTAACTTTAACATGAAGCCTTTAATCTTGTGCTGCGTTCAAGTCCAGTGGGAATGGAAGCAGTCCGGCTGTAAACACACATTTTAATGTTTTAAAAGGAGCTGGTAACATATTGCTCTTGATTTCTTTTGCCCTTGTGACTGAAGTGACTCCTGGAACGAAATTAGATCCCAAGCTGGAGTCTTGACTGCTGAAACATTATTTTGATGTTTTTATTTGCTCCAAATTGGCCTCTGTCCCAATCACAACCTGAATTTAGCCCTTGGAAATTAGAAGTGGTAGCACCAGTGCTGTGACTCTTTTTATTGCCTCCCCCCATGGGACTTGAAAGCAGCATGACAAACTGAATGGAGGGAACGGAAAAATGTAGCTCAGATTTTTACAATCCCTGAATCATTTTTTGTCGATGAAGAAGGTGAAATGGGACTGATGCCTTTTCAATGCAGCTTCTTTCTCCATTTCTGACTCTTTTATGTTGTATGTCACGTTTAAAAAAAAGACGAATAAGGAGATTTCTTATGTTTCTTTCTGAATGTCTTTTTTTTCTTCTAAATTTCAAACACTACTCGCATCAGAATAAACAGACTGTCTCACTTTTTGTGCTTAGTTCATAGTTGTGGGTTTCATAAGATTCTTATTTTTTTCACTGAAGGAAATAAATCTGTTTTTCTATCATGTTTGAGTTTTTTTTTTATTCCTCTCATGCATTATAGCGAAGATTTCCCAGCAGGACAGACGGTTCTGGCAAGATCAAACTGCTCTGTTGGCATCATGGGAAAATATTGAAAAAAGATGGTGAGAAGTACTGTGACAGCACAGTTCTTTGTCGGAACATGATCTGGAAGTATGGCCAATATTTATATTTTAGGAATTTAATTCTTTTTTTTCATTATTTTTAACAGTTTGAGATATAAAACAGACGAAAAACTGTGGGCATAAGTCAGAGGATCCCTGGTTTACAAAGTAGTATTTATTAAACCAGTCGGTTTTCATAACCTTCTGTTCTCTCATACATTTAGAACAAACACAAATTATACAGAATAAAAACTGCATTTATCCGTTAGAAGAGTCAAATCATTTAAACTTGGGTAATAGTGACATCTACTGGTTATTTAAAGGCATTGCCTGCCAAACAATTAAATAGCCGACAGGTCAGTGATTGCTTTTTTACAAGCAAATATAATTCAGGCACAACAAAAAAGGCTTTTATTCAGCATTCTAGTCCAGATTTATTAGATACTTTATTTACTGTGAACTTAACATAAAAAAATAATTTAAATAAGATGCATTGACTTCTTTTTTTTAAAAGTATTTACCTGAGGAAATAAGCAGGTTTCTGTAGTCTTTCATCTAGCCAGGAATGAGGCGACAGAAAAGAAAATTAAGCTTAAATCCCAGCGGAGTTGCCTTCATGAATACAGAGCAGGACCAAAGCACAGAGAACCAAGGAAGAAACTTCAAGCTACCTCTTCCTTTAATCGTTACTGTTTAGGATTACATCCACGACTCCAATATCTTTGTCCCAGGCTTTCTAACCATAAACGGAGCTAAAGCAGAGGAGGTCCCTGCCAACAAATGATGGTGTCATCCAGGACATGTTACTGTTAAATATCGTCTCTGCTGCCCTAAAATTAGTATGTCATAACAGCAGAGGTGGTAGAGTACCCAAAAAGTCTACTTAAGAGTAGCACTACTTCAACATATTTTTACTTAAGTAAAAGGTAACAAGTAGCTGCCAAACTTGAGTACGCTAACAGTGTTTCGTAAAAAAAAAGTTTACATCTGATTTAGTATATGTTTAAATGATTTCAATAGACAGATAAAATAATAATAATAATAATAATTATAATTATAATAATAATAATAATAATAATAATAATAATAATAATAATACACAGTTACAACATAATAAAGTTAATCTCACGCCAAAATCAACTTATTTTGCTGATAAATTGTATAAATCAGTGTTTAATAGTGCTGTCTACAGGTCTGGTAATTATTTTTGGAATTTTAGTACTTTTGTGGTAAAACTACTAATTTTGTACCAAAAACTGTTAAGGGAGCGCCCTCTTCAGGTTACAACTGCACACTGCCCTTGAACCGGCTGAAGAAACACTTTTTAATGTAATAATGTATATATAATATAATATATAACATGTTTTTTAATATAATATAATTTTCTAAAAAAGTCCTAAAAATCCTTTGACCATAAATAAATAACTTCTTTATTGAATTTGAAGACAATGTACAAAAACTTTTTTTAATCTATTTTTGAAAAGTATACTGCCTAAATAGTCTTTTGAAAAGAAAAAAACATTATAATCGTCGTTTTACACATATTTTCGACCTAAAATGATAGACCATGCAGAGAATTTAGTATTTTCAAATGTTATTGGTCTTCCTCGCCGCTAGGGGCGGAAAAGAAGACCAGGGACGTTTTTGGCGCAAAGCGGAAACAGTTTCTTTGTGTATCGAAAATAAAGTTTAAGGCAGCAGCGACGTTTTCCCTCATCATGTTACATTACTCCTATTTTCTGTAAATGGATCAAGGCTAGCTGCGCCACAATGGCATTTATTAGCTGCGTTTGGCTTTAACGAAGCTGCTTCAGCTATTTTTGGGTTTTAATTGAGTTCGTTTTAACATAAAATCTGTTATTGTTTTGTTTTCTTAGCACTGTTTTCTGTAAGCTAACATTGCATTACATGGATGAACACAAGGAGAACATTCAAGGGAAAGACGTAAATGGGAAAATGTCAAAGGAAAAAGAAGATGCAAAGGTGAGTCCGATATCGTTATAACAAAACGGGATATACAACGATCATACTTTAAATTATTATACATATTTAGGTCAGAGATGCAAACATTCCTTATTTCCTTTCTCTTTTTTTGTTGAAGCATTGAAAATCCGATGAGAAACGTGTTTTTGATTATAAAAATGTAATTTTCTTTTAAAGTTACAAAATCTATTTTTAATTTACTTTATTTGTATAACACTAGTTAACCATAAATGTCTCAAACATTTTTTTTATTAGAAGAAAGATCTGCAGCCAACCTTGTTTGGCTTCATTTATATGTTTTTGTATTGGTGTGTTATCTAAAACATGAACTGCTCATGCCAAACTGTGACTCCTCTTTTCTTCTCCAGACGAAACCCTGCAGCAGAACACATCCAGACGGAGAAACTTCTCCAGAGGCGCCTCAGACCAACAGAGACTTCAGTGACCCGGTTTACAAAGAAATCGCCCTGGCCAACGGCCACATCAACCGCATGTCCAAGGACGAGCTGCGGGTCAAGCTGGCGGAGCTGAAGCTCGACACCAGGTGAGTCCACACGGTGTCTCTTTTTTAAAAATGAGTTTCGGATGCAGAAATCTCAGCGTCAGCCCCTAAAATCCGCCGTCCCTGTGTGTGCATGAAGAGGAGTGAAGGACGTGATGAAGAAGAGGCTGAAGAACCACTACAAGAAGCAGAAGCTGCTGCAGTCTGCAGCGGAGGGAGGACCCACCGACACCTACTACGACTACATCTGCGTGGTGGACTTCGAGGCCACGTGTGAGGAGGATAACCCCCCGGACTTCCTGCATGAGATCATCGAGTTCCCCATGGCGCTCATCAACACACACACCTTACAGATCGTAAGTCCAGCTTTTCTTTCAGACCTTTTCTTTAACGGATTTAAAATATTTTTCTTCTAAATGTGGTTTCTGTGCAGGTGGACACTTTTCAGGCGTACGTGAAACCAGAGGTGAACCCACAGCTTTCCGACTTCTGCGTGAAGCTAACGGGAATCACACAGGTCTGAAGAGTTCCCCTTGATTCTTTCACATCTCCCCTCGTCTCTAAACCGGTACAGTCGAACAGCTTGTCGTCTTTTGACCGTAGCAAACGGTGGACGAAGCAGATCCGTTTCCAGAGGTGCTTCACCGAGTTGTAGAATGGCTTCAGGAGAGGGAGCTCGGTACGAAATACAAATACGCCATCCTGACCGACGGGTGGGTTTACTTTTTTTGCTTGGTTTATGCTGCTGCAGGGTTTGGTGTTCGTCCCTCTTGTTGCTCTGATGCGTTTGTTGCCTTCTGCAGGGCGTGGGACATGAGCAAGTTTCTCAACATCCAGTGTCGGATAAGTCGGATCCGATATCCTCAATTTGCAAAGAAGTGGATAAATATAAGGAAGTCATACTGCAACTTCTATAAGGTTTGTGGAGCGAAATTAAAAGTTTATCGCTTAAAGATGCGATTTCATCTTGTGCATTCTGACTGGTGTCTGAACTTGGGATATAGAACCAGGACTAACAACCTACATTGTGTCTGTTTTTTGATCACTTTTGCTCTGAAAAAGCTGTTTTAGTGTTTACACTAAATGTAGAAATTACTTTCCGATTTCCCTTCTAAAGTACATGGTTTAAGTACAAAGTGCTACCAGACTACGTTCAGCACCTTTTAGGAAGCTGTAGTCTTTATTGTTGGCTCATCATTGATCCCTCAGATTCATCCCTTCAGCTTCCCATCATGCATTGTGCTGAACTGAACCCTAAAAGGACATCCAGACCTGTTTATTGTTACCTTATTTCAAGTATTTCCGTCCTTCAGGCCTTTTGGAACTTTAATACCTTTGAAAATCTTTTACATCTTGCCTGATTAGACGATTTTTCTTCACCACAGGCTTTCAGCCATGAAAACTCTGGACTTTTGTTAAACCGTTTGTTAAAATGATTTACTAAATGTAATGTAACGTTACTGTTGAACAACAGTGATTAACAGATTTCTTTTGGTGTATAATTCATAACTAGCTGGCAGCCCTGATCAGAACACATCGGGTTGCAGATGCAACACTGTTCTGTGTGGATGTTGGTACTAGGGCTGGGTATCGATTCAAATTTCAAGGATTGATTCCAATCTAATTCAATCTGATCCAGTTCGATATTGATATTGGTCAATGCCATAAAAATGTTTTAATTTTTTTATTATTATTTGTTTTACTGTTATCTTAATTATACGCCTGGAATTCAATGACTTAAGACCGGGTAAGTAACAGTTCACCATGGGAAACTGTATTAACCCTTTCAGACACAAAACTTAAAATGGCCATCTGGACTTTGCCTTCCTAGTTCAGCTTTAAAAAGGGCAAAACTATCCCAAAAAAAATAAAATAGATTTTTGAACTTGTGAATCGATTTGATTTCTACAAGAATCGATTCAGAATCGATTTTTCGATTATTTCCACACAGCTGTAGTTGCTACTGAGTGAGAAGGGCTCCACGTTGGGTGTTTGATGTGTCCATCATCTGTTAAAACTGAACCCAGAGATGAACACAAACTATTTTTGACACTAAATTGTTGGATTTTCATTCAGACTGAGGGAGAGAGCAAGCCTTTCACAAGATAACAGGAAGGCTGTGTTTGTTTCCTTTTTTTCATGGAATGTGTTGGGTTTGAAAATCTTGTCTTAACTCTTAATCATGCATAATGCTGCTTGTGCTTTAAATAATAGCTAATGATTTCTTGTAGCAGGAAGCCTAGAGATTAATATTGTAATATTCTTATTTTAGCTCATAAATAGAAATCTAAACCTTCAACTTGCTTTTTGGTGTAGCTCTATCTTCCGTTTTAAAACATTCGCACCAATAGGAACTGTAAAAACAGGTTCAGTGCTGAAACATTCTTCATAATCACCAGTATTTTGAGCCAACAACTTGCTGAAGATCAAACGTATTCTGTTGCGTTAAACACTGCTGTCCTTCTCTTTTCCTTCTGCCTTACCCTTCCTTAGTGTTCCATTCTTTCCTTTTTTTGCTTACTTCTCCTGTGTTCTTCCATTCTTTCCCTCATTGTGTGCTTGCTTCCCTCCCTTCTCATCTTTCCTTCTATCCTATCTCCTTGTATATTTCCTTCCTTCCAGCCTTCTTTCGTTTTCCAGAATTTAGAGGCTGTCCCCTGTAGAAATTTGGCAAACCTTAATATTTAATGTTCAAAAAAGTAGCTGAAAAACCTGATATATCTTCTGACCAACGGGAGGCAGTAGTGTCCACAAAGATTTGAGGTATAGTGTGAATCAAAATAAAGATATTTGTTTAAATTCGTTTAGCATTCTAGTGTATCAGATCAGCTCAGTAAGACTACGATTAAAACCGTAAAGGCATGGTTTAATTATCGTCTTTCCACAGGAAAAGTGTAAAATGAACAAGGATTTAAATGAAATTCCTCAAACTCCTGATTTACTATTTAATTATTTGTTTTTCTAATAGTGTTTATGACATAATTAGATTACTAATTAGCCCTTCAGCTCATGGACGGTTTTATTTAGGGTTTTGGTTTTAGGTTGAAATTAAATAATTAAATCTGAACCATTTTTTAAAATCAAAAATCCTCCATGCTGAACAATGTGGTGTTTCGGTCGCGGTCTAATACAGTCTGGTCATTTCTTTACATTTCCTGACGTTTGCCACCTGTTTTTAACCCTCGAACCCCTCCAGGTCCCGCGCACTCAGACTAAGCTCAGCACCATGTTGGAGAAGCTCGGCATGAACTACGAGGGCCGACCTCACTGCGGCCTGGACGACTCGCGCAACATCGCCAGGATAGCCATTCGCATGCTGCAGGACGGGTGTCAGCTGCGCGTCAACGAGCGCATCCACGGCGGCCAGCTGCTCCCGGTTCCCAGCTCGGCGCCGGTGGAAGGAGCGCCGCCGCCCCGTACCCCCGGCAGCAGAGATTAGAGCCAGAAACGTCAGCCTTAAAGCCGGTCTTCACCCACATCGCTTACAGGGAGAGAAAAGCACTTCAATCTGAGCTTAAAGCTGTAAGTGGAGTCACTGTGCGTTGAGGTCTCATTCTGACGGAATATTTTTACACCAGCAGACTAGAAAAATTGATCATTCCTGCTGAATTCTCTCCATCTGATAGGTCTTTTTTGTTTTGTGTTTTGAATATATACAGTATGTGATTCCTAAAGATGCATATTAAAATTAAACATCAGCAACTGTTCATGAACCACACATCTTACAACTGTTATGTGCCATTTAAAGCCATCACATCTTTCCCAGTCTCAGAGAAATAATTTAAATTGATCAAACCTCTAAGTCTGTGTTGTATATGTGTTCTGTGTTTTAACTGAATAAATTTGCAAAGAAGCAATGGTCTCTGTTTTTTTTATTTTTATGTTTCATATAAAACTGTGTTCAATATTGCTATTTTTGCTGAAATTATAGAATAAGATGCTCAGTCAAATTAGTAACATGCATCTGAAGAGGTGAGTGTAACGTCACAATGGAAATGACCATTCAGAAGCAAGATTTTGTGTTTATAGTCCCCTTAAAATAAAGTAAATATTTTGTGTGAAGTCGTTGAACAAAGTGAAACAGTCTGTCTTCTGCATGGAGAAATACAGGGTACTCTAAATACAATAAATCAATATTTGCTCTGATTATGTGGCTTAGATGTTCTGAAAACTCATTTGAGATTCAAGAAACATTTTTTAGGAAAATGAAGCTGAATGTCGGTGCATTCAAACTGTTCTGTCAAAAGTTTTAAGATTTGTTCTACAATGACCTTTAGGGATAGTGTTGCTCACCTACCTAAGCTACATTTTTCCTCTTGGCACCAATCTCTTCTCTGATTGGCCAGTTTGACTGTTCCCTCTCCATCAAGCTAGGCTTAAAAATTGTCATAAAATCCTCATTTTTTGTTTAAGAGACTCATGTTGCTTTCCGTTAAGGGCCAGACAGACCATCGGGAGAACCGGGACATTTCCCAGTGGTCTGGCTGCTGACTTGGCCCGCTCAGCAATTGAAGACGATCAGACTGGGTGGTGCTTGATTTTTAACTAAACCATTTGTCCTCTGGCTCATTAGGGTATATGCCCTGCTGAACGTCGGTGTAACAGCATGGGGTACTTGTGGGACACGTTGCCAGCACTTCATGTGTTTGTGCCCCTGCACTTTTTTTATTTGTTTAATCCTTTAATATGCGTAAAGTACCGTTAGTTTACACGCGTACACAAGTTAATGCTATCTGCATTAACTTTTACAAGTTAATGCAGATAGCAGTGAATCACAGACCGGTGCTGCTTGTGAGTAGGGCAGTATGTTCGGCGACATCCGGATCCACCAAAAGGTAAAAAAAAAAAAACATTTGGCAATTTTTATTCCAAACAAGCTGATAAGTTAAATTATTCCTTTTCCTGCAGATAACCCAGCTCCGATTTCTTACTTAGGTAAATGGAACATTACTAGAAATGTAGCTTTGTGGTTTTTTAGAGGTTTAGACGCAACAATTGGACTTATATGCTACTGTCCATTCAGTTCAGCCTTAAAACGTCTCCAAAATTGGCACTTGCGTTTCAAAAGGCAGATTTTTGCATAATTAAACTGACCAATCAGGAGAGAGTTCGTTTTTTTGTGTTTAGAGAGCCTAGCAAACGAGTTCCACAGCGGCTATCAGTAGCTAACTTACTTTTTTGCCATTCCTAAATAGATCATAGTTGTTTAAGAAAATCTGTTTTCTCAAAGTTTCTTGAAAGTTTGATTGCTCACTTTCCAGTCAGCTTTTAGGTTTCACAATGTTCCCTAAAATTTGGACTTTCAAATGAAGTCAGTGATTGTAGCGGAATCAAAATGACCAATCAGAAGAAAAACGTAACACTGATTGGAATGTACATAAAGTGCATTGAGGTGGCGTGTTGTGAACTGACACCGTATAAATAACGTGAATTGAAACTGAAGATATAAATTAGTTCTAATCCTATTTAGCTAACATTACCGCTTTCATATTTATGTGAAGAGTGAATTCAGAACAGAAATCCGTTAAAAAAGTTATCCATCAAAAGTTTTCATTTTAGGTTTTTTTGGGTAGTTTGTGATACAGTTGCTTTAATAGCTTTACAAAGCTAGATGTACAATTGCAACATGTTTCAAAAGTGTGAGACACTGAAACTGTAATTCATTATCATTCAGAAAGTATTAACCAATGTGGAAATATAATTTCATTTTTAAATTGAATTAGTGCAATAATTATCTTTGTGGAGATAGAAATTATTTGAAATACCAAACATTAAAATGCATAGTTTTGTGGAAAATCTCTTCTTCACCAATCGGCTTTAGGATGATACTTCTACCTGAAGTACCTCATACAGACGAGGGTCTCCTGCTTTTCATCTGTGGTCGGAGCTGCTCACAATCATTCCCTGTTACGTGTTTTAAACACAGACGAAGGAAAACTCACAGAAATGCTTTTGTGATTTCCATCATGCAACCTTTATAGTCTCTGCATATCAAAGCAACATTTATAAATTAATGTTTAGGCACATTAAGTACATGTAAAATGAAATATTTCTATATCATCATTTCAGTGAAATAGTAACTCATGGAACCAAATGTGTTTAAATCTCAAAACATTATTGGCATTGAGGTCATGCTGATTTACTGTGGTTTAATTTGAGACTTTATTATTTCAATACTTTCGTGGTTTTTTGTGTGTGTGGCTAAAACCCAGGAGCTTTCTCTGCTGGTGATGATCTGATCACTGACAGCTGCTGTACAGTGACACTTTGTTGCTGATGTCCTCCAGAATGAGGCGGGCGGCTCGCTCCAGCTCGGCCAGAACTTCTGCTTTCTCCTCCAGGAGCCGCTGGTTGACCTCGTACGAGTTCTCAAGCTCTGGAGACGTGAAGTAAAAAAGTAGAAGCGATGTTTTATTAAAAATAACCAGATTTCATATTGTGAGACTTTATTGGGATATTTATTGGTTAGGATTCTCAAACTGTGCACCTTTGAGTCTCTGCAGCTTGCTGCTGCTCTGTGCAATCAGCTCTCTGGCCTCCCGCTGCAGCTCGTCCGCTCTCCTCCTCGCCTTCAGCGTCGACTCCCCTTTATCCTCCACATGGTCCTCCACCACCTCTAATTTATCTTTTAGGTCCTCATCAAACTCCTACAAACAGATGTGAAAAATTAAAGTGGAAGACTTTTAAGGTGGGCTGCTGTGAAGGACCCCAGGTTGCTGAGGTTTGAGACCTTCTGAGCCTCCTCTGCTATCAGCTTGGCCCGTTCGGAGACCCGCTCGGCCGTTTCCACTTTCTGGTTCATCTCCAGGTTGTTCTGCCTCAGCAGGCCGAGCTCCCGCTCCAGCTCCAGCAGACGACCGGTGGTCTCACTGACCTTCTGCTCGGAGTGTTCTGTTTCTGACTCCACCTGAAACATGCAGCCATTTTAAAAGGAATACGGCAAAGTATTGGGTAAACTGATCTTTGATGGAGTCATTTTTTTAATGCTTTTTCTTGGTCAAACTCACAGAGTTGAGCAGGTCATTGGTTTCTTTTATGTTGTCCTTAGCCAGCTGCATGGCGTCCTGGGCGAGGCTTTGAGCACGCTCAGTCTTATCCAGGGCTGCCTTCACTGTGTCTGCATTCTCCTTCAAACTTGATGCCTTCTCACTAATGAAAAAAAATATATATCTTTGATATCTTTAAAATTTGCTTCCAGAGTTTCCTTTAATCTTTTCTCTAGAAATTGTCTTTTTTCCTCTGTCTGGGTTCAGCTCATGTGTAAAGATGGCGTATCTGAGCACAGTGGAAGAAGTTCTGCAGAGGTATCCTGATCCGGTTTGACTCTAGGGCTTACCTCGCTGATTTGGCCTGGTTCAGGAGATACTCTGCGCTTCGGATGTCCTCGGCACTCTGGCTGAGGATCACCTCCACACTGGTCAGCGTGCCGACCTTCTCCCTGATCTCATTGGTCAGCTCCTGCAGCTTCTCTGCCGACGTCGGCATCTCCAGAGCCAGCACCTCATTGGCCACTGCCTCGATCACAGAAGCGTTGGCCCTCTCATCTGGAACATTAAAGACAAATCAGCTGTTATGTAGCTCGATTAACTCTGGTTAGCTTGAGAGCTGGTGATAAACTTACTGGTCAGCAGGTCTCGTATCTCTTTGATGAGGTCCCGGAGCTGGCTGTTGCTCTGCTCTACTCTTTCTTTGCTGCGTTTGGATGAGATCAGCACCTCCCTAGCCTTGGCGTTGGCCTCATTTGCACGGATGTTTGCCTCCCACACCTGAGCGTAAAAAAAAGTCACACTCTCATCCGACTACATTCCTACAAATTCTCTGGTTGGATATTGTTGTTTCAAGACTCAAATCTCCAGAGTTCATTTGTGAATCGTACAGTAGTCGGTCGATGGATGGATGGTAAATTTTCCCCTGTAAATGTAAACTCTGACTCACCATCCTGGAGAGCTTCTCCACTTCCTCCATCGCCTGCTGGATCTCCTGGTCCAGGTTCTGAGAGGATTTCAAGGCAGTTTCAGAGGTTGTGACAAAGCCGCTGCAGCCGTCTCCTCCACAGTGGGGCGCTCCGTCTTCCCTGACACAACCGAATCCTCCGCAGGAGGAGCAGCTCTCCCCCTCAGCTGAACCACCACACATCTGCATAAACATCATGATTATAGGTAGGCGACCAGCTGAAGTTGCGTTTTTATTGATCCAGTCCTCCGCTGTCTATCACCTTCTCGCTAAGCGGAGACAAGTCAAACTTGTCCAGCTCATTGGACAGTTTGTCCAGCTTCTGAGTGTTTCTCTGGTTTTTACGGTCAAACTCCTTCTGACTGCCGTTCAGTTTGTCCTCAGTGGTTTTCCGTAACGCCGCCGACTGCTCCACTGTGTTGCCAGGGTCACTGGTGGCTGCCTTGGAGCGCAGCTCTGCATTTTGGGACTCCATGTGTGCAGCAGAAATTGTGCTCATGGCTCCTAAAAACCATAAAGTTGTGGAAACAGATATTTTATTTAATAAAAAAAATAAATAAAAAAATTCATTTTCAGTCGAAGTCCAGACCTCAACCTGTTTACTGAAACTGAACTCAAATATATTGGCATAAACAGCCAGATTTGTTTAATATCTGTTGGACGTTAAATTAGTAATCATGTCTGGATTATGAGGAAGTTGATTTCTCACCATGGATGTTGGCGTTCTTGATGTTGTGCACCTGCTGTCTGAGTTCTTGGACGTGTTGCTCCAGCTTGTTGGCCTCAGCAGTCAGCGCGTCTAAGTCCGTCTCCGTGAGGTTTTTGTCACCGTCAGCAAGAATCAGCTTCTCCTCAGTCGTATTCAGCTTCCCGTTGAGGAACGACATCAATCCACTGGCAGCACAAATAGATCTCAATGAAGAATCTGCAAGCTTAGTGTTGATGTTTCCATATTACTACATACGTAATCTGATTCATCAGGTCCTGGACGCTCTCCAGCTTATCTGCGGCGGTCTTGTTTTGCACGATCTCCCTGACAGCCCTGGCGTTTCTCTCCAGACTGTCGACCAGCTCCTTGTACGGCGCCGTCACCCCAGTGGTTAGCAGCTCAGTGACCCGGGCCTCCAGGCGACGAGTCTGATTGGTCAGCTCGCCGACGACAACGTCCCAGACGGGGAAGCACTGGTGGCAGGGTTCACAGGTGGGGAACTCTCCCTTGTAGCCCCTGGCACACTGGTCACAGCGAAGCCCTGAGAAACCATCCAAGCAGGTGCACTGCCCTGTGGCTCGGTGACACTGCTCGCTGGAGATTCCCCGCTGGTCGCAGTTGCAGGCTGGAATCACATTTAAAGCTCGGTTTGAAGCCCTCTGTAGAGTCATTTCTAGAAGCTACCTTTTAGAATTGGCAAATTTGGCTAAAGGCCTATCTTATTTGGTGAACTGTAACCTCATATTTTCTTGAAGAAATTTCCAGAAACGTTGTACTTATTACTTCAGGAACTTCCAAGTTGCATTTCTTGGACTAACAAGGTGAGTTTGTGGGTCGTTCTGTATTATACATCGATTTGAAACCTGGCAATTTCCAGAAAATTACAGTCTAATAACCTGGGGCCGTATTCACAAAGACTCTTATCTTACTGCTAGGTGTTACGCCTAGCTCGTGCTAAAAGGTCTTATGTAGGAGTTGTCGTCTAAAACCTATTCACAAATGCACTAAGAGCTACTTTTACGTAGGACAAATCCCTAAACGTAAGTTAAGAGTGACGTCCCGTTGCTATGGAAAACGTCATTTCCTATGCATGAGTAAATAGACGGACAGCAGTGTTATTGGTTGTTGAATGACCTGTGTGAAACCAGGAATTGGAAAACTTCAATGTCGATAAAAGCGTGATTATGAACAGCGCAAATAGAAGAAATAATGCACAATAACATCTTTGTGTCGGCCACGAGACAGACACTTCATACAACTTACACACAATAGCCTACTTACAGAGAGGGTGAAGTTTAAAAACGAACAAAACGTGAAATGTATCATATTATCCTGCCTAACGGCTGCTGATTGCTGGGATAAAATCCAGCCCCCGCTTCCACGCGACCCTGAATTGGATGAAAGCGGGATAGATAATGGACGGATGGATGCATCGTATTAAGGGAGTGATTGCAAGTAGGCTGTAAAAAAAATTAGTGGCGAGAAAAAAGCAAGGAAATCTAACTGGTCGCAGGACCGATTATTACTACTGGCACAGTTGGTACTGGAGAGGAGGACGGTCCTCAAAGAGCGATTCGGAGCCGGGATTACGAATAAGAAGAAACGGGAGGCATGGGTGGAAAGGTAACTTTTACTGAATTCACAGGTTTCTTTCTTGAATTGAGAGATTACTTTGAAATTATTTTCAAATGTTTACAGGTTATTTGGTAACTTGTAGCTTTGTAGTTTCTGAAACATACTTCCACCGGTTTAGTTGTTTTGTTGTTAAACCAGAACATAAAAGTTACCGTTCCTTTACTTTAAGTATTTTGAATACTTTAAAGGTATTGTAGGTGATGGGACTGTATTGTCTTATAACCTGGTTCTTTCTGTAACACCCCATTTTCCTCCAACTTACTGATTTTTTTTTATGGAACTTCCATGACACTTAAGTGGAATATGCTGTATTATGAAGTGATGTGTAACATTTAAAAGTTAGTTTTATAGAATATGAAGGGTAGTTTACTTGACTTTAGAAGGGATTTTTAACGCTGCTGTCAGGAAATTAAAGATTGCTTTCATTGAACATACAAGTCTTGTTTTTTACTAGCTGACACTTTTATGGGACCAGGCGGTTTTATGAGCCTTTTAGCCTAGAATTCAGTGGTTACTTTCCCCCCTACCTGTCTGAATTTACAAGGTGTTATTAATTACTTGCTTACATAAGAGATAAGACTGCATCATGTTAACCTCCCAAGTTTGGGTCTGAGCACAGACAAATTTTTTTTTTTTCCAAACCTCCTATGGGAGAGAGATTGAATGATTGTGAGTCAAGCAAAAGGAATGCAGGGTATTTAACAGCTATACAACCATTGCCGCACAACGGAAACCTAAGGATTGGTTTCTGTCATGATTACATGTGACGTTTGACTCTAGAAACTTAGATTAAGCTGAAATCTACACATATTAAGTAATGGGAAACCTCTCAAATAGTGTGACAGCAGAGAACATCTCTCCCACTCACTTCTCACACAGTTCCCACGAAGCAGAAGCATTACAGAATCATCTGTGCACATAGGAAGCAGCACACAGCTGGTGTAACAGCTCAAAAGAGTGCAGCTGGAAGATATTAGGAATCCTGGGAAAGTGTTGGTCCGTAACAAAACACGGATGCTCGGGAATCTTGGAGAACATCTGGTTCTCATGAGCGTGATCTCTCCCGTATCAGTCTCATTTCTCGTCATGTTGTCAACTTTTTCTGGGTCTAGCTACCGTGCCACCCAATCTGATGACAGCTTTTTGAGGGATTACTTGGTTATTCAGTGCTTCTGAAACACTGGTGTTTTTTGGGGCTGAAAAATAATATAGCCATACAAAAGAAGGAATGTAACCTCAGAACACAGAGCTTCGTTTTGTTACGTATTCCGTTACTTTGCTTAATCCTTGTACTGTATTCTGAATACTTGGAATACTTCCCCTTTAAAACAGCATTTAAGTCCATTAAATGTCACAAAATGCACTGGTAGCTACTCCTGCAGGAAAACAGAGGGCATTTATTAATTAATATTAAACATTATTAATACTAAACAGTACTGACTGGGAAAAAAGAAAGTATTTAATTATTTTTGGCACAACACTGCTACCTCTCAGTGATCTAAAAGCAAACAAACGAACTGGTTTTTAGCTGTAATATCTCTTTACATTTTATTAGATTTTATTTTTAGTCAATTGAAATGAAGTTTAGCAGTTTATCAGCCAGAGCCAATTAGGCTAATTGCGACTTTCTGTTATAAATAAAATACAAATACAATACAATACAAAAATATAATACAAATACAAAGCTATATCCTTGTAGCCATAATGTTCGGGAAACCTATCACAATATATAATCAAGCTAATGTCATGTCAGATACAGAAACACTGTAACGGTTAGAAATTACCTAAATATAATAATATATATAATAATATATATATAATATAATACAGGCCCTGTCAAATAATGGACAAAATAAAAACAGTGGTAGAGGATTTTGTTTTGTTTTTGTACAGCAGTGCAGTGACTTAATTTTTTTGTAAC
This sequence comes from Apricaphanius iberus, assembly GCA_028564705.1. Lineage (NCBI taxonomy): Eukaryota > Metazoa > Chordata > Actinopteri > Cyprinodontiformes > Aphaniidae > Apricaphanius > Apricaphanius iberus. Next base: position 1,174,182 of record JAPXFQ010002912.1, read on the forward strand.
TTTCACATACCTTTTAGGCTGGCCAGCTGGAAGCTTTATGTTTCTGGTTTGCTGTTGACATTGGTGATGTGCGGCGCTTCTTCAGACCCGCCAGCAAAAGTTTATACAAAAATTGGAACATTTTCCCACCTGGATCCACACTAACCTTTGCTAAAAATATTTTAGGTGGTAAAACGAATATGGCGCTTAATTCATTGATACCAAATTACAGCTGCTCCAGCAATCACTGCAGTTTTCCTGCATACTTTCCAGTTTGACACCAGATGCATAAGCGGTGCGACTCTATGACTATTGTTGCCAGATTTGATCTTTTCCGCCCGTGTTAACCACCATGGCTTTAGCTGAGCTTTTGTCAGGAATGCTTGAATGAAATCTAGCATCGTTTGAAAGAAATTAACTGTGAGAGAGCGCCATTGAATGCATAATTTCCTTCACTTCTAGTAGGTTTATTTGGCTGCTTCCTAATACTTATATCTCCATCTTTCAGGTGGAAAGTGGAAAACACACAAGTATCCCAATGGTATTACGAAAGTAGCTGTATTCAGAATACCATGTTTAAAAATTGTAACTGTAACGGAATACAGTTACTCATAATTAGTATTTTAAATACGTACCGCCGGTACATGTATTCCATTACTAACAAAAACTATACATATATGTATAAGATTTCTTTATTTCTTATTTTTGTTTTTTTACTTTATGTGATATTATTACTAATTACTATCTATATCTATGCATCTTTATATATCTAGTACTATAAATACTTGTTTTGAATTAGCTTGATTAAGTCTAATGTTCATTTCATCACTTCTTGACCAAGTGGCTCAAATAGGACTAGTCTTGACGTAACAAATTGGATTCAATTTCATTCCAGCTGTTCTGAACTTTAATTTATTGTAATGAATGAAAATAAATTGGATTAAAATAGATAACATATTTGATTGTATGTATTTAAATTAATGATTTATTTTTGGTATGAAATGATGGTTCATAAATTCAACTGAATAAATCTGATAACTGACCTGGTCTGCACCGAATTGGCTAAGTTAATCTCACTCATATACATAAACCATGTAAGAACAGATTAGCTCTCTCTCATATGTGCTGTAAACGCTTGTAATGAGTGATAAAGTCCTACCGTGGCATTTGACCTCTGGGTCTCCCCAGAAGAGTTCTTTGCATTCTCGACACGTCCTGCCACCGAAACCTGGTTTGCACACACACTGACCCGTAACCTACAGGAAAGAAACAACACAAATTTGGTCAGTTCATACAATTTTAACCCCTCACTGTCAAATATTTTCTACATGTTCTTGTTTCCCATATGGAGACAATGGAGTTTTGTAGTGTTTTTTTTACCACCCATGCAGCTGAAAAAAAAAGTGTATTCAGTTGTTCCACTGTTTATTCTGATACTTCCTTCCTTCGCTGGAGACATCCCAGTAAACACAGAGAACCTAAGATCAGTGGAAGCTGTTTTTCTTTTTTTGTATGCAGATGTGTGCATTTATTGAAAACAAAGTAGGAAAAAAAAGCAACAACAAAAAAACGGATAAATTCCCTTGTAGCTGGAGTCAATATATCAAAGTAGTTACACAAACACAGATCAGTGTGTTTAGCAGAGAAGATAACAGGGCTCTGCTGTTTTCCTTTTTAGGAAGAATTCCCATGTCCGTCTCCATATGGAGAAACTTTGGCAATAGCAGCTCATTAAAAGGCAACAGCTCAGCTGTAGAACCTATTGGAGGCATTTTGATTTTTTTAATTTATTAAACATTTAGTTTGGTCATATTTTGCTTCAAAATAGTTTTGAATTTGTAAATTCCTTACAGTTGCTCCCATTTTTCCTTAACTTTCCAAATCTGTCACATTCTTTGGGAGTTATTGTTTGATCACCATTTGTTGGTTATTCTCTTTCCATATTCCATTTATTTTACTTGTATTCTGTTCCTTATACATCCATCCATCCATTTTCTTAACCGCTTAATCCTTTATGGGTCGCGGGGGTGCTGGTGCCTATCTCCAGCTGTCAACGGGCGAGAGGCAGGGTACACCCTGGACAGGTCGCCAGTCCATCACAGGGCAGGACAAACAGGACAAACAACCATGCACACACTCACACCTAAGGACAATTTACAGTGATCAATTAACCTGACAGTCATGTTTTTGGAATGTGGGAGGAAGCCAGAGTACCTGGAGGGAACCCACGCATGCACGGGGAGAACAGGCAAACTCCATGCAGAAAGACCCTGGGCTGGGATACGAACCCACAACCTTCTTGCTGCAAGGCAACAGTGCTAACCACTGCACCACCGTGCAGCCCGTTCCTTATACATATGAAAGTATTTCATCCTTGAGTGTTCTTCTCCCTTTCTGTTAATTAGTCCTCCCCCCCAGTTGTCCTACTTTCTCCTAACCACAGCTGTACTGTATTTCCTCTGAATAACTCATCTGGTTCTCTTATCACTGTACTTCGCTGCCTCAGTATCTAAGTATCTGATTTTCCATTGTTCATTGCTTGATTCTTCCGTTCTTCCAGTTAGTTCAACCGCATTCATACGTCATTTCATATCCTGTACGTTTTCTTTTCATTACTACATCTTCAAATATGCAACACTCAAGAGGTAAACCTGAAAGTTCTGCTTGTAGATCCAGACAGTTAGAATGGGTTAAATATTATCCTTCAAAACAATGTTGCAAGTGTAACCACAAAACTTTAAAGTGCCTCCCTCAAGAAATGACGAGCAGAACCCAGCGCTGCCTGCCAGATTGTCCAACTTGTGCGTGGGAAACTAACTTTCTTAGTTTTTCTCCTGGTTTTTGAATCAGATGATAACAGCAACACCTACAGAAGCTCAAGCATATGCAAGCAACTTCAATAAGCAATATTCCCCAAAAATGCCTTAATACCTTAAATCAGAAATATTTTTCTCATATTATTATGGAGGCTATGTTTTCAGCTCAGCCTCTGACCCACCTCATCGCAGGATGACCCGACGGAGTGCACAGGGTCGCAGTCGCAGCGTTGGCAGCCTGTCCCACTGGCGAGGTTCCAGGTATCGGGAGCACACTGGTCACAGTTCTGTCCGACCACATTGGGCTGGCAGGAACACTGGCCGCTACGCTGGTCACAGCGGCAGTTGCCAGGGGACGAACAGACGTAAGGTGCCGTCCCCATCGAGTTGCACATGCACTCTTTTAAAATGGAGGACAGCAGATAAATGGTACTCACATTACTGAGGTGATTCAGTATTTCATTGTTAATTCTAAGGTGACAGACTTTCTTGGAGCGGTCTTCAAGCTTTCGAGAGCTTTGAGTTTACGAGTCAGTTCATAATAGGCCCTAAACAGCCTCAGAAAGTAACCTGTTGGTTCCAGGGAAGTAAGTTGTAAGTCTCAGCATTTTACTCTGCAGTTACAGATATATGGACCATTATTGACTTTTTTTCTCTTTGGTACAAGAAACAAGTTGTTATAGAAAATTGTATTGCAGTATAAGTTTTTATTTCATTACTCACAGTGCCTAGATAAAACATTGCTTAGTTATTGCTGAGTTATACTTAGTTATTCCTGAGTTATGCTTAGTTATGCTTAGTTATTGCTGAGTTATGCTTAGTTATGCTGTCCTGTGATGCACCCTGTTTGACTGCTAAAACAGAGTGTCCCTTCTCTCAGCAATTTCTTATCTGCAACCATGTATGAAGTTGTTTGTTATCTCAGAGCTGATTAATGAACCGGTCAGCAACAGATCCTATAGGGTTCGGTTAAAAAAGTATATATATACTTGTGACTTTGTGAAGTAAGGCAGAGCTCTATGTGAGCTTTCCATGCTGCATGTCAAATAAACTTTGTACAAAGAAAGCTGACACTTGGTTTTTCCTCACTGGAAGTCTCTCAAACAAACAGTTTTCCACGACACAAGTATGCACATGTAAATGATTGTGGCTGGAAAAATTATTGAGCTAATTTAGATTTATCATTTGATTAATTGATTTATTGTGAAAGGATGTGAATCTAACCTTTCAAAAGTCACTGGTTACCAACTCAAGTATGTAAAGTTCAACGTAAAGTTGTGAAACTATATTGTGAAAGTAACTTGGAAGTTCCAGGAATTTTAGGTCATTTTAGGGAAAGTAACTTTCAAATTCTAGAAAAACACTCTGGATTTGGGAACGCTGCTTTAAAAGCGAGCTCGCTTAAATTCTCAATTAAGACTCAAAAGAAAAGCTTTAGGATCTAGAAAGTAACCTCTAAGACCTAAAAAGTAACTTTCTGAAAAGTAACCTGCAAGTATACCGTTTTCATCTAATAGCTCATTCGGAATCAGATTTTAATAGCAAAACTACCATTTTCCCTCTATAATCTTTTGCTACGTGTTAGAAATGATGGAAAACTGTGTATTTGTAACCAGCTTCCAGAAACAAGGAGCAAAAAGACATTGAGAAGAACTGGATTTAATGAAAATAACCCCTAAATATGTAAAGAAGTTCAGAAAGTTTAAAGAATCATTGCTCAAGATCTGTTAAAAAAGTTCCCAGATAGTCTGGCTGCTTGTAAGCAAAACATAAAACTTTTCATTTTATATAAAACGCAAGTCGGGGGAATCTCTTTAGATGAGTAGGGATTTAACCAATAGCTGCCCATGCTGCATTCAAACACAGCTGGGAAACTATGCTATCAAAGTATCAAAACAACTTATTTGTAAACATGGGGAAAGTATTTTTTAAACATTTATAAACATTAACACTAAATGTTTTCAAATGGTTACAATATTTTCTACTCTGGCTATGTGTGCTTGTACTATTTTATTCATACGAAAAATATCCAAACAAATATCCAGTCAGTTCTACACTTGCAACTATTATAAGTTATACAACATAATAAATTTTTTAAAAATCTAATTAATTTAAGGAATAGAAAGTTCTCTAATGCTGATCAAAGTAAAAAGAAAAGGCATATGGACATTGGGATTAATAGTTCTTGATTGAAGTGCACTGAAAACGTACCAAATCTTGACTTTAAAACTGGGACCGAACCCTGATTTTTGTGTACAGTAACACCCTTAGTAAAAAGCAAAACAAAGCCTTCTATATCATCATATTGGACATCATATTGTCCAATTCAGAACAAAAGTTGGTCAAGGACATAAGCAGTTATGTTCCTGGATCTATACTCACTCCGACAGCTCTGTGTTGCTGCATTGCCGTAATATCCTTCTTTGCATTGGTGGCATGAGTGGCCCTGCGAATGGTACAGACATTTGAGACAGGCTCCTGTGCGGACATCACAGGATCCAGGGTCATGCATGTCGATGTTGTTGTTGCAATCACAGGGTGTGCAGCGGCCACCAGGAATGAGAGGGTTTCCATAATAACCTGGGGCACACTCATCACACCTGGTTCCTGGATGAGGAAAGAAAACAGAGTAAAAAAAAAGGTAAATTACAGGGAGGCAGAAAAGTTGTTTGTGTGGGTTGAAGATATGATGACAAAATGGCACTGTTGTGACGCTTACGTTAAAACAAATCTCTCAAATACGTTTACACACCTTTGTAGCCGTGGCTGCACACACACACCAGCTGATTGGTTAAAAGGTAACAGCTGTCTGCAAACTGACGACCACTACGCGGCCCATCTGGACACATGCAGGGACGACAGTGGCTCCCTGATCCCAGCTCGGGGTCGCCATGGTAACCATTCATACATCTAAAAAAAAAAAAGAGACTCATTTGTTTCAAATTTGTTTTATTAAACTTACATTAACTCTGACTGACAGATTAAATTATAAGCACAGAGGAAGGAAAGTAACCTGGTTCACTCAGCTGTTTCAGTCTGAACCTGAAGCTCTATTTAAATGTGGAGTTCCCCAAGGATCCATTCTGGGCCCGTTTTTGTTCTGTTTTATATCTGGCTGTTTTTTCGCCGCTTTATGTATAATACTCAGATGTGTCTGGTCCTAGTGATAAAACTACCCAACCCTTGTAGCTAGACAGGCTAAATAGCATCTAACAAAGTTGTAGCTATTGTCAAGGTGAAAGATGGGATATATTTTACAGGAATTACCTCATAGAAAGCAGCCTTCACATCAAATGTTATTTCATATTGACATTTGGCATCTATTTCCTTGTCACCACATCCTACCTCTCACAGTGATGTCCCGCCGTGAAGTCTCTGCAACCCTGACATTCTCCCGTCTGAGGGTGACAGTCATCGCTGTGGCCGTTACACTGACACAGTCGGCACTGAGGGAACCCCCAAAAACCTGGTAAGCAGTGGGAACACTGGCGTCCGGTAGCTCCCAGTACGCACTCACACTGACCAGTCGATTCGTGACAGAAAGGAGTCACAGAGCCCAGCGGGTCGCAGGCGCAGGCTAGGGGTTAAAGTAGCATTAATGAGGGAAAAGGTTGGGCACCTTACAGCAAAGGGAAGTGAATTTTGACACTCACATCTGCAGCCAGAAGGACTGAACTGGAATGTAGCCGGAGCACAGTGGTCGCAGTTTCTGCCAACCACGTTGGATCGACATCGACACTGACCCCCGCTGGGGTCGCAGACGCTGCTGATGGAACCCTGAGGGTCGCAGTGGCAAGCTAGGTGGAAAGAGAAAAGAAACCCAAAGCAGTTTTAGTCCTGTTTTTACCAACACAAAGTAGTGAACAGTCACAAAGGAGAAGGAAACAGTTTTTTTAACATGAACAAAGTTAAATCATTGTGTTCTTGTGGCCCTGATTTGCCTGTATTTGAAGGCTGTTCTTGATGCGTGTTCAGTGCAGAAACTTTATGTCTTGTGTGGTGTACAAAAATGTGAAGGTGCTGAGCTGCAATATGAGAAACTTCCTTGGACTACTACACCAGAGTTCTTGTGAAGTATGAAAAGTCTTAACGACAAAGAGTATGCATTGGCCTTGTGCACTAGATAATATGTCTCTTATGGAAAGGAAAAATGATTGTTTAAAGAAAGCCCAAAGAATTTCCATTTTAAATAAGTCAGATAAGACAAAAATGTAACTTTTTCTCCTACAAACAGAACTCTGAGCAGAGAAAAACTAATGGAGCAACCTGAATACACCATCCCATACCAAAACCCACTTGTGGCAGCATCATGCTGTGAGACTGTTTCTCTTTAGCAGGCCACCGCTAACTTACAACCCTTTGAGGACTTTACAGAACAGCTGTATTCTTTCTGATTATATGTATAATTACTTATTAGGTATGGAGTCGTTTAACTGCAAGAGTTATGCAATAAATTCAGGAGCAGTATCCTGTTATAACAAAAAAAAATCTTGTTTTAACAAGACACTCTGTTTAACGGTAACGTTTAGTTGTTTTATTGAGATATGATTTATATAAAGTTGTTAAGAGATTGAGATTTCTTGTTAAAACAAAAGATGATAACTGTAAAACAGCAACACCTCTTGGGATGTTTTAACATCAAAGAAAAGGGGAGAGTCAAAGGGAATTTCCTTATGCCTTTTTTAAAGTTATAATCTGTCAGAGCAACAGTTTTATTTTTAATTCAAACCAGAAACTCTAGTTTTATATGTCGTTATGATGAGAGTTTCTCATTTTAAGGAGATCCTGCTCCTGAATTTACCTACAAGCTTTGGTAGTTAAACGCTTTCATAATTGGGTGAGTTTAATTTAAGGGGTATTGCTGTACTGTATTTTATTTTTGGGGTACCAGAGTAAAAGGGGTTTAATATCAATACAAAGAATGCAGGAAAGGGAAAATGTGCAAACCATACATAATTTTCCTTCCACTTTAGAGTTATGTCCTAGTTTGTTCTGGTCTGTTGTATAATATAACTCCAAAAAAACATTCAAAAAGGTGTTTTTATCTGCGCGTTTTGTTAACTTAACTTTTATTTTATTTTTCCTTAGATTTTCTTTCAGTTTTCTGTTTTTTTTCTTTAAAAAACTATTCACAAATTTAAAAAATGACAAATATTGCTACACAAATAAAAAGAAGGACCTAAAAGATTTGATAAGCAGCCACTTATGTCGTAACTTAAACAAACAAAAGCCTTTAACTACATACTCATTGCGCCTTTGTGCAGAAGAGCAGAGACGCTGAAGATGTACTCATTGCAAATGTCTGTCATCGGGCTTTTGATGACGCTCCGACTGCTTTCCAAACATCTGTAGCGCTGGAACGTATCCCACGCTTCTGCACCCTCCGTCCCATGAAACATTTCCATCTCACTGACCTGGGGCATCAACACCAGCTAAAAACAGAGACGGGGGTTATGGGAGTATTTCATTGCTTCAGCGATGTCATACAACCTTATGTGGAGTTCTTGGATCGTCTCAGGAGGATTTTCGAGCAAATAAACATTTAGAGAAATGCAAACATACAGAGTCGATGAGCGTGTGTGGATTCTGGATGTGGCCGTCTGAGGAGTACCGCGGGAAGGTTAGACGAATCGTGTAGTTGAGTCCTTTCTCCAAGCACACCGGGGCCGCCAGCAGCACATGCCTGCAGCACATCTCAGGGTCAGTCTAAGGTATCAAAAACGGGGTGCCAGGGTTATGCAGTAAGCGCCTGTTTTTACCTAGATCCGGATGGGAGAGAGATGGACTGCTCGTCTCCGCTCAGGACGGAGTTGCTGCAGTGAGCGCTGTAACTCGGAGGGTTGAAGACGGGCCGCTCCACTCGAACCATCACTTGCTCCCACTGCTGGGGCAGCTGGAAACACAAAACGGGTGTAAAAATGCTTACTCTGTGGTTCATTCTGAACTCATAATGATTCATAATCATAAAGTTCACAGAGAGAGCTGCAGCAAAGCATCTGTTATGTTCTGATTTACTCTTTTCCTACACCTAAGTTCATAATTATTGTATTATCCAGAAATACTTTTATTGATTTTCACAAGGAAACAGGAATTATGTACAGTGCGTATTTGATCAGAATTATTAACAACTATTCGTAGCCTTTAACAGTGAACATATGCAAAGAGGAAGGTGTCACAACGACTCTTCATAGATCCTTTCGACAGCGTTTAATTTCCTTTAGAAATAAATAATGGTAAACTTGCAAAGCGCTTTATTTAGTCCGGAGGACCTCAAAGGGCTTCACACAGCATTCAATTGCCACCGAGCTGGGATTCCAACTGGCAACCCTCCGGTTATGATGAGACATGCCAGAATATACCTTTTTTTTATTAAACCATGACAAGTGTAAAGCTTGATAAACATTACTCTAACTGTAGTCAAAATGAGACAAACATCAAGTGTTTCCTCAACAACAACTCTATGAAATAAGTTTATTTGGAGAAAGACCTCACGTCCACTGTTAAGCATGGTGGAGTACCCGTAGTCCTGTGGATCTGTTTCTTTAATAAATGTCCTGGAAACCATGTTGAACTCTTAAATACCACAACATTTTTATGAAAATATCACAGTCTCCGTCACACAACAGACAATGGATCATCAATATGTGGTTCAGAATTATAATCACATCAGATAATCAGAAGGCGATCACTCATTTATAAAATGACCACAGTAGAACACAGAAAAACCTCTCCGTATGTTACCTGTGGCTCGTAGCGAACAAGTATGTCATAGTCCATCGACTCTGGGATGTTATTGACGTTGAACTCTATATACCCGCCTTCAGGGACATGTGCAAAGCCCATTCCGGTCCAGGTAGGGCTTCGGTCCTGAGGATAGGCCCTCGCAATGGATTTGACACCCTGAGACACAGAAGTGACTTTTCAAAATGCTGGAGTAGGTCTATCAGAAAAGGAAGCAACATTTAAAACCAGTTTTACACACTAACAGGTCCGAGTTGGGCCTCTTCAGCTTCATAGGTGTAGTGATCCAAAGCGATGAAGTAGAAGCCGGACTCTACTTGATCACACCTGCGACCAGACATGTGCTCCCGGCACACACACTGTCCTGATTGGGGATTGCAGCTATGCAGAAAGAAGGCAGGAATGAAATACAACAGCTTCATTTTTACTATTGAAGGCTTTGTGAATCAAAAACATGAAACTACATTTAACTAGGACTGTCAGCATTTATAAAAGGGGTCCAAACATACAGACGTGGACAAAATTGTTGGTACCCTTCATTAAATCAAAGAAAAACTCATAATGGTCGCAGAAATAACTTTAATCTGACAAAAGTAATAATAAATAAAAATTATATAAATGTTGACCAATGAAAGTCAGACATTGCTTTTCATCCATGCTTCAACGGAATTATTTAAAAAATAAATGCATGAAAAAGGCCTGGACAAAAATGATGGTACCCACAACTTAATATTTGGTTACAGAAGCTTTTGAGGCAATCACTGCAATCAAATGATTCCTGTAACTGTCAATGAGACTTCTGCACCTCTCAGCAGGTATTTTGGCCCACTCCTCATGAGCAAACTGTTCTAGTTGTTTCCGGTTTGAAGGGCGCCTTTTCCAGACAGCACGTTTCAGCTCCTTCCAAAGATGCTCAATAGGATTGAGATCAGGGCTCATAGAAGGCCAGTGTTTTCCTCTTAGCCCTTCTTGGGTGTTTTTAGCTGTGTGTTTTGGGTCATTTTCCTGTTGTAAGACCCGTGACCTGCGACTGAGACCATGCTTTCTGACACTGGCCAGCACATTTCTCTCTAGAATCCCCTGATAGTCTTGAGATTTCATTGTACCCTGCACAGATTCAAGACACCCTGTGTCAGATGCAGCAAATCAGCCCCAGAACATAACCGAGCCTCCCCCATGTTTCACAGTAGGGACCGTGTTCTTTTCTAGATATGCTTCATTTTTCCGTCTGTGAACATAGAGCTGATGTGCCTTGGCAAAAAGTTAAATTTTTGTCTCATCTGTCCACAGGACATTCTCCCAGAAGCTTTGTGGCTCGTCAGCATGTAGTTTGGCATACTCCAGTCTGTTTTTTTTAATGATTTGTCCTCTGGCTCAAACAGCGAAGGATGTTCCGATCTGACACTGATGTTCCTTGAGCATAAAGTTCAGCTTGGATCTATTTTGAAGTCTTTCTAGGCTCTTTTGTTACCATTTGGATTATCCGTCTCTTTGATCTGTCATCAATTTTCCTCCTGCAGCCACGTCCAGGGAGGTTGGCTACAGTCCCATGGATCGTACATTACTGAATGACATGTGCAGCTGTAGTCACAGAAACATCTAGCTGCTTGGAGATGGTCTTATAGCCTTTACAGTTAACATGCTTGTCTATGATTTTCTTTCTCATCTCCTGAGACAACTCTTTCCTTTGCTTCCTCTGGTTTATATTGAGTGTGGTACACACCACGTCACCAAACAACACAGTGACTACCTGGAGTCCTATATATAGGCCCACTGAGTGATTACAGGATTGTAGACACCTAGGATGCTGATTAGTGGACATACCTTGGATTAACATGTCCCTTTGGTCACATTATTTTCATTCTTTTCTAGGGGTACCATCATTTTTGTCCAGGCCTGTTTCATGCATTTATTTTTTAAATAATTCTGTTGAAGCATGGATGAAAAGCAATGTCTGACTTTCATTGGTCAACATTTATATAATTTTTTATTTATTATTACTTTTGTCAGATTAAAGTTATTTCTGTGACCATTATGAGTTTTTCTTTTATTTAATGAAGGGTACCAACAATTTTGTCCACGTCTGTATATCAAATTTGCAGATGCGCTTCCAGGTGCAATAAATAGAGCAGTACCAATATTATTTGTGGGGGCAGTGTTGCGCAGAATAGGTCATTTGCAATCAGAGAAGGAACGAAGAAGAAGAAAACAGAAATAGTGGTATTTCTCCACCTAAGTGTTGCGATGCATGTGATAGCCAAACAGACCACTTTATTATACTGTGATAGCTCTTTTTATTTCTTTTTTTTGTTGTTGAAATTATCAAGATTTCCTGGGTAGCACACAAAGACAATGTAATTGTTATTATAACAATGATTCAAAAGTTTAGAAATTCACTAAAAATGCTGAAACTGCCCTAAAATACTATAAATATTGTGTCTGATACAAGTTAAGTTGTAAAACCCCAAGTCCTCAGGTTTATTCAAGGAACATTAATCCTTAAAAACAGTTAAAATTTTAAATCTCTTTACATGGTAGTAGCCCCTGGTGTTGGATTTTTGCTAAAGCAGAACAAACTTTTTCGGATCATACATCAAATTGTTATGAGGTGAGGTTTTTGTGTTTGAGTTTTGGTTAGTTCCTTTCTTTATTCTGTTTAAATGATTACTTTTGCTTATTTTTTGGCGTTCTGTTTTTCTCTGGGACTTTTGTGTTTTTATTTTCTCATTTCTTTGTTTCCATACTTCCTCCCCCTCCCTGCTTTTAGATGTTTTCACCTTGTTTTATGTACCCCTTTTTTGGTACCAGGGTACAATTTAGATTCTAATCAAAAGGGGCCATTTATATTGACACAGGCATTCCGGAAGATGAAATTCTTAAAAACCTGAAAAGGGGATCAATTTCAGGACTGAAGAAGATCAAAAGAAGGATGGAGGAAGAAGAGAGAAATAGCACTGCGGTGCTAATTTCTTTTAGAGAGGACGTCGTTTCGCAAAGGGTTACCCTGGGATTTATTTCCTATCTGGTCGGGGTGTGTATATATCTAGACATAGAAGGTTTTGATAGTGGTTTATGATTTGTATAGATTTTATGAGCAATATTGTTGAGCGTTAGTGAATTTTATAGGTCTGAGTAGCAATGGTGGTCCTGCGTTTAAATCCCGAACAAAATCTCCAGTTTTTTATTGTGTTAACATCATGAGTTGAGGTTCGAAGGAGGACCCAGACGCAGATCGATGGTTGGAGTGCTTATGGCTTGTCTTTATTTATTGTCCAAAAAGGTACGGGTCAGAACGGGAGGAAAACGAGGGAGACGTAGGTAGAGGCAGAAAGACGCATCAGTAGACCCAAATACGACAACGAACCAGCGGAGACGTAATGGCACAGGGAAACATATATACGCTGGGGAATAATCATAGGGAACTGGACACACTTGGGATCAATAACAACACAGAGACGGACAATCACAGGGAACACAAGGACAGATCCTGACAGTAAAAGAGTGATTTCAGTTGAAGAAAAAGAACCGACCACTTTATATTAGCCTTACATGTTCTGATAAATCCAAGGAAGCACAGATGTCTCCCCTAATGACTGAGTATAAGTTCATCTTTGTACATTCAGAGCCTGCTGACCCACTGAGCAAAACTACAAACTGTTTTCTGATTTGAAGTCTCAACCTGAAGAGGTATGGTTCAAAATATCTGGCAATATCCAATTTTTGAGGCAGTATGACTCAGATGAAGTAAAACCAGTTTATTTTTAATGTTTTTAGTTAGACCTACTTGTTGTTGACTGCTCCTCCGTGGTCGCAGTCACACGGTCTGCAACCATCCATGTCATTTGAAAGACCCCAGTGCTCCGGCTGTTTGTACAAAAAAAACCCAAAACAGATGATTCTGAGTCGCACACAACATAAAACAATCCTCACTGAATGTAACTTTATGTTTGGAGTCGTACCAGGCACTCATCGCAGTTGTGACCGGTGACAAGTCGCTTGCAGAAGCATTTTCCTGAGCCAGAATCACAGGGTGTTCCTCCTGGCATTGTTCCCACTGGGTTGCAAGTACAAGCTGCCAAAATATACGATTTAAATAAAAGTCACTCCTTACAAATTTCTCCTTATGGTTCAGTAAATATAACAGAAATATAGAACTGTTGATCTTACGCAAGCATCCATCTGGCCCTTGTCCTAGTCCATAGTGTCCCTGTCTGCAGTGGTCACAACGCTCTCCTTCCACGTTTAGTTTGCACCGGCACTGACCCGAGATCAGCCCAGCAACTACATCAGTCCGCGAGTCGCACAATCCACGCTTTAGGGATCCTTCCGGATCACAGTAACATGCTGTGAAGACACATTTAATTATCTTAAAAGGATGTGAAGAGTGAATACGAATAAGTTCTAGGCACCAGGTATTTTAAATGGTGAGTATAATTCCTGAATAAAAGCTTCTGAAATTGACAAAAATCCAGAACTTCAGGCCAAGAGAAACTCGACTACTTTGAAGTGTTTTTTGTTTACTGCGTTTTGCTTCATTTTAATGATGGAATGCCTGTAAGGTTCTGCCGAGGTTAAATTTATTCTGGAAGCCATTTTCTATCCCAAGTTGTGTTTCCTCAGCCTTATCTAATATTTTCTTCGCTAGGGATGACTAATTGCTATTTACCTATGTAAGATTTTACCCTTTGCTTGTAGATTTCATGGCCACAGCTGATATTTATTTTCTGTGCCTTGTTTTTTTTCCCTGGTTTATGACTTGTCACACATAGTTCTTTCTTTTCATTATCCCATTTTGCTCAAATCATATATATCAATAGTAGAATATTATAGTAGGAAACAATACATCAAACTGATACCTAAATAACAACAAAATCAAAGACTCTAGAAATAAGAAGGCTTTCAAGAGGAAAATCAAACGGACAATTGGGTCAGGCCACACAAGCATCCTTTTAGCTCAATTAGTGTGGAGTCACCTTAGAGCCAAGCTATACTACTGTTTTTATTTAGTATTTCTTTGATAAATTGTGACTTTTAAATGTTGTAGATGTAATGTATGCTTAGCTAATTGTTTGTTTTTATGTAAATATTGCACTGAGGGACCCTAGGAAGACTAGCAACCACTCTGTGGGAGTTACTGGGGAACCTAATAAACAATAAACAATAATAGCAGTCAAACTAATCAGAAAAGTTAAGCATGGCGATGTTGTTTTGCCCTACTTTTTGTTACAGTGTTACATTTAGTATTGGTTACTGATTTCCATGCCTGTTATAAGTCATCTTCCCAATTATCACCATTTCTTAATGCCCCACCTGATCAAACCTTTTCCTTATACTTTGATTTCTGGTGGCCACATCTGCTCCTAATTTCTCAATGTTACATATTTCCCAATTATTGATTGCCACGCCTGGTTCTAGTTTCTTATGGCCGCACTTTTTCATATGATTTCCCCTGCTTTCTACCCCGCGCTCTTTACCAGTTGTAAAGCTGTGGTCTATAGCAAGACATCATCAAGATAGAGGAGATTTGAACAGCCAATCTATTTCCGGTCCTCTGATCCGCTACTGTCAAAAATATGAATGAGAGTCAATGGAGGGATAAAACGTATTTTCTGATCCTGTTTTAAATGTTCATGGGATTTAATATATGATGTCCATTAATTTTAGCAATTGATTGTCTTTTAAAAAGTTAGTATTACATTAGTATGGGTCCCCTAGAGATTAGCATTATTTGACTACACAGCACTGTTCAGTTTGTTGTACTTTGTAGGTATCTACAATCATGCTATAACAACCAAATTGAGTTTTTCTAATGTAAATCTCCTTAATCTACATGGGGAGATGATTTCCAGATGGTAGTTAGTAAATAAGTTAAAGATCTCTTGGAAGATGTCAGCAAAGAACGTTTTCTTATAGAGTTCTTGTAAAAAGCCATTATCCACTGTTTATGTAGAGGAGACATACGTTCACAGATGTTGAAGTCTCTCAGGTCTCTGTTGGGGTGCTGGTAGAAGTAAGGCGCACACTGCTCGCACTGTCGGCCAACTGTGTTGTGCTGACAGTTGTCACACACGCCTCCACTGACATTACCGCCTGAAATGTACGTGTCGAGGTCGAAGTGACATGATGTGGAGTGCTGATTGCACTCGCACCCTGAAAAAAAGATGAGGCAAGAGACAAGTTGTCAGCTATTTTTTATAGCGATATCAAACATTTACTGTAGATTTTCACAGAAATTGACAAACAGTTATTTTTACTTGTGTAAAACCCAGGCTTTAAGATGGCACATAAAAGAGAATATTAATGAAAATATTTCAGCTTCTTTAACCATTTCGTTGAATTGCAAAAAATGTTCATAAATGTGATTATTTCTTTTGATACATATAGTGAGGCAAAAAAGTATTTGTCAGCCACCGATTGTGCAAGTTCTCCCAATTAAAAAGATGAGGGAAATAAAGTAAATCAAATTGTAGGATTAGTGCCCTAAATAACTATTTGGTGGATGACAAAATTTCTCCCTATTACTTTTTAACCTTGGTTGAAAATGACTAAGAATGTAGGTCTTCACCAGGTTTGCATCCACTGGAGCTGGTTTTGCCCATTCTTCCATGCAGATCTTCTCCAGAGCTGTGATGTTTTGGGGCTGTCGCTGGACAAAACTGACTTTAAACTCCTTAGAGAATCGGTGGAGGGAGAATTTCATTAATACAGTCGTCCTGTCATCTTTGCAGAAAAGCCGCCCCAAAGCAAAATGGTTTTCTTGGGATGCAGCTCAGCATTCCTCTCCCTCCCAACATGTAGTGGCATTTATACCAGAGTTCTAGTTTGATCACATCTGACTTCATACCTTTCTCCAAATCGTCCTCTTGATCATCCAGATGGTTTCTGACAAACTTTGAAAGGGCCTGAGTTTAAGCAGGGGGACCTTTTGAGCGCTGCAGGATTTAATACATGACCACCTAGTGACCTACTAATAGTAACCTTTGTTACTGTGCTCCCAGCTGACTTCATGTCATTGACCAGTTCCACCAGTGTGGTTCTGGGCAGTTTCCTCTCCATTCTCAAGTACCCCATGAGGTGAGATATTGGATGGAGCCTCAGGGTAAAGGAGTTTGTAAGTGATCTTGTATTTATTCAATTTTCCAATTACTTTTCCAACAGCTGATCTCTTCTCTCCAAGCTGTTTGCCTATTGTAGACCGACTCATCCCAGTCTTGTGCAGGTGTACAATCTTGTCCCTGGTGTACGTAGACAGCTCTCTGATTTCGACTATGGTGGAGGGTGGAGTCTCACTGTTTGAAGGTGTGGACAAGTGTCTTTCAGACAGGTAAAGAGTTCAAACTAATGCCATTAATACAGGTAACGAGTGAAGGATAGAAGAGCTTCTAATATAAGTATCAAGTCTACTGTATTAAGATCAGAATTCTTGCTTGGTTGCCGGTGCGAAATACGTATTTTATGCATCATTATACAAATTAATTCTTAAAAAATAATAAAATGAGATTTCCTGTATTTTGTTTTACATACCGTCTCTAACAGATGAAGTGTACCTATGATGAAAATTACAGACCTCTCATCTTTTTAAGTGGAACAACTTGGACAATTGGTGGCTGCCAAATACCTTTTTGCCTCACTGTATGTCTGGAAATTAGCAAGTATAAAGGTTATGCACAAAGCATCATTTATATAAAAAAGCTAAGTCAGCTCATATACAGACGTGGACAAAATTGTTGGTACCCTTCATTAAATCAAAGAAAAACTCATAATGGTCGCAGAAATAACTTTAATCTGACAAAAGTAATAATAAATAAAAATTATATAAATGTTGACCAATGAAAGTCAGACATTGCTTTTCATCCATGCTTCAACGGAATTATTTAAAAAATAAATGCATGAAAAAGGCCTGGACAAAAATGATGGTACCCACAACTTAATATTTGGTTGCACAACTTTTGAGGCAATCACTGCAATCAAATGATTCCTGTAACTGTCAATGAGACTTCTGCACCTCTCAGCAGGTATTTTGGCCCACTCCTCATGAGCAAACTGTTCTAGTTGTTTCCGGTTTGAAGGGCGCCTTTTCCAGACAGCACGTTTCAGCTCCTTCCAAAGATGCTCAATAGGATTGAGATCAGGGCTCATAGAAGGCCAGTGTTTTCCTCTTAGCCCTTCTTGGGTGTTTTTAGCTGTGTGTTTTGGGTCATTTTCCTGTTGTAAGACCCGTGACCTGCGACTGAGACCATGCTTTCTGACACTGGCCAGCACATTTCTCTCTAGAATCCCCTGATAGTCTTGAGATTTCATTGTACCCTGCACAGATTCAAGACACCCTGTGTCAGATGCAGCAAATCAGCCCAGAACATAACCGAGCCTCCCCCATGTTTCACAGTAGGGACCGTGTTCTTTTCTAGATATGCTTCATTTTTCCGTCTGTGAACATAGAGCTGATGTGCCTTGGCAAAAAGTTAAATTTTTGTCTCATCTGTCCACAGGACATTCTCCCAGAAGCTTTGTGGCTCGTCAGCATGTAGTTTGGCATACTCCAGTCTGTTTTTTTAATGATTTGTCCTCTGGCTCAAACAGCGAAGGATGTTCCGATCTGACACTGATGTTCCTTGAGCATAAAGTTCAGCTTGGATCTATTTTGAAGTCTTTCTAGGCTCTTTTGTTACCATTTGGATTATCCGTCTCTTTGATCTGTCATCAATTTTCCTCCTGCAGCCACGTCCAGGGAGGTTGGCTACAGTCCCATGGATCGTACATTACTGAATGACATGTGCAGCTGTAGTCACAGAAACATCTAGCTGCTTGGAGATGGTCTTATAGCCTTTACAGTTAACATGCTTGTCTATGATTTTCTTTCTCATCTCCTGAGACAACTCTTTCCTTTGCTTCCTCTGGTTTATATTGAGTGTGGTACACACCACGTCACCAAACAACACAGTGACTACCTGGAGTCCTATATATAGGCCCACTGAGTGATTACAGGATTGTAGACACCTAGGATGCTGATTAGTGGACATACCTTGGATTAACATGTCCATTTGGTCACATTATTTTCATTCTTTTCTAGGGGTACCATCATTTTTGTCCAGGCCTGTTTCATGCATTTATTTTTTAAATAATTCTGTTGAAGCATGGATGAAAAGCAATGTCTGACTTTCATTGGTCAACATTTATATAATTTTTTATTTATTATTACTTTTGTCAGATTAAAGTTATTTCTGTGACCATTATGAGTTTTTCTTTTATTTAATGAAGGGTACCAACAATTTTGTCCACGTCTGTAAATCCATTCACTCATAAAGCACAGACAAAAAATAAGCTGATTCATCTTTTTACTCTTACTTTTGCAGGCGTGGGTGTTTCGGCCCTCTGCAGGTCTCCACGGCAGATCGTGGTAAAAGTGTTGACAGCGCTCACAGTTCAGTCCCTCAGTATTGTGGTTGCAAACGCAGCGGCCATGAACCTACACACAAAATTGAGACCAAACTGAGTATCACAAATATATTAATGGATTAGGTTACAGCCTTGACCACTTTGTGCAGTCGTGCAGGCATTTTCAACTTTACATACAGTGTTCAGGTAACAGGATCAATCAACAAAAACATTCGCCTCTAATACATGAAAAAGTTATGGTGCTAAACATATTCAGCTCCATAATCTTTCACTTTATACTTGGATAAAGTCTGCCTGTAGCACCAAAGGACTTTTGCTCTAGCTTCGGATGCACTATAGTGAAACTTGTAATGCTCCATCTTTGAAAGTAAATATTTTTAGGCTTTTCCTAGGCACTCAGACAATTCTGATTGCTGAAGGACACGTAAAATAAATAATAAAGCCCAACAGATAAAGTATAAAATTTGTCATATTTTACAAATAAATATTTTAGAATCTTAGTTGAGGTTAAACAAAAAAACTCTGTTCTTGCTTTAAACAATATTTTGTGTGAACTGTTGACAGAAGAAAAGTTAAGGAATTTGTTGAAATAAGCTTGTTAGATGCTTCAGAAATCCGTATGGGCCTTGACATAAAATGTTAATTTTAATTAGTTAATTAAATCTGGAATAAACTTTGGATTAAAAAAACATTTAAAAATATACTTGTGAAAGAAACTCCATGTAAAATTGTCTCGACGTACCATGCCTTCCGCTCTGGCCACTTCTGGTTCTATAGGAGCACACTCGGAGGCGTGGCCATAGCAGAAGCAGTTCCCACGGACGACCATGTCAAAGAGGGCGTAGTAGTACTTCTCCGTCACCTCCTCTCTGGAGTCCAGCAGGTTGTCACCCAGTGTGCGGAGCTTAACAAACTTTACTCTGAGGTTAGTGATCTTCAGCATGTCTTCAAACACAGAGAAATTTTTTATTAAAACTCCACTTCTGTCTTCGGGAAAATGTGCTGTTAAACTAATAGTTTTCAAATAAATGAAATGAAAAGTGTAAAATTATAAATCCCTATTAATAGCCTCTTGATTCCCTCATTATGGTCTCTGCACGCTTCAGTAAGGGAAATGTAACTTTTAAGCATCTTTTTGGATCATTATGAGATATATTTTAGACCTTTTATAAATTATGAGAAATAATTTAAGTTAAATTCCTATCTTACTTACAAAATCGTTTCAATTTTAAAAAATGAAAGCAAGTAAAATAGACATCTATCCACTGAACAGCTGTAATTAATGTAACTACAGGTAGTTTAAAGCCTTGCATGGCAAATCTAGACTTATTTAAGAGTTCATAAGGCCTAACCCTTAAATACTTTTGAAAACGCTGCAAAAAATGTGTTGAGACTCTTAAAATTGAAACAGAAAATGTGTATTTCTTCCCTTGATCGACAAGTTTGTATTGCTCTGTTGTATTTATCACTAATAAACTTTGGAAACCTGTCATCCTATAAAAATGTTTTGTGCTGCATGAATAAAATTAAAAAATACTATTTTATTTTTTAGGGTAAAGGGATTTTTACAGTTCTTTGTACACCAACAGTGCTCAGGGAAATGTAACAAATTGTCTCTGTATGTGTTTGTGACTGGGAGAAGGAAACTGTGTCTCAACATGGATGCAACCTAGTTTGAAGAGTCCAAGTTGCTTCCGTATGTGAAATTCCTCTCAGTGCGCTTCCTGCCTGACCTCAGATCCTGCAGCTTCGCTGTGGGAGGCTTCACAACAAATATTAGGAAGTTATAGGAAACTATTTTTATTGAAATTTCTTGTGCTTACATTTTTTTAATGAGGCTTTGCTGCCTGATTTGTGTGGTGGAGACATGCTATCTATAATGATCATATAAATCTTACTCTGTATTCTTAAGCTATAGGGGTCCTCAATCTCAAAGGCAGGATCCAGGACCCGAAATATCACCTAAAACAACAAGAAGGAACAATGAAAGCCAAACTAAAGCAAGGGCAGGACAAAATGTTATTCAAGCCTAGTTCACCTCTCCCTCTGTGGATGGTTCCATGTCAGAGTAGCGGGAGTCACAGATTATGTCGTCCACTCTGCGCATGGGTCCAGTGGAGACACCAGGAAAGACGGACTTGCAGTCATGGGCAAAGTATCGATAAAGCTGCCATGTTTTCCCAAAATCCATGGAACGCTCAATCATCATGGCGGCAGGACGAAACGTCTGTGAACACCAAAACTTAACTTAAGTTTAATGTAGCTGAAATATAAATACTGATACTGCTTTTAATAAGAGCTTACTTCATAACAAAAAATCTCCCCTTAGGCTATTTTATACTAAGCTGTCTTGTTTATAGAATATGTTCCTATTTCTATCTTGCTTTTCTTCAGAAATAAACACGTTCCTTAAAAATATCAATCCCTGTAAAAAGACCAGAACTTAATTTAACTTGGGCAACTCTTGGTTGAACAACTAGCATTTTTAAGATGCAATTTTGAATATTTTTACATTAGCTCATGTTTCAAAACAAAAGGGAAAAGAGCACAGCTGAAATATTTTTTTAGCTAAGCTTCAAAATGGGACCTTATTGAGTAAATTCAAATTTAAGGGATCATTTTTCATCTATCTATCCATCCATCCATCCATCTTCAATTTAGCTAGCTTGTTAGCTTTACATAATAAAATGCTTTTAAGCTAAAATGATATGACGTGAAGAAATATTTAACAAAATGAAAATATTTGCTTAAATCGGCCTCATACTTTAACAGAGTTTATAAATATAATATATACATATATAATATATTTTTGTCAGTCCATCTGTCAAGCAAAAAAAGCTAGAAATGTAGTCAGCTAAATGTTTATCAGGCTAACTAGGGTAGTTCAACTGAAGCATTTAAGTATAGCTCTTGATGTATGATGTTAAAGAAAACGCAGATTCAAATATGGACTTGTCGACACGTTGTATAAGTCTTAGTTGTTTACGTAAAAAAAAAATCCCAAATATTTAAACAAATAACACTACTGGCATTACTGTGAAGAACCGGATGCTGATTTTTCCTGCCATGCCCCAACAAAACAGGATGCGAAGGGAACGGGGAAGGGTACGTGTCCTTGAGAATGTTTTGTCTATGAGTCGAGGCACATTATTATGAGGTCAAAAGCATCTTCCTTTAACTCCTTCTCTTTTCCTATTCATGACTCTCAGGAGACCAGAATTACTTTCTGAAGGTCTTTGAGACTGTATCTGTAATATTTGTGAAAGATACTATATGTATTCAAGGGTATGTTTGATGTGGGAGAGAAATCCAGCACCTTGAAGGTCATGATGAGGTGAGTGAAATGAAACTCGGCCTCCAGGTCCAGCTGGATAGTTACATTCTCCACACCTGCAGCCAAACAGGAGATTAGAGATTTACATTATGCAAGAATTTAAAATGCTGATCTAACCCAGATTGAGTTTCTCCCATTTCCAAACATGCAGATGTTCTGTTTAGGTAGCCGAGTCGGTTTGTTCCCTGACAACATCCAGACATGTCACTAATCCTTATGTTCTGGTTCTGGAATATGTTGAATGAGTTATTTGGAAATAATATAAATGAAATAAGATAGTACAAAAGAAAAAGCAAGCACTAAGAAAAGACTACGGAACACAAATAAAAAAAACCCCATAAGATTGGTTCAGAAGCCAAGAAAGAACTATGGGATTGCTGCAAAGGAATGAGAAATCCCCCAGCGTAGGCTCCTTGTGCAGCTTCCTGCTGTTTCAAAGCCATCTGCAGGACTGGCTGCTGCTCCAACCATGACTCACACCTCTGACAGTTTCCCACCATTCAGAAACGGTGTGTGGATGTGCAGCATGAAGGCATACATTAAGGGGGTAGGATTTGTCAGGCATCCAGCTGCCAGAGAACCTGCTGTACTGTAAATCAACAACACTAAGCATTTTTTCGGGTGTTTCAGCAAGCTACAGTTTGAATACATTCGTTTTACTAATCTGCAAATATAGAAAAGCTGAGATAAACATGGGGTTTCTGATGAGTAGAGTCAGCCAAATAAGCATGTCCCCATTTACTAAAGTTGCTTTTTCAGTGAATGAAATACAAATGTAAATGGAGAGTAACGAGAAGGTATTTTTTTCCCTGTATCAAATAGCAGAATTTAACTACGTCCCTCAGTTTTGTTCAACCCTGTAACAGCATACATATCTCCCCCTTGTTAAAAATACCTGTTCTGTAAAACTTACGGAGTACCCAGGAAGTGACATCACTCAAGTCTTTTAAAGTCTTTTCCTGCTCATACAATAAAGCGAGATAAGTGTTAGCATTCTTTCTGACCTGCATTCTATTGTTTTTATCGTCAAACTGACATCATCAAGCTCAATTTTCCAACACTTTTACATACAAAAACTGCATTTGATTGTTTTTGAAAAAGCTAATAAATGACATGAAAAATATTTTCATTTCTTGTTTTTCTGATGTGATATGCTATTTCTATACACTGCTGCAAACGTATGGCCGTTTTTAGCTAAAATCCTCAGCTCTGTAATACTGTTTTAAAAGAAACAAAATATAAAAAATACATACAATTTTTTTAATTTCTTTTATACCTAAGATGAATAAATATCAGATGCAATGTTCAGAAAAAAATTGTGTTGATAGATTTTTCAGTAACCAGAGACTCCAATGTGCATGAATTTAGAGAATGACCCAACCAATGTAGCTAACTTGTACACTTTACAGTCTTTGTAAGCACATTGGTTAAACCTATCATTGCTTTAAATGTATAAGCTAACACAATTTTGCTTAATAAACAGTTTTACAATATGTTTATTTAGTCTAAGAGACAGGCTATTATTGGTGCTAAGACACATAATAAAACAAAGCTTCAACAGAGGAAGTCCATAATTATCATAATAATTGATACATTTGTTACATAATAAATAAAAACCTCATGAATGAAAAAAAAAAATGGGTATAGGAAAAGAAATCCCTATCTAGGAAGCTAGCAACCTAATTGTCCTTGCGAGGTTAAATGCCTATCCAGCAAGCTAACTGTCATGCTAACTATTTAGCATGACAGCTAGCATGGTAGCTAGATACCTTAAGCTAGTGTTGAAAATATTGTGAAATGGATTCAAATCCAGTCACAAGTTCAAAAAATCTATTTTATTGTTTAAAATAGTTTGCCCTGTTTTCAGCTAAAATAGGAAGGAAAAGTCCAGATGGCTGTTACTCACCCAGTGTTGCGTCACTGAATTACAGGCATAAAATTAATATAAAAGCTAAAAAGTTTTAAATAGCACCGACCCATGTCAAAATTTTACTGGATCAGATTGGACCGAATCAGGTCAAATCAGAAGGAATCGTGATATTAGATTTTTACCTCTTGAGAATTGGAATCGATTCTTGAAATTTGAATCGATACAGAGGCCCTGCTTAAAGCTCTTTTTTTTAACACACAGTGGGGGAAAAATGCACCTCCAACTAAAATAAATTGCTTTACTTGATCACAAGTGATTTAATTGAGTTTATTCAATTAACTTTATTAAGTTTTACAGTTAAACAAGTAAATAAATTCAGTTTGATTAATTTAATTCAATTACTGGTGACCAATTAACGCAATTTATGTAAATTAGAGCTCCATTTTCTTTTTTCTGTGCATTCTGCAACAAAAGGTTTCATTTTTATTTATCTATACAATATCCTTTTTTTCTGTAATATATGTTTGACAGAACTAATAGATTTAAGTAATATTTGGATGCTACTATATGTAAAAATGCTCAAATTAAACAGATTTTCAAAATGTTTTTGCGTAAAACTGCTAATGTAAACGCACAAAGTGATTGTATAATTACGCTCTGACTTTAATGAACTGCAAATAACATAAACACCTGGCACACAATGGATACAGCTTTTGATAATCCTCTATTTTAGGAAACAAAATTCCAGCCATATCCTGGGTTCAAAATACATTTCCTCCCTCTGAGAAGATAATACCTTTAAACAGGTTGTCTTTTTCAAGTAGAGGTCTTAAGGTCTTTGGATGCTTCCTTTTTACACTTAAAATTCATCTCAGAGCTTCAGTGATAATACATCCGTTTCCTACGAGCACACCTGTTCTCCGTATTGCACACCTGTAACCCCCACCCCACTCCCACAGTGGCTCTGTGATCTCCTGTCTGGTCATTATGGGCTCAGTTCCCACGAGAACAGCCTAAAGAGAGCTTTCACATGGTGTAGAAGTCTAAAACCAGAAGTCCCTGATTTTGAGTCTGTTACACAAAACAATGGTTCCCTTAGTTTTTGTCTCTTACCATTCTCAGACTGCCACCAGGTCTTGAGGCGGTTGTGGGCAAAGGTGGTGACCACGTTCTCAATGGTATGGCTGATGGAGTTGCTGTCCTCGTCATACATCTCCCTCGAGTCACACATGAAGCATTTCATCTCCTTCTAACAGACAGAAAACAGTAACAAGTTGCTCACGCATGCTGTCAACTTTGCTGGAACGATACAGTTCACAAAAGCGCAAAACAGAATTCGAAAGAACAGGGGGCAAAAGAAGTATTTAGCAGCAATCGACTGTGCAAGTTGTCACACCTAAAAACGAGGGAGGTCTGTAATATTCCTCCTAGTTAGGCCTACACTTCGACTGTGAGAGACAGAATGTGAAAAAAAAAGTCCAGGAAGTCGCATTGTGTGAGCTTTTAAGAATCGGCTTTATAAGGAATATCACTTTTGTTTCACATGCCACATCCATTAAAGATACATACATAAACTTTAGTTGACTTCAAATAAAGGATAAAAAAAACTTCATGTCTGTATAGTAACTGTTTTTGGAAAACACTCTGTCACCATCCTCTTTAATTGGAAAATATTCCTTTGCTAGCAGTTTCACATCCAAGCTGGAAATATATTCCCTTATAGAGTTAATTTTGCATCCATACAGAAAAGAAAATTTGAAAGCTGTGACCCTGGACATGAATTATATTGGTTTAATTTGGAGTCTTCTTTCTGTCTGAGCATTTTTATCGGTACAGTAAGTGTAAGCATGTCCCCATAGGATAGAAAAGAGATGTTCAGTAAAAGGGAATGAGAGCGTTTTTTTCTGTGCTGCAGTTAATTAAAGCGCTAAAGTTAAAAAAATATATATTTTTATTATTTTACAATGAGGTAATCCTGTAACGGCCGTTTAACATTATGATTGTTGTTGTTGTAATAATTCCACATTTTCTAAACTTCTTCTACAACATTTCAGTCAGTTTTGTAATTAATGCATCATATTGCATCACTTGCTTTTAGAACCTTGACCCACATTTTCTGTCTCACCAACACTTTAACATCTCAATACTGGAGTTTGTGAATAGCCGAGACAAATTTCTTCTTTTCACCAAGCTCCAAGCCAGCTATGTTGAAATCTGAGCAGGTCCAGCTAAGTGGGTCCATTTAGCAGTGCTTGGTGAAAAAAACAAAAAACATCTGCCACTTGGGTTCTTCCTCCTTCCCTCCCTAAGTTGCAGCTCATACTTGAAGACTGGGCTCATCTTCAGAAAAGCTCAGTGTGACTCTGCCTTCGTAGGATCACCATTCGCACACACACAGCCCTCCCCCATAGGAAGATTGATAAGAAGAGAATATCCCCTACTTCGCCCCCGGTTCTTATCCACACAGGGCAGGGATTGTGAGCCCAACAGAGCTTTTATTGTGGAGGGGAATGTCTGAACTCCCACTTGACAAAGCAGCAAGCAGACGTTACACATGTGAATCCTCCCACACACAGGCACAATGTCAGCAAAAAGCTTTATATCTGTTATTGCTACAGGCATTGAGAAGAAATGTAGCTCTCCATGTTAAATACTTTTTTTTTTAAACGCTAATTCAATGCCCTCGCTGACACTAAATCATTAGTCTGTTTTGTACAGTTCATGGAGATCAGCTCAGTCATAAAAATCTTCAAGACCAAAAGTGCCGCAGCATTTCAGCTGCTTTCAATTAACTCATCATGAGAAGAGAACTGACTCCCTTTTTCAAAAAACTAAAGCATTTCTAAACTTAGCTTAAGTTGTAAACACCTTAATGTGTTAACGTGAATGAGTAAAATGATTAGTGTAAAAGTACTGAGTTGAGGGTTAGGTTTTAGTCCTAATTGTCTTGATTTAATTATTTTATAAATAAAATATTCCATAAGAAACTTCTGTAAAGCTCCATGTAATAGCCTTCTTAGAGACCATCAACTGTTGATCTGCTTGCTTTATTGCTCATTAAGATCCGGAGATTTTTCTATTAATTAACACTGCAACGTCAGGTTTTACATTAAGGTTTAAAGGCTTTAAAATTGGTCTTAAATATATTTAGTGCTGTAACTAGGACACATTCACAAAACATTACACTATTTATTCAATCTACTGCATGAAACTGTTTTCAAACTGTCCCTTTATAGTTAGAGATCTGTAAAATGTATTGTAAAAATATATGTATTTTTACTGCAGATGTTTTGCTAAATTTTTATTTGACTGCATGTTTCTGTGTCCCTTATTGGTCAATTACTGACTTAAATGGGTCAAGAAATCTCCAACCCTTGTATCTGTTATATAAGTTTCTTTCTGCATTATGAGTGAATTTCCCCTGAGTCAAAAGAATACCACCACACGCTGAGACTTTGCCTTGGGAAACACGAAAACACAGTCTCAAATTGCCTTTTTATCATGAATTATGAAACCCTCATTGATGGATTCCTAAATTGTGACTTTTCTTACATCCCTTGCTCTTAGACTGTCGCCCCACATCTTGTGCCTTATTTTTAGAGTTTAAACTAACATTACTGGAGCTTGGGAATAACCAAGACACATTTTTCTTTTTTACTAAACCCTAATCCAACTATTCGTCAGGTCACTTCGCCTCTTTCTGATAATTTCTAAGGAAAGATTTCTAAAGAAGATATTATGCAAGGTGATTTTCTGGCCAATTAAAACTATTTATCTGAGTAAGATAACACGTTAATTATCCCCAACTAGCCTTCTCTGAGATCATTTTCTTTTAGATTGTTTTCAGTATCTGAATCATCTCACTTCATTGTAAGTCTGCAGGCCACAACAAAGTCTGTAACCATCTGGAAGACTGTCACGCTGTGAAATATTCTTGATGGTAACATTTTGGAGCAAAGAACCTCTGAAGCCGCTTAGGGTTGTTTTTAATCAATCTTTTCAGACAAGCTATAAAAACACTGAGCAAATTGCTCTAACCTCAGGCCTTTCTTAGAAAATTTCAAGTATCTCACCCTGCTGGGGCCTGATTTATTCAGTTTTTTAATGCTGAAAACTGATGAAAAGACATATTTGACAATAATTGGACTAGATGTTTTAACTTTTTCCAGATTCCGAAATGTAGGTAGATTTCACTTTTATTTGATTAGACTAACTTTTAAACTTTCTCACCTGGGTCAAGTGTTTTTTGTTGTCCTTCCACAAAATTCTAACAATGGTCCTCTGGAGTTTTGTTGGCCCATTTCTCCTGACAGAACCGCTGTGATTGGGTCAGGTTTCAAGGCTGCCTTGCTCATACATAGCTTTTGACCCTGTCCACACAAATTTTCTACTATGTGACTGAGATCAGAGCCTTGTGATGGACACTCCAAAACACTGACTTAGTTGTCTGTAAGGCGGTTTGTAGTTAGTTTGGGTGTATACTTTGGGTCATTGCTCAAGGTTTAATATTTCTACACCATTTTCATTATTTTGCTGAGTGCATCAGTATGAATAGAAAGTGGTCTCAAAACATCTGAGTGTGCATAGTACTTGGTTTTTAATTTGTGTCAGCCTGCTCTTGTGTGGCTTTGGGTACTTGTATGTGTAAAACACGATTTGTAAACCATAAAATATATTTTTTGCGTAACTTTGTTTACCTGTGTCCAAATTTACATGTAAATATCAAGACATTACAAGTAGAAAATTCCTATACACACACACAATTTCCAATAATATTAGCTTAAAACTAAAAACTAATTCAAAACAGCTCCTCCATATACAAATCATCAAATACTTATGCATCAGTCACCGGATTCATACACACAAAACCCCATTTATGGACAGATCAGAGTTACAAGTGCACAAGGTGTTATGAAACTAATTTGTGCATACATGATGTGTTTAAATGATAACCGAATGCTGGGTAATCAGAGTTGTCATATCACTTTCCATCTAAACTTGTTGCTTAAGTGACAAAGACATTTTTAAGTGGAAGAAGAAGAATAACTCAGCACCCTTAGTTCTAACACATAGTCCAACATTAAGTATTTAAAATCAGAAAATTGTTTAAATAAACACATATAGGCAGAAATTTTTGTGTTCAAAGAGTGTTATTAATTCTCATTACATTATTATAAATAGGGATGGGTGATATGAGCTAAAATTACTATCACGGTATGCTGAGCATTTAACCTCGTTAACGGTAAGTGTACAATAACAATGACCACATTAACCAAGCACTCTGGTTCGGCAGCAGTTCTGTTGCTGCAGTAGCAAACATATGTCCTCCATGTTAGAGTCTAAGCATCTTAAAACACAATAAAAAGTCACTTTATTTGTCACTAGTCGCATTTTTCTGAAAAACAGTCCGTAGATGAGTCTAAACCCTTGCTAAATATAGCTGCACAGTTGCTGCTAGCAACGGTTTCCCCCTCTGTCACGTGACGACGCACGGTCTCAAGGCAACGCTCATTTCTTAAAGGGGCAGGAGCACCGCTAAACTAAAACACATTTTTTCATTTTTTTTAAATACCGATTTTACCTGCACGGGCTCAATGACATCGATAACAGTCATAAATGTCGGTATGAGCTCTAATCCCATTCTCAATTAACTGTTGCATTCGATCTGGAAAAATGTAACAACTACAGCTTAAAGAAAGAAGTTTCTGCAAATCAGAATATGTAACTCATAACAGAGTACCTCTTTATATTAAAAGGCTGATAACATTCACGCCACACCTCATTGAGGCATAAACTGATGCATTAGGGGCCCAAACCAAGTCCTGAGTACATATTTTATGATTATACTTCTCAGAAGTCCAAAATTACTCTAATTAAGATTTGTGTTTTATAAGACATAATCATCAAAACTATAGCAAAGATTTAAAATATCTCAGTTTTGATGTAATGATTCTGTGTCATATACTAGTTTCAACTTTCAACTTGAATTACTGAGAATAATTTAACTTTTGCGCGATATTCTAACTTTTCAAGTTTCCCCTGTACATGAATCTTGGGTAACCTAATAAAATTGTGACAAAAAAATACTTTTGGAGCGTGAAATAGAGTGATTTTGAAATATCAGTGAGAACCGTGTCCTGACACTTGACTCGTTTCTCCCTCCAATGGATCTCTTTCTCTCGGTCAGTTCTAAGTTCTCCTTACCTGTGAAGACACTGCATCATCATCCCATCTGCTGGCCTCTGGTCCTATGTCTCCTTCTTGACTCTGATCTTTCTGTTGGGGCAATAAAGATTTCTGTTACATATTTGACAGCAATAGTGAGCACAAGTTCTGCACAGAAATGAAAGAAGGCTGCATTTATTTCAAGCATGAACTATGGAATGTAACATAAGAAATGTAACATAAGTAACAGAATAGTTCACTATCTTAAAACAATATATTGGCATACATTAACTTGCTATAATTTAGATAATATTACCTGCATGCAACACCATAAATTATGGAGAGCAATAGACTCAAAATAGCTACATGTGCGTAATACTTGATTTGTAATTTTTGTTAAGCTATTTGAGTGTAACTTTGGGTACTTGTATGTGTAAAACATGATTTGTAAACCATAAAATAAATTTTGTGTGTAACTTAGTGCACTTAAATTGTTTTCCAAATTTACATATAAATATCAAGAAACTTTAGTACAAAATTAATTTACGCACACAGTTTCAAATTACACTAAATTAAAACTACAAATCATTAAATACGTATGTACCAATCACCTGATACCCACAGACAAAACCACATTTACACACAGATCACGGATACATGTGCACAACGTGTTTTGTGACTCATTTGTGTATACATAATGCATTTAAATGCTAGTCGAGGCTGGGTCATCTGAGTTGTCATACCACTTTCCATCTTAACTTGTTGCTGAAGTGACAAAGACATTTGTCTGTGAAAAAAAAGAATATCTAGCACCCTTAGTTCTAATAATGAGTTTGACATTTATTTTTTTTAATGTGAAAATTGTAGACCCGTAGACTTAAATACACCCGTATGGGCACACCATCAGAAAATAATTTTAAGAAGTTTATCACAAAATATGGTAATGGTAATTGGACTGAACTTATACAGTATAGAGCTTTTCTAGTCATACTGACCACTCAAAGCACTTTACATTGAAGCCACACTCACACATTCACACACCGATAGCCAACATGGCTCGGTAGGACGATGTTTTTGGGGTTAAGTGCCTTGCCCAGGGGCACATCGACATATGACGGGAGGAAGCTGGAAACGAACCTATGACCCTCCGATTGCAAGCCAACTTCTCTACCACTAAGCCACAGTCACCCATATTACTGGAAAGATTGGAGAGCTGGATCGGACTCACTGGTACAGCATTTCAATGGTTTGAGTCTTACCTCAAAAATAGGCAGTTCTTTGTGTCCATTGGAAATTTCTCATCAGAACAAACAGAAATCACATGTGGGGTCTCCTAGGGCTCCATCCTGGGACCCCTCCTGTTCAATATTTATATGCTCCCACTAACCAAGATTATAGCAGCCAATCAGATTAGTTACCATAACTATGCAGACGACACACAGCTATACATTACATTGTCACCAGGTGACTTTGATTCTATCCAGACCTTAAATGAATACATTGAACAAATCAACGACTGGATGTCCCGTAACTTTCTCCAGCTAAACAGAAACAAAACAGAAGTAATTATTTTTGGACCTAAGAAGGAATGATCAAGAGTCAGCACACAGCTTCAGCTAATACAACTAAAAACGACTCATCAGGCCCGTAATCTAGGTGTAATAATGGACTCAGACCTGAACCTCCAGGGTCACATAAAGGCAATAACAAGGTCAGCCTTCTATCACCTGAAGAACATTTCTAGGATTAAAGGACTGATGTCACAGAAGGACCGTGAAATACTGATCCATGCGGTTATCTTTAGTTGGATTGATTACTGCAACAGCGTCCTCACAGGTCTACCTAAAAAAGCAATTAGACAACTGCAGCTGATCCAGAACGCTGCTGCCCATTCTGAATTGTTAGGCTCTTTTAAATCAAAGCTTAAAACTCAGAGCTGCCTTTGAGCCCTAAATTGCGCTTTCTGATCACTATTTGATTCTCGTGGTTTAAGTGTTATTCTTATTTTTTTATTTCCTTTTTAATCTATTGTGTTTTATCTGTTTTTATTCTATATTGCATAAATTTGTGTTTTATCTGTTTTTATTGCCTTACATCATCTTTTCTTATTTATTGATTGTTTCCATCTGGTAAACCTCATGTTTCTGTTTTTCTCTAATCATGCTTCTGTAATCATGTATTTGGTATCATTATCACCTAATCATGTAAAGCACCTTGAATTGCCTTGTGTTGAAAGTGTGCTATATAAATAAAATTGCCTTGCTTTGCCTTGCCTTGTATCTATGTTATTCAGATTTAATCAGAAATGCTAAACTTGATTAAAGACTTTTAGAAACTGAATCTGAATTTACTTATTTGGAAATATAATGTATTAGTTTGGAAACTATTTTCAAACAATTGAAAAAAAAATGGAATTTTGAAAATTAATTTATTTGCTTTGAAACTGTAAAAATTAATAAGGTGTATAGGATTTCCCATGCAGCCCTGAATGCAGCACAGGTTTGTATGTCGACAGCCGAACAACTCACAGTGTGTACATTCATAAGATTGAAAGTTTGATGTTGTGATGCCCTCAGCTATGATTGTATTTAGTCCTGAGTGTAATTTCGATGACTCAGCCATTTTTTTCCTCCTTCTCTTTAAATACATTAATGAATAAGCAGCAGATCGTTTAGCGGGAAAGTGATAACAAAACACAGAAGACCCAGCCTTCTAAAAGCATTTTTGAAAGCAACACTGAAAATAATTTTGTACTCGGAATTTCTTGATATTTATATTTATGAGCCTAAATTTCAACACACAATTGCAACTTAGTACACGAAGTTATGCATAAAATGTTTATGAATAGATTTTCACACATACAAAGCTACATACAGGGTGACACAAGTTACAAATCCAGTACTACGCACACTCAGATGTTTTGAGACTATTTTCTCTCCATACAGAACAGCCACACAAAATGCTGCCGGTTGGGATGATCTTTTCAAGCTTCCCTCTTTTTCCATCCAAAGTAATAATAGTCATTACGGACAAATGTGTAATTTTTATTGTCCAAAAATCCCTTAGCCCATCTCCAAACTGAATTCTGCATTTTTTGTGTTCCTTTTAGTGTTGTGGCTTTTTCCTTGCTGAGTGACCTTTCAGCCCATGTCCTAACAGGACTGCCGTCACTGTCCATACTGGCACTTTCTCAGCAGCCTCACGAAATCTTTCAAGAGCTCCTTCCTGCAGTTACAATGGCCAAAAAGGGCGCAATCATTTATCCTACCCATACCGGAAGTCTCAAGCAGAAGACAGTTAAACACTGCTAATCACTAAGTTGTAATATTAACTTTTTATGGATATAACTGCTCCTAAATGTTGAAATAAATTGATGGATCACATTAGGTTTAGGCACCAGTCCTCAAATATTAGGAAATAGTAACGTTAGGTTTAGGCAATGCTTCTCAAATGTTAGGATTAGTAATAAATCAACCAGACTAGCCAATCAGAGACAATGTGGGATCTTGCCTATTAACAGGTGCAATTACGGACTAAAGAGGTAGACTTATACATGAAATGAATTATTAATTTGTATAAATAACCCCCCTGTCTGTTTGTTCTTGTAACTGCATGTTGTATACCTCATTTGCTTTCTTGTTATACACTTGTACACTGTTCAATACTGTTTTGGGGAAAACAAAAACAACAAGTCAGTATGCATGGCGAATAAGCAATATATACATTACACGAAGAAGGAACCTCTGTTTGGGACTTCTCTTATTTTTCTTTTTTGTTTTACGATGGTTTCTGCTTGGGACTTCTAACGTGGACTGGATATATGGCGGCGCCCTTGTAACTGCAGTTGGGTCCCTCTAAGTTCTTTTGCTTTGGTTTCACACCAAAACATGGTCCTTTCTGGGACCATTAACCCATCTCCTTTCTAAACAGTATGATGGGTTGACATTCATATGGTGCTTATACATGCATATAATAGAAATGATGAATATGGCACCTTCACCTACTGGAGATTATATCCATTTAAGGACTAACTTCATTGAGATTCATAATTCTTTACCAAATAGCTTGTCTTGCTTCTTTGTATTTTTCTATAATTTCACACAAGGAAGCAGAGTCTTTGAGGTGTTGCTTTGAAATACATCCACAGGTGTGTCTCCAGAGCCATAACATAATCGTATGGTCTTTCTAAAATAGTTTTAAGGCATAATAATCATACATTACTGAAATTTATGAATATAATAAAAAGTTTTTGTGACTCTATGACTTATGACTCTATCCTAACTGACTTAAAACAGGAAATGTTTACTCTAATCTATCTCGGACCCTAAGTAGAAATAATATGTATACTTTTGTAAAGTGTAAGGGAAGTCTGGGTTTGAATTTAAGGCTTATTTTAGTAGCAGAAGCACAAAACTTACTTCCAGGTGCCCGACAACGCAGAAGCGCTCCGGCTGCTGGAGGCCGCAGGTGGAGGAGGCGGTGAGTCTGTGCGCCCTGCCGATCAGCAGGTCACCCGTAGCGGGGTAGCAGCTGCCTTCCGTGCACATATCTGCAAACTCCGGTTCCTGTCCCCTGACAGGACACCACAGAGCTGCAGGAAGAACAGCTCCTGTTAGGGGACTCATCTCTTTACATTTATATATATAGTTTCAATAAGAAGAAGAAAATAGTCTTACAAGAAGATTATAGTTTCCAAAAGACAGATGGAACAATAAAATATTTATTCAGCTGTTTAGTGTTTGCCAGAAAACAACATATGGCTTGCATTACATGTGCTGCTGCTGCTGAGGAAACAGTTTGGCAACTCATGGCATGTTATTCATCCCAGTGAGCTATCAGCTGAACATTTTTTACAAAGAAACTCAAAGATCAACTCACCTAAAGCTGCTATTGTGAAGATGATGCCCTTCATTTCCTTCACACACCCGGTTTTTTTCCTGGAGGATTTTTGGCGTTTAACTCCAGGCTTCTGAGGAGTGTGTGAAAGTCAAGAATGGAGGGAGTTAACTTGAGAAAACTTCCCATCAACTCCACCCCGCTGTCAGCAGAAGTCTACAACGAGGGGCTGAAAACAAGCACTCCATCTGCTGGTAGAACATGATAAAACACAACAATATCTCTGAATATGTCAGAAAGTCTTGAGAAATACATTTGCATGCTTTAAAATGTATTAAATAGGTGACAAATGTTAAATTTTATGGTGCAGTTGGTTCTATTTTATATATATAGACAAACCTTAGTCACTAACAGTTTAATTAAGGGGGTAGATGGGTTTGGAACTATGGTTTGGAATGATTCCCTTTATGTGTTCGCAGCGGTTATATTTCCTTTCAAACGAGTCCATACCCCTTAAACTTTTTCATAGTTTTTTAAGTTATAGCCTCAAACTTTTAGGTCATAAGTGCTCTCCCTGTGGACATTGAATGAGGCACCATCAGACTTGCACACTATTTAATCTTCTCCGTAGTTTTCTTCTTGCCCTATCTCCTGTCTTGGTCTTCATGATGCTGTTTATTCACTAATCATCTCTCTTAAACCTTTCAGAAACTCACAGAACCGCTGGATTTCTCTTGAAATTGTTTTGTAGCCCACCTCTGAAGGCAATTAGTTGCGATTGTCTTTTTTATTTAGGGTATCAGAGTAAAGGAGGAAGAATATAAGTTCATGACAAGTTTCAGGTGTGTCATTTTCATTAAACTTTTTCAATTAATCCCAATGAGATACAGTAGTTTATGGTTTTGACGTGACATGATGATGAAAACTTCCAAATATGTGACTGTGCCTTCAGAGAACCATTAAATTTGGTGTGTAATTGGAGCAATGTCCAAAGAGCAATAATCAAGCACCAGAACCGTGTTCTACCAGAAGATTCTTTGCAAGACCAAAGGTGAAACTTGAAAATTTAGAATATTGTACAAAAGTTTATTTATTTGAGTAATTCAACTTAAAAGATTAGACTAATATATAGATTAATCACACGTGACATGAGATATTTCAAGGTTCACTTGTTATAATTTTGACGATTATGACTTACAGCTTATAAAAACTCAAAATTCTAAGCCTCAGAAAATTAGAATACAGTATTGTGAAAATGTTTCAATATTTTAGGCTCAAAGTGCCACACTGATCAACTAATTAATCAAAAACACATACAAAGAGTTCCTGAGTCTTTAAATGGTCTTTCTGTCTGGTTTAGTAGGAATAATAATCATAGAGAAGACTGCTGACCTGACAGTTGGACAGAAAATCATCATTGATAACTTCCATGAGGAGGGAAAGCCTCAAAGGCTCATTGCAAAATAAGTTGGATGTTCCCAAAGTGCTGTATCAAACACCTCAGCAGAGCCACAGGCTGATAACATCCACGCTACACCACAATGAGGCAGTAAGTAATGCAAAAAAAAGGCTAAAATGGCATACGCATGATTACACTTTTCAGAATCCACTTTTTTAATGATTTCATGTAATATTCTAATTTTCTCAGATTTTGAATTTGGGTTTTTTAAGAAGCTGTAAGCCATGATCATCAAAATTAGGCTTGAAACATCTTGCTTTGCACCTAATGAGTCTATGTCATATATTATTGTTAAATTACTCAAATAAATCAATGTTTGCACCATATTCTAATTTTTTTGAGGTTCACCTGTATTTGCCTTGTATAACCAGTGGTAATTTTTTTGCAAATAAGAGTTTGTAGGGAATCATGTTTGATGTGATTCTATGCTGTACTGTTTTTTTCAACATGGTCAAAATAAAGATTCAATCAATCAATCAATCAAAAAATAAGTAGACGTTGGGTTTGGGGGACCAGGCTTCTCTTGGACACAGGCAAAGGGGTCCCTGATCTAGAACAACATCTAAACCCCCATGAGAAGTCATCTGTCC
The DNA here is from genome assembly GCA_028564705.1 of Apricaphanius iberus. Taxonomy (NCBI): domain Eukaryota; kingdom Metazoa; phylum Chordata; class Actinopteri; order Cyprinodontiformes; family Aphaniidae; genus Apricaphanius; species Apricaphanius iberus. Next base: position 1,211,368 of record JAPXFQ010002912.1, read on the forward strand.
ATGTTAAAAATCCAAACCTCATGACAATAACCTTTGGTTACACACAAGTGGGTGCGCATTTCAGTTCCATGCAAAGGATGAGGAAGTTGTGAGACTGTGTTCAGGCCACAGCAGGTGAAATTTTCCTATTTTAAGTGCAATATACTTCTCTGTTCAACTTGTTTGGATTGAATAATATATTGAATATGTTAAAATTTGGAAAAATTGCAAGGTAAAAACTGGCTTAGGACCTGATCTATACTTATGCTTGAGTAATTAATGTGAATACTTTTGAGACGTCTGCTTTTTTTGTTCGTTTTTCATTGCTGTTTTATAAAGAGCGAATCTGTGTAACTAACTTTATTCATCTAACTTAAAATCGGAAGAAAATATCAAATAATTATTGTATTTACTTTAATACCTTCTTTTTTTTAAATCAAAGAAGCAATTGTTTTAGATCACATTACTGCTTTACAATTTGAGATTCGGAATAATTATAAAGCGGAACGTTAGCGAGTTGTACATTTTCAGTCGAACTTTTGCTGAGGCCGGACCGGAAGTAGCGTGAGGTTATCGAAGCGCTTTCAGAAGAAACATCTGAGGAGTTTTAATTGTCCTGTAAGTAGGTCTTCGTTGAGCTGCTGTCATACAGATCTACAAATGTTTCCAAGGTTAATCATTAAGACAGAAGGCGGTGAAAGGAGGAGGATTTTAAGGCTGATTTGAACTCTAGTGGCGGGAGAGTCCTGGAGATCGGAAAACCTGCGGGGATTGGGCGCCCATGCTTACTGGATTATCAATAACTTTTTTTATTTTTCGTTCTTTGAAGTACGGGCAGGTTTTAGTTTTGGTTTAAGTAACTGCAGTTATTTGTTCTGAATAAAGTAACGGAGGCGATTCTCCAACCTTTCGTCTCTTCTCCTCAGTCAGGGGTCTGCAACCTTCATACTCAGAAGAGCCATTTTTTGGGACCAAACTTGAGCTAATTGGCAATGGTTTAGAACCGTCAACTTTAAAAGACCTTTTGAAAAACAGCTTTGTCATTTTTAACAAATACGTTCTATTTCTTGTAATTTTCTGAAAGAACCATTTTTTTGTGTAGTTTCAATTTTAGTTTTTAACACAAAAAAACTGCAAAAATGTATGGATATATTTTCGTTGGAACTGATATTGATAGGAATTTTTTTTTTTTTTTTTAAAAGCTCATCTTTCCCACCTAATAGCAAAGACAATACGCCATACTTGTTAATTAGATTATATCCGTGATGGGGATTAAATGCAGTTATTACTTCAATAAACTTGGAAACTGCTCAAATCTGCATTTGTTATCAGTTCTATATTACAAAAATATAAACTGGTTCTTAATCAATGTTAAATAAAGTTATTAAGAACCAATGTGGAAGCTCCAAAGAACCACTAGTGGTTCCAGAGCCACTGATTGCAGACCCTTATTTCTTCTATAGCTGTTGATCTATTTTACTGTTTGTCCTCTGCACATCTGATTTCTTATGAAATCTGGAAGATTTTTGTCTGGATGAGGATAGAAAAAATAAGAAAGTATTTAAAAATAGTTTACATTTCTGAACTTTCCATCCCAATCATATTTTCTAAATGTAATGTCCATCTATCATCTGTCTATCCATCATTGGTATCACTGTTTCCATCCTTTCATCCACCCATGCCTTTATCTATCCATCCATTCTTCCTGGTCACTTTCTGGTTTCAACAGGTTCCATATTTAAACCCTGATGTTAAATTTATGATGAACGTTTGTCTCTATACTTTAAAAACGGGCTAGAATAGAGCGGGAGTTTAGAAAAACAGTCTGGAAAAGTCTGGACTTTCATTTGGAAAATTGAGTCGAAAATCTGGCATAAAATAGAATGTTATATTCTGTTTATGAAGGTTAGTATTAATATTTTTATATTGCCTGGACATTCCTTTTAATAAAATAAATCTGTCTTTGCTTTTTTCTCTTTTAGGCTGGAAACTTTTTGTCCCGACTAAAAGTTGTTCGCTAAACAGAAAAGATGTTGAGAAGTGCTTCGGTGCAGGTAAGATGAAACTTTTCTTTACACACAAAAAGATCAATTATATAACTTAGTTAATTGTAAGGATCTACAAGATACAAATAATCTCCATGTGTTACTTCCAGTATGCCACCAATAAGTATAAAATAAAAGCCAATGCAAGAATTTCTATGCGAAATTTTATGCAAAAATAAATTAAATTTAAATTTTCACAATTTAAAAACGGAATGCAATGTCTCTGCCTAATTTCTAACAGATCTTCCGACAGCTGGCGAGACACCGAAGCACAGATGCAAACCTCATCCTGGAAAGATGTAAGATGAAGTTGTCTTGGTTGAAATTAATGTATACTACTGTTTAGTAGAATTTTTTTCTTTATTATGTAAAGAATTTTTCAGCTGTTTTAGTATTATTTTCCGCTAAAATAAAGGGTTGGAAAATGCCGAGAGGGATGAGCCTGTGAATAATCTCATTCATCCAGGTCATGGTTATCTCAAGGAAATTTCAATCGAACGCAACTGGACTTGGTAATTTGTCTTGGAAGACGTTTCACCTCTTATCCAAGAGGCTTCATCAGTTCATGCTCTCCTCTGACCAGGCTGGGACAGTCCCAGCCCCAGCCTGGTTGGGCATGAAATGCTCCTCCTTATATCCATCCTGAATTTTGCTCTGACTGAAAAGCTGAACCATAGTCTCATGTGACTAAAGCACACTGTTCCAGTTAAAGTAAACATTATTTTGGTGTGACAGAAAAGTATTTATTTGAGGGCTTTTTTTTTTACACAGCAGAACTGATGTGAAGCAGGCGGCGTTGTTAATTCTAACCCTGCTTACAGCGATAAATCGCGTGCAGCTGCTGGGGCGAGTCGGACAGGACCCGGTGATGAGACAAGTCGAGGGTCGGAACCCCGTCACCATCTTCTCGCTGGCGACGAACGAGATGTGGCGCTCCGGGGACGGAGAGACAAGCTCGACGGGTACGAAGTTATTTCAATTCAGAGGTCTTATTTTAAGTTGGCACTATTACAAATACATATACCTTTTTTTAATCATTTGAGTTCAATAATCTCTATTGTTCACAACTGTGACTTTTTAGGTTCTTCTGGCTGCGGTGCTGTGGAACAATCCAAAGATTTTGAACCAGTTTCAAAAGCTTGTATTTTTAACAGTCGCTATTTAAGGCAGGGACTAGTTTTTTACTTTTTGTATCCCATTGTGCAATGATTAATTTTGGCCACTGGATGTCGGCAAAGAGCTTGAACTGATGATGTATGAGGCTGTCTTAGGTAAAGGCAGCTCTGGCTGACATGTTGAGCTCCTTGCATTCATTCAGCCTTCATGGTTTATTCATCACACTCATTAGAAATTATAAACAGAAACTTCCAGCTCCACGGCTTGTTGTGTCAGGGAAATGCAGAGTTTTTGTTTTTTCGGTTTTGTGTATTTGCATTAATGAAGGCCAGAAACACGACCGTGTCCGTTTCAACGTTTCATGCAGAAATTTTTTTCTGTCTCCAGGGGACGTCAGCCAGAAGACGACATGGCATCGTGTCTCCGTATTCAAACCGGGTCTGAGGGACGTCGCTTACCAGTACGTCAAGAAAGGGTATGAACGGATTAGCAGTTTTGTTGGTTGTTGTGGAAACAGCAGTAATTGTTACATTCATCTGGAGGACGAACATAACTGCGATCGGTTAAAACTGGGGGTAAAAATATGAATTGGTTTGGGTTTTTGCATCCTGTCTGTTCAAGATGTAAGAAAATATCGATGTGCTGATATATCGCCATATGTATGTTGCTATATTGTATAAAAATTGAAAAGCTATGTAGTGATTATTTTTATTATTATTTTAGAATTGAAATGGAACCATTAATGATGATTAAGGACATCTACGTCTAGTAACGAAACGAGACGTGTATGAAACAGGTTGGAGTGTTTAGAACGCTGTGACAGTTCTTCTACAGTTAAAATCAGATTTAAAAATCACAATATATAGTCTCACTCGTATAAATATTGTATCGCCCTCCATGTATTTTGATACATATCGTAAAGGCAGATTCTTGCCAGTACACATCCCTACTGTCTACCCTTATACTTGGATGGATGGGTAAGTTATGGGTGGATCACCGATGATTAGATGCAGAGATTAGTGGGGTTTTCATATTGAAAGATGGATTAACAAATGAACAGACACATGGATTATAGATGTGATTGTTTGATAGAAATAGATGGGGGGGGGGGGGGGGGGGGGGGGGATTACTTGTTTCCTTTTTTCACCATGAAATGTCAGATGTTGGTTGAAAAGCCAATTAAGCTTGATATAATTAGATCAGATTTTCTCCATGAGTATTTATAAATAAAACATGGAGTCAATGCCGGATTCTGTCCGTTCATTTTTAAAGTTTACCAGGAAGAAATCGTCACTCACATATTTTTATTTAGCTCAAATGCGACTAAACGGTTGAGTGTCCTTTTTATAACTCCAGAGTGATGAAGTATTTCTCATCATGGTCCTATTCACGAAGGGGATTTATTGTTTCTCACCTCTTCCAGGTCCAGGATTCTGGTGGAGGGAAAACTGGACTATGGGGAGTATGTGGACAAAAACCAAGTCAGGCGTCAGGCCACCACCATCATCGCAGGTCAGGTTTAACCCAGCTTCACCAAGATGCTCATCTTCTCTCTCAGAAACAACTCGAATATACCTTTTTCCCCCCTATAGACAACATTGTTTTCCTGAGCGACAACATCAGAGACCGAACCTGAGGGACGCTGTTCCTTCTTGCATCCAACTACCGGAAAAACAACTTGTAGTTTTAACTTTTCTTCTTCGTACCAAAATAAGACTTGAGGACGACTAACTGTTTAGCATGGCGGCATAAGAAGTGATTATGTTTGGCTGTGAGGGCCCCCTGCTGGTGGAAGGAAGATGTTGAAGAGGAGCAGAAAGAAGTCCATTGATTGTTCTATATGTACATAGCAGCGGTTAAAAGTTATAAATAAATAAGCCCCGTGTTTTCCACTGTAGAAACTCTGACGTGGGGATTGTTCAATCCATTCATTTTAATTCAAAGTTTTTTGTAAAGTGTAGCTTTAAAAGCTGAAAACTCTCTGGAGACACTCGTGTTTGTATTAAAGAGCACTTTTAGGCTGAGAGGTTTTCTTTTTAGTTGAAGTAAATTATTTTAAATATTTCTTTTTCCAAAAAAACTAATTCACCACAATCTGAAAAAGGTTTGATATTCGAAGCATGACAGCTGTAGAGATATCAGATCTAAAGTCATTGAGTTTTTACTGTAAAAAAAAAGGCTGAGATCAAAGGGAAACGTGAATATTACATAAAATAATTTCAATATGTTTTGATACAGAAATGTTCTTGCCAAACTGGCCTGACAGGAGACCCTCTGCCAGCCACAAAAGGCCATCGTTAGAGAAGCTTTTCAATTGGTGCTGTATCAAAGCAGTGGAAAGTTTAGTGGAAGAAAAAAAAAATTCGGTTAAAAAGGTGAACAGGCAATAGTAACAACTAGGGATGCACCGACACTACTATCGGGGCCGATACCGTTCTAATGTATTGGTGTCGGTTGCTTAAGTGTTTCTTTTTCAGTTGAAATTTTAGTTTAGTGGTAATTTTTATTCTCCTTTTTCAAAATCCGATTCACAATGATTTATTAAAAAACGTTCTTCCAATTCATTGCATTGTTTTTGTTTGGTAGAAGTATAAGTATTGGTACACGGTATCGGTAAAGTTTTTTTGTTGTTTTTTTTGGGTTTTTTTTACTGGTAAAGTGAGCATAAAAACTGACTACTGCTTCTCCATGTTTGGTTTGGATTCTGGACATTTAGCTGTGAACCAGAAGACCTGAGTGACCAGCAGTGTTGATATTATAGCAAATTATTGTTTTTTTCATTCTAATAAGCCTTTCAATGATTACTAAACTAGCAGTAGTATTTTGAAGTTTGAGCTACAGGGAGCCAGTGTAAGGACTTTAGAACTGAGTTGATGTGTTCTACTTTCCTGGTTCTAACGAGAACACGAGCAGCAGCGTTCTGGATCAGCTGCAGCTCTCTGATTGACTTTTTAGGCAGACCTGTTAAGACGCTGCAGTAATCATCAATATGACTAAAGATAAATACATGGATAAGTTTTTCAAGATCTTGTTGCACCATTAGTCCTTTAATCCTAGAAATGTTCTTCAGTTTATAGGTCAAATTTGTAATTGTGTCTGATACCTACGTTTAACGCCTGATCAGTAGTTTTTATGTAAAAGCTGAAGCAGTGTGCTGTCTACTGATTGTCTCTCTTTAGGTTAAAAAAATAATTACTTCAGTTTTATTTCTATACTGCTCATCCATGCATTGATTTGTTTTATGCATCTGCTCAACATTTGAATGGGTTAATAGTCACCTGATGTGTTTATCATCTGTATAATTATGGTAACCAACATTGGCATTTGTAATAATCTGTGCTAAATTGAGCGTATAGATGTTAAATACAAGTGACTTCTGTCAGCTCTGATTAAAAAGTAACCAATAATCACAAATCCCTGTTTTTTAGTCAAGACTCAAACCAGTCAAGCAGGGTACCAGAGAGTCTGACCCAGCTCTTCAGTGGTTCCACTTATATATCATGGTCAATAGTGTTGATTCCTGCTCTAAGGTTCTTCCATTATAACATACTTGTTCAGAACATGGGCTGCAGCTGTCACATTCATTTCATCAGAAGAGTTTATCCTGGGTTATAAGGGGGGAAATGACCGGAGTTTTTTCTCACTTCCTCCTACAGAGGCAACATTTTGACCTCGAAGAGCTGCTCCTTCTCTGTATTTGACTTCAAGCTAAATATCAGCCGCCTTTCCTCCGTTTGTCTCGGTGCAGGTGTCACGGCTGCAGCTGACTGAAATGTTTCAGGGTCAGAAAAATGGTGATCTGTTTTTAAATTTAGAGGAAGCACCTTCAGGTTGGGTTCTGTTTTCCTGTTTGAACCAGAATTCAACAGGCTGCAGATTAGTTTTCTTTTAGTTTTTCTCATTTGTCGCTGTTGTTCTTTCTCATTTAACTCTGTCATTTCCTTCCTGAGCTGACTAGTTGCTCTCATTTCACTTCCCTTGTTCTCTTCATCATTTCTTCCAATTTTGAGATAAGAATGGTTGTTTTACTTTTTAAAGATATAAATCTGGTACTTTAACCGGTCAAATATATTATACACATTTTAAATGCAAAGGAATACGACACAAAAAAAAAAATCCAGATTGCCTAGCTTTGAAATGTACAAAAAAATAAATGGTTATTTCTTTAAATGTGTTGCTAAATGAGTGTGCTGACAGTCATGGGCGGGCTGAACTTAAAGGTAGTCTTGGCTTTTAGTTAGTGGTTAAGGCGGATTTAAAGCCGTCTTGTGATTGGTTTAGCTAGCTGTCTGTTAAACCTATGGGAGGAGAGAACTACTCAAACAGCATGAAACAGAAAACTAGTATCTGATTAGAACTATCTGATTGGTCGCGTAGCTACGGTAGGCGGGTCTTTACCTGTTGATTTTTAGTAAAGTGCACTGTGACGTAGATAAAACAGGATGTTGAATAATTGACGTAAGAAAATAACAGCAATTGCTGGGTTTCATATGACGTAGCGCTGACGTCACGAAATGCAGATGGGGGGCAGGAAGTAAACGCAGCTATCTGTACCCCATTCACTCTAGCGTCAACATGCCTAAATGCTGTGCGGTTTACGGTTGTAGCAACCGTTCGAACCGTGAGAAAGATAAACGGTTTTTTCGTGTCCCAAAAATAGTAAGTCACAAAGGACCGAGTTTTAAAAAACTCACAGACAGAAGACGCCAAGAGTGGATACACAATCTCCGGCTAAAAACAGGAGGAGCAGAAACGGACAACGCTCGAGTTTGCAGTGACCACTTTCTAACAGGTAAGAACGTTATGGTTTAGTAACTCTTATTTTCTATCAATGTTTTTGAGTAGATACTTAGAAAAAAGCCACAGTGGCAGGTAAATGGTTTATTTTACATATCCTAACGTACCACAAAAAAAACATGGAGTGCTAATGTTTTTAGCAGTTAGCGTAGAGCTCTAATTCGGGGTTGCATACCGTGTTTTACTTTTTTTAGGTTGTCCTAGTGCAGCCACTGATACTGATTCCCAAGACTGGGCGCCTACTGTTAACCTGGGGTACCAGAGGAGTAACGAGAAGCCCCAAACTGAAGCATCCCGCCAGCGGGGGGAACGAGCCAAGGCACGGAAACTACTCTGCACTGCTACTGACGAGCAGGCTGACAACTTTGATGAACTCTGTGATGAAGAGCGGTGTTCCAAAGGTTAGAAGCCACTGTTTATTTTTACATTTTTATTATAAATTTCCTAGAAAAAAATAATAAGTAGATAATTATTTTGATGCAGATGCCGAATGCCAGACAGATCTGACAATGGTCGACCTCACCAGGCTGGAGGATGCTGTGAAAGGCTACACATCTGAGACCAGCAGCCTGAGGCAAAAGCTTTCAGACACCAAATTCACTCCAGAAACCTTCCAGAACAATGAGAAAACAAAGTTCTATACGGGATTGCCCAATTTTTTGGTTTTTATGCAAATTTTTCAGCTCTGTGAGCCATATATCACCACAACATCTTTGTCAGCTCTTTCCAAATTTGAACAATTTATTATGGTTTTAATGCGTCTTAGATTAAATCTGCAGCTCCAAGATCTTGCCTACCGTTTTAATGTATCAAAAGCTACTGTATCTCGAATTTGGCTAAAGATGATTAATCTACTCCATGAAAGGGTAGAATTCTTAGTAGAGTGGCCTGAGCGAGGAGTAATACAGTCAACAATGCCAATGTCATTTAGAAAAGCCTTTGGACTTAATGTTGCAGTGATACTGGATTGTTTTGAAGTGTTTATTGAAAAACCTACCAATTATTTGGCAAGAGCACAAACCTGGTCCAATTATAAGCACCACAATACAATCAAATTTCTTATTGGTATTGCTCCTCAGGGCTATGTTATTTACATTTCAAAAGCTTGGGGAGGGAGAACTAGTGACAAACAAATAACGGAAGAGTCTGGTATCTTGAACAACCTGATACCCGGAGATGTTGTCCTTGCAGATAGAGGCTTCACTGTTGAAGACAGTGTAGGGTTTTTCTGTGCTTCTTTAAAGACACCTGCTTTCACAAAGGGAAAAAAACAGCTGTCTGCTTATGAGGTTGAACAAACAAGGAAACTTGCAAGTGTGCGTATTCATGTAGAGAGAGTAATAGGTTTAGTTCGGAGAAAATATCAGATTTTGCAGAGTAGGGCTATGCCTATTGAACACATGGCAGTCAAATCAAATGATGCACTAGCATTGGTTGACAAAATTGTTGTAATCTGCTGTGCATTGTCCAACCTTTCTGAATCGATTGTACCTCTGGAGTGATTCATGTTCATTGAATCCTTTTGTGTGGAATACATGTTTATAGTTGTAATTTTTGTAAATGTGTTGCTAATCTTCTAAACTTTTTTTGAACTGATACCGACCATCATTGTATATATGAATTGTTTGTCAATTTGTCATTACTTATCCTGATTTTCATTACTTGCTGTTAACTGAAATAAATCCAAGTACTTTTTTTGAAGTTTACTCATCTTGTAACATTTATTTCTTTACTACAAAGTTTATACACTCTTTATATACACCGTTATTAGAAATGTCTTACATTTAAAATGCACAACAAAATACCGATCAATTCTAACAAATAACTTCATTTTATAAGTTTATGTACAACAAAAACAAATATTAGGTGTATATAAACATCTGATCCGGTTATATTACATTTGATTAAAAACTGATTTCAAGAAATGTCTACATATTAAGGCCTTGTTTTCATTTTATTTTCTGGAATAATTAATCACTTGTAAACTTCTGTCCCAAGACTTCAGGTAGGATGCAATGCAAAAAGAACTGCTGAACTTTGGGAACTGTAATATCCCAGAGCTGAGCATCAGGCAAAATTCTCTCAACATAGATGTCATTTTCATTCCAAATCACAAAATCACAATATTGTACATCCACAATGTGAAGCTGGGCCTGAACCTGATAGTAGTAAGGATGGTTCCTATCCAGCTGCACAGCATCTCCATCCTTGATGAGACAAAAGCCAGGTTGCCCAGCACACCTCCTCAGACTGAGTTCATGCTGTTTGCTCTGTGGACACTGAAGAAAAAGACAATGAAAAACAGACATTGGAAAATGTATTATTTCCTAAAGAATGCAATGTAACAATGTTTTGTTAAAGATTGTGTACCACAATTCCATTATATAACCAGAATGAGAGCACATGTTTTTCTCAGTAAACTACATGTACTCCAAAGAGAGAAAGCATTCATCTGTACTGGGTCCTAAGGATCTGAGGTCTCAGTCACACCCTTGAGATCTAATCCAGAGTAATGTTTTGTAATGTAACCAAAGCACGAATTTCCAAAGCAGAAGCATTTCCAAATCTTCAACCACATGTGAAGTATGCAAACAATATAGTCTATAAAACTGAAGAGATAAAGAAATGCAGTGTGGCAGTAAAAATCTAATCTTTACCTTGATTTCACACACCCCGGTTCCATGGCAGTCACACGAAACAACTCCATCTGGTGAGGCTCCCATGTATGGCCACTTTGAGTTTAACCACAGCCCACTATCCATACAGGAAAACCCTTCATGGGCCATGTGTTGGAGTTGTTCATATTGTTTGCGGGCTGTTGCTTCAAATTTAGTACCATATCTGCAATGGACAAGAGTAAATTGAAAATAAGAAACGTAAATAATGCAACAAATTATTCTTGGTGCACAACATTTATTATTTAGTTGAATTATACCCCTGCCTGAAAAAAAAACACTCCCAGTGAATGTCAATATTGTTCTTCCCCTACACTTCCCTAATAAATACCTCATTGCTGCTGTAGTTAGTTTTTGTGTCTCTGGGTAGCAAATTGACTTGATCAGAGCCTTGGATGGTTTTTCATGATTGCTCTGTAAAACTTGCTTTAGTTTAGAGGCTGTGATCCTTCCTGCTCTTTGGCTGTACCAGATAGTGGATGAACTCTGGGCCCTGGTCTCCTCCTCAACTACTTTTATCTGGGATTCACCAAGTTCCTCAAAACTGAAATCCCTGCATGCTGCCTGTAGCTGTGCTGGAGATAGCTTTACAGTCTCTGGAGTCCGGTAAGCAAAAAGAGATTTTGGTAAAAGGGAGATAGACTTGGGGACAAACTCTCTGTAATATGGTGTCCTGGACATCAAAGCAGCACTTCCTGGCAAGTTTTTGTGTAGTGTCTCAAAGAAACGCACATATGTCTCAGAATCTTTCCCTACTCTTGGACAATTGTGGAGTTCTGTTCTGTGACTCTCAGCTGTTTTGCCTGCAGAGGTGGATCCAAAAGAAAAACAATTTTTATCTAATGTTTGTAGGATCTCAAGTTCAAACAATGTAAATCTTTTTACTACAGCTTTCATTTAAGGAATAAAACTGATTTACAAAAATGCTACCTGTCCTCCCTGCAATAGCATCATCTAATTTCCTCTTCCGTGACCTTGCTGATGCAAAATCCATCTTGGCAACGGGTGCAGCTGGTATCTGAAGCTATGAAAAATAAGATATACTCACCCTAATATTATGTACAAAATAAAACCATATTACAGAAAGTATATCAATATACCTTTTTGATGTGTGATGGCATTAACCATTTACACTTTTCTGAGGTGCACGAGTCGCTCTTCTTCATCTTCACCCCAGCCTCTGTTGCAAAGAGAATCGCTCCAACATGGGAGCAAGATTCTGACAATCTGAAAATAATAAAGCAACAAAATCAAAAACCATACGATCTAATAAACAAATTCTCACTAACATATATTTTATGTCCAGGATTCCAGATGAAGATACCCATCTTCATCCGCAATTCCCGGACGAAAAATATCGTTACTCAGAAAAGAAAAAGAAATAAAATATTGCTCACCCAGCCATACAGTCACAATGTGCTGTGATAATTTCCCCACTCTCTCTGGCCACAAACCACGTTTTTAAGGCGGGTTCTGTGGATCTCTGTGAATGGTTGACCTATATTGGAGAAATGACTTATCAACATAGGCTAAAAATGAACAATCTAAAATATGGGTTAACGTAGCCAAAATACATTATTCACGAGTAGATCAGAGCACAAAAATACTTGTTGCTAGCATTAGCGTTAGCATTAAAACTATTAAATAAATAAATAAAACCGAATAAATCACAACTTACCCGAGCAAAAACCAGGCGACAGCCATTTAGAGCTTCTTTGGATCCTAAATGGTTGACCCAACCGGAGACAAAATAATTGTAGGCTTCCAGGCTTTTGAACGCTTTCATTTGGCTAGCAGTATAATAAGACGTCTGTAGCACCAGATAGTTTGTAATGTCGATGGCCTCGACACCGGGTAAATCCTCCAGATTATAAGATAACTGTGATTTATTTAATTTATATGGATCGTATCCTAATGTATTACCAATTTTTTCGCGATATCGCGTCCTTGCCGGCTCATTCAAAGCCTTAGCGTACTCGCTGTCATCCATTGTGCTGTGTTTTGAAGCGGAGCAAAACTCTTCCTGCCCCCCATCTGGAATTCGGGCGTCATCATGGTCACGTGACTGAAACCCACCTATAAATTCTTTTTCTCTATAAAAGTGTTTTATTCACCATGCTTAGAATAATAACAGCTTTATCTTATGTTATTTTTATTATACTTTAGGATCCTGTATTTTAATTTCAAACAGATTGTTTTTTTTAACTGATCATTTTATACAGAATGATAATAAATTTAGATTATACTGACTGACCAGAAAAAGGAGTAGTTTAGTCTATATCTGTATCAGGCTTTTAGATGGTGATTTTTACGTCATTTTATGCTGTCAAATTATCTTTCTCCATGTATTATCTCTATATGTTAAAGTCCTTATCTAATGTTAAGACATTTGTCCCTTTTTCGTGAGGAAGTTAATTTCGTGACGTTTTGTAAAAAATTATTCCTTTTTTATAAAACATTTTTATTCATTTTTTTTATTGCAGATTTTATTTTAGATGTTTGGAAATTAAGAAAATAGAACAAGATGAATACGGTAACAAAACATGTATTAAACTTTAAGATGAGAATTCAGTCTTTTTCTCAGATCTCTGACTTTATTCTCAAAATTCAAAGAGTTTAACTGATGGTTCAAACTTTTTTTTTTTTTCTCTCGGAGTTCTGTTTTTAATATGAGAATTTTTATTTTAATCTCAAAATTATTACTTTTAGAATTCAAACTTTTATTAGCCCATTTTATTTTTGTTCAGTGGCCCAAATCCAATTCCAAAATCTGATTTTATTTAGCTGTATATTTAAATTTCTTTATTTAGTATTTTTCATTTTTATCCTATACCATTTTATTTTTCTACATGAAATTTTCTGGATTCATACATTTTATTTTATTTTCACATTTTTAATCAACATATTTAGTATTTGAATCCATTTTTTGGCTAATTTCATTGGCTTGTTTGCAGTAGGTTTAATTTTTTTTATTTTTAGATTACTTTATTTTGAAATGTCTTACCGGAAGTCAGGCTTTGCTGCTTTAAACGTCAATCCCACACAGCTGGAAAAGCTGATTCAGGCTACAGTTTATGTTAAGATGACAGCCTTTATTTAATATTTGTTCCGCCTGGTTTCAAACAACCGGGTTTTAACAGATACTTTTGTCGAAATTCTTCCCTTATTTTTCCCTTTTCCTTCACTTCCCCTGTCCTGGCTTCCTTGTCTCCGCCCACAAATTCCTGTGTGTCTGGGTCGTTCGGGAGGAAAGAAAAAGGAAAAGGAGAGCAGCTGGAAACAGTCTGTGGACCTCGAACCCGGAGAGGAGATGATCCAAAACAATCACAACAACATTTCTGGGCCTGAATTCGACCCATGAGAACACAGCTGTTTACAGAAAACCCGATCTCAACGCGCTTTTCGGTCATCAAACAAGTTATTTTCAACTTTTAGTTAAGTTTTGGGTAGATTTTTGGGTTTTTTTTTTTACTTTAACCCGTTGCTGTTGAAGTCAGGAAGGAGGAGACAATCATGGAGATCCTGGACAGCAGCGAAACGTTGCTTCACTGGGACAGAAACCTGAGCGAGCTGTCTGAGGTCGGGGAGCTGGACTCTGTGCTCTACAACAATGTAAGTTATCGATTAAAGCGAACCGATCAGCCACAAACTGTAAGGAGAGGGGGGAGGTGCTGATTGGCTGCAGCTTCTCCCTTTGATGAGGAGGTAATGATGTGTGGTACCCTGTCCTCCATTCGCCAGGCAAAGCCTTGGGGTCCAGGCTGCAACAGGTTTCTGCTGCAGAGGTTTTCACTTCTCTTAAAAAGTTTTTATGAACATGAATCTAAGAGATTTTTCATTTAAAAATCACATACATCAATTAACTTTAAAAAAAAGTTAATAGTAAATATTGTTGGTTTAGATCCTTTTAACATAAGACTTTTAGGCAAGGCAAGGCAATTATATTTGTTTAGCACACTTTCAACACAGGGCAATTCAAGGTGCTTTACATATGATTCGAATACAAATGAGCAGTTACAATAAGAAAATAATCAAGAAAATACAACATTGTAGGGACAAATGAGTAAAAAAAACAGGTTTAGTTCATTAACTGATCTTGCTGAAGAAAGCTCGCAGTTTTTAACACAATAAAAACGCTAATAAGTTGGGATACTAATGGATTTAAAGGCTTTAGTCATGCTAAAGCTACAATCTTCAGTTTAGTCTCAGTTTTATGCTCATAAAGTGATGTATAAATGTAAAGAGAGATGATTTTTGTGCCTATATATTCATCCCTCTTTACTCTGAACTAAGTGCATTCAGAAGTCGCCTGCATTACAATTAACAGTCCAGGTTTGTGTGTGATTTAGTCTCCAGATGTTCCACAAATGCCTCAGAGGTTTCCTGGAGAACATTAGTGAACAAACAGAAGCACAAGGTTAAAGGATCACAGCGGATTGCTCAGGGGTTTAGTTTTATAGAGCAGTTTAGAGAAAGCCTGTGTGATGAATGAACATCCAAAACTTTAAATAAAACAATTCCAAATCTACAAGGAGAGTGTTAACTGTAGGGGACATGGCAAGGCAAACTTGTGGAAGAAGTGTCTCTGGTCTGCTTGCATCATTTGTGGCAGATTCAACCAAGAGCAGTGTTGAAGCATGGCAGTGGTGGCATTATGATGTGGGGATACCCGTCTTACACTGGTCAGAGCAGATGGAGCCTGTTAGAACATGAGACTAACATGGAGGTGTAACCTAAACCTGCAGCTGTTATTAAACTAAAATGTAGTTTTTACTAATATATATATATATATATATATATATATATATATATATATATATATTGAGTGGGCGGGGCTGAATACAGAAGTTTATCGTTAAAGGAATTTAAAAGTTGCGAATAATTTTCTTTCCACTTTGCTATTTGGTGTTGGTTTTATCACATCAAATCCAAAACAGTTTGTAATTGCAGCATGACAAAATGCGTAAAAACAAAAATGTTTTAAATAAGTAACAACTTGATAAAACAAAAACAATTTATTATTATTTTGTACTCAAAATTGTTTTATGATTGATTGAAACACAGAAAAGGCCTACAGAATTAGATTTGTTGGTGTAACAAAGTGAGAGTTTAGTTTTCTGATTAAAAATTTAACATTTTAAAGCAGTTTTATATCAGAACTGTCTGGAAAGATTGGAGCTTAACTTCTCCTTTTTATTTATAATCTTTATGAATGTTTTATTTCTTTATTTCTATAACGTATATTTATAATATCCCCCATAGTTACAGTATTTAAATTCTAAGCTATTTCCCTAAAATTGGTTCCAAATATTTGATATTTACATTTTATTATTGACTTTTATGGTATATTAAATCCCCTGGAAAAATGTTCCACTACAAAAAGAAAAAAATTAAATAAGTAGTTTTCAATTTTAGGCTCAAAATTACATTTTTGTGCACCATAGTGTAGCATTATTAATAATACGTGTCCTATTTAAATCCAGAATTTAAGTATTATCAGTTGCTATAGCTGTATAGTTTGTCTCTTTGCAGAAATAAGAGCTTATTGTTTTTTTATTTCAACTTATTCTGAATCTAAATATTTTTTAGATACCTTCGTGTCTAATGAGCTGCTCATATAATTACAGAACAAAGTAAATCAGGAGATAACACACACACACACCACAAACAGAGAGTTTCTCCTTTCAGTGAGCTGAGTTTTGCATTTAAAGGTCCTCAGTTGCATAAGCTGAAATCTGTCTTCCCGGCGTGTGTTTCCTTTGGGCCAGGAGGAGAATGTGTGAGATGGAGAAAATGCTGTGTGGGTCTTTTGTGTGTGTGTGTGTGTGTGTGCGTGTGTGTGTGTGTGTGTGTGTAGAGGGTTCACAGAGTGTAAGAACCGCTGGCCAAAGACGGAAATCAGACACCGAGGAGGCTTAGTCAGACTCACAGCGGCTCATTTTTTCCATTCCATCTGAGGATATCCCAGACCTACTCTCACTTTCTCCAGCTACGTCTTCCTCCAAAAATTTTTAAAATCACACCCCGATGAAGGTTTGCTCTGTGGCTGTGAAAGCCTCATGAGGTTTGCTTCCTGCAGACGGGTGAAAACTTGTTGCTGTTTCTGCAGCTCCTTTATTTAAGACCCGGGGCCACAGAGAGCTCCATAAGACCAAAGAGGCTGCTGCAAGATAAAAGAGTCTTATTTCAGTTGTAGACGAAGTTAAATGTGTCATAGTTGTGTCTGTTTGGCGACATACCGCCTCTTTTTGCAGAATTAAGAGTTTTAAAAGCTAAAGTTCCCGTTTTTGGTTCAGATATCGGCCGTTTGCACTAAGCTTTAACATGAGTATCTTCACTGGACCAGTTAGAAACAGGGTGACCCATAGCATCACCAAATCTGCACCAATAGCATAATTCTTGATAATCTGCCTCATTTCTATCCATCGATACCAAGAAAACATGCACATTCTACCTTTAAAACACTTATATATCTTATTTTAAGTTTTAAAACGCTTCTAAAATAGATTTCATTGACTTTTTAAGGTAAAAGTTTTCTGAATTTTGGAGAAGTCATGCATTACTGTGCTGGGTTATAGACGAGCATTGTGGATGTTCTACGTAAAACGAAACATTAACAGTTTGTTTTTCGGGGGAAGCTTGAATGTTAGAGTCAACAAGACTTCAGTGTTCGAATCCAAGGCAGCCTTAGAAACAGACTGTAGTCTTTGTTCCTTCCCTGGTGGGGTGATTCCTTCATGTCCCCCCCCCCCCCCTGCAGCTGGGGGGTTCAGACGGGATTCCTAACAGCGGTGTGAACCAGCGGTGGCGGCAACTTCTTTTTTCATGACTTCAAGCTTCCACCCAGTTTCCTCCCAGTCGGGATGCCTTTTATTGTATCAGGTTGTTCAGGTTTTACAATATGAAGACGTTATTTCTTTTCTTTCATCTGCAGTCTTGTGTCGCATTCTTTTGAGAAATAACAACAGGTATTGTAGGCTTGTGACGCATTCGGCTCCTGCTTGAAATAAAAATAAAGAAAACACTGAAGCTTAGAGTAATAATTTATGGGTGATGCCTCTCGTCATTTCTCCCCCCCCAAACAATCGGTAGGATTCGTTTGGGAAAATAATTTTGCACCAATCCCCTGCGGTCCATCCATGTCCTTCCATATTACCTTCTTGTTTTCTGGTCCTTTTTTGTCTGCAAGGCCCCTGTCCTGATGTCTTCACCTCACCGTTCACTGATACTCACCTGCTGCCAGTGTTGATTAAGCTCTGCAGTGGTGACGGCACGCAGGAATAAAAAAAGGAACAACTTCTTAGACATAAACTGCTAAATTGCTATATGATGCAGTACAAAGATGAATAAAAGTAGTTCCATCAAAAAGAGACGGCTCAACTTAAATTGGATAATAAAGGATTGCTACCCAGCCAGTACTTACATGTGGGTGGGCTACATGGTGGTTGGAAAGTGCCTGAAAAAAAAAGACCTTGAATGAGATTCTCTTTAGTCAGTCCACACTCCCTCAGCAAAGTAAAACTGCACATTTCAGATTCCTTTTACTGTGGACAGTCTAAGGAACATCATGCTGTCTACTCAACATCTTGATGTACCACACCTGTGAGGTGGGATGGATTATCTCGGCAAAGGAAAAGTGCTCACCAACAGATGTAAAAAAGATTTATGATTAATCGGTCTTTTGTGTGTATCAAAATTGTTAGCTCCTGAAAAATGAAAGCAAATTCAAGTATTGATCTTTTTGTTCCAACATATTTAGGTTGGATGAGGGAAAACTTTGGGAACATTTCTAGATGTTTGTTTAAGCCAGTTTCCATGTCGGACCCATGCGGGCAAGAAATGGTCCAAAAATCTGACATGAAACAGTCGCTGCTCATCTTCTCTCGGCCCGTCGTGTCTTCATACAAAAATTTTCCCTTTTTAAGGAATTCGCTTTCAGCAGTCAATAGCGTCACTGATCAGCGGCAAATGGTGCCTGCGGCTGCAGGAAATAAGAAGAAGTCGAGTTGCAACCAAGCAGCATGAGTTTAACGCAAGTCCTGCCCGAGTGCATAACCCAAGGTAAAAGTGGTCCTTCCGGACCGGCCTGATGAAATGACGATCCGGTGTAATTACCTTGAAGTTCCGATAGTTCAAACCATTGAATGTAAAAAAGAATAGACAGCGCCTTCTCACTCCTCCCCTTTTACCAGAATGAAACACGTTCAAGGGGGAATTCATGGCGGATTCACAGACTCCTCCTCCCCAGCTCTGACGAAGCATGTTCCTAAAAAGGACATAGGGGCGGGATCTTCACTGGAGACTCTGCCCTCACGGGGCGTGTATGGACGTGTAGTTCGGTCGTAATCACGCCCATTCTGCTCCCGCGTCTTTAGCTCTGATGCTAAACTTGGCTAGCTAAGCTAAAGGCTAATAGCCCCATGCCTGACTGCGCTCCTCCGACAGTTCTCCTATTTCTCAAACCTCAAAAGCTAAGAACTAGTAACTTGAAATAATTATTAAAATGTAGTGTTACTATAATTAAATTAAAACGAAACAGCCTGTCAATCAAAGTCTCGCCCCTCATTAATTATACAAGATTTCAAAAAATTATCTTACGAAAACCAGCCTGGTTTCTATTTTTTTGACGAGCCAAGCGTTATCTCAGGAAGAATATGTAGCCATAGAAAGTTTAAAAAAAAACTTAAAACCAGGCATTAAAGTTGTTTTTAACGTGTCTAAAGTCCAATGCTTTTCAATGGGAGCCTAGCGGCCAAATGGAGGTACTAAAGCAATGGAGGAGCAATGGCGGCCTCCATGGTATGCGGTCACAAAGCAGAGCAGCCAGTGGCCATTGTTTCAAACGGACCTTATGAGCAGAGTCTGGACGAATTTGGGACTCGGATGGGTGCCAAATGTCTTGTACATAAAACATGTACATATTGGTCACTAATATGTGTGGAGTCGTGTCAAATGTTGCCCCCAGATTGTAATGCCGTAGAACAGCATTAATAGGGTCCACATGTCAATGGGTTACATAATATCCTAATAGTATTTGCCTGTATAGGTTTGATAAAGGGCAACTTTGTGAAAAAGTTAAAACTACATGTTACGTGCTGGGACCCACATGTGTTGGATACGTAGAAATTGGTACTTAAAGTGACTAACCATGGGATCCTATTTAGCGTTTGACCAGAACAGTTCTGGATTAAGTTTGGACCCATATGGCTCCTAAACTGCTCAGTATAAACTAGTAATCCTAATATTAATTTGTGACCCAGCTAGGAGCTACATGTATATATGTCTCTGTCTGGATTTGCTGATATGGATTGTATTTATTGAACTCAAGTGGGCTAATTGCTACCTATTAAGTCTGACAAACAAGCCGTATGGGACCCACAAAGACATATTGAGACTGAAGAAGAGAACACAATGAAAACACTTCAGTCTTTTGTTCTGTGAGGTTTGGTTTCATAAAGGAGGGATTGGGGGCTTTGTTCAGGGCTCTGATTTATCATTGTCTAGAATTTTATAGAAAGGTTTTCTCTGCTACAGTAGCCGGTAAATAATAGATAAATGTCAGCCGAGTACAAAGGATGACACCCACTCAAGATCCTTTCAGTTGGACGTTTTCAGACGTGAGATTTTATTAAAATTCCAGAGTTGAAACTTGAAAAATATGGTTTGGTTTTTAGCTCACGTTGAACCTACTGCACTTGCATACCTTTACTGGATTAACACGTAGAGAAAAGGGTGTATTTGTTGAGCCTGCTCCAAGGCAAGTATGAGCCTGGTTACATAACGCGCACAATTCCTACAGAGAAGTACTCATCTCTATCTGTCAGGCCAGCTGTAATCCACAACGTTTACTGATAGACTGTAGATGACAGCTTTGACAGCCTCTTCACATTGGCTCAACATGCACAGACACACGCCCAGAACATGTGCGCACAGGGCAGAGCCTGTTCTCCATTGGGGCAGGGCATCCTGCTCGCCCGTGACCTTGTGCTGCCTCTGTGAATGGCCGTGTGTGTTCCCTGCAACATCGGTGTCAGTGTGCACACAGAGAACAGTCGCCCACTGCACCACATGCTTGCTTTATGCTCGACGTTTCTTCACACACATTTCAGGTGTGTTTGCATTCCAATTTTACATTCCCGACCAGCTTTACTAGATTTATCTTTATCCTCGGTTTTTAGAGCCTCACCTCTGCGACAATGAGGCTGAGAGCGTGATTGCTCCAGGAGTGGCGCCGGATCATCCGGTTGTTCCAATGTACGACTCCGACACAAACACAGCAAGCAGCAAAAAGGTTTAGAGATGAGATTATCGGTCTCCTTTTATTCCATGTCTACTTTTCAGTAGTGCAAATCTAGAAGTTACATCTCTTGTTTATCTCCAGAAACGGTACTTTGACCATAAACTTTGATACAGATTTAAGTATTTTCATATATCTGCAAGGAAAAATTACTAGAAATGAGTTTATTATTGTAAAACCTTTATTAATACTTGGGGTTTTTTAGATTTTTTCCAATACAATTCCTTAAATGTTGTTTAGTTCATGCATTTATGAAAAATATTTATATTAAGGAATGCACCGATAGAAAGATTTTTGCCAATATCTGTATCAGATAATGCAGTAATGGCAGATGAACAATATTTACTAACATCATATGTATTTTCCTACCCATTTAAGACCTTAAATTAACAGACAACACCACCGACATTGCTTCTTTCTTTCATTTAAACCCCCCACAATCCTGTGCTGCCTCACCATCTCTGCCACATGACCACCTCCCTCCACCCCTCCTGATAAGGACATTAACATTGTTTCTAATATCGACCCAGTTTATCCGATGTTGTTGCGAATATACTGTGCATCATTATTAATATTCTAATAAATAGTGATGTTAAACAACGTAATTAATTAGCTTGACATGAGGAGCGAGTAAATTCCCTTTTGGACTAGCCACTAACCTGGTCATCAAAGAATATTTTTATTTTTTCTGGTCTTTTTTTTGGTACTTTTCTTATTTTTTTCGTCTTTTTATTATTATTTTTATTTGTTTTGTTTTTATAAAAATGAGCAAGTCTTAAGTCAGAGGCTCGTTTCAGGGCTGCTGTACTACAGACCAGTACAGGAGATACTCCTTTCCCACTGCCAGTGGCATCTGTCATAAATCACATACAGAACTGATAACAAAGGAAGGTCATTTTTGATAGCAGCTTACCCCAAAACTACTAAATGCTTTGGATATTTGGGAAAATTAATTCTCAAAATTAGGGGGTAGATGAAGAAAACCTTAAAATCTCTGGATAACTTAGTTTTTCCCTTTAAAGCTTGATGAATTTCTTCAGAAGTCCTTCATCTCTCACATAGTATCTATTATTTTTCATCAGTACCCCTAGAAATAATCTGCAAACGTGAAAACTGATTTTTTTTATTTTTTTTCCCCCCGAATTTTATTATCTGTCTTGATGATATGAGGTATTCCCTTCTTAGAACTCGTAAGAAATCATTTAAAAATTGAAGGTTTGGTGGTCTTTGACACCAGTATCTTTTTTTGTTGCAGTCAGGCCAAGTTTAAAGCTTTCCTTTAGTGTGTGCACAGATGGTCAAATCTGATTAAACTTTTCCGCTCAGCTTTGAAACTGTAGTCGGACTCCAGCTCTCTGCAGACTGGCAACTGTTTAGCAGCAATGCGAAGGTAGTAATCAGTGTGTAAGTGATCATTATGGAAAATCCAACGGAGCCTGAATTCTCTGAGGCAAAGCTAAACTTAGTGTTCTATCTTTTCTTACCCTTCTTTCTGCTACTTTAACCTTTTTCTCTTTGGATCTGCAACCCCCCCTGTCATTTAATTCACTGTGTGCGGTTTTGAGGGTGTGGGTTTAATTTCTGGTTGGATTTTACACACCCAGCCTTTACGCAAGCCTCAGAGCAGTTTCATAAATCTTCTACTTCTTTAAATACAGTTAAAAAACATCTGACTGTCCTCTGTCCCTTGTTTTTTCTTCATTGTTTGCACATTGCAACCACAATTTTTAGGGACTGTACCAAGTGTTTAGGGTTTTTTTTTAAATTGACTTTACGGTTGTTGAACAAACTAAAGCTACATTGATTTACTTCATGTCAGGGAACACATGCATTCTACATGAGCTTCAGTGTCTCGGGTATTTTACTTCAAAGCATGTAGAGCCTGTAAACTGCCTTCTGCGCAGCGTGACGTGTATAAACGTCTATACGCTGAGCTTTGATGGTGTTTTTAGCTCATAACACTCCCAGTAGCGGAAAGTGTTAACTAAAGCAGTTTCAGGCCTTAACCTCTTTCACCCCCATCTTCCAGCCTCCCTCCCCTTTCCGGCATCCGTCTCTCTTGCTGGATGAACCGGGACAAGTCGGAACGTGTCCAAATTTTTAAAACATCTGGTTGCTTCTCTTCGCTCTTTTTTCAGAGTGACCAATGACTTGATCTGTTTGAATTTTTTTTATTTTTTATAATTCCTGCGTTTAAAGTCCTGCTGTCTTTATGATTGGTACACAAATCAAAGGTTATTTATACAAGAAATGCATTTCAAAGTGCTTTACATATTAAAATGACACTGCTTAAACCACATTACCATCCCTCCCCCAAAGATTTAAAAGCACGATACCAGTTATACCTCTCCCATGCGCGCACACAGTAAAAAGAAATGGTAAAATGACATTAGGCCGAGTACAGATGAACCAGGCTAAGGAAACGCCATTAAAGTAGACGTCTACATCAGCAGCAGCCGAGGCACTGACCCAGGGCGCCAAGAGGAGGGAATGCTGTTACATGGAGATGTACAACTGGGTATCATCAGCATAACTGCGGAAGTTAATTCTGTGTCTTCTGATGAGGGAGCATATTCAGGTTCAAATGCAAAAAATTGAACCCCGGGGCACATTTTTGTAACTTAAGAAATAGGGATTCACCGATACTGGTTAAACTTAACCGATACCTTGAACCGATACTGAAAATGTAGAAAATCTGCAATAAATTCCCCAAAAAATATTAAATTTTCACTTGAAATTTTATTTTTGTGATAAGTTTATATGTTAAATCAGTTATTTTGTCTTAGTTATGTTTAGTTAGTAAAATCTGGTGCCTTCAGTCTCTTCAAAAAAGGTATAAGGTGGAAGTTATACAGTTTTTTAATTTAACAATAGTATCGGATCAGTATCGGGTATCGACAGATAAACAAAATCCAGGCATCGGTATCGGTATTGGGACTGAAAGTCAGATTGGTGCACCCCTATTAAGAAACCCAATCGGAACCACTCTAGTCTAAGTTGATTTTGATCGTCTTCTCCACGATCAAAGGTCTGTCACCTTTAGTAAGCCTGCTTTATATCGGTTATGCTCAGTTTGAGTTATGGAGTTGTTAGCTTGACACATCCGCACAGTATTGGCCGCAACATTTTGCCTACCCTCTGTTGCACTGGTTTTTTTTAGTGTGGTGATAAAGATTGCTGCCTTGAAGGACCTTAACGGCTTGTTTTCATTAGACAAGTTTGGGACAATTCTGGGAAAATCCGCTGCTTCAGTTGTTTTAGGCTGTTTTTTCTTCATAGAAAACTCACCCTAAAAAGATTTTTGCTAAATCCTGGTTCACATGGCAAGACTTTTAAATGGTAGTTGGTTTTCCAAATTTTGAGAGATCACACAAGGCAATTAAGAAAAAAGGAATAACGGATGTGCTTGGTCGTGAAGGTCCGATGAAATTACCCTAAAGTTGCGATAGTGGAAACAAGCCTGAAGTTCAGCAAACATGGACCAAATTTCCTAAATTCACAACTTCTCAAGTTAAGCAACCTATGATTTAAAATGTTGTTGGTTCAAACAAACTCTGAATAACGTGGATGTGGATGAGGCCATGTTAAGAATATGTTCTTTCTTACTTTCAGGTATTTCTCTTATGACACAATTTATTTTGCCTGGAACCAAACATTGCTTTGTGTTTTGCAGGGTTTTGGTGGGGAAAAATATAATCTTCCTCCAACAATGATGAGGCTGCAGCCTGTTAGGTGTTTTATATTCATATATATATATACTACCGTTCAAAAGTTTGGGGTCACCCAGTCTCAGATATGGCTTTTTCTTGCCACTCTGCCCTGAAGCCCAGAATCCCGTAGCCGCCTCTTCACTGTAGATGTTGACACTGGTGTTTTGCGGGTACTATTTAATGAAGATGCCAGTTGGGGACCTGTGAGGCGTCTGTTTCTCAAACTAGAGACTCTAATGTACTTATCTTCTTGCTCAGTTGTGCAACGCGGCCTCCCACTTCTTTTTCTACTCTGGTTAGAGCCTGTTTGTGCTGTCCTCTGAAGGGAGTAGTACACACCGTTGTAGGAAATCTTCAATTTCTTAGAAATTTCTCGCATGGAATAGCCTTCATTTCTAAGAACAAGAATAGACTGTCGAGTTTCAGATGAAAGTTCTCTTTTTCTGGCCATTTTGAGCGTTTAATTGACCCCACAAATGTGATGCTCCAGAAACTCAATCTGCTCAAAGGAAGGTCAGTTTTGTAGCTTCTGTACCGAGCTAAACTGTTTTCAGATGTGTGAACATGATTGCACAAGGGTTTTCTAATCATCAATTAGCCTTCTGAGCCAATGAGCAAACACATTGTACCATTAGAACACTGGAGTGATAGTTGCTGGAAATGGGCCTCTATACACCTATGTAGATATTGCACCAAAAACCAGACATTTGCAGCTAGAATAGTCATTTACCACATTAGCAATGTATAGCGTGTGTTTCTTTAAAGTTAAGACTAGTTTAAAGTTATCTTCATTGAAAAGTACAGTGCTTTTCCTTCAAAAATAAGGACATTTCAATGTGACCCCAAACTTTTGAACGGTAGTGTGTATATATATATATATATATATATATATAAAATTCACAAGTACATGGGCCAGAATCACCAGACATACAGTACCCCCAGAGTTGGGCCATGCTAGAAGTCTTCCGCACCCCTATTCCTAATGCCATATGGTTAAAAGCAATCCAATATTATCTTCCTCAGTCTCTCCTACGCCGTCTTGATGTCTTGTCCCACAAGTTTAAGAACACGTCACACTGTAAAGGGAATGAAATCAGAGCGCGTCTTGATTAAATCTGCTTCTTGCTGACATCCGTTTAAGCACTGGGATGATCTCTACATGACATAATCCCTCGATGCATTAACTAACAAGTTGCTAATCAATTAATTCACATTACTTTGAAATATTCTCATCACACAGGGTTACACCTCTGATCCAGTGAGCAGCAGTTTATTCCTCTGTTCCCCGCTCATTCGTGCACTTTTTTTGGTATGTCGTTAAAAGGACTTTTAAGGAATTGCAAGATCTATAGTGTCAGTGGTTGTAAAACCATAACTATAAAAAAATCCTCTGTGCCTTGAGGCAACAAGGCAATCTCTTGTTGAGATGCATGATATAAGTAACCACTGGATTTTTTAGGCTAAACTTAAATTATGTACAAAAGATTTAGTAAAAGCTGCTAAAGAACTGGTGACTATAGCTTTCAAGAAAGGATTCTTCAAGATTGTTTTCCACAGCTTCAACCAAATTTTTTAATATTAGTTATGTTATTGAATTATACAGTCCTGATCAAAAGTTTTAGACCACTTGAGAAATGGCAAAAAATCTTATTTTGCCTGGCTGGATGTTAACAAGGTTCCAAGTAAAGTTTCATTGTGCAACAAGAAGAAATGGGAGTGATACAAAACATTTTTGTTCATGTACTTTATTGAAAACATTTAAACTGAAACAGACTGCATGAAAAAAAACAAGTTTTTTTATTGGAGATGATGCATTAGGCTTCCCCACTCATGTAATTATAACACATTTTCGTTATCCGTAAAATATCGAGCAACCTAATTAGTTGATGCTAGCAAGATTTTGAGGAAATTTCTACCTTTATTATACCGACAGGGGTCATAAAAATACTTGTATCAAATATGATGAATTTGGCCCTGCAGGGTTGAGTGTTTTCCACTGGAACAGACTCACCCATGCAGAGTTGGGTTTGTGTGTTTTAATGAGCTGATGTTTAGTCATGTGTCTGCATGTAAAGCATCCACCTCAGAAATCTAAACTAACAGAGGAATTTGGATAAGAGACATACTCAGACATGTGTAAAGATGAAAAAAGCTGCCCTTAAGGTGCTGCTGACCCAGTTGTTACCCTGCAGCTGCAAAAGGTGTAGGACTGAAAGGGGTTGTGCGATCCAGCAGGAAAAGCACAAAGAAACTCAGAAGAGTCGATGAGCGAACTGGGCTCAAAGTGATGTCCAAATGATCTGCGTCAAAGTGTTTGGAGATGCTTGATAAAATAAAAGTTGTTGGGGGGGGGGATCAAGGGTGTAGTTTGTCTGAGGAGAACTGAGTCAGGGTAATTCAGCAGGAGTTGGTATGAAGTTAATGGCTGGAGTGTAGACGTGGAAAAGGTTATGCATGAGTGTGTTGACCCAGTTTTAACAAGCTAGTGTTGGAGGAACAGCTGTGTTTTTGTTCCACTCTAACAATCTTTCCTTGCTGAATCTGACTGAGTCCAGGGCGTTTGTGTTCATTACATTTTCCTCTCTTAAAATAAAAAAAATTGGTATTAACACAGTTTTTAATTAGTTACAGACTTAAGAATAACATTTTTCAAAAACATGCTTGGCAATGTACTTCTTTAGAGCTAAACATTTGTGTTTTCACAATGTCTTGGTGGCAAGACATCAGCAGTGACTATAGAGAAGCAATTATTGCTACCCATGTATCTGGGAAGGGTTATGAATACACCACTAGCTATATTGTAATATTAGATTTTTTTTATTGTATAAAAACCAACTGCTCCATCCCAGATGCCACAGGCCCCAGTTAGCTTGCTAAATGTGCACGCTTATGACAGGTTAATAAGATTAAAACGGATCCAGAATGGCTTGAATTGGAAGTCTTGAAGGAGAAGGATGACGTCGAGAACAGACGACATCAAATTGGAGAAGTTTGGCCATAATGTCCAGCACCAAACAAGAAGATCAACAGTTTTCTAGCATGGTGGTGGAAGGTTGATGGTTTGGGTTTTCAGAACCTTGTAGTTGTTAACACAACCATAAGCTTCTCTGTAGGCAGGATTTGTTTTAGATGCCTGCCGGCTGTGCTTCAACAGTGATCTCTGTTGAAACAAACAGTCTTTGCTTCGTGTTGAAATTGACCTACTATAGTCCGGATCCCACAAACAACGGTAATGTTTGGCAAGTTAAACCGTGGGCTGAAATGCAGTTTAACAGTAGTGGAGTGTAACCCTGAAGTCATTGTGCAACAATGCAGGGGGGACGATGGGGGCTGTTTTCTGTCGTCGGTCAGCCTAAAGGGGCAGCACTGGAAAGTGTGTGTTGTATGTTTTTGGTGGCTGGATGTAAAATTTCTGGGAATCTCTCTTGTTGGAAAACAAGGGTCAGAAATATACTTCTCTGACAAGTTGCTGGGTCGACTTGTGCTTCCTCACACACATTCATTTTGAATATCAGCCAAGCCGACCTCAGACAACAGCTGAGTCATCATTTTGAACTTAGAAAAAAGGGATGTGTTCTGACCTATGAATTGCCATTTTTACTTTTTCACATCTGTTACTTACAAGTATACTATAACATGACACTGGAAACTGATAATTAGGTCTGTACATTGTGTTTTAATTGAATTGTAAGGCGTTGCAGTAGAATTTAATCAGTTTCTGAGTGTGCATGTAAATGCACTCATCTCATTGCTCGTGCGTGGAGAGCAAACGCTTGCCGTCCAGCAGGACTTCCCTCGCACAATCTCACATCCTGTTATTTATTGAAGTTAACTATCACTCCACCCCAATCAAGTATGCTGAAACTCATAGTGTAAGCCGTACAGTTTAAGTCTGCCGTGTTGTTTAGTTTTGGATTTTTGCCTCATTTCAGTTTTAAATCTCTTGGTTGTTCGTTTTAGACAAAAAAATTTGCATTATTTTGAATAAAAACTCATCGATTTAAACACATTTATTATTTTTGTCGACCCAAAACACCTTCATATTGAGATATCAATTATAGGATATACATTTATTAGTAATTTACATTCCAGCCGGTGGCAAAATAAATGGTTGGAGTGAGTGAGTTCTGTGCACAGAAGAGTAACGTTTTGCCGCTGAGAAAATGCTATGTTCAACTGTTCGTATTTTTTCTTACTGTAACTAAAAAATGTCCTTGTTTCTCGATAGGTTTATAATAGTTCTTTCCAAAAGTCTCTCCTAGATGTTTACCAATCACAAACAGCTGCAGCAACAAGTCGTTATTGTTTTTTGTGTCTGAGCAAAAGGAAGAAGTTTTAAATTTTTTACGCCCGTATGGTGAAGAAGTATGTTTTCGGAACTAAGAAACATGTTATTGTGGTAATGCTTACCTTCATAAAAACTTAGTTTGAATGGTGTGACGTAAAATGTCTTGAGAGTAATATTTCGGCAGCTTAATTGCTCTAGAGCAGTTAATTGTGTGTCTTCCATTCACTGCCACTTTCATCTATACAACCACAGTTCTATAATATATCATGGTTACACAGTTGTTTAAAAAAAAAGGGGGAGTAAAAACGACAAGCTCTACCTTAACGTGAATTTTTGTCACAAGAACATACAGGCATGCTGTGTTCCCAAACAAACCACTTTTAAATTGAAGCAGGAGGCTTGGGGTGATGCCTTTTTGCATTAAGGCCCGGGTTCGGGGCTCCAGTGGTGATTTATGAATCTTCTGGAACGTTTAGCTTTTTGCATCAGAAGCCTGAGCTAGCTTTGTTTTTCAACATATTTCTCAACCATGGAAAAGAAAATTAATAAAACTATTGTGACTACAAACCCTATCAGATGAAGCATTATCCTTTTGAGTAACAATTCAAAATGGAATATGAAGAAGAGACAATCTTAAGTTTTAATATAAATTTTTGTTTTCCAGTTTTTGTAAAAGAAATAATTGTGAGTCATAAATTATTTTATATAATTTAATTATAGAATAAGGGTTTGTGCTTTTACATCTTTTCACAGAACCAATGTCACTTGTTTGCCCTATTTAATCTTTTTTCTTTATTTTTCATGCCAAAGTTCTAAACATCTTCTAATTTCAAATACTCTTTGTGTTTTCTCGAACTATAAATTGTGCGGACAAAGAAATCCGAAAGACAAGATTGACACGGTTTATTTTTTTAGAAAACACGGGAAAAAAAATGTTTCTGCCCTTCTTTTCAGGTTTTCTTCTCTACCTTTACCCTTCATTGTTAGCTAGTTGTTTCCTGGATCTAATAAAGATCTCTGATTACTACTTGGTCGTTGTTTTTTTGAAAGCCTGGCTGGGATCGATGTCGAGAATCGGGGTCAGGGAGTGTCTGCATCGCCCTGTTATCCGTGTGGGAACCGGCTGGAATCCCTCCGAGCAAGAGGGCGTTTTTGTTTAGCGAGGCCACTTTGGCTGAGCTCATTTGGGTAGAATCTCTCAGATATGGGTGCGTTTTCTTTTTATTCAAAAAAATAAGGCTTTATATTTGAGACCTTACTGGTATAAGCTCATTTACGCTGATTGCTGACAAAATGAGAGCATGTCTGAGCTCCTCTACTCCACCAGATCACCCCAAGGCCTGTGATTTCTTTGGTATCACCAACACACACTCCTATCAGTGTCCTGGGAGAAACCGTCTGCTAGCTGTGAGCCCAGTGTTGTTCCAACAGCTGATAAGTGACTTATAGTCATAGTTTGCTATCGTGTTTGTCTCATGCATGGTTTCTTTCAGCCGTAGCCTGGAGAACATCTGTAAGTTTCAGATTTGAATCGGTCATTTTGCATTGATGGTTGTTTTCGGGTGAATTATACTTTTATAATTTCCTTACATTACGGTAACATTTCTCCATGTCTATGAAAGTCCCAAAGTCTATTGTTTACTGGAGGCATCTCTGTTGCAAAATGCAGCTTAACTAGAAGCTGTTTAGCAATCGTGCCTCATTAAATGTGGTTTTTCTATGCATGTCTCGCTTTCTGTTTGCTTTGTGTTGCTGGGATCAGCTTGTGTAAAAAAGGATAACTCAAGTTTTCTGTTAAGAGTGAATATCTTGCAGTTCATTAACCCAACAGTTTATAGAACACGGTCAAGACTAAAGTGGACCATCTGACGGGAGGGATAATGTGGTTTTTGATA
Source organism: Apricaphanius iberus (assembly GCA_028564705.1). Classification (NCBI taxonomy): domain Eukaryota; kingdom Metazoa; phylum Chordata; class Actinopteri; order Cyprinodontiformes; family Aphaniidae; genus Apricaphanius; species Apricaphanius iberus. Next base: position 1,242,170 of record JAPXFQ010002912.1, read on the forward strand.
CAGGAAGATGTCGAAAAGAACAGAAAAAGCTCAAAATCCCGGAAAAGTATTGTATAAAAGCACGTTTAGAAATAAAACTATTCCTGTGGTGCTGTGGCTTCTGGTTGCAGGAGTGTCCTGAAGCCACCAGCTCTATAAAGCAAACAGGAAGTTGGAGAAGCTGGTTTTTATTTAAAGTAGAAACCAACCGGGACGGAGAGGAATCTTCTTTATTTTAACAACAAGATTTGACCTAAAGTGACGAATGATAACCAATGGACTTGCTAAGCAGACGTAAATGTTGTCGCTGGGCTGTGAGGTAAAAGGTCAGATCTTCGTTCTGCTTATCTGCTGATAGTTGGACACGTGTTGAGGATTTGTGACATTTAAAGCCAAAGATCCGGATCCCAATCGAGCTAATGAGTCATCTGGTTTGACCCGATAGGAGGCTTCACTGTTTAGGATGTTTGCTTTATGACCGAGCTTCCTGTCTGCTGAGGAGTACACACAGCTGGGTCCAGGTCAGGGTACAAAACACAGCTGGACCCCGACCAGTGGGGGCTTCTTTAGCAGTTTCTTGTCACTTTTTTCCTTAAAGTCTGGTTTGATTTTTAGAGAGGCATACGTTACTTGATCAAACTTTCCTTTTCTTCTTTATGTTGTATATAGATTATTACCTGACCAAGACGGGCTGTTCTCCCCTTCGACCTAGACTATACTTTATTAACTTGCTTTTGAACAAAACGACTGATCCGCAGTCACATATCCATCTGGTAACAAGCAGATATTGTGTATAAAGCAACACAATTTGTTTTTCCTGTTTCTTTATAGGTCCTAAATTCAAGTTAAAGAAATTAGTAATATTTAGAGGTATAGATGTATTGATAAATGCTTTAATTTTAGTTGTATGCTTGATTTTGGTACAATTGTAGCAGTTTTTTGTATTTGCTTTTGTGCAATTTATTACTATTAATATTACTATTGCTTTTACTACTATTTTTTTTATGTCAGAATTTAAAACCTCATTTTCTGGAGCTTATACGTTTCTGTTTAAAACTGATTAAATATATTAGATAATTACATTTTCTGTATGTAAAGCTTAGTTTCTCTACACTTACCTGCTGTATTTTTTTGGGTCATTTTTGGTTTCCATTTTCCAGACTTATAACCCAAAAGGTTTGAATTCATTTATCCATAATGCTAGAATTCTAGGTGGATGCATTCAATCTTAATGGTAATAATTCGAGGACATGTACCCAGCATGAAAACCAGGACAAATGACTCCGTAGCACTTTATGTCAAATTAAAATATCCTCTGTTTGATGGATTTATGAATAAATTATTGCTTCTACTTCTTGCATCTTCAACAGGATAACGTTTTGACATTTCACGCTTTTCTGACCTACTTTTAAGTTTCCACTCGTTCCTTTTTGATTCGATTAAGATCTGGCATATTAAAAGTTCTGCTAAGCCTCTGAGAGAGAGTTTGCATTAGACTTAGCCTCAGCATTAATCTCTGTGCATTTCCTCCATCTACAGCCTTCAATTAAAAGATTACAATCTCATCTTTCAGCGACGTCCGGTGCCCGTTATTTTACCACTGAATTTCGGATCAGTGCTGCTCCATCAGTGCTCAAACTCTAGTTAAACCTCTGTGTTCCTTCGTTTGGGCTTCGGCCTCCCTGGTTCTGTTTCCCAGCTGGAGGGTTTCAAATTGCAGCCGGCCATCAAACAACGGCCCCCCTCATATGGCCTGGAGGGGACAAAGAGGTTTCTGTTGGGTGTGTGATGAGCTACACCCATTCGGCGACTGGTCCTCCGTCGCTCTCGACCACAACCGCTAGCTGAAATGACAGGGAGCTTATGGAGCCGCAGTGTGGGAGTTTGGTGTGGTTCTGGTTTTGTACCGTCAGAGTTTGATTTCTCCATTCTTCCTTTCTATATAAACTAAACAAGGATTCATCCTTTCTGTACTTCATCTTTACAGTAGTAGACGCAGAAGCTAAAACAAATAATCATCTAAATACTTGGATATAAAAAGCAAGTCTGAATAAATAGGAAGGGATGTAAGAAGATATCTATACACAGATATATGTATGTGTGTGTGTATATATGTATGGAACTAAGAAAGAAAGAAAAGTTACAAATTTTTTGTGAGAGAGTATCACAAGACCTGGATCAGGGCTGGGCGATTAAGAAAATAGGATAATCATGATCATTTTCACTATATTGAACAATCTCGATTTTTTTTCAATTAAATTTTTGTCTAATTAAAATAATAATAATAAAGCAATAATAATATAGCCTTCACTATTAATGAACAGACCGTCCGTCCAGTTTCAGTTGTATTGCTAACCACTTCATCACTTCAAAACTGCGTGCTAACTGCTAACTGCCCTCCGTGTCAGCAGTTTAGTTATTTTTGTAATCTTCCTTGTTGTCAATTTTCCTTCAAAGTTCTTCACCAGCTGTATAATCTTGACACTGCACTTTCGTTTTACCTACCTACCTTCTGCGACTTGATTGTCCAGTAAGCTTGACAAAAAGTCGGAGCTTTAACATTTAAACGATTAAAACACACCACGCACTTCTCGCGATCGAGCTTTTTAATATCGCGATTTCGATTAAAACTCGATTTCTCTCTCAACTCTAAGATGAATATCATCAACATACAAGTGGAATCCAATGTTGTGGGTGTCAAATAATTTGTCCCAGTGGAAGTGAGAGGGGTGGTTGCAGAGAACAAGTCCATTTGTGCGACAGATAAATTCCTTTTTGAGAGGTATGATGATAACCATTTAAGTACTGAACCTTGGAGTCTGACACAGTGTTGGAGGTGGGAGATAAGGACATCATGGTCCATGGTGTCAAAGGCACCTGATGGGTTCAGGAGTACAAGCACAGCAGAGTTCTTACTCTCTAAAGCCGAGAGGATATCGTTTTATACCAACAATGTAGACTCAGTGCTGTCACTGGCCCTAAATCCCGACTGAAACTTGTCTGTGATAGCCTTCAACTGGAGATGGCGTAGTAGTTGGGATGAGAGAAGTTTCTCCATCACCTTGGAGAGAAAAAGCAGGTGTGAGATAGGCCGGAAATTTGACAGAAATTCGTCAAATCGTTTAATTAATCATGTGCTGGAACTCCGCTAAGAGAGGAGGAAGTCATTACTCCAAAACATACGAAGAAGATATTAGCAAACTTGCCAACAAGGATGTGTGTGTGTGTGTGTGTGTGTGTGTGTGTGTGTGGTTTTATGTTTTTAAAGACATGTCCTTAGAGCTAAAGAGACTACAAACAGCCAAGATGTCTGGAAGATAAATATGGACCTCGGCGAGTAACTATAATTCACAGTTACCGTAATATATGTCGTTGGAGAATTGTGAAGAGAGGTGCGTTGTGTTCAAGAGTCCACCATATTGTGTTTAAATCAATCACAGACCAAAACCTCCACAGCGAAACGAGTCCACGGCCTGAAAGGATACTGGAATAAGTCATCACTCAAAAATCAACGTAAAAAAGAATGTAGGGTTTTCTTAGACGTGTCCTTTGAGCTGAAGAGGGTAAAATAGAGAGGTTGTTCATAAAATGGGAATAATGTCACATTTTAAGGAAAGCTGGAGAACCTCCCAACAGAGTTACGGAAGTGGCAGCATCGTGTTGTTTGGGTGTGTCTTATTTCTTAGTTCTAAAAGTCTAATTGTTGCAGGAAATGAATAATTTCAAGAAAAACGTCCTAATAACATAACAATGTTTTCATTTTCTGTTCTGTGTAGTTCTTTTTTTGGACTTGCTTTACGTTATTTTTACATTACGAGGACTGGCGAGGCCTTTAGGTCTGTTGGAGAAGGGATGCAGCAGAGGGCCATGGTGTCGGAGAACCCCGAGCGTTGGGACTTTTCGATGTTTGTGTTCTAATTGACTGATCTAATTCTCTCACACTCAGTAACGTTGCATCAGTCATTAGATTGCTTTGCTGAGAATCCGTCTCCTCTTTAACCTGGAGGTCAGAACGGTCCCCGCTGTTTGCAGAAATGTGTAAATATTTGTTTTTCTCCTTGAAAAGATTCACGGTGTGCTGTCGGTGTTTACGCGCGGCTTGTCGGGAGAGAACAGTTGTGCGTTTGTGCAAGACACGGAGAAATGTCTGCGACTCTGTAATCAAAGAGAGGTCTGGTTATCAATTCACATTTCAAGAATCGATTCCGAATCCAAGAGTTAAAATCGATTATCACAATTCACTCTGATCCAGTTTTATATAGATATGGGTCAGTGCTATTAAAAATATTTTTTTGAGCTTTTATCCTAATAACTTGCCTGTAATTCAATGATTTACCAGGTAAAACTTTTAACACTTTCAGAACTAAGCCTTAAAACTGCTTTCTCAATTTTTAATTCCTACTTTAGCTGTAGAAAAGGGGCAAACTATGTGAAACAATTAAACCATTTTTTTAACTTTTGATAAGATTCTTAGAATTTTTATAATGCTTGATTCAGAATCTTTTTTTTTTCAACACGGCTCTAATCGAAGCCGTATGCTGGATATTTGCCTGTCAACGTTGTATCTCGCTCAGCTGCTTTTGCGCCTCTTCACACTCAAATGTTTTACTTTTAGCTATCTGTTCATTCTTTACTTTTTTAAACTCAACTCCTAATCAGCTTTATCAGATTTATGGCTTTATAAGGCATTGTGATCTAATTTTAACTGGTTTATGACTCCATAAACTTTGTCCAAACAGTTGATTATCAGGTTGGTCTCCTGCTTACAAAGCCGGAAAACTAAATGTTTAAATAACCAGTTTTCAATCCATTTAAAAATAGACAGTAAAGATTGAGCTTTATAACCCATTGGTCTTAGAATTTTTTTTCACATAATTAATGATTATGTCGAATTTCGTAGGGGAGAAAAATACTTGTGGAATTCAGGTATTGACATGTTCTGTCTAAAAAAATTCACTTGATTTATAAAAATCTTGCAGTAACTTAAATCGGATATATTTAACCATTTGGAGGTTCTTTAATGGTCAAAAAAAGCTGAAGTTTGTTGATTTCATTTAGTCAATTAAAGTTTAGAAGGAAAACATGAAATTAATCCACTCCATGCATTTATTCATCCATCCATCAAGCCACCCAGTCATTCATTCATGAGTTTATCCATTCTGTCATCAGTTTATCTAGCCGCTTGTCTGTCCATCCATCTACCCGTACATCCGTCCCTCTGTCTCTTTGTTCTTTCTTGAGATAAATTCATTGTAAAGTTCTGTATTAATTCAGTAAAACTCTCCAGAAGTTGAAGAACTGAAGGGGGGAGGGAAAAGAACTTCTGGGTTGTTATTCTGTTCAGAATAAGCACAAAAAAAGAACACATTTCTTTGCTATGTGGAAAAAATGTGTTGAATTAAAAATAATATTTTTGTGTTCGTCTTAACTTCTTCAAACTGGGGATGTATCTCAGTTTTGGGGTGTTCTTGTGGGGGCAATATCATAAGACAACCAACTTATTTGTAAAAATGTAATAACTAGTTGGACATGAAAGTTCACTGGCACATGAACCCAGAGGTCTGTTGCTGAAAGAGCTGCAGCTGTTTGTAGATGCATATCGGTGGGTTATCAGCACGTCTGCTGTAGAGTGTCTGTGTTTCTTCATGGGATCACAAACCGCAGCAAGAATCTTCACCTTGTTAGGAGAGGAAGGAATGTGATTATTTTGGGGGAAGGGTGGAGGAGGAGAATACCTCCTGCTCTTGAAGTCTCACCACACTGGGAGTCACAGACACACAGCAACAGACATGTTAATTAGAGGAGGTGGATAAATATCTGATTGTCAGTACTGGTATTCCCTGAGGGGGCTGAAGGTACCAATAAAGAATTAAGGAGCTCTATAATCACAGAGCTGCTTTCAGAGGCTTGTAATGCTGTGGGTTTTGCATAATTATGAGTATGTTACCTCCCATCTTCTGAAAATATTTTAATTTCTGCTTTCTGCAGCACTTCTCTGAGCTCCTGGACGACCTCTCCCCAGATGCTTTGCTGGGCCAGCTGCTCAGCGACCCCTTCCTGTCGGGCGACAGAGGCGGCGTGGAGTCCATGGAGGGCGAGGACGGCGAGCTGTCCCCATCCTCCCCTCTGCCCCCGCACATCACCGCCGAGCACAGCTACTCCCTGTGCGGGGACAGCCGGCCTCAGTCGCCGCTGTCGCACCTGACTGGAGAGCACGGCAGCGAAGCAGGTGGGACGCAAGTACAAGGCGCCTTATTTCACACGTCCAACCACCCACATAGGAGATCTACTGAGAGTCTGTGCTCCTTGGTCATCATGATGCAGTTTGGTCAATAATGTTCCCTAACAAACATGCACAGATCAGCTGCATTTATACGGAGATTAAATGACTCGCAATTTGACTCTTTTTAATAATTATATCCCACCTGACGACTATTCCTTGGATCGGATTTTTAAAACGTAACAATTATATTAGGGATGCAACAATACCAATTTTTTACAAACCGATACAATACCGATCTTTGGATCTGAGAAACACAGCATCAATGCTGATACTTCTACCACGCAAAAAATGCAACGACCTAGAAAACAGTTTTCCTTTTATTCTCTGCTAGTTACAAAAATTATTGGTAAATTAGATTTTAAAAATGAATAATAAAGCCACGAAACAGAAATTTCAAGTGAAAAATAAACATTTTCTGTGGTTTTCACATTTTGAGTACTGGTTCATAATATATGTACCGTTGGATCCCTAAATTATATGCTAAACTCCTTAATTTTGATCAGATGAAAGTCGAATGAATCCCTGTTGATAGGAAGTTTTGCCAGCAACTGCCCATGCTACATTCAAGTACAGCTGGGTGACTAGGCTGTTGGAATATACAAATAACTCCAAAGCGATTTAAGCATGACTTGCTCTAAAATATGGAGAAATATTTTTAAAAAATTCAAATATTAACAGTGACTTTTTTTCAAGTCGTTATATTGTTTTCTGCTCTGGCTATTTCTGCTTGTACTATTTTACTTATTTACAACATTTGAACATTCAACATTTTGTAAGATATAGAAAATCAAATTAATTTCAGGAACTGGAAGCAAGGAATTCAGGAAAACAAAGTAAAAAAAAATAAAGCAAGGAAGTCATGCACCTTTGTATTCATTTTTCTTGATTAAAGTGTACTGAAAACGTACTGAACTGTGATTGTTTTGTGTGCTGATACACTCCAAAGGGCTGTCATCTAAAATCACACTAAAATACAGTCACATTTATAGTATTAAGTTAACAAAACCTGGAAAAGTTCAATAGTTTCATTAAATATGTCCTAATCTTGTCCATACGCAACACTTTAATATTACGACTAGACTGATGATGTCTGTATGACCTTTTCCCCCCACAGAGTCAGATGGAGACTCCCCTGAGTGGGCCATGGAGCAGGAGGAGACCATTGATAGCCTCCTGTGTGAGACTCCCTCTCTGCTCCCCACCATCTCGCTCTCTCTGGCCTCCAGCGAGGACCCCCGTGGACCCGCGGGTCCTCCTTTGGCTCCCGTGGCTCAAACAGCAGTCAGCAGCACTATCAGCCAAGGCAAAACTATCAAGGTGGGAGAAAACAATTACATTTTTTTTAAATCTGCGAGTTCGTTTTCCGGTTTTTTCTGTTTTTCTGACGCTGTCTGTCTTCTGTATTACAGATTAAGGAGGAGAAAATCCTCCCTGAGATTAAACTGGAGCCACATGAAGTGGATCAGTTCCTCAATTTTTCCCCCAAAGGTCTGAACTCTTTTTATACTTGTATCTTCTTGTTGTTGCATGATTGGTGTCTAGTGCTACAGGGACCCCTGCTGGCAGGTTTTTTTACAGCATAACAGATTTTTAATGATGGAAACAGATGATCTTGAACCAAAAAACTTTATTTAAAAACTTTAAATCAAATAAAATATGTTCTATAAAGACTGTTGAATAACGTTTAACATGTTTCTTGTTTTTTATATCCCAAACTACCTTTAACTTCTCTGACTAAATTGTGCTGTTCAGGCCTGGATTCCCTGCAGATGCCTCCCACTCCTCCCAGTTCCCACGGCAGTGACTCAGAGGGCAGCCAGAGCCCTGTCCACGCCACGCCCGCTCTGTCCTGCCCCACCTCCCCCAGCAGCCCACCTCCATCTCAGGCCGGCGTGAAGGTGTCTCCACGCGCCGCCTCCTCCCTGTCCAACTCCCCTCTGCTCACCGCTCCTCATGTAAGGAATCCGAAGTTTTTCGCTCAGCTTGTTATAACAGTGACAGTCGGGTCCTCCGCCTCACTAGTTTACCCCGACTGATGATATTTATAAACCCTGGGAATATGAAGGTTGAACTGTTAATTAGAGTACATTTATAATGTTGGGGGAAACTTGTTTTAGCAAAATGTGGAGAGTCAAAGTTATCGTCTTGAAAACATCAGGAACTGAAGAATATTCAGGGCAGGTTCCTCCTATGGAATCCCGAGGTTTTCCCAGACTAGCCAGTAAACATAAGGTGCTTTTCCACTTGACCAGTTCTGTAAGATTTCTGTGAGAAAAAAGCTATCATGGTCCTCTCAGCCGTTGTGTCTCCATCAAAAATTGTCCGGCTTAAAGAACACGATAAAGACATCACGCAACGGTTTCCGCACTTAGTGGCGTCGCTGATCACCGCCACACCGGATAAAGGCTACTCTAGAAAAAAGTTTAAAAAATAAAATCAATACAAGATAGTTTTTGCTTGTAATGAGCTAAAAAAATCTGCTAATGGCACAAGTAAACATGTTCTTGATAAGATGTGGAAATAAGAGAATATATAAAAAAAATGTCCATAAACAAGGTATTTTTACTTTCTTAGAAATAATGTTTTGTAGTGCACAGCAGCAGAGAACAGGAGCTGGAGAATGGAAGAAGCAAGGATGCTCGCCGTGTTTCTGTCGTGTTGTTACGAACTGCTTCACCGGCAGCTTTTTCATTTTTATAAAACCATTGTTTTGGGGGGGGGTTTATGTCTGGCGACATCATTTCCCTCTGAATGACAACGAATCAAATCAAATTTTATTTGTAGAGCACGTTTAATGATAAAATCAGAACAAAGTGCTTTACATGATGAAAAACAAAATATGAACAGATACAAAATACATTTGAAGTTAACTCAATCATCCACAATCAGTTAAACTCTCAGCGCACACACAAGATGTTGTCTCAGACCCCTTCACTGCAAAAACACAGCTAAATCTGTTCTTATCTCTTTAAGAGAAATTCCTTTTTTAAACCATATTTTTAGCAATTTTATGTTATTTTTTACTTACCCTGAGAAGTTTGGAGCCAGTTTGAGCCATTCAGCAGTATTTATACACCCAGTCTTGATCAGCATACATCCGTAGAACGGACTGCTCGTGGCAGTCCAAATGCTTCTTGGAATAAGGCTTAATCTGCCCCAAACGCCTTAATTTTATCATGTTTATATTCTCCTTTAACATACGAATGCCTCGGAAGTGCTTCTTGATTGTCTTCCAGGCCGAATTTGGGGCTTAATAATAAAACGTTGACGAATCTGCCATGGCATTAACACAGATTGACCTCCATGGCTTAAACTGGCAGCACACCAAGCGCAAAGGATCCCCATGAAGGACAAACTGCGGTTGGTTCATGTAAAACAATTTGTGAAAATGCTTGGGTAACGTAGAACAATGAAAATAAATAAATAAAAATAAATGACAATAAAATAATCATGGGAAAAAGGAAAATAAAGATAACTCAAGTGAAAGCCAAGCCATAAATGGTCCGTCCTGGAAGACTCGCTCCATAACGTAGAGCCCAGACACCTGAAGGAGGGGGAAACTCATTTCACCTGCCTTTATCTGTGATCTTGTTCTTTCGGTCGATAAGGGAAGTAACCTAGATCAACCGGTAAATCGAGAGCTTCGCCTTTCATCTCGGCTCTCGCTTCCTTTGCAATACTGCAGACATCGCGTCAGTCCGCCTATCAAGCTCTCGCTCCACTTTTCAGTCAATCGTGAGCAAGATACAGAGAAGCTTATACTCCTCCACTTGGGACAGTCCGGTGACGGCAGGAATTAAAACGCGGCTGAATGAGACGCTATGTTTGGACTTAAACATGAGCCTTGTGCTTCTGTCAGATGGGGCCTATATAGGGAGAAGTTATAATAACTTCACGTGGGTGTGATGTGAAGCCAAGTAGGAAATTTAAGACCGTAGTTTAGAGCAGTGGAGGAGCTTGGATGCAGTGTGCCTTTTTCTCTTCCAAAATCCATCCCTAAAACCATCGCTGAGGTGTATGGCATCATGTATCTTTTTAAATGATCAGGATATCTTTAATGAAAATCTGATCATCTTTGCCAAAAACCTGAAAATAGCTCATCACTGGGACTTTGAGCAAGATAATGATCCAAAATCGGACTATTTTACCTAAAAAATCTTTTATTTAATAGCCGTCTCACACCCCAAACATAGAGAAACAAAAATCCCTTTCTCTCAGTGTTCCAACCTGTTATCGATGAACTTTTCCATGCTAGTCAGCCTCAAGAGGCACCATTTATAGATATCCAGAGCTTGAAAGTCGCCTTATATTGCTGCAACAACAGTTTAATTCCTCTTCTCTTACTGCAGAAGTTACAGGGGTCGGGGCCGCTGATCCTGACCGAGGAGGAGCGTCGAACTCTGGTGGCCGAAGGCTACCCCGTTCCTACCAAACTGCCACTCACCAAAGCCGAAGAGAAGGCACTGAAGAAGATCCGGCGGAAGATCAAGAACAAGGTAGGAGCTCAAGAGATCCATTTAAATGTGACGTTAATCTTGCTACTCTACACTAAAATTGTTTTACTTTGCTGAGATAGTTTTATGTAATTTCGTTTTTTTGCTCCTTCCCCAGATTTCAGCTCAAGAGAGTCGCAGGAAGAAGAAGGAGTACATGGACACTCTAGAGAAAAAGTAAATCTTCCTTCTTCCCCCTCCGACTCATATTAATAAAACAAAAATGAAAATAAATACCTGAACAAGTCCAGATAATGACTTAATAGATCTGGAAATGTTTTTTTAATGTTCTCAAAAAAATATTAGAATGTCATCTGCATACTGAAAAAACTTAAAAGTAATGTGTAGATGATCCCAATACCCTGACAATGCAGTATTGCTGTGTGACCACAGGGTGGAGACATGCTCCAATGAAAACAACAAGCTACGCAGGAAGGTGGAAACTCTGGAGTGCACAAACAAGTAAGAACAAACACTTTTCTTGGGGAATTTCCTCTTTAAGACTCAATTAGTAACAAATGTTTATTAGATACTGGTTTTCCAAAAGCATCAAATTCTCTTTCGGTTTTTTAAAAGCTTTACAGATGACCAGAAAATACAGTTGCTAACAGGGGAAGGAAGTAATCATTACAATAATTAAGCTGCAGATTTGAGAGGGTTTTATTTTTTTATTTTTTTTTAGAAGAAGAAGGCACTCATAAACTGAGGAGGGGGGAAAAATCACCTCCTCAGAGCAGAACTTTCCAAAACTGAAGTATTGCAAAGTTAGATTGCTTTGTTTTTGTTGAAGGCTTGATTACAGCCTGCAGGTTCTCTTCATCGGGGGTTGGAGGATTTTAGACCCGACCGCCCGGATCATGCTGAGCTGGAAAACAATGACTCAAGTCTGCGATTTGAAAATACAGCTGAATCAGAGGCTCCCCGTGGATGCATTCAGCTGCAGCTTTGCATTCATGCATAATCATGAGTCCATTTTCAGTGTGAAACGCTGAGGCCACGTCATTTATTCTGCACGGATGAACGCCGTGTGCTACACAAAGCGGGTCCATCAGGTTAAGTGCGTCCCTGACAGCTGTTTCAGATCGTTTTTTTTTTTTGCTCGCTGGTTAAAGTGTGCTTCTCTGTCACTTCTGAAGAGATAAATAGAGCTGTGGAGCCAGTTTTTGTGCTGTTGCACCTGGGTGGCTGCTTTTTATTGAAGAGGAGAGAATCTCTGGTTTTGCTTCTGTAAAGTTTACACACAGCGTCAGATGGTGAAAACATGTTTATTAGATCAGGGTAAATTAGGTGACCTTCTTTTCATCACTCCATCAGTTCTTGTTATGCACTGATGATAGTCATTAGGCTTAGGTAGCAGGTTTAGTTTTCTATAGTGACTCTTAGTGGATGTTCAGAGGTTTAAACTATTCCTTGAGGGCGCTGAAACATGTGGAATTCTATTCAACATCTGGATGAATAGAGAAAAAAATAATCTGTCCATCATCCATTTATCCATCCTTCCATTTATCCATCCATTTATCCATCCATCATCCATTTATCCATTCATCCATCCATTTATCCATCTGTCATCCATTTATCCATCTTCTGTTTATCCATCCATCTTCCATCCATCCATCCATCATGCATTTATCCATCCATCATCATCCATCTGTCATCCATTTATCCACCCATCATCCATTTATCAGTCCATCCATCTTCTGTTTATCCATCCATGCATCCGTTTATCCATCCATCCATCTTCCATTTATCCATCTATTATCCTTTTAACCATCCATTTATCGATCATCCATTTCTCCATCCATCCATCTTCCGTTTATCCATCTGTCATCCATTTATCCATCCATCCATCTTCTGTTTCTCCATCCATCCAATTTCTAGTCACTTAGTTTTAACAAGCGTTTCAGTTTCTGTGTATTTATCATGTTGAGTTTCAAACACAGCATTATATTCTGTCTAACCCGTTTGTGTTTGCAGATCTCTGCTGCAGCAGCTGCAGGCTCTGCAGGCGATGGTGGCAGGAAAAATCCAGAAGTCATGCAGGATGGCTGGCACCCAGACATCTTCATGCCTAATGGTAACACACATTCACGTGACACTGTTGCCGATGGCTGATTTGATTATTAAACTGGAAACATCTGCTTCCATCGTAATTCATGATTTATTCAGCCCTCTCTCCGTCTCCACCCTCCTCTCCTCTCCTCCTCCCCGGCCTGTTTGTTTCTCCACAGGTGGTCGTGTTGTGCTTCGCTCTGTTTCTGGGGAGTTTTTACCCGAGCAACTTCTCTCTGTCTTCAAGCATCACTGAAACGGGCTTGGCGTCCAAAGAGATTCATGAATCCTACACAGCTACAGGTAACCTTACCTCAGTTAGCATTAAAATGATACATAGCAAATAAAAAAAAAAATCAGGAATAAGACTCGAAAACAAAAAAGAATAAATGACTCATCATGGTCATTTTATTTGGCTCATGAATTTTCATTACATCAGGATAAACTGAAATCAGTGCTTGAATCAGCGAGAACAAACTAACTTGTTCATTTTTCTAAAGTTTTCAGCTCGTCTGACCTACCCTGCTGTTTCCATTGTCATGAATCATTAGTTCCCGGCTGTAAAACTCTGGTGGTCCATTATACCATCACCACTAATCACATTCCACCTACAGCTCGGCAGCAACAGTCGCAGAGGCTGATTTGACCTTTCACTACATCCTCATTACGCCCCCCCCCCCCCCCCCCACACACACACACACAAACACACTCTCATCCACTCTGATGTAATTGAGATCAGATATAATTTTCTTACCAATCAAATTCAGCTTCCTCTCACATCCTGCTCACACACACACACACTGATGCTTTCTTTCAGCATAATATGTGGCAGTACACAGCAGTGTGAACTGAGTGTGGGCTGCTGAAAAGTTTGAACATCTTGGTTTTTGTTATTAAAAAGTGGAGAAAATCTCTTGAAATGTTTTGAGATTTTTTAGTTTCAGTTAAAGTCTTTCGTCTCTTTTTTTTCCCAAACTAAAAAGGTTTTTTTCTGTTTTTTTTTTTTTTTTCAGTGAAATCCAGGAGTTTGCTGTCGACCTTCGAGGATGAGCAGCCGCACCTCCTGGGCCTGGGCGGCGAATACCCCGAGCAGTGGGAGGACACGCCGGCCGTCGTCATGGCGGCATGGCGGCGTTCGGAACAGCAGAAGCTCAGCTCGGACCCGAGCAGGGCGGAGACGCACCCGCCTTTCAGGAACAACAGCAACGAAACGCAGAAGAACCTGCTGCTGGACCTGAACAGGTGAACGTCAGCGGAGTTGCGTTAAACATTTTTTGGGGTCTGTTAAAAGTCCTGGTGGCTAATCACTTTTGCTGGCTGTTTTGGCCTCCAGGTCGCAGACGGCGAACAGGAGCATCAGTAAAGTGTTAGAGCTGGACCGATCGGTCAACGAGACGTCCTGAGGTCCGTTTTCATGCCCTCGCTTAAAATGAGTTTAATTCCTTCTGGGAGTGTCCGAGTGTCCTGAAGCACCGCCCCCTGTTGATCGACTAAGGTCCGACGCCACCTCTGCTCCATCAAATACACTGAAATTATGATAACAAAGAGGCACTGGCTGCCTTTTTATTTCTGAATTAAAAGTTGCACTGATGGTTTCCGACTTGAGATTTAAAAAAAAAACAATGTCAGAGCAGTGTGGCATTTATTCCAGAGGAAATCATTTTAAAATCCGACATGTGAGGCTTTTTCACAGGACACTGATGATGACTTGTGTATTTATAGAAGAATTTTTGTTGCGCAAAGTTTAAAAAAAAAATTCAATTTCTTAAATGCATTCATCCCATTTTGATACTTGCTTGTGTTGATACTTTTTTAAAATATTTTATTTGTATTCTTTTATATTATATATATTGTTCATATTTACGTTTCTGGGGCATTTTGTTTTTGGTCCCATTGAGAAAAGCAGAACCAAAAATAATATGGCTTTTTTCTCACATTCAATTATTTCTGTTTTTTCTTTTGAGAATTTGTTCCCGTTTTCCTGAAACCATTTAAAGAAAAGTGAGAAAAATACTTTTTTCCCCCTTTTTTAGCTCCTCTGTAGGTCTAGGTTCTTTTTATATCAAGTGTCCTGCCGAGATATGTAGGTTTCTATTTAGTTAGATATGCCCTTTATAAAACAAAAATACTTAATTAATCATGATGATTCTGCATATGCCAAAAAATAATATCCTTATAAATGTGGAAAGAAGTTTCTATTTTTGTAAATGTGGGTTGTTAATAAATTCAGAAGGTTTAAATATGTCGGGAACGATCTATAATTTATCCCTGCTCTCTATTTTGGGCTCCATGCTGTTGATAAATTATGCACGTCGGCTTTTTGGACTTTAAAGCAACATTTTCTCGCTCTTAGATTAATGCATAAATGTCCTGTTGAACTCTATCAGATCAGCCAATTCATCAATAAAGATATTGATATGAAGCACTGATGATCATGTCTGCACATTACATTCCTCACAGTCAATGGAAACAAACATGTTCCGCTTTGTAAAAATAACTTCTGTCTTTGTGACTTCCTTGTAAAGTCTATCTGAATTATTCTGTCTTCTTGCTTTGGAAGTGAATAAAGTATTTTCCGTAGTAAAAGCAAACTCTGTTTTGAGTTTTAGTTTTGTTTTTGCTAGGGATTTTTTTTTCCTTCGTAGGAACCAAAACCAATGGCATAGTATCCCAGGAAAATATATTTTTTTCTGATTTAAAACCTTAAACGAATGTTGATTTGACACAAAAACTGAAAATATACAAAAAAGTACATTTTATATAATTTAATATATAAATGGAGAGAGTTAGCTGTCCAGTGTAGCTTTGCAATATGTGAAAAACCAACCCTTAATTAGCTGATCAGTACTGTTCTCAGAGTGGGTGACCTACCAAGAAGTCTTTGAACTTCCTCCATGTCTCTCCTCTCTTTGGTCCTGCTCTCCATCCAAGAAGCTTCATTTTAAGCTCCTCTGGCATTGGGTTCACAGTTCAGGTATTATTTGAGTTTAATATTACATGGCTGAATTTAAATCACTATGCTCATGAGAGCTGACCAAAATTCCTCCACAGCTTTGCCACAGGAATTTCCGTTATTGCTATTGAGGGTGGTACATGTTAAGTTTAGGAGGCAAATCATTCTTCACATAGGCCCAGAATGGATAGTTTTGTTCAGACTATATGCTTTATAATTTCTATAATTCTGTTTAATTGCTGCCACCTCCAAGCATTTTCCTCCCAGCTTTAAATTACATTAGGCCCAAACTCAATTAAGCAGGAATCAGTTTCTTGGTTTACAGGGTGACAAATAATGGAGCTTTTATTTTCCCCATCTTGAAGAGGAAGGCTCCTAAAATAGGCCAACGGCTTCAAAATGAGACGTGTGAATTGCCAAGACAGTCCCAGGATAATGCAAAGTCCCAAAGCCTTCCAAACAATTCCCTCACATAGTAACGTCGCGAACAATGAATTGCTGCAGTGGAGCTTTGCTGGAATGCAGTCGGACGGCGTGAAGCTGATTAAAAATAACCAGGCACAAAACATGCGATGACAAACTACAGTTACAGTTATAGGAAGCTGTTAATTATAGATCCCTGCCCAGTTGTCATATCAAATCAGAAGAGCAACAATCCTTAAAAGTCTTTTTTTTTCTCTTTAATGATGGACTGGAGAAAAAAGTAAAAATAATATTATATACATTGTTCTGACTGATACTTGGAACTGAATACTTGAGGATACAGAGTACCAATACTTCTCTGCTTGTTACAACATATGATGGTAATTTTGATTTAAAATTTTTTATATATCAATAAAAATGACCAAAAAAAATAACATTTCAAGTGAAAAATAAACATTTTCTATCAAATTATTGCAGAGTTTTCACACTTTAGGAATCGATTCTTGGTATTGGTTAACTAACCGATGCCGATACAAATATACAAGAACAGTATCGGCCCAAACACCAATATCAGTATCGGTGCATCCATAATAATCGATAAACATTATCAACATTACTAAGACCAATTTTACCTGTGGTGATATTACTCTGTTGTTTTCATGACAGGGTAGCACAACGAAATAAAATACTTTCCAAACAAGTTCTTGCTTATACAGTCAGGAGGATGCATAAAAACTCTTTCTATGAAAAATTAGGGTTAAAATGATCAAGAAATAAAGCACAAAATGAAACCCTTTTGATGTGAAAATGGCGCATCATGTGGGGCACGGTGGTGGTAGTGTCATGGTTTTAATTCATCAAGGCCAAGTTGGCATGTTATTGTTGGTTGGTTTAAGTATATTTTATACGCATTTTGTTCAAAGAAAAGAAAATGTCAAGTTATGGCATAATTACATTGTTCCTTCTGTGAAGCACAGTGGTGACAGTATCATGGTTTCCAATACATCCAGTCCTAATTGGCCTCTCAATAGTATTGGAAGAGTTGGGAATAGTTAAACTTTTCAGATTTCCTTCATATAAACTGAGTTTTTTCATAATTTAATTGCCACATACAATATATTTTTTTATATTTATAAATGTAAACATTTATATCATAGGGGTTTATTTAATTTTGATTACTTTGGCGCTTCATGCATACAATCAATTCATGATGGAAGAGGAATTTAACCTCGAATCACTAACGAATGGTTTTGAAACCTTCGTTTTGAAGAGTTTCGTGTCTGGTATTCGTTTTGTAATCAAGACATTATTGTCAAGTAAAAATGTGTTCCCTAACCGTTTAACTAAATCTGATTGCTGTATAAATTCCACACTGTGGGAATAGTTCTGCAGTGGACATCAGGGGAGTTCAGGGGATAAACTCAGCCATCAAGCTGTGCAAGGCCAAACACAGATTCAGCAGCTGATGGACAGACGAGTCTTTTGCCTGAATGTCAGGACTGAATTTAGCGCAGACATGATGGCATCCTAACCAACAAACCTCTCAAAACAGACGCTACAATCTGGCTGCAGAAGTGATGGATACATTTTGTACATCTGAGTTATTTTGTTCTGGGAATTCCCTGAAAATTGAGGAAGATATAGTTTTATTGTCTCCCATTTAAGAATTAAACCGTTGGAAACACATCAATGTTCTAGTAAGCTTCTTGTTAAAAAAAATGAAACCCCCTCGCTTTTAAAAAATTCGATGTGACGATTCCAGCTTTGATTTCTGAAAATCATACATATATAAATATAGGTTTTTCAGGAACAAAACAACTTGGTTAAAAACCACGTTTTAGAAAAACTAATCCAAAAATTTGAAACAGTGTGTCAGAAAGTAAAGTCTGGACCACGGATGTGTTTAACACAAGGGAGCGATATCAGCAATAACCTTAGAGAAGCAACTGTTGGTACACAACAAAATGGAAAGGGTTACACATTCATTTTTAAGCAAATTGAAGTGAAAAAGATTGTTCCCACCATACAATTCTAAAGTTATTGTCCCTTCAGCACCTCCCAACACAGAGTTGCCAGTAGGCCTATACAGTGTATCCTTCCCCACTCTTCATGCCGGAACCAGAACCTCTAGGTCTACAGCCAAACTGCTCTACCACTCGGGTCCCACTGCCACCCCCACCCTCCAATGTTTAAGTTAAACTGTTTAAGTTAAACTGCATTAAATTCATCAAACTCAACAGGACTTTGCATGTTGCATGCTAAAGTTTAACACTCATTAGAGAGGGTTGCATCTGAAAAAACCACAAGAAGTCTCTAAACAATGTCCCCAAAACACAGGCCATTTTGATCCTATAGGTTTGCCCATTATGATCGTTGTGGAATAATACCAATTATCAGTGGCAGTTCAATGATTTGGGATTCCTTTGGAGCCAAACAACCATACAACATTGCTGTCACTGAGTTGGCTCCTATTTGTATCAAATATATCCTAGGGTCAAATGTGGAGACTGACACAAACTTGATGGCCAACAACGTTGACAATAGGGAAGAATACTTAGGGTTTGTTTTTCAGGGTTTTTGACTCACCAAGTTAACCAAAGAACACCAAAAACTATTCGAGCATTAAGATAATGATCCCAAACACAGTAGCAAATTTTGACAGAAAGACTCAAAAGAGAAAAGAAGCAGCTTGTTGTAATTTTCTGGATACTGCCAAACTGATAGAAATATTGTTTGAGATGAACATGGTCATATAGATTATAACTTGTTGTTTTTTCTTCTTTTCAACTATGAAATGTAGAAGGGTGGAAAGGGAAAAAAAGATGTTCTAGTAGGCGTTACAGATCCATGTCAGCGGGAGTGATTGAGAGGCAAATCTCTTTAGGTCAGCGGTGATTTAGTGACCCTGATGCTTGTCTGCAGCAAGCTTAAAAAAAACCCATCGCCTGACAGATGTGACCGATGGCTGCAGCATGTTGTGGGACTTGTACGGTGGAGGAGGAGAGATGTTAACATGATGGCAAAGATAATGACATGGAGACTCAACAGATTTCTCTCCGTGAGTCTTTTCAGAGGCAGATACTGACAGCAGGCATGTGGCGGTGGGAGTACTCTCACTCTCTGCCCTACTTTCTGACTGATGAAGCTAAAACCAGGAGAGAGAATATCCCACATGATGGATGGATGGATGGATGGATGCATGCCAGAGATGACTGTAAAGCTGGATGGATGTTTGATTTAGAAGTAATAAACTGAACATGCGTTTGACACGCTGATTTCAGCTTGAAACACTTGTTATGCCACACGGAATAAAGTAGTGAACTTCCGGGTTGTCTCCGTTTCAAATTAAAAGGTGTAATTTGTTGACGGTCGAACTGTGTAAATCCTCAAAGCTTCAAAACAAGCCTGAAAAATAAACGAATGAATAAATATTTTTGACATAAGAGACAAAGACTGGGCGGGAAAACTAGGTGAAACACGAGCCAAGGTACCAAAGAAATATTCACCCTCAAATACAGGGGAAATCGGGCTTACTTTAAACAAGGAAAAAAACTCTAAACTAATATGGTACACTAAAAAAAACACTACTGTTTAAATTCATACTGTCAGTTTTTTAATATTTACCGTGACAAAACAATTGGCTTAAAGAGATGAAGGAAATTAACAGCTGAATTTTATTGAATTAATTATAATTTATGTTATTTAATTAATTTAAAATATATTTATAAAGAGTTAAAACAATGCAATGTGAAATTGTTCTTAATAAATATGCTGCAACACAACGGCTTGCCTCTTTGTAAAAGCTTTTTACACTGCAGGGCAAATTAGTTTACTGAAATTGTAAACAACGACTCCTTATTTTATTGAAGGTGCTGTTATATTTCCATATCTAATGTCATTCCTGGGGATGTTTTGTGTATTTTTTTTCTGTGTTTGTATTTTAATCTATAACTAGTCTATATATCATTCCTTCAATTGTTTCATTCTTATTTTATTTAAGTTAATCTATGTCTTGTATTCCTTATGTTGTCTTTGCTTTTTCTATTGGTTTTTGATTTAAATTATGGTTCATTTCCTCCACCACTCCCTTCCTGCTCATTTACTTCATTTTCTCTTGCCTGGTGTCTTCTCTTTTAATTATAACGATTTTCCCATTACAGCTAATAAAAACGAGACATTTAAGATTAGAATACCGTATTACTTCTGAAAAATGGAACATAAAGTGGGCTTAAAGACAACTATACTTAATACCTTCTTCAGAACGTACTTTTAATCTGACCAATGAGCCTCGTCAGACTACATATTTTATACATTTATAGTTTTAATCACACAAAACAAATTTAGTTTTTTAAATAATTATATATTAATACAATTTTTCTAAATAAAACGGTTGTCGTTTATTACCGGGAACAGTCTTATTTTGAAAGTGAGGTGTTCCTCTTCCGGTCTGATATTGTGAGCTTGACGCACAGCGCCCGCTGCCAGTTGGTCCAGCGACTCGTGAGCGCAGCTCTGTCTGCCGTCCTGCGGCATATAAAGGCGGTCAACGGTCAGAGACCTCCGCGTTAAGGCAACTCCAAACGAGAACGTCAGGTTTTATTAATTCCCGCAGACATTTCACTTCCCGCTTCCTTCACACCACCCGCATCTGTGTCCCGTCACAGACCGGGGAAAGGAGAGGGGGGTCCATCTAGGAGTGACCAGCATGGACCCCCAAGCGAAGAGCCGCTCTGGTCCGGCGGCGATGGCGGCTGGAGGAGGTTACGGCGGCCGCCCGGCCTCCCTCGGAGCCGATGGGGGTGACTCAGAGTCCGGAGGAGGCTCCGAGGAGGCTGCCATGGGCTGCAGCGACACGTTCAGCAGTCTGCCGGACATGGAGCAGGAGTCTCTGGAGGAGAAATTACGCGGACTGGCGTTCAGAAAGCAGACCTCGTATCGGTGAGTAGAGGGCAGGGAGGATGCTGTGGCAGGATGTCGCTCAGAGCAGGATGTGTTCAGGGATTCATGTGTTTCCCTGGATTTAAACATTTTTTTCTTGAATATCCATAAAATAAATAATATAAAAGGAAGATTCTTAGCAGAAAATCAGGAAAATAGTAAACGGTGTCTCATAGTTGAGGTTGTATCGTTTGCTGGAAAGCAGATTTCTGACATGAGAATGCCCAGACTTGTGCAGGCAAGCCCCGCTACGCTGCTGTTAAGTGTCACAACACAAATGCATGCGGAGCACGAACATTTCAATCCAAAATGCAAACATATCTGCATGCACACCATCGCAATACGAGTGTGTGTGCGTGTGTTATGCGTGCGCATTTCACGGCGGTGGTGTAGCCCTGTTTTTGTAGCACCCTGTAAGGGGGGGGTGGGTGGGTGGGTAGAGAACCTGTATTGATTCGTGAGCAATGTGTTTGTGTGTTTATGTGAATGCCAGCAGCAGCCCGACACCCCGGTGTGACTGACAGCTGCTGCTGTTAGCACATCATCAGATATTCCCGGAATTATATCTAAAAGAATCAGGAAAAGATGGGAATTAGAGGTCAAATCTGGCCAAAAAACAACTCCAATATTCCTGCATTGTTGTGTTTATTTGGTTTAAAGGAGACATACTTACATTACTATTGTTTTAACTCCAGTATACCTGCATGATTTAGTTTTTAATAATAATGTTAACTATTGTTATTTACAAATATTTATTTGGACAGATACATTTTTTATTAGTATTGTTGTGCTCTTTCAAACTCAGCAACATAAAAATGTAAAATATGCAACAATTGCTGAGTCAGGCTTGAGAATATTTGGTTTTCTATAAAAAAGAATAGTCTATTTAACATAATTATTATATCCGAATTTGTAATTCCTGTTGGATAACATTTTCAGCCAAAAGCATTAATATTTAAATACATTAAAATAAAAAAATTCCCACTGTTTTCAATCTATAGCAAGAACATGTACATTGAAGCGCTTATTTTAGGGGCTATTGCTTTTATAAATCAGGATATTTGTACATCCATTTTCCTCGTTCTTCCGGCAGCACAAAAAAATGCAATAATAGAAATTGTTTTGCTCTGTTATTTTACTTAAAAATGGAAAAATCAAACTTTCATGTGATCGTAACTTCAGCTCTTATCAATTTATCTCCTGTTTGTTTCTGATTTACTTCAACATCTTATTAAATCATAGAAACTAAATCTTAATCAAATAATAAAAAGCTAGTAATGAGTTTATTTAAAAATAAAACATAATGGCTTTTAATCTCTTATCTAATTAGATTAATTTAGATGGGCAAATATGTGAGGGGATTATTTTTTTGTTAAAGGATAATCGTGTTAGAGGGTATTTACCACACAAAAATTTGTGTTGTGTCTGTTTTTCAATTTTCAGGAAGTATCTATTGTTTTGTGTTGTTAGTTTTTCTTCCTCGGCTGTTTCCTCTCCTTTTTTTTTTGCATGATTTTTCAGTTTTATGAGTTGACAAATTGCAAAGTTGTTCTCTTTGACAGTTTGGTTTGTTATGCCCAAAAAAAAGCTCATACACTCAAAAAAAAGAAGACGTCAGATTTGCTTTAAAATGTAATGTGAAGTGGTCCCACAAAACTGCTTTAAGTAAATGTTGAGATACTGGTAAACCCAGTATCTCAGATTTTTTGCCACATTTATTAAGTAGATTGTTTAGAATAGGCCTACATGGATTAACGTTAAAACTTTGAGTCCCAGTAAAGTTCAACAAACTCCACATATTTATGTTTGTCTTGGTAGGAGAGTATATTTCAATTGATTGGTTCTCTAAAGACTCTATTCCTCTCAGTGGTACAGTACAGTTCAGTGTGGTTTGGTGTGCAATTTTAAAGGTTCAGTCTATTTGGTATGGCTGGGCGATATCAGTGTATCAATATACATTACAATACAAAATAAATCAATATTTTTGTCAATATTTAACATTCCTTGGTCCTATCAGAATGTTATTTTATGGAAAGATTCATTCTCGAAAGTTGAACTTGCCATCGGACATTGCGCGACTTTTTCAGAAAAACTTACATAAAACGGCAAAAAGATGGACATAAACGATGTTAATGTTCACAAATGTGGTGCATCCTCAGCTAAAATGTGAACGTTTTCTTGCCTTAATCACGTTCTTTGTTCCCTTTCACTCCATTCAGTGTGTGCATTCGGTCTGCGGCTTCAGTGTTTTCCCTCGCTGGATTAATTTCGTTTGGAAAGAGGAACATTTGGCTCGTGCCACAGCAGAGAGGGTTTGTTACTTCCACCACTGACTATTCTCCAGAAAGAGGAATGTGGATATAACTGCTCAGATGGTTAGAGAAGCTACGGCTTTTTCTCTTTTTACAAATGCTTCACACTTTATTGGAAGTCATTTTTGTATTTCTAACACTCGGCAGTATGAAAACGACACGTTAAACACCTAAATAACAAACAATAATGAATGAATCTGCGTTTTCTCTCGATTGATTTTTACTTTAATGGTATTCTATTTAACCTCAGGCAATCCCCCCAAAGAATGAGCTTTGTGGAGGAAACAGTCAGCTGGTCAGAGGAAGATTGGCTAACATAGCTTTGAAGTGGCCAATGCCAAGAAGTGAATTACCATATGTGGGTATATGAGAGAGATAGACAGCCCGTCAAAGACAGGTTCTGGTTGAGGCTTTTCTGTTTTAAAGTGGTCTTGCAGCAGGGTAAGGCACGTGAAACGTATCTGCCAGAGCTTCGTCACACTTTATCTGTGTGTGTGTGCGTGTGTGTGTGTGTGTGTGTTTCCTTTTATCTATTCTTAGACGTCTCACCCATCTGGCTTCATGGTAACCCTCACTCACTAAGGAACACTGTATCTCTCTGTGTTGTTCTGTCAGCACAGCGATCTGGGATGCAAAGTGTTCTGGATAAATATTTGTTTTAAAAAGGTTTTTTTACTACATCTGGATACGTTTTGGAAAAACAGGAGCATGTGAAAAAATACTGGAAATTCCATGTTTTATTTCCTGTTCCTCATCTCCATCCATCCATCCATCCATCCATCCATCCATCCATCCATCTTCCTTACGGCCAGTAGTTTTTGCGGCCTCTGTGTTCAAATCTGCAGTAATTAAACTGTGAAATGACTTTAAAACTGCACTGATGTCTTTGTAAAAGCGTTAATACCATAAAAAAGTGTGCCATTTGGACATGAGAAACATTTGTGAGCCTTGACCAATGAATCTGTAGGAAATTGCTCTAATTAACTGGTCAATCAGCCTGCTGGACGAGCGGTTGGTAATTGAACTTCCTGCCTATCAGTTTGGTCATTTCATCTCATAACGAATGATAAACATCTAAAGTTCTCACAGCTCATAAAGTGAGCCTTCTGTTGTGTTCCTAGCTGCAAAGCAAAACAAACAGTGGGCTGAAATAACGGTAAAACACTCATCTGTGTTCTTCCTCCACTCATATCCTAAAAGCCCATATGAACGCAGTGCTAGAATATGTTAAATTCTGTCGCAGTTGACTGATGCCTATATTTAAATTAATGCATGAAATATTCAGGGCAGCTAAGAGCTGCACTTAACGTCGGATTACTCATTGAAGATATATTACTGGTATAGAGTAAGATGGAGGAGAATAATCCATTATTCTTCCCACAGCTGGTAAACTTGGCATGACGCAGCAGCAAGCCAACAGGCCAAATAAAGGAAATTAAGTCTTATATTGTGGATACAGTGTTGATCTGTTAAGACGTCTTCCAAAATACACTCAACAAAAATATAAATGCAACACCTTTGTTTCTTCTCCCATTTTTCATGAGATGGACTTAAAGATCTAAAATTCATTCCAGATACACAATATTATCATCTCTCTCAAACATTGTTCACAAATCAGTCTAAATGTGTGATAGTGAGCACTTCTGGTTTGCTCAAAGCAAAATGCCACAGATGCCACAAGCATTGAGGGAGCGTGCAATTGGCTTGCTGACAGCAGGAATGTCAACCAGATCTGTTGCTCTTGCATTGAATGTTAATTTCTCCACCATAAGCCGTCTACAAAGGCGTTTCAGAGAATATGGCAGTACATCCAGCCGGCCTCACAACCGCAGACCACGTGTAACCACACCAGCCCAGGATCTCCACATCCAGCAGCAAGATCGTCTGAGACCAGCCCCTCAGACAGCTTCTGAAACACTCGGTTTGCATAACCAAACAATTTCTGCACCAACTGTCAGAAACCGTCTCAGGGAAGCTCAACTTCATGCTCATCGTCCTCATCGGGGTCTTGACCTGACTCCAGCTCGTCGCCGTAACAGACTTGAGTGGGTAAATGCTCACATTCGATGGCGTCTGGCACGTTGGAGAGGTGTTCTCTTCACGGATGAATCTCGGTTTACATTGTTCAGGGCAGATGGCAGCGTGTGTGGCGTCGTGTGGGTGAGCGCTTTGCTGATGTCAATGTTGTGGATTGAGTGGCCCACAGTGGTGGTGTGGTTATGGTATGGGCAGGCATCTGTTATGGACGAAGAACACAGGTGCATTTTATTGATGGCATTTTGAATGTACAGAGATACCGTGATGAGATCCTGAGGCCCATTTTTGTGCCATACATCCATGAACATCACCTCATGTTTCAGTAAGGTAATGCGCGGCCCCATGTTGCACGGATCTGTACACAATTCTTGGAAGCTGAAAATGTCCCAGTTCTTGCATGGCCAGCATACTCACCGGACATGTCACCCATTGAGCATGTTTGGGATGTGCTTGACCGGCGTATACGACAGCGTGTACCAGTTCCCACTAATATCCAACAACTTCGCACAGCCATTGAAGAGGAGTGGACCAACATTCCACAGGCCACAATTAACAATCTGATAAACTCTATGCGAAGAAGATGTGTTGCACTGCATGAGGCAAATGGTGGTCACACCAGATACTGACCGGTTCTGAGTCCCCAGGCCCACCAATAAAGCAAAAAACTGCACATTCCAGGGTGGTCTTTTATTGTGAGCAGTATAAGGTACACCTGTGCACTAATCATAATGTCAGATTAGCATCTTGATGTGGCACACCTGTGAGGTGGGATGATTATCTCAGCAAAGCAGAAGTGCTCACTATCACACATTTAGACTGATTTGTGAACAATGTGTGAGAGAAATGGTAATTTCTCTCACACATGTAGCAACCGTGTAACAAAAAAGGGTAGGGGTTGATTTTAGCTAAAATTGGCCAAAGTTCAACACATTAGCTAGTGAATGGAACTGCATATAGCATGAAAAAAACAAGAAATTAATATATTTTTCAAGACAATTGTTAGCTTCTTCAAAAATAATCATAAATATAATTTTTGCATGCAACAGTGTTGAACGGTGGAGCTTGATGAAGTCAGTTTGAGGATAAAAACGATAGAATATAGGTTAGAAAGTTTTCTAATCCTTACCTCCTTTTACTGTATGCTGTTACTGGGTTAAAGGAAACTGTTGGAAATCATTAAATTGTTTAGTGAAGAATACAGGCAAATATTTACTCTCTTATGAGAAAAAGTACTTCTGGTTTCTGTCTATTTACATTCATATTTCATTCACTGAAAAAGCAAGTTTGGTAAGTGGGAACATGCTTATTTGGCTGATCTTTACGAACTATTATGAGAACTGATTCCGAATCAAAAAATGTATTTCCTTTTTTTTAAAAACAGTATGAGATGTTTGTGATTATAGGACAGCACACA
Source organism: Apricaphanius iberus (assembly GCA_028564705.1). Taxonomy (NCBI): domain Eukaryota; kingdom Metazoa; phylum Chordata; class Actinopteri; order Cyprinodontiformes; family Aphaniidae; genus Apricaphanius; species Apricaphanius iberus. Next base: position 1,269,051 of record JAPXFQ010002912.1, read on the forward strand.
CTTCTTCCTGACAATCACAGGTTTGATTCTTTTTAAAGATATCCATGAAGTCTAACACAGTTCCCATGGCTTTTAGATGCTAAACAGGCCCTCAACATTACAGATCCTCCACCGTACTTTAGTGGGCATGTGTTTTTTCCACATATTTGCCCCTCTAGGCTTTTCCATTGCAGCTACTACTTCGTGTTTGTTCAGTTTTTAAAGGCTTAAAATAGGAAGACTGTCACAATTATCACTTGCTATGCTAAAAATACAGATTATTTTTGATTTTGCTAACTATTTACCTACGTTTTGTTTTTAGAAATCACTTTAGAGATAATTTTACTCCAGATTCCAACTATACAGAAGATGAACACGTTTCTGTTAAACTCCAACATGGACTGTTTGCTCAAACCACAAAGATTTAAAAGTTTTGTTTCATCACCGACTCCTCGTGTGGTCGGACTTTACCTCAGCCTTCCAGGGAGACGTTGCAGAAACAAGCTTGCACACAGCCGGATTTCGCAACATCGGCCTTCCACCTTTTAAAAGAGAAGATTGCAGCCAGTGCATTTCAACGCACTCCCTCTGGTTTCATGTAATCTAACGGACCGAGAGACGGCGTTCGAAAGAAACGTGGAATGAACAAGAGGAGAGGAGGAACCGTAAAGAGACTTGAACGTATATGTGGCGTGGCTGCTGCTGTGCACCACCTGCAGGGGTAAACAGTGATCAAAGCACTTTCATCATCTGATGCTGGCGGAATATGAAGCTGTATTCAGCTTTCAATTAGGCCAGAGCACCGAGGAGACTGGGAGAACAGAGAGATGAAAAAGACGGCCAGGGAGGGTGAGAGGAGGAAGAAAGGCTGAAGGCTTGATACAGAGTCATTACTCAAGAAATATAAAAGAGAAAGGCATGAAACGGCTAATAGTGAAACATTATAACGTAATTGCTTTATTACTCTAGCATAAGGTGAAAAATTACAAGTTAACCCGCTGTAAGAGTAGAGTAAGGCTGGTGAGTTGTATGAGCCATGGAGTGTTTACTGTGGAAAAGCCTGTTTGGTTTGCTGTATAGCTTGCAGCCAGTTCTATAACATGTAAAGCTTAACTTTGAGCTCTTGAAGGCTTTCATGAATTTTTAAACATTGTATTCTGCTGCTGTTTTGTACGAACAACGAAACGGCCCGAAGGACAGAGAGATTTCAGATTGAGAAACGGCGTAATGTCTTTCTATTTGTAGTAATTGTGTGACAGCAGCACGCCAGAGTGCAGCACAATGGCCCCGGTCCCCCCACCCCCGGGAAATTATGTCTGAAAGGGCAAAATGAAGAGAAATACCTCGTGCACACAATAGGGTAAGGTATGCAAAACCACGGACGCAAATAGCATTGCGTTTGTTAAGAATGACACAAGTATGCAAACTGCTGAAGGGCTGTTTTGATTTCAGTTTTAGTTCCCCAACATCTCCAGTTTGAACCACCCCTAATGTGACTTTAAAGGCGACCAACTTCTGCCTGTCTTCCTGTTATTGCCGGCCGCGCTCTCGACATCGGCGGCTTTGTTGAGATGATGATCGAAGTTTAAACTACATCCCTCAGAGTCTTAATGACTCAGCAGCATCTCTCAGTGCACCAGAGCTGTATTGAATTGCGATCGTCGTCACATAACGAATGTGGGTAATTTTGCAGTTTCAAAGGACTGCTTGGGTGGCTATAAAATTTCAGCTGCTTGCAAATTACACAAATAGTCATGTGGCTGGACTTCTGCTGTGGTGAATGCACACAGCCGACATGAGTCTTGGTGGAAATCATCAAGCTAATATCTGATATCATGGTTGTACCTATACTTACTTTTTACTATCCTGCAGCCCTGCTACATAAAATTAGAGTTTAGAAACACTAATATTCCCTTAAATTAGCAATATTTTGACCAGTGGGAGTTCATAAACCATGTTAAATGTCGTTACGACGCATTAAATAATCAGGCTTATGATCTTACATTCTCATCTTTTCCGTGAAGGTTAAGTTTTCCAGCGGTCTCTGACAATTTCAAGGACAAAATTGGTTTCAATCACACCTTTGTATTTGTCTCTCCTGCTCTTTTGAATAGTAACATTTATTCGGCTTGCAACCAGAGATGGTTTAAGATCATTTGATCAGATTGAACTCAAAAAGGTTAACAGCATAAAAGGATATCGGGCAACAAATTGGTCATTTATCCTACGTAAGTCACTGGAGTCTGAAGAAATGGTGTTTTTCAGCCATCTGTTTTTTTCCACCATGGAAACATTCAGAAAGTTGGTGTCAAATTGTCCGCTGCAAATGATTAATTAATGCTTTTTTTCTTTCTTTTGACCAGCTTCCCTTTTCGTTAAGTTTTAATGCTTTTTTGAACATTGCTCTTCTTCTTTTTCTTCTTTTGTTTTCATTAAATATTTCAGCAAGCGCTTCATATATGGACTCAGCCCAAAACACTTTTCACGGCCGAAGAGCGCGGCAGATGAAGTTGATGTAAAATCAAGAGCTCTCACCTGAAAACACCTGCAGAAAGGGCTGCTTTTTTTTTTTTTTTACGTGTTTCACAGCCAGAATACAGCTGGTTTATTAGAGCAGCTTGTATTATAATCCAATGAAACGCTTGTCTCACAGTCCGGACAGCTTAAAGACACTCATGAATATTTAAACAGATGATCAGAGCACCAACTGTTGATGAAACGTGAGGCTTTCTGACACAATTTCCTTCTCTCCTCTCTTCCTCAGATCAACAGACATACGTGCATGTTTATGATTTTTTTTTTCTCCGAAGATACAGTGAGCTCGTTCAAGATGCGTATAATTCCTTGTGTTGTATAATTCCTAATGACTTTTAGGAAGTCATCACAGAAGAATCTGCCATAAAAGTTGTAAGCAATGTCTTTCATACAATCTTTTAGGCGCTCTATTAGCATTTTGCTTCATTTTTGGTGTGTAGAAGTTGTTGGTTAATCTTAACTGCAATAGATGGTAAAGTTTCAGTGAACTATTTCCTGGGCCATTTTTGAGGAGTATTACTTTTTTTTCTGTTTTAAATTGTTGAAATATTTCGAGGGAAAAGGGAGAAACTTTTCTGAGACGTACAGCAGTGGTAGTATCAAGTTGTTGGGTTGTTTTAACCCAAGAAAGGGCTGGTGCACTTCACAGAGTACATGGCATTACGAGGAAATGTGGAAATATTAAAGCAGAATCTCCAGCACATCAGCCATAAAGTTAAAGTTTTGGTGTATTAGGAATGAGAGGAATGGGCCAAACCTCCAACATATATTGCTCAAAATTCTCTCTAGGCTTTGTCTGGTTTCATTTTAAACAAATTCCACAAAATTATTATTTTTTTTTAAAGTGGATTTCTCTGTCCACATTTCTCCAATCACATTTAGAGAGTTTTGAGATGTGGTGTTGCATCTTCTTTGTTGAACATGTGTCTTTCTCCGTTTTTTTTTTGTTGCTAAATTACAATGCTGAGAATAGAAATCCCCTGCATTCTTTTATTTTTCACTAATTCACATGCAATTTACTCTCCCTTTTTATGAAATAGTCATCATTTTGTGATGATTCAACAAAATGTGCAACAATAAACCGACGGCCTCCTAGAACCTCATCAGTTTCACTTTAATAAATTGCTTTAGATGACTCTCTCTACTTTTTGCACAGTTACGTTCTCCGATTATGAACATATGCTGGCATTACGAGAACCTCTTAATCATAGTGAAGTGTTACTCGTCTACATTGACTCACTTTCTTGTCATATTGACTAAAGCCAAGCCGCTCATTACTACAACCCCCCACCCTCCTGCTCACTGTGTTCCAGTTGGCTGATGATGTGTATGTGTTCACTTATTCATATCTATCTAAAAACACGACTAATAATGTCTTTTTTTGGAATGGCAGGTTTTCCAACATTTCTCTCTCCTCTCATGGCCTTTTCAGGAGTGTTTAAGAGAGCGGGTGTGCTGGCGTTGGGGTATTTTACCCATAATACAGCGTGCTGAAGCATTAAGAGGGATTGGCTAACAAGAGCCGCTCCTTATTAGTCGTCTGGCTGGCTGTAAGAGGCTTTTGCTGCTTGGAAATGAGGTTAAAAAAAGAGGGCAAAAGCAAAAACTGAAAAGAGAAGTAAGCTGGTTTCAGAGAGAAGAGGAGGAACCTGGTGGAAAAAAAATGTTTTGAAAGATTAGTCAATTACTTCCTTTCCCCAGCAGACAGTTATCTGATTGTGGCTAGAGATATGGTTTCGCATGCTTTTAACAAAGAACAGTCAATACTGGTAAAGTAGTGTAGTCTTTGATCTGAAGATGTTAAAATAGAAGAAAAGATGTCATTTTCAGCCACATCATAAAGAAAGTTATACAGAATTACAATGAAATGTGCAAATAGAGTAGAAGTACACCAACAAAGGCAACCTTCAGATATCTGAATATCCTAAATTAGGTTTAGTAGGACTACAATAAAATAAAAATACAACAGGACAGAGCTGACTGCCTGGCTGCCTTTCACTGCTGTGGGTTTCTGTTTACATTCCTCAGACGTAAAGGAAAGAAATACATTAACAGAAGAGGTCGTACATTTTTTCATGGTCATCGCAATGCATGTGTTGACGTATAAAAACCCCAGATCCACTCTTGAGCCTAATGCTTTCGCTTTTCTTGTTGAAAATACTGTAAAATGTAAAAACTGAACATGCTTAAAATAAACAGTTCAGTTTTATATGCGATACAATAGATTTTTCACTGAATGTATTGTGAAATTTGAATACGCATATAGGGCAACTCAGGTTTGACATTGTATGCTTTAATTGCTTCTCTCCGCGTCACTTTAATCTGTCCTTGCCATTCCATCCCTATATTATGAACACTTTTATGACGTTGACAGTTGTTATCCTCAAAGGATTTCGCCAACACTACTCTTATAAAATTCAGAAATAATCCCTCGTTAGTCAAAATGTCAAACATTGATTTATTTCTTAAACCTTGAAGTTGGATGTCTTTTTTTATTAAATTGAATGACAACTTGACTGCTGAGTGTGAAAACAGCTTTAGTGATGAGGTTTTGGCTGCAGTTTCAGATTGTTGATACTTTTGATCTTTCTAAATCCAAAGAAAGTGTTTTTGAACAATAATAGTAGTTCTTTTATGAATAGCTATCTAAAGTGTCATAGCACTCATGTCTATGTCTTATTGGTTGATCAGCCCCTCCCAATTTCTGCTCCTCTGAAGGTGTTGGGGACAGAGTCAAAGAAACCAGAACGAGCGAATAAAAACATAAATCTTTGTTTTTAAATGGTATGTTTTTAGGTGGTCTAATTATACATTCCTTCGGTATTTGTTGGGATTTTTTTCTACTTGCCTTTAATGTACTTTTAATGTTACTTATGCCTTCTTTCCATTTAGCGGAACGACACAGGTCCGTGCGGTTCTCACTAGCCACGCGAATTTAAACCCAAAAGTCTAATGTGTCAAACTTGTTCAACGACAAATGTGACGCACTTGCCGATTTTCCTGCCCCCCCCAATCAATGGACTGAGCTGTGTAGCACCAGCAGCTCAGCTCTAACTGTACAGACCAGTGGACCTAGGAATGGGTACCGGTATACAGTACGCCAGTTCAGACATAAACGATAGTAACCAGACCGAAAAGCAGCGCATATTTAATTTCCTTTTTTTTCCTGAGATGTTAAGCACTATGGATTTTGGGCATGGCATCAGCAAAGAGTGATGTCCTATATCTGCAGAAAAGGCTAACATGACTATCTTTTTGCAAAACAACGGCTAAACCTATAAAAATGAAAGCATTAACGCGGGTCCATTATTTCACAGAATTTACTCAATTTTTTTAACAGATTCACAGAACACCGTCCTGTCAGCCCGCACCACATCAGTCTTTCCTAACGAGCCAAACTACGGATTGCTGTGCAGCAACAATCTGTAGTTTTATGTCTGGATGTGTGTTTGTGCCTAAATGACATGTGAGTATATTAATATTGGCGTATTGGGTTGATTATATTATATTATATTATAAGTTGTTTGTGGGAATTTTCCTTACCGTCTGCTTGGGATGTCAGCTCGCTGTGCGCAGTGTAGAGTATAAATGCGTTTTATTTATGCTGATTTATGCATGGTGGTTCACTGTCTAGCTTCAGTACATTTCATAGTGAGTTACTGTTGCGTTAAAATGCATATTAATCAGTTAAAATGATGTTTTCGGACTTGAACTAGTGCTAACTCATTAGTGGAAGTAGCCGCGTACATCTTCACAATAAGAGCATTCATTTCTTATGTGATGGTGTTAAATCTGTTGAGTGTTTAGCTTAAAGACACAGTGTGTAATTTTCGGCCAGTAGGGGGCAGTGCATACCTAAATTATCACAAGCATGCGGTATTTGTATCTTCGAGTAAGAAACTCAACAACGGAGGTCCAACTAGTACTGTTTTTAAATCTCAATTCCCTGAGAATTATCTATTTGCAGCAACATGACGAGCACATCAGTCTCTCTTTCATCACTTGGAACTAGCGAAGAGGTAAAAATGTATTTATGGCAAAACTTTTTTGCATTTTGAGGGGAAATCAATGTTTTAATAGCGGGCGTGTTCCGTGCGCCTTGTCCGTCCAGGCTCTTGTAGAAGTAAAGACGTCATCTAATATGGTTTTCCCCTGAAAAGAGAACCCACGCCTATGTATTTTAAAACTGATTTTTAAAGCCATATTTTACAATATCGCCAATATTTTGCAATTAATGTGCTTTACGTAATTAGTATTACATAATATTTTAAGGGCTATTTTCAAAGATGTACTGCAAAAACTACACACTGTCACTTTACTTTCACATTTGATTACTAAGTCTATATTACATTTGATTTATGAGATGTTTAACAAAGACTTGTGATATCCAAATTTTAAGTTTATTCATATATTTTGGTTAGTTCCACCTTAGTTATGTTTGTGATTTTTGTGTATATTGTGAAGGTGATTGTGGAGTTTAAAAAAATTGAATTGATTTCACATATATTTCATTTAAAAAAAGAGCAACAGCATCTGGATTTGTCATTTATTTACACTGAAAACCAAGTCTTTTGAAAATATTTAGGAATAGCGATTAATCAACAGCAAAAAAATGTAATCATTTGAATAAAAAAATAAATAAGAGGGTTTCTGTACGAAGGTTGTATTTCTTCCATCCTTTAAGCATTGTTTCGAGCACCGTTTCAAAAATACTGGTTTGGCACCGGTATCGGATAAAACCTAAACGATACACATCCCTATGTGGACCTACGACTAAGGGGTGTCCAGAAATCGTGCAGCACGGGTCAATTGTACGGTCGCTTTTACGATTAAAAAAAGGCAAAAATAGTTTACAAAACCATTTTACTACATTGGGTCATTTGGGTGCACAGAAAATGTTTCATAATTTACAGTATTTCCACTTTATTTATTATCCAAGTCTTATTTAGAAAACATCTGGCTTTAATTCACTCTTGACAAATATCAGATGCTTGCCTTGGTCACGTGATATGTCACCACTAAAAACAATCCCAGAAGTTAACTGAATGATAAAAAATTGACTACTCTTTCTTTGAGAAAAGAAAAAGGTCCAATGAAGAAAAATTGCCAAATTTGACAGACAATAACAGGAGTCATACTGAAAATATGGATTTCTGCGCAGACAATTTCCATGCACAGAGCCCCCCGCTCTGCTTAATGTAGGCAAGTGGTTTTCAAACGAGGCAATGAAGCCTTTAAAACTTTTCCAGACAGGACCTTCTTGTTACAGTAAATAGCAACTTATTCAAATTTGTATTTTTCATCCAATTTATATTTGTTTTTGGGGTAAATTGTATTAAAATGACATTTTTAAACATTAATTAGTGGGCAGAGAGGATTACCACTGCTGCTAATGAAGTCATGAGCACACAGCGAACTTAGATTTATAATTAAATTTAAAAATAACCCAGTTTTTTATGCATTTAATTTATTTTTATTTTGTTGCACTAATCCGCTGGTCCCTTTAAATATTTTCTGACATTGAACTAGTCCGTACCACTGACCTAGACGGTGAATTGGCAAGAGTTTCTTCAGAATAATTTACTGTATCTTAATTACGCTACAGGAGTACAGAGCTGTTGTAGTAAACGATCGGTGTCTGTAGATTACATTGATTAGAGTCATTTGGCTGTTTGTAAATGTTCATATAATGATTCCCAGACTGTCTCTTAGCTCCTTTAAAAAGTCTGAAAACATCTGATAAACTCGACAATGAGCTGAATGAGCTGCCAGCTTGGAGACTCGCTTTCTGTTTCATGTGCTTGAATTCTGTCTCAATGATCGCCTGACTTGAAGTCATCTGTCACTTTGCTGATGTTACAGCTGAATAACCCCTTAATAGTGCATTCAAGGATTATTCTCTCTATTTGATCTTTTATGTCTGGATTAAACTGCAAGAAATGCAAAATATAAAATACCTGGATCCTTTTTCTTGCTTAATTATTCTGCACATTTGTGTTTCATGCTCTCCTTTTTTTTTTAGTTCTACTCTGTTTATTTGAATGTTTCAACACTGAAATAATCACCCATAAATAACAGCGGAGGAGGAGGAAAGAGCTCGGATGAAAGTAAACAGAACTTAGCTAACCAAACAGACCAGGATCAAACATGAGAGAGGAACAGAGGGGGGAAAAAAGGCTGGACGTGTTTTCTTTGTACGCTTTTCTGCTTGAAAGTAGCACCTCATCTCTCTTCCAACAAGCCCATCTGTGTCGATAATGAACCTGTGGAGTCCACCGCTGAGGTGACAGTGACTCCATCACTGAAACTCAGTCTCTGTTCACACTGCTTGTTTCCTAATTCCTCTGCAGTCTGGAAATTAAAAAACAACAGTATTTTTGCATTTCTTTATATGAATAAGAACGACTGAAGAAAATGGTGAATGAAGACAAAATTCAGGCTTTTTATCCTAATTCATTCTATATTTCTATTTAGAAAAAAACCCAGTCTGAATAAAACAACGTATTAATTATTATGGTAATCTTTTCAGCAATTTTTAGTGGTTTTGACGGAATTGCGAACTGTGGCTCGCTTGCCAAATGATTGTGCTGACTAATGCGGTGGAGCTCACAACCAGCTGCTTCATGCTTTCATTTCTGCAACCGCTTTGTTTTACTTCCTGCCCCCCCCCCCCCCCCCCTCCATTTATCATTGTAAACCAGTCAGTTTCTGTCATCCTAAACTGATGTTTTTATCGGTTTCAGTTGGGACATGCACACACAAACAAGCACACGTTCCCATCATGTGTACCAAGCAGTGTGTGCTGTATGGATTAAAAGCCCCGCAGTTTGTCTCTTCTATGTGTTGTGTGTCTATGCAGGCAGGATTACCCAGCTCTGATCGTCTCGCAGCACTCAGAAAGATGAGTCTGAGACTCAAAGCTCTTTGTCTGCTTCATAAACATGCACACGCACACATTATCTTAATGTGGTTGTCCCCAAATAATAATAATGCTTTTCATTTAACATTTTTGTCTTTGCTTAATGCTTTTGTTGCCCTCACTTCATTTTTTTGTGTGTTTTTTTGTGTTCTGTTCTGTGATACACGCATGTACACGGATGCCTACACACTCCAACACACACTCATGTCCCTGCAGACCTCAGCTGCAGAGACATGCTATAATTAGTGAGGCAGCATCTTTATCTCGCTCTCCCTTTCTGTGTGTGTTTGGAAGCGCTAATTGCTCAGGTTAAAGAGTCATCAGTAAATGATTAATTTTATTAGCCAGTCGTGCCCTCAGGTTACGCAGACAATAAACTTCCTCTGTTTTCCTTGTAAAATCTTAACTGTCTTTCTCTTGAATTTCTCTGCTTTCCAGGTTTTAAAGCTCTTTATCTTTTGGAGTAACTCTTTTCTTGTGATTGGACGAAATGATCAACCATTGGTGATAATATTATCCATTACAGATCTTTTTTTTAGGGATGTTGTTTTTGTTTTATTTTGTTTTTTAAACTTATGAGTAAGGATACACTGATACCAATACTGGTATGGGATATCCGGGCCGATACCGTTCTTATGTACTGCATTGGTTGTTAACCAAGTTAACCGATACCATGCACCAATATTTTTTTTGCAAGAATTTCACAGATATTGTTTATTTTTCAATTGAAAATTTACTTTTGCTGTCATTTTTTATTAGTTTTATTTTCTAATTCATCATCCTTTGTTGTAACAATGATGGTGAATATGCTGTAGCATTTTTGTGTGTGGTAGAACTATCAGTATCAGTATCAGCAAGTACTTAGATCCATTAATCGGTATCGTATCTGTAAAAAAAAAGGGAGTGTTGTTGCATCCCTGGTGACTTTTCCTCACAGCACACAGTTTATGTAATTAGGTACCGTTTGGATCGGTATTGGATCGGTATCAGCAGATTATGAACCTCAGATATGTGCATCGGAATCGAAAAAGGTGGATTGATGCATCCCTACTTATGTTAAGTTAGTTTCTTCATAAATAACAGTGGTTGGTTGAAGCCAAAAGACGAAGCGTTTTTCGTAGATTTTCCACCAAGCCAGTGGATCTTTTTTTCTCCATTAATGACCTACCCTCTTACATATCAGTCCATTTCTGTCTGTGCCCTTTTAGCATCATCTGCCTCCAATTGGAGAGCGTTTTTCTCAGATGGTGAATCATGAATACGAGGAAAGAAACTGTCAAATAATTTTCCGCAGATAAAACGTTGGTAAAATCAGCGACGCGCCTCAGTGTTGCGTTTGTTGCCTCCAAGTCACTGATGACCATCCAGGTCAATTTGGGAAGGGATTGACGGCTATTGTCCCAAACAAAATGGCTGGGGCCTGTTGATGCACGAGCTCCACCTTTTTCTGTTTGGTTCCCCAAGGAGTTGGAGAGTTCCTTAATAAAACATACAAACATTAAGGTTACCCTTGTCCCTTATCTCTTATGATACATTAACGTTGGAAATAATACTTGGAAATTATTTACTTCATTACCATGATTGTTGAATGCTGCAGCAGTTGCTGAGCTCGTTTCGCCTTTTAATGGCATTGTTAACTCGTCCAGCATTGAACCCTTGTGCTCATCAGGAACATACGGGAGTTTCCAGAAATTATTCCTTTTGCCTATCATTTCCATAGTGAGTCGTGATGCTCATATAAGGCACCATGTTCAAAGCGCAACAAATTTAGCTGCTTCTACCTGGTTGCTAATATCCACATGGACTTTGTGGTAGAGATCCAGTATCATCCGGCCAGCAGTTAAGAGATGCTTTTTGGTTTGTAAACGGTAAAGAAACCCTTCAAAAACAGAAACAACTCCTTCTTCTTATTCGCTCCTGAATTTTAACTTCACACCCAGTCTCCATTGATATCTTAAATTTATATATTATTATAGTTTTTAATAAATTAACATTATTTAAACATAAGGGCAACATTCAAAAATCTCAACAATATAGCCTGTAATTTTATATGTAGGTATAAAATCACTGTTGTTTGTTCTCCTGTGACCTTTAGGGTTAGAAAATCAAGTTTTGCTATGGGTTTATTTAGACAGATACCAAGCAGTGAAAATTACATATTTTAATGCCTATTCTGATGGACTGGTAAAATACTACTTTAACCCCCAATAAGGCGTGTTTGTAGCCCATCCGAATCGCCCCCACAGTTGGCCCGACCCAGCTCTAGAGGTCTGGTATTGCGGTTTTTATAAAAATACTACCGTTCAGTCAGCATGTATTGCTTTACGAAAGTTTTCAGCAGGTGGACAAATGACTCATTTTCAGCAATATGAAATGACATCGTTTACTTGGACATATATTTAGTTACAGCCGATGTGCACTGTGCTTATCTGGGCCTGTCCTTTTCACATTTAGCAGCTTTAGTAAGCTTTTAATTCAAATCAATTCACTCTTATTTATATAGCGCCAATTCACTACAAATGTCATCTCAAGGCACTTTACAACAAAATTGTCTTTTATTGTGGTGTAGTTTAGTAGTAGTGTAGCATACTAAGCCGGCTGGTGGACGAGTAAGTGCTCATTCAAGTTCGTTGTGTTAGAGTGCTGGCATTGTACGTCTGCACAAATGGCAAACTGCTTAGGTTATATCCTCTGGTTACATTTTTTCATCAGGTTTAAACCAAAGTTATCCCAAATAGGTGACTTTAGTTGTGTTTTTATTGAGCAAATCAGTCCGTGTGCATGTACAGTTGCTCTGCCCACAAAGAAGTCAAACATCACCCGTACGAATATATCACCCATCATCATTTGTTGGACTGACAGATTTTACACATCGCCCAACCTTATTATTTACCTGTACTCTCTGCGTTCATAAAGTTGCAAGTGTCTGTGCAGTTGCAAAAAGTGGTCAGAGGTGTGAATACTAATCTATCAAAGTGACATACGGCCTTCTGATTTTTCGATCACCATTCTATAAAAACTGGTCAAATACTGAAAATATTCTGTATTCATCGGGGGATGGGATCACAACTGCCTGTGAAAAACTGAAATCTGGAAGTACTTAAGGTCCCCTCTAAAAACGCTTGTCCCATTTTAATTGTCCACGTTGATACGCGGAGTGGAAAGCGTCTTGGACTACAAGCTACAGCTAATACCCTTCCTTATCGCTTTCAAGGGTACAGCCAGTCAGCACCAAAGAAAACAAATAGTGCTCCTGTATCGGGTGCTTTGCAAACTGCAACTAGTAGCATGCCAAGTAGAACTGCCACCAGCTTTCCAGCCAGTATTTTGTTTAAAATATTTTAGATGTACCTCACAAAAAGATGTGTGAATAGGCCAGTTTTCTGCGAATAGTTTGAATTTATGGGGACTCAGTAAATCCACGAGTACTAAACCCTGATTAGGCAGGAGTCCCCTGTTTTCTATCTTTTACATTTAAGAGAATATTGATGCACTGATAAATCGCAATATTTTATGTCACAATATTGTATCAATATTCAAAAGCAATGTATTGATTTTTTTCAATCTTATTCTTTTTGGAATTTTAATAGAACCATTATTTATGGCTGTAATTTTGGTAGTAAAATCGACAGTATGACAGCTAATTGGTGTCTGTTTTCACCTTCGTTCCAGTGGATCAACTGGATCAGGTAATGACAGTAGATGTGTTATGTAGGAAAGAGTTTGTAGTGCTTAGAGTGCTGCTGCAGTTTTTCTAAAGGTAAATACCATTTTAAAAATCCCAATGTAAAGTCCTACTCATAGTATTGCAAAATACTGCAAAATATCATATTGTCCCACCTGTATTTTGATACATATCATATCAACAGATTATTGCCAATACACATCCCTACTTGGCTCTACCATATACGGAAAATATGTGATGCTTGGGATTAACTTCATCTTAAAAGGCAAGGATGAAATAAAATGGACAAAATTATTCTAACTAATTTAGATTTCAGTTAATACAGACTAGTAGATCAGGTATTTTACATCTAAAGCTCCTGAATAAAAACGGTTTTTGTTTCTTCTATCCACTGCTGCTCCAGCCTGCTGTGCCACATGTTTTATCTTCTCTCATATCATTCTTTACCGTCGTCTTTGCGTGTGCGCCTATCCGAGGCGGTAAAGGTCAGATACAGATGCCCAGTGTGAATCTAAGTCTGCCCACACATTACACGCTCGCTTTCACACACACACACACACACACAAGCACACTGGCAGACTATAATTATGTAGGTGTCGGGGGAGGACGGGTGAGAGAGGGAGCATGGGTGAGCAGAGAAAAACGATAGTGTCACTCCTATCATCTGGCTCCGGTTCATGACACGTTTTAATTGACTGTAAGCACCGGCATGGATACTGTATCATCATCTGACTGTGCAAAAATGTCTCTTTGTGCATCATTATATCAAATCATAATCAGTTTAGCGCTTTGACTAATTTGGTTTCAGAACATTAGTGAAATAAAACTTCAGATATACATTACTCCTTGCTGCAAAATTTTTTGAAAGAAAATGCAGGCTGGGAAGCTGAAATACCTACATGCTTTGCTACTTGACATGCTATTGGCTATTTTTTTGTTTTGTGTGCAAACATGACTGCAGATGTTAGATTATGCTTTAAAGCTAAGACAGTTTCCATGGTGCATATTAATGCGTATTAAGGTATTTTTGGAGTTTCAACAATTAAAATAGGCACTTATACGTATTTTTAGAGGAGGTCTCAACTATTTGTAGTTTTCTATTTGTTTATTGTAATCACAAGTATAATTTTACATCTGACCAACAATTTGCAATAACCAGCTGACTAATCTCAGGTGCAACAGAATTTTAGTTACTAGTTTTAAACTATTTTAAATTATGGTTGTTGTTGTTCTATAATGTGAATCACCCAACAATAATTTAATGCAACTCAGCCTTGGTTGTTACTCCAAGCCAGATCTTGTAAGCAGGGAGCAATTTGAAGGTTTGCATCATATTTGCTTGATAGTTATAAGGTAATTCAGTAACATTATGTATTTGGGCACTATTCAGGGATGTTATCTCTCCACAAAGCAGTGCTGCAAGATAGGGATAAAAACAGCAGATTGTTTTAGCCTCTATTTCCATCTGTTCAGATTAATTTGCATTGATCTGTTTTTCCTCTTTTTGCATACTTCGTAGGGCTCTCCTTATAGTTTGCATGTCTTCCTCTCAGTCATCTTGCAATCTCTGCCTTTCCAGTAGCCTACACAGCTTCCAGATAATTAGAATATATGCAAAGTCAGGATCCAGTAGGTCATATATTCCCTGTTATAGAAGTCTAATCAGTATATACTGGTGCTCAGTTTCTGTTTTCTGGAAGTATGTTTCAGTATTTTACCTCTAGGGTCCATTCTTGTTGCTTCTTGAAGCTCAGTTGGTGTGCATATTTTCACACTCTACTATCACCAGCAGTGCTGCCATCACCTCTTGGGAATACCTGCCTGTCATACTCCTGTGTGCTGCTACCTAATAATGCAGTGAAAGATATATTAGACTAGGGCTGGGTGATAAACCAAAAAGATGTACAGAGAACGAAATGTATTACTCTTACTGGGGTCATTTGCATCAGTTCTGTTGCTCTTTCTGTGTCTCTGCTGCCTTCTCCAAACCCCAGACGGTCTTGGCAGATGACCGCTTATGCTGAGCCTGGTTCTGCTGGAGCTTTCTTCCTGTTAAAAGGGAGTTTTTCCTTTCCACTGTTGCTTCATGCTTGCTCAGTGTGAGGGAATGCTGAGGAGTCACGACGCAATCTTCTGTGGTTCTCTAATTCCAAAATTAAACATTGAATTGTAATAACTCTTCTTGTAAAGTGTCTTGAGATGACATCTGTTGTGAAACGGCGCTATATAAATAGACTGAATTGAATTGAAAAATTGAATTTTGCCCATGTCGGTACATTTGATGGTTTTAAAAAGTTTAAAGATGTGTTTTAGTTTAGCGATTTTCAGGTCCCTGCTAAATGCACTACACTTCTTACTACTCGATACCTAGATATTAATCGATACTATAACTGGTATCTAAGATATTCCCGTCGTATCGACATTTTTGATTCTGGCATATATGCGGCCTCCTTCAGAGTACACTGACATGCACGTTCCATGACAGGCAGGTGCCGTAAAACAGACAATGTTTTATGGCACCTGCATTAATGCAGGTCAGTTAATTTATACAATTAATGGAAATTTTTTTATGCATACACAGAATAGCAGTCCATTTACCCTAAAAGTGAGCCCAACCTCAGTACATTTCATAGCACATACTGTTGCAATAAAATGTGCATTACTCAGTTAAAGTGATGTTTTTGGACTTAATTTAGTGGTAACTCATTTGTGGAAGTAGCTCTGTAGATCTTCACATTAAGAGCATTGATACCAACTTTGATTAACGCTGCTGAGTGTTTACTTATTGGAAAATGGGAAATTGTGACATTTGATTACTAAGTCTATATTACATTTAATTTATGTGATGTTTAACAAAGACTATTGTTAATAATTAATATCATTAATATTTACTTATTTTAGTTAGCTCCACCTTAGTTGTATTTCCTATTGTTTTTCATAGGAGATCACACAAACATTCATCTCCCTCCTCACATTTATATCATCCTTTCAAAAAGCGACACACTAAAGAATGAGCACCCACTTCTCGACCTTCTACAAAGACGTGTTGGTAAGAAATTGCAGCAACATATCCCTTGATAGTGGAGATACAACGACTTTTCTCTAGTAGTTCCTGCAAATAGTTGAGTAATACTGGCACCAGAAAGTGCTCTGGATCCACCTTTTGACTCCCACACCAACTGACAAACAGCTTACCACCAACGACTGTAACCGTCGAACAGTTTGAAATCACCCATACGTCTGAAACTACAGCCTCCAAGCGGTTGAAATGAGCTGGAGAGAAATGGCTGGGGCCTTGATTCAGACCCGATCACCTCTGCCACGACTGCCCAAAGTCCTAAAGGGGCAGTTGTTAGGAGCTTGTGAAAACCGGTCATTTCTTGGGGGCCTGTTAGCAGGTTCTCGAAACGCAGGTCGCCAGTTGGACTCACTTACACCCATGGGGACATGTGCATTTCAAACTGTAAGTGGGTTCCTGGTTGTGGAGTGAAAAGTAGCACTACGTCTATGCTAGGGCCTGCAATGCTGGTGTAGGTCAACAAACTGTTGCCGAGATCTATTTGCCTCAACACCACGTTCCAAGGTTTGTTGGACCACAGGTCCAAATACTTGACCTGCGATGACAGGCAATGTGCGGAGCGTGCCTCTTCAGGACTCTAAGAGGGGAGACTGCGCCAGACACACCTGACGTCTAGTGATGGTAAAGGTTGAAATCAGCCTGCTAAGCTCCCTGGACATATAAAAAAAAGCCTGGAGTGAGGCGTCACTCAGGCTTTGAGTAGCATCATCAACCCCTGCCACCTTTAGGGACTGAGAGAGGGCAATATCCAGGTTTGAGAATGAGTTACCCAGGTGAGCAATATGAGCTGCTTTGTCATTGCTCTTGGTAAGGAACTCATCAGTGAACCTGAACTGAGAACATGGACAGCAGGTATCCAGATGGGTAGCATCAGCTGGAGCTACCACCAGGCTAGCAATGACGCTGTCTACAGAGGGCACACGGTCCTAACAATATTGAGCCGCCTCCTGCATAGAGCTAAGAGCTCTTCAATCCGGTGATTAATGTGTGGATGACCCCAAAATCGGTGAAGCTCCTCAATGCAAGGATTTCAGGACGGCACATTAAACGTTGGTTTCTGAGTGACTTTCAAAAAAGGCACTTGAATTAGTGGTCTCTGCAGGTGGATTATTAATTTCAAGACTGGATGAAGCCAGTTTAACAGTCTGCTTAACAAAGGATAATCCTGGACACTGGCAATGCAATGATTTCGAAACGGTGCCACTACTGTCGCTGTGTTTGTTTGGAGTAACTGCAGTTAAAGTTCTGACCATTGAGCACATAGACCCAACAGACGATGATGAAAATATTTATTTATTTACATCCCCCATCGTGAGCCGGTGGCAGTGGCAGCCGCCAATGAGATCTCTGCATAGGAAAAACCCTATGGATTGTGTAATTCTGACAGGAGGAAAGGTATGTAAGAACTATATTTTTAGTTACTGCTTCAGCGGTCTGCTGAATTGACTCCCTTCAAGGATGACTGTTAGCTGATAGTTCAGACAATCATTCTGACTCTGCATTTAGAAACAGAGTGGGTTTTCTGAGTGGGAGGTTTGAGAAATACGCTCTGCTGACTATTAAACAAAAAACAGGGACATTTCTACAGTGCTGGAATCTGAAATCTGATTTAGAAAACTAAACTGTGGGGACATTTTATTCATAGAAATAGAACTGAATTATGTATGTTACTCAATATGGCCTTATATACTAAACTGTGAGTCATTTTTGATCTTGAATAAAGAAATAAGCTGAGGTTTACAAGATGAGTGCAGAGCATTAATGTATATTCTGCCAACCGTTGTGCTATCCTGTTGTTTGAATTGTTTTGTTGTACACTAAGGGATATTTAATGGTTCGTTTTAATTGAATAAACCCTTGTTGCATCCAAATTTAAACTAATGTTGCAATAAAGAGCAGGAAAGAGTGTGAAAGCGTGAAGGAGAGATGAGGAGGAAGAGCAAGAGGAGGAGGGTGGCCAAGGCCTCTGGGTGAAGCCAAGACCGCCCACTGACTATATCTTCTTCACTGTGTTTCTCTCTCTCTTCTCACCCTGTGTCCCTCGCTCTGTCTCACTCTTCACGTGTCCTCCTGTCTCTTTTCTTCTTTTTTTATCCCCAGCTTATCTTCACGACTCCTCCTCCTCATCAACACACCAAAGAGACGTAATGTAGGCCAATAATGGAGTGAAATGAAGGACAGACCCAAATTTCACCTTACCCAGTGAAAAACATGTGCAGTCTTTCTGTGTGTTCACACCGAACGTGTTTGCAGCATCATTGGCATCAGGTTTACCTGGTAGTGGATCGATCCGCCGCTGCTTGACTGGATCTTTAGCTCCCCGATCCCCCGCTGGAACAGTCCAAGCTCGGCGGAGGCCAGTCCGAACACAATCAGCTCGGAGACCAGATTCCACCGGCAGTCGCTGCAGCTCGGGACGAGGAGGCTAGTGGACTGCTACAGAACGGTCCCGGTATGGGTCCTCCCATAAGTTGTGTATTTCCGGCTTCACATGCGTCAAAATTGCATATTTTGAAGAGCGTCCAGTTAGCTTTGGACCTGCATCGAGGTGCGAATGTTCAAGCATCCAACTAGGGGCATGCGGCAAGTTTTGAGACTTTTGGTGTGAACGCACCTATAGAATCTACTAAAAATCATATGGATATTTATAACCTTCCTTCTGACTGGGATAGCCCAGAAAAAGGTTTATTTGTTTCCTCTAACAAGTTCTGTGTTAAAATGGGCTAATTGTTTTGTTAATTGTTGTTTCAAGGAAATGCTTTAACTGTAGATATGGAAACATTAAAATGGGTATTTATTAGTTTCATTTTTTATTTTTTTGATCAGGGACAATGCACAAACAACATTAGTCTAAAAAAGAGGAGATGGCATGTGCCAGGTTATATCAAAATTTTTTATTTTCATCCGTAGTTCCTGGACAGGTTGATGTTATACTTGCAAAAGTTCATAAAATATATACAGAATAATACATAGAAGCTCACACCACTGTTTGGTCAGGCGTGTAAATGTACAATAGTTTGTGCATGAAATAATTTAATTTGGAAGACTGTTCCATATATTAGAAAAAGATTGTTGACCATATGCAGTTTTGCGTCTTGAAACGCTGCACTCTCCTCTTACTGTCGGCCATTTGGGTTCTAGAGATTATCTCCAAATTGAGTGTGAAAAATGTTCTCAAAAGGGAGAGCAGCGATGTTATGGATTATTTTAAACAGGGCAGAAATTTGATTATATTTAATAAAGTTTTCGAAACTCAGAATGTTTACTTTGTACTTTACAGTGATGGTACTGACAAGGCTTTTTATCGTGAATTTTTATGGCCCTTTTATATAATGATTCAAGTGGTTTTAACAATGTTTTACACGCCTAAGACCAACTAGACATGCAATACAGAAAATGTAGAACAATAACAGAGTTTCTAATATATTTATAGTTCAAGTTAAATTTCAATTTGTTACCAAGTTTTTTATGTGATCTTTAAAACCAAGGCTCGAATCAAGTATTAGACCTAAATATTTATTTTTGTTTATATTTTAAAAATTTTGTCCATTTACTTGAATTTCTAGAGTTGGTTGTAATTTACGTTTATTTGGAAAAAACCTTGAGGGAGATCATTTATATAGATGCTAAAAAGCAAGGTTCCCAAAATAGACCCTTGCGGCACTCCCATTAAAGTGGCTCTAAATGCAGATTGGTTGTTATTTACTTGTACACTCGTGTAGTATGCTTCTTCCAGGTACAGTACCATTCTATAGCACACTCAAATAAAATTATTACCCTAAATCTGTCTAAAAATCCTGTATATATTAAAATCTACCTTAAAGAAATTGGCTTTCTCATCATTTCCGTATTTGATGCCTTAATATGCGCCTTTGCCTCTCCAAAACCCTCCTACCCTTTGTGAAACTCCCCATTCAGTACGTCATATACCAGCAATTATAACATCATGCGCTTGGAGTTGTAAGACTACACGCAAATTATCTGATGTTCGACCCTGAAAGTAGGGTTTTTTTTTTTTAAGAACCAGAGAGAATTCAGACGCTTAATATTTAACCTCCTTGGCACCCTTTTATAAATATTAATCACTATGAATCTACGTTTTGCATTGAAAGCATAAAAGGACAGAAATATGAAGCAACGTCTTTCATTGAAATCACAAATTTAGAGAGAAATTAATCTACGTTTTGCATTGCAACCATAAAAGCACGTAAATATATAACTATGTTTTGAGTTCGAAGTTACAATTGTTAACAAAGTGACGTGAGTCACAGTTATTACCTGTGTGGGTTCCGATGGAGTAGTCTTGCCTTTAGGACCAATCTTCTTATTAATCCAATATCAAAAAAGCTTTTGTTGAGAAAGCAGTCCACTGTGAAGTGATTTGTGCAAAAATAACATCCCTTACAGCCTACAGTTTTAACTTTTTTTTTTGAAAGGATTTAAATGGTTCCTGTACAGTCCAGGGAAGTATGTGAAAGTTTGGAATTTGATGTCACTATTTTCCATGTCTGAAAAAGTATAGAAAAAGAGATGACAAGAGTATGGTCAAATATGCATTTCAATCCATTAATCCAGTGCATTTCCAGACTTTATTTTCTCTTTTAAACTCACTAAAACTGTTTTCAGATAGAAGTCCTTGAATATTCACGGACAATTCCATCTGGTCTTTAACCGTAGTTGTCTTTTTAAATGCACTTTTTCTACCACATTTCCTTGTGGCTGCTTTCACATGCTTTCTTCATTTAGTTCTTCCTTGTTTCCTTTCTATTTTGCTTCCTATCTTCCTTCCTATCTTCCTTCCTTCCTTCCTTCCTTCCTTCCTTCCTTCCTTCCTGTGTCTTTCTATACTTCCTTCATTCCTTCGTTCTGTCCCTCTCTGCCTACTACTGTCCTCTTTCCAATTCCTCCTTCCTTTCTTTTTCTCGTCATTCCTAGCCCACATTCTTTCCTTTGTTTCTTGTTTCTGTAAATAATATAATTGGAAACCCTACAGACTTTCCATAAACTTCTGGGGAGCTTAATTATTTTATATTTTAAATTGAAAGTTTGGAAAAATCTGAAAATTTTGCTGAAAAATTGTGTAGTAGACCAAAATTGAAGAATCTTAGTTGAAGTAAAAAAAAAAATGAAGCCAATATTCTGTAGACTAAATTAGTTTTTTATAGCAGTTAAGAAGGGGGGATTTTACCTTTTATTTTTGTTTTAACTCTCCTCTATTTTCTAACATGGTCTTAAAATAGTGCTTATTACAACATTAACTCTGTTAAATAATCTAATTGAAAACTCTTGGGATTGCTTATGACAAATGAAAAAAGATTTGGCATCTTCTCATGTTTTAAACCCAAGCAGATATTAATATAAAATTATTTTATTTAAAGCTTTTAGTGAAATTACTGTAATAATTGGAATAATGTACGTATTTGACTCGATATTGCATTACAAATAGAGCTAAAACAACTCAATGAAAAAAGTTTCTTCTCTGAAAAAAAAAGTTTCTAAATGTTTTTTAGCTCAAGCTAGTAAAACAATACAAACCATTATGGCAGCGCATATAACCAGACACAGAGTGGTGTAAAATATTTATTAGGCATGTGGATAATAGGGACACAGAGTGTGGAGAGGCTGAAGTTGACATGCGTATTACTGAGAGAACGGGAGAGACAGACAATGCTTATAAATAGAGGGAGGAAGGTCAGAGGGAAAGAGGCATGCTTCCTGTGCCAAGCTTAATAAACGGATACACACACACACACACGGACGAAAATTAAATCTATTCCTCCACTTTTCTGTTTTTAAATGTCCTCTGAACAGGTTAGTTAGTTTATGTACCTGATTTTTTTTAGTTGAGGCTTTCAGATTTTTGTTTTATCTAAAATGACCTTTCAGACATGTCAGATTATAAGTAGGGACCTATAGAGTATACTTTTCTCCCTCAAATGTATTTACTCATTATCTAAATTAGGTCATTTTAGTTTATATTGTATTATTCGATTTAGCTGCATTTCATTAGTATGCCATCTGGGATAGACCAGCAACCTGCCCCAGCCTCTCACCCAATGACTGCAGGGAATAAACACAAACTCTGCTGCAACCCTTAAAGAATAAGCAGGTATAGAAGAGAGATGGATGACAGAATAATATGCATTTTTTTTTGGTAAAATATAGCCAGTGCCTACCGTGGATAAAATGATAAGATTATTGTTGTAACATTTTAAAGGCTTTTTTCTTTAAAATTTAGCAGCCTAATAGGATAATACAGTGAAGCAAAAAGTATTTAGTCAGCCACCGATTGTGCAAGTTCTCCCACTTAAAATGATGACAGAGGACAGAGGTCAGTAATTTTCATCATAGGTACACTTCAACTGTGAGAGACAGAATGTTAAAAAAAATCCAGGAATTCACATTGTAGGATTTTTAAAGAATTTATTTGTAAATGATGGTGGAAAATAAGTATTTGGTCATTAACAAAAATTCAACTCAATACTTTGTAATATAACCTTTGTTGGCAATAACAGAGGTCAAACGATTACTATAGGTCTTTACCAGGTTTGCACACACAGTAGCTGGTATTTGGCCCATTCCTCCATGCAGATCTTCTCGAGAGCAGTGATGTTTTGGGGCTGTCGCCGAGCAACACTGACTTTCAACTCCCTCCACAGATTTTCTATGGGGTTGAGGTCTGGAGACTGGCTAGGCCACTCCAGGACTTTCAAATGGTTCTTACGGAGCCACTCCTTCGTTGCCCGGGCGATGTGGTTGGGATCATTGTCATGTTGGAAGACCCAGCCATGTTTCATCTTCAAAGCTCTCACTGATGGAAGGAGGTTTTGGCTCAAAATCTCACGATACATGGCCCCATTCATTCTTTCCTTAACACGGATCAGTCGTCCTGTCCACTTAGCAGAAAAACAGCCCCAAAGCATGATGTTTCCACCCCCATGCTTCACAGTAGGTATGGTGTTCTTGGAATGCAACTCAGTATTCTACTTCCTCCAAACACGACAAGTTGAGTTTATACCAAAAAGTTCTACTTTGGTTTCATCTGACCACATGACATTCTCCCAATCCTGTGCTGTATCATCCATGTGCTCTCTGGCAAACTTCAAACGGGCCTGGACATGCACTGGCAGGGGGACACGTCTGGCACTGCAGGATTTGATTCCCTGTCGTTGTAGTGTGTTACTGATGGTAAACTTTGTTACTTTGGTCCCAGCTCTCTGCAGGTCATTCACCAGGTCCCCCCGTGTGGTTCTGGGATTTTTGCTCACCGTTCTCATTTTGACCCCACAGGATGAGATCTTGCGTGGAGCCCCAGATCAAGGGAGATTATCAGTGGTCTTGTATGCCTTCCATTTTCTGATAATTGCTCCCACAGTTGATTTTTTCACACCAAGCTGCTTGCCTATTGTAGATTCACTCTTCCCAGTCCAGTGCAGGTCTACAATTATTTTCCTGGTGTCCTTCGAAAGCTCTTTGGTCTTGGCCATAGTGAAGTTTGGAGTCTGACATTTTGAGGCTGTGGACAGGTGTCTTTTATACAGATAACGAGTTCAAACAGGTGCCATTAATACATTTAACAAGTGGAGGACAGAAGAGCTTCTTAAAGAAGAAGTTACAGGTCTGTGAGAGCCAGAGATCTTCCTTGTTTGAAGTGACCAAATACTTATTTTCCACCATAATTTACAAATAAATTCTTTAAAAATCCTACAATGTGAATTCCAGGATTATTTTTTTCAAATTCTGTCTCTCACCGTTGAAGTGTACCTATGATGAAAATTACTGACCTCTATCATTATTTTAAGTGGGAGATCTTGCACAATTGGTGGCTGACTAAATACTTTTTTGCCCCACTGTATATATATATATATATATATATATATATATATATATATATATATATATATATATATAAATTACGCTTTGGCATCACAACATTATTTATAATGTTAATTTTCAGAGCTGACAATGCATGCTAGGGTCCCATAGCTGAAAGTCACACTATACAGCTTTTCTTCTGCGGGTTGCCTGGCAGAGTTACAGTGGCCCCTTGCTAAAATGCGTTTCACCTTTCGTGGCCGCACTGATTTTTTTAATAGTACAATTTTACATGCTTTTCCTTACTAAAGATGACTACTCTGCGGATTTCTCCTGTTGCTGGTTATTTTTTCGATGTAATCCCCACAATAAACGAGGGACCACTTTACTGACTGAGTTCCGGTTTACGGCAGCACGCTACATGCTAACAAATGGTATAAACAAACCTGCAGTTTTTAGACTTGAGCCACGGCAGATCCACCAAATAAACTAAAGAAGACGCTATCAGAAAAAGGCCAGTTCCCGTCCTGATGGCTGCCGAACCTTAACCACCAGAGAAGGCTGTTAAGGAAAGTAGCAGCATAATAACCGCAGAGCTGGACACCAAAACTGCGGCAGCTTCTCAGCTCGTGACCAGGTTGTTCCCCTTGTTAAAGCCTCAAAGCGCACCTTCCACATTTCCTCCTGCTGTCTCAAAAAGCAGCAAGATGTATGATGACACAGGTGAGGTAACACTTCCTTCCCCTCGCTGCTGTGAAAGATCTCTTATTTCAAAATGTTGCTCAGTTTAGGTCAAAGCAACTTACAAAAGGAGGATTAGCTTCTAAAACCCAGTTTTATAACTTTTCAGTGCTGTGTGGTCAGCCCATTAGAGCTACAATGGGATGTACTACGAATGCTGAACTAACCGTGTTGCTAGTGGATTGATAAGTAATAAATGCTTGTTCAGGAGTTATTTGGGCATGATGATATAATACAGGGGGGCTGCACGGTGGCGCAGTGGTTAGCGCTGTTGCCTTGCAGCAAGAAGGTCGTGGGTTCGTATCCCGGCCCAGGGTCTTTCTGCATGGAGTTTGCATGTTCTCCCCGTGTATGCGTGGGTTCTCTCCGGGTACTCCGGCTTCCTCCCACAGTCCAAAAACATGCATGATAGGTGAATTGATCACTCTAAATTGTCCCTAGGAATGAATGTGAGTGTGAATGAAATGTGTCTGTCTCTCTGTGTTGGCCCTGCAACAGACTGGCGTCCTGTTCAGGGTGTACCCTGCCTAACGCCTGATAACTGCTGGGATAGGCTCCAGCTGCCCCGTGACCCTGAATTGGATAAGCGGTTAAGAAGATGGATGGATGGATGGATATAATACAGTGCAGGGAAAACTGTCAGTCAGTACACTTCTTCAGATGCGCTTCATAGACATTTATTTTTACGACAGTGACGTTACGCTGCAGGCCTTGAGAGGCATATAAATATTTTTTTACATCCCGAATTGTGATATATGCTACAATCTTCTGAGGATTCGCATCGCATTTCAAACTCTTAGCTTTTGTCCTGAACGTTTAGGCAGATTGAATGCTCGAAGTCTTCACCAGACTCAAAATGTAGATTGTATACAAACATCAAGTCCAACACTAGTGAGCATTTTGCTTAATAATTTCAAATCAGCGCGGCAGATTTTACAACAATATGGAATTTTTTATCAGTCTAACATTTTCACATTTTTATTTAGTTTGGCTGTTCACCAGATAATTTCTTTTTTACATTATTTCCCTTTGTAGCCTTTTCAACAATAACATAAAAATGGTGCAGGAAGAAAAATAAATGATGGTGATCAACAGACAAATTTTTTTCTAACACGTAATTTTTACTCTCTACTCTGCTTACTGCTGCCACTTTGACGCATTATCTTCTGTGAAATCGTGTGAATCACTTCAATGTGATTTGTGCATCTCTGCCTTTTCTTCATATTTGTGCATGCTTGTTACCAGCCAGTGTTTTTGCAGAAGCAGAGTGTTTTCCAGTAGTGGCTGCATGTTAACTTAGCTTTGTGTAAAGCAAGTGATCTAATAAAAGTTGATGGTGTACCAAACTGCAGCTGCTCTCACACACCCACTCGCTGTCAGAGACACACAGAGAAGAGAGCACACTGCAATTAAATATACTTATTAGAGGGAAAAGAACTAGATCAGTCAAAGTCAGCTCTGAGTGCATGAGGAGAGAGCTTATTTTAAGTGATAGATCATGTTTTTAATGCTTGCACTGAAACTCTTACTCTTTCATGGCATTTAGCCTGAATCTAGAAATACTCTGAAAGTTTCAAAGTGGCAGTTATTAAAGCAGCTACATATTTACAGCACATCAGGTTAGAACTAAGGTAAATAGCTGAAGAATCATGAGCTGCTTCCCTCAGTGCAAGTCTGGAAACGTTTTAATTGATCTGCATGTGGCAGCCGGCCTTTACAATGCAGCAGTTCTCGTTTTGGAGAAACCGACCGTTGCAACCTCTTATATGGTGCTGAATGTTGCTTTATACTTTAATCCTTTTATGCTGATATTTTTTTATTCATGCTCAATTTAGCGTTATTTACAAATGTAGCAAGTACACCTCCGTTCATGTATTATATTCATGTTTTGGTAGACTAAACCCTGGTTTGCTCTTCTACGTCAGCACCCACTTGTATACTGATAGAGATGTTTTCCTTTTATACTTCTCTGCTGGTGTGTCAGGACAGCAGGGGGTGCAGACCTTTTCTGGTGGTTCCACCTACTATTGCAGTGACGTCTTTGGTGGACGACTTTTTATTGCTTCAGCTTGTTAACGCACATCAACTCAAGCATTAATGGCCGACAGAGAGGGAGTTTTGATTGAGCTGGAAAGTTATTACTAGAATTCGTCTCCTTGAATGCTGGAAACTGATTGAATGCTGATTGAAAATGTGTGTAAACAAATACAGCTGTCTGTTTTGTTGTTCTCCATACCTCGTTGTGCTCAAAATCGCCAAAATACCATATTAGATCAATTCTTCTTTTGATATGAAGCATCTGGTGCCCAAAAGCTGCATTGACTACTGATTACATCGACTACGGTGCACTGTTCTGGTGAAACGATATCATGCTGACAGACAGGCGCTCTCTGTTGCATTCAACAGATAGTTAAAAAATTGGACTATACTCTGTCCGTGCTTCTGTGAGTGACACAAACGTTTTGCGTCGACGGAATATGGCTTCATGTCTCCACACCAACACAAACAGACAATTTTAAACTGGGCTTTGGATGAGTTTTTTGCACACGCAATGCTGTTTTATTGTTTGCTGCAGAACAATGAAAACATTTATGAGTTTCAATTATTTCATTAGTTCATATTTTTGGTGTAAGCTTGTCCCCTTAGCCCCTGTATGGATGCTTGCCCCAACGCCACACTACACACCGTTTATCTAAAATCAGATTTCGTAATTTCACTTATTTTTAAGACTAAAAACATGTCTATTCATGTTTTTGGAGGTTATTAATAAAGCTCCACGTTTGCTTGCATACGTCTTATTCAGGTCACAGTGGGAGCATGACAATCTAATCTGACATAGGGACCATCTGGAAGGACATGTTATGTAATGTGATCCAGGCGTGAGTGTGCCAATTGTGCCAACAGTGCAGGTTTAGTGGTGGTCCGCAGGTGTGTTGTGCATTTCATTTTGCAGATAATCAGTTTGTCTCTGGAGTATTGAAGGGCAATCGGGGTAAATCACTTGAGCCTGGGGCTAATGTCTTTTTTTCCACTGCTGATGCTTTTTGTGAAAAAAGTACAGACACACCGAGAGGAAGACTCACAGATATCGAGAGGAATGCTGCATGCTTGGATAAAAGTGGGAAGGAAGTCTGAGTTTCCAAGCCAACAACTCACCTCACTCCCTGCCCCTTACACACACACATTCACAAAAACACACCAAACAGTTTGAAAGCAGAAAATGGTTAAAAGTTTGAGTGTGCAGATGAGGAGAATTTTTGGGGATTGATGAATGACTCCACACCATATACGGTTATTCACAATCTAGCTTTATTCATTGCATCTGTGTGTAGATTTCTTCCTGCTATTGTCAGTGTTATGTGTGTGCCAAGCGTGCCTGTTTCTATTTTAGAGAGTATGAGGTCAAACTGAGGCTAAAACAAGAGGTCAAACTGTGTTATGAAACACCTGCTGGCTTTCACAAAAGTATGAAAAAGAGAAGAAACATTTGGAATACCTGTGCATTGGCTTATTGGTCTTTTGAAGACACTTTGATGATGAGACTTTATGTCTTATGTAGTCGCTGGAGTTTTTTCTGGAAGATTGCATGATAAATAGCTGAACCTACTAGAAACATATGTCTGACTGCCAAAGCATTACAGAAATGTTTAGCGCTGCATGACCTTTAGTTTCTAACTTTACTCTTCTACTTCAGAACGCCTTGCTGTGTCAGGCCTGTGGCGCTGTTGAAATGATGCAGGGCTCTTGTTGTTGCGAATAAAGCCTTTTCAATCTCTTATAAACTACTTGCAACAACCTTAGCTTGCCCACAGAGTCTGAACAGTTTGTTTTCAGGTATTGTATTGAATGTAACCACTTGGCCACAGTCAGATTCTATAAATTGCCACCTTATTGATACTGAATTGATGTGCAGTAAAAAACAAGTAGGTTGACGCCTAAGTTGAGAAATGCCAGACTCAAAGGGTTTTTCAACCGTCACATCTCCTACATCTTAAATATGACTTAGAACACCAGTCTTTAGGTACAAGTATCTGTCTGTCTGTCTGTCTGTCTTTCTGTCATGTGTTAGTCGCCCCTTTTATGGCTAATTTTCAATACTGTCCAGAGTTTACATCGCAGACAAGCCCCCAAACTCTTATGGCTATGCTCAAGGACACAATGAAGCAGCTGAACAACGTCTGTAGAGTGGCCAGATATTAGCTCTGTCATTTGGGGTTTGGGGTGTCATCAAAAGAAGTTATTTGTCTAGGAACATACCTAGGAAGTTAGGCTTCAGGCCTCCGAGGTATGTTCTAAGGAGAAAAGGCTCCAAGACATACCCAGAACCCGCATTGGGCCTAAAGTTTCTGTCTGGTAGAGGAATGACTTAGGATCACCCATAATAGGCTGGAGAGCGTCGCTAGAGACTGGGTTTTCTGGGTTTACCTTGCAGACCGCTTTCACCTGCATAACCCAAGCTCAAATATGCAGAAGCCTGATGGATGGACTTTCTAATTATTGCAGTCCTTAGTTTTTAAATAAGATGTTTCCAATTTCAGATCCTGGATGAGCCCCCATTTAATTTTTGTCTCAAGGTTCTTAGCAAAAAAAAAAAAATCACATGTGAGAACCTCTATAAAGTGAATTTATTTAACGAATAAGAAAAAGCAAATAAACACTTCTGCTTCAATTTCTACCCATCCGAAATAATAATTTTATCCAAATACCTGGTATATTTTCCTTTTTAAATGTTTTGATGAATTATAGAGATGGATGCTTAAATGATTAAATCTCTTACTTTTATAAAATAATATTTGTAACCTTCATCATTGTAAACTAACTTTATTTTGCCAAACTGACCATGCACATATTACCATGTAGAGGTTGAACAGTATATCATGTCTGAGAAGTCTGTCTTGCAGGGCAACTATCCCTTCACTGTTGGCATGACTTCAGATAAGTTATCACCAAAGCTCTTCCACCGTTTGTAAATGTTTTGTGTGGCTGAATAGAAAAAGTAAACTGTGATAGAGCTGACATCAGAGCTTCCTGCACATAGTTCCCTAAATTGTTAATGCAATTTAACCAATTAGCACATCGTTAAAACCAACTAAACTATCATCATGTAAGCTAAAGTCTGAGACGTCTGCAAAAAATGTATTTCAGTATAATTCCTCTGGTGCACTTGAGAACTACTGCATTTAATATTTATGCATCTTAAATACTTGCAAATGCTTAATGATGGGATTATGTTAGACAAGAAAGATGACATACATAAGGAGGCCCCAGCAGTTATTGAACAACTTTATAGTACATGTTGGAGAAACCAAAACCTTGGTTCTCCTTTCCCAATATGTTTGCATGCAGGATGAGAACAACTGTTATCTGTCATGCATTATTGTTTGAGGCCCGTATAGACACTGACTTGTCTACAGTCTCCTGCGTCTCGCACACATACATGCATTCATACTCGCTCAGAATGTGCTCTGTCACCAGTGGCAACGGACAAGCCTTTTCTCCCTGACCCACATACTGGAAGAAAGAAAAAATAAATTTTGGGAGATTGAAAAGAGCAGACGAAGAAACTAATGGGGAACAATAGATGAATCGAAAAGACATTTGTAAGGCTATACTGAATGAAAAACAAGCTGGAAGACTCTACCAATAAGCATTAAGCATAACTGGCTCTGCGTACTGTAAATATTGTCCACATACAAGCTAATTCAACATAGGCTTAATAGTTATTATATAGAAAATGAAAATAGTTGATGCAAGATTTGAAGTTACTGTGTTTTTTCTGCGTAGACCCAGACCTATGTATGCTGCGTCATGTGAGGTATGTTGTGCTAAGTAAGATGGTCTTAGTTGGTAAAGTTAGCTACTAAACCAAAATCTGTAATGAGTTTTTTTGCTTGACACGATTCATCCATCCCTCCTCCATTTCTTTATACATAATTAATCACGTATGGGTTGCCTCCAGCGTGCAGTAGGAGAGAGGTGGGGTACTCTTAGGATAGGTTTCTAAACCATTAAATACCCATAAGAAGAAAGAACCACCCCAGGGGTCGCATTAACAGAATATTTTCTGTATTTAACGTTTTTTTATGGTGACAGAAAAAAACTGAAGGCTGTTGGCCATTTTGACAGATTGCAATTCAAACTATTGACTACTTGCTGCAGAGGTGCTGCCATTTTCAACTTTACATATGGAGTTTAGGTAACTGAATTAACTAATTAAAGATTCCCATTAGAAAATTTGAGCATCAGCTCAAACCTAGACTGTTACATAAATAGTTAAAGGTTAGTTGACTGAATTGATTAATTACACATTAGTAAATGTATCTAGGGAATATGACATAATAAGAGATCATTAGATGTTAGTGAGGAGGCCTTTCCCCCGAGAAGGGTTTTGGATTACCCTTGTGAAAAAGACATTGCATTATAGGGGCTAGAGACACAAGCTGCTAACAGAGTCAGAGAGGAGACGGGTGCAAGGGAGTCAAACGTAGACTAGATGTGCTCCTTTGAAAAACTGGCCATAAAAAATATGAGACAAAGCCGATCAAGAATTCAGCCTCATCCTTGTTTATAAAGGTTAGACATGTTTTCCATAACCACACCGTTCTCAATGCATCTCACTATCCAGGAGCTGACAGTGCAATGGAAGAGTTGTGAAGGCTTTGGAGCGCATCTGCTACTGCAGCGGACGCAGACCGGCGATAACAGACGGTTGCAGCTTGACCACTGATACAGAAGGGGCACATGCTCCATTGTTTCCTCCTGGCGAAGCTGTCAGAAAAGCCTTTATTTAGAGAATCTGATCACTTCAGTTGGAAAAATGTTCCCCGATTTCAAAACGTTGTCTGAAGTGACGCTTGTAATTCCAGTTTCCACTGTGGAGCACAGATTCAGCCTCCATTTTGCACAAGTAGTTCAGTTCAGCTCCATGTGTGGTGTTTAGGCCACAGCAGGTGAAATGTTCATGCTCTATTTGTGATGAAACAATGTGGATTTTTTATTTTTTTTGGTTCTGTTTGTTTAACGTTAGATATGGAGTTTTCTAAACCCACGAAAATCCATCCTGTACTGCTCAAACTAAACCGTCAGACTCACCTCCACTTCTGGTGCAGACCAATCATTTGTTAGCATTGTGACTTGGGGCCGGTGTTCATGTATGACGATGGCAGCAAGTGCGCAGGCAAAGCAAAACAAAATTGGCCGAGCAGGCGGACGTACGCGGAGTAGCGGATATCGAATCTGTTTTAGGAGAACTAGAGGCAATTTCTTCATTGAAAAATGAGCAAAGGGAAGCAGTTTGTGCATTTATTGGTGGTAAACATGTGTGCGCTTTTCTACCGAACTGGATTTAGCAAGTTCTTGATTTACCAGCATGCACCGCTCGAATGCGTTATGTGACTGGCTTAAGACAAATCATGATAGATGCTGGCACGTCCTTCAATCGGCTCAAAAACCAGATGTCCCAACTCTTTATATGGAAGCAGTTCCAGAGCGATGGGTAGACTCTACATGGAGCAGTTCTACACATAGATCTAGCTTTCGCCAGGTTACAGTTTGTTAGGATGGAACATTAATTAAAATGAATTAAAACTAAATACTACCCAATGTCATTGTGACTATATTTATTGCAGGGTAAAAATAGATTGGGACCAGATTTATTAGACTACGTCAGTCAGATTGACAACAAAAATTGTAGCTTGACCTCTCAGCCATCTGTATAGAAAGTGGCACCTAATGTCATTTGTGCTGTGTCTTTATTTGAAGAGATTCTCCTTTTGCTTTAAATATTTTAATATCAGCTGTATGTTTTATGTTTAATATCTAAATATTAAAGCCATCTAAATCTCCTTTGCCTTGAGATTTCCACAAGTCTTAATTTTCTTCCTTCTCAAATGTTCAGTCTGAAATGCGGGATTATGTTTTTGTCTGCCTCCTGTTACCCTTGTCAGGCTATTGCTCACGTAAAGCTCCAAAAATAGATGGTTCTCACCTGTAAGGTAATCGAGAGGGGAAGGAAAAACCGGTGAATGGAAAAGGAAGAGAACACAAGAACGCAAGGCTTTCTTCAGGTTATGTTTTGTGCAGTGCCTGCCTTATAAATATGACTTGATTAGATACTGGTTATTAATGATTTTACTTCTGAAAATAACTGGTGTTTATGGTTAATTTAAAAGAAAAGGATTGGACAAAAGTAGCAATGATTATGGAGGAGAGGTGTTGGGCATACAGTGTCATTGTACTGCGCTACTCTGACACTCACTTTTCTTTCTCTGTATGAGTAGTTTAAACAAAAGATCCTTATTAATCTACGTTTCCTTTTTGAGACAAGTTGTCCACAAGCCAGTGCTACAAATAACTTTGATCTCAATCAGCGTGTTATAAATTAAACTAAATAAAACACAGAGATCGGGTGTCTGGTGTCGGGTATCTGTAGCTCGTCCCGTTGATTGGCATAATTATCTGAGCCGAGCTGCAAGTTTGGAAGGAAGCGACTGCTTGGATTTGAATCGTGTGCTTTCAAACGGACGACTTAAAACGGATAATCTTTACACTTAAAGGATGATAAATGTTGAAGCTAGTGGACCGGCAAGGAGGACGAGAAAGAGGGGGAGAAAAGTGCGTTGGTTTCACCGGCTTTTTGGCTACAGGTGAGTGAAACTAGAGAGACAAATTGTCTTTTTTGTTTTTGTTAAAAATAAAATAAATATGGACATCTATGCTGGTGCTTAAAATATCTGAAAGTCAAGGCATCGCTTAACCCCAATGAAGGTTAAACTCAGCTTTCCTCTTAATGGTCTGTACAATCGTTGAACTTGTCTTTCACTCATCCATAAGTTAGGCAAGTCATCAACTGAAATCATTTGAATTTAACCATGTTTTTGAATTATGTTCTGTCTTTTGGTTTGTTTTCCTGAATTTCATACTGGCGGAGAACAATACATGAACCTGTTTTGGTGGAAAGTTTGTGTATCAAATACTGAATAAAAGCGAAAGATGCCAACAACAACAGAAAAAACGGTTTGTTAATGGATCCATGGACAAACACCTTTCAAGGTTTGAAAACATGATTACTGTTGTTAGAAGCCAGTGGTGAAGTACAGGGGGGGCACCATAATGATGTGTCGAACTCTCCTCTGCAGGACGGTCTGGTGCTATTCACAGAATCGAAAACATCATGAAACAACAATATGTTGAAATATTAACGCAAGACTTCAGCCAGGAGGTAAAAGCTTGAGCACTATTAGGTCTTGCAAATGGACGTTGACGCTAAGCACCCAGCCAAATTCGTTACAAAAGGACAACAAAGCTAAGTGTTTTGGATGGTCCATTTCGAAGACCTGATATCAGTCCAACAGAGAATTCATTGGGAGAAGTAAAAAAGTGTGCGAGGCGAGCAAAAAGCAAATGATTCAGTCACACCCGGACATTTCAGGAAAACTATTGTGAGAAGCTTGTGGAAGAAAACCCCAAATGTTTGACCTAAGTTATACAGACTAAAAGGCATCCATTCATCCAGTCACTGTCTCTTATTCTAGCTTTATATGATTACTACAGTAGAAATATATGTTGAACTTTTGTTCAATTAAAAACATGCAATAAAACAAGCCCTGGGAATCTGAGGAAAAAGGAGAATGGAATTTCGCCTTGAAAATCCGTAAAGCCCCTGTATCGCCTTCAGCAACCAGCTTCTCCCACCTAATCACATCTTCTCGAATCAGAAGATGTTAAATTCGATGCCTCCCACTTGCAGCTGCCTTTTTATTTTTGTAGCTATTACTTTTGTTCTCCCATCGGCCTCAACTATAAACACAGTTGGTTTGCTCCGCGCAGATTGAGTCTCACAAACAAGATAAAGTAAATGTAGCAGTCAGGAACCTCCTAATAGTTATGTCACCCCCCCACTATTTCAGTCACCTGAGATGTCCCGAACTATAAACAGTTGTTGGAACTGTTGACCTCTTAAGATGTCTATTTAGAAAATATTTGAAGATTTATTCTCTGTGTAGGAGGTGAAATAAAGATGTGAACCCGCTGACTTTTCTTTCCCACTTACACACAATCATCCCACAGAGTGTGATAACTGTAACTAGTTTTAGTCTAAACTCTCTGAAACACATGAGATATAAAAACACTAAAGCAGATTCTCTGGCAGGATAATTACTGGACAAGCTGCCGATGCTCCCACTGTGTGGTCGTGATGGCAACGCTGAAAACCCACCTCTGCAGGAGGAGTAGGAGGAGAAGGCTGAAAATAAGGAAAGGAGACAAGGGGGCGGATGAGTAACAAGAGCAGAGGATGAAAGAAGAGCACGAGGGAGGAAGATTAGGATGAGCAAGGGTGGGAGATTCAGTGATGTGGAGAAGTCGGTGTGATGTGTGGTTGTGGTGAGAAGACATGCAGCAAGGAAAAATGGAGGAAGAGGAGGAGGGCAGAGTGGGGAGGAGTGATTAGTTTCCTTTAAAACAAAAGGTAACCTGCAGAGGAACAGAAGCAGATGGGGTTAAACCACGAAGATGGAAACTGGGTGGTGTTAGTACAGTGAGCAGCTGTATCAACTCCCAACAAGCTGGGCTCACTTTATTCTCTTTACCTTAGGGTTTAGAATCTGGCTGCTCTCAGCTGCCTCATCTGTCTTTATCAAATAGCCCACATCATGCTCGCTGGCGGTCCAAAGCCGTGCAGGAAAAAAACACCAGCAGCGCTTCCACGCCTCCAGTGGGGCTGGGAGCCTGCTTGTAATTGTTACGTTTTACGTTCAGCTCCTTTTAAGATAAAATAGCGTACTGCAGCCCGTGGGGTAGAGCGTTAAAAACAAGGCTTCTCATCGCTGGAGGCTTTCTCAGTGCAGACTACAAATTCGATCTCATATCTCCAACTCCTTTGAACTCCTCCTTGCAGATGTTGATGCTCAGGCCCCACTATGAAGAAGTGGTGAAAAATACGTGCTAAAATTCTCCCAATATTTTGCGTCTCCTTACAGAAACACCCAAATTGCATATTCAGATTAGGGAAAATCGCTAAATGGATTGCGTTTTTTGGGTTTAACAGGCAAAATACTTTTTGTGTCATGTGAGGAAATCTGGCATGGCCTGTTTTTGCAAGGCTGAGCGATTTGCGCTGGTTTTAACGGTCCGTTGATAAATCAGGCCCTAAGTTAACCATTTGTTTCTTCAAACTCTAATCATTCAAATCTATAAACGACACCAAACCACAGGTAGTGACAGAAAAAGGAATTGATTTGGCAACATTTTCAAGGTTCCAACCCAGACATCCAACTCCGCTGTTCAAAAGCCTAATGCATTCTCTTTACAGACCCAGCATCGATTAAAGAGAAATAAACAGGCATTTTTATTGCAAATGAATAATTAAGGAAACACAAAATGTCTTAGTTTGTATATTTTTGCTACAGTGGAGATTATCTAGCCTGAATGACCTGAAAATCTTAAGTAACAGAAGCAGAAATCTCAGAACAATTAGAACACGTGTGCAAAGACATGCTTATATGTTGTGTGTATCGATGTATTCTCAGCTCATTATTCCCCACCTTGACCAACATTGTCTTTTAGCGTTTAGCTTGTCAACTAATGTCTCCTGTAAGCACTCGAAGATCTACATTTAGCTTAATTGAAGTCTACAGGTCAGTAGAGGGCTATAAAACACTGAAAGGCTGTAAAATCCAACCGGTGATGTGATAAAATGAAGTTAAAAACAACTGTGGGCTTGTCTGGCAAAGAAATCATTACACAATCCTATTGAATGTAAAACCTTTTGGATCAAAAATCATGAATTGGTCTTTTATTCTGGGCTCAGGATCATTGCTGTATTTGTTCATTTAAAGGTCATACTTATTAGATGTATTCTGAGTTTCACGTTTACCTATAGATGTTTGATGATATAAGTTTCCAGCAAAATCTGGGCTCATGGTTCAGCAAAGATGCACGGAGATTAGGCCACACAGAGACTCACGGGAATTTTTCCAGAATCTAGACGTCATATTCAGGCTTGCATGTCGTTCCTGTTCCAGTTCTTCTCTGCAGGCAGGTACAAACAAGCGAAGAATGTATTTATATGAAGGCGTTCAACTTATTATAGACTGATTACTCCAATATTTGCATTTCACGTTTGGAGAAAACTGCCCGTTTTTGTGTGGTGTTAGGAAAGCAATTCAATCATCTTTATTTCCAGGTAAATTTCCATGCTTGCTGTGGGCAAAAAGTCTCTCAAAGGTCATGTCTGCTTTTGTCTCTGTATTTTGATTTATCATCACAGTTTCTGAACTGCATTCTTTTGCAAACATCCTGTACAGACGTTAATATCAAGCTATTGGTTTTGAATCTTGTTACATGGTTTCAGCATAACCCTGTTTTTTACCAAAGGGCCTTTTTTAACGTACAATTATTAATGAATTTACCATATTACTGTTAGGGTGTGTCTATGGCTTGTGTCCAGTTACCATACGTCCTTGCATTTTTTCTGTTGTTGCCCACGCAGAGCTATTTTTAGCTCCAGGGTCGTGAGTACATGTGCGTGTGTGTGCGTTTAGGTGTGATCAGGTTGCACGGTGTGTAAGTAGACTCCGCTTTGTCCTGTGTGATCGTTTTAAACAGACGGCCACTAAAACTTTCAATGGGGGGGGGGTCAGATGTGTTGTTCAACCTTTTTCCACTTAGAGACACACACTTTGAGTCCACAGAGTCTTCTTTAACTTCAGGACAGTTTCAGATCTGTTAAGGTTTATGTCCCATAGAGGAATACAGTGTTAATCCCTACGTGAAATTAGCTAAATGATTGTTGTTTTTTTGTGATATTTTGCACAGTATCTTTGCTAGGGATGGACCGATACGATACTGGTATCGGGTATCGGCCCCGATACCGTCTAATGTACATGTATTGGTTAAACTTAACCATGAACCGATACTCAAAATGTGGAAAATCTGCATTAAAACTACAAAAAAAGCTGTATTTTTTACTTGAAATGTTATTTTTGTGGTAATTTTATATTTTACATCTGTTATTTTGGGCTGCGCGGTGGCGCAGTGGTTAGCACTGTTGCCTTGCAGCAAGAAGGTTCGTATCCCGGCCCAGGATCTTTCTGCATGGAGTTTGCATGTTCTCCCCGTGCATGCGTGGGTTCCCTCCAAGTACTCCGGCTTCCTCCCACAGTCCAAAAACATGACAACAGGTTAATTGATCTCTCCAAATTGTCCTTAGGTGTGAGTGTGTGCTTGGTTGTTTGTCCTGTCTGTCTCTATGTGGCCCTGACTGGCGACCTGTCCAGAGTGTACCCCGCCTCTCGGCCGTTGACAGCTGGAGATAGGCACCAGCCCCCCGCAACCCATTAAGGATTAAGCGGCTAAGAAAATGGATGGATGGACATCTGTTATGTTAATCATTCCAGTCTGGTGCCTCACTTCAAGAAAGGTATAAGATGGAAGTTATACAATTTATTTATTCAACAATAGTATCGGCTCGGTATCGGGTATCGACAGATACGCAAAATCCAGGCATCGGTATCGGGACTGAAAAAGTCGGATCGGTGCACCCCTATTCTTTGCTGTGTCATTGTTAGGAAGCTATTTAACTGTTGAAAGACAGCGTGCACAATGATCTGGCTGATGAATGGGAGATTAAAGATTGATCTGTAGTTCTGCATTAATCTGTTGTCCTGGTTGTTCGGTTGATTAGTGCAAATTACAGATGTTTACACCAGCAACACTACTACTATTGTAACTTGCACATTATTTTTCTCAGTTTATAAATACTAACGTGTTGGAAGTTACACGTTTACTTTTTAATGCACAGGTACAACGTATATTCGTACATATTTCTAAATAGTTTTAATTATTTAAACATCTTTCAGTATTCTGCTCGGTTGCATATTACAACCTGGGTAT
Organism: Apricaphanius iberus; assembly: GCA_028564705.1. Taxonomy (NCBI): domain Eukaryota; kingdom Metazoa; phylum Chordata; class Actinopteri; order Cyprinodontiformes; family Aphaniidae; genus Apricaphanius; species Apricaphanius iberus. The sequence goes on from JAPXFQ010002912.1 coordinate 1,307,697, forward strand.
GCCGCGTTATCTGTGCCTTAATCTTAATAACTATACAGTACTCCGTACAGTGTTTTTGTAACTCTGTCTGTGATGTAAAAATATTTTTTCTGTAAAAATTGTGGTTGTTTCTGTTCTGTGTTCTGTTTATGCCTTAATAAACCAAATTTCTCCTTGTGGGACAATTAAAGGATTATTGTATTCTATTCTTCAGGAGTGGATTGATAACTGTTGTTTTTACTTAAATGGATTTGATATTTTTAAATGTATATTTTCTTATTTTAGCTTTAAAAAAAATTTGTGTTGGTAAAAAATAAAAACTATCCAGACCTCAAAACTGCATACTAATTAATATGTGTGGTTAATGTAGCAATAAACCTTAGTAAAAACACCAAATGAGCATTTCTAAGATAAATATGGACTAAACTTTTTGCTGGGGGGATACTTTTTATCCGTTAGGTGATAACCTTTTCGGAAATGTATATTTTTCCTTCTCTGGGTTTGGAATTAGTGCATCGTGCCTGATTAAAGTTAGGTTTAGATGCGGTGCTGGAGGGAGGAAGGAGAAAAATAGGAAGAAACGAGTGCTGAGTCATCCTCCGGCATCTCCGACTCTTTCTCGTCTCCATGAAGTGCTGCTTGGCAGTCTCCCCTCCAAGCTGTTCCCAGTCCGCCTCAAACAAATATCTGCAGCTGAGCCGGAAAATTATGAATAATTAATTTACTAACAAAATCACAAGTTCTCACAGTTATTCATCTACTCTGTGTTATTATGTGAGCTGCAATGTCACCAGTGCAGCTTGTATTATTATAATGAGAGAAAAAAAGGTGATATTTCAAAGTTTTTCTCTGTGTTTTCTGCAGGAAGGCCATCTCCAGATCAGGCCTCCATTACCTCGGCCCACCTCAGCCCTCTCTTCCTCCAGCATCCAACGGACCAAACAAGGAGCTGCGTACCTGCGTGGACTGGACGGTCAGACACTCATTTCATGCTCGCTATCAGATATCTGCTTTGTTATGTGCATTTTCTTTTGTTAATCGTGCAAAAAGTTCCTCTTCTGTGTGTCTGAGTCACTCAATGACATTTAGAATGTCAATTTAATTGATTTGTCAGCAGCCATATGTTTATGTGGAGACAAAAACAGCCATTTTTTTCTCCTCTTCTTTATTAATAATGCAGGGATAGTGTGGGCAGCGGGGGAGATGTGTCACCATTTCTCAAGATACGACTTTTTTAGCATCTGTTTTTCCAAAGTTTAATTGATTTTATTTGCAAAATATGCTGAAAAGCTGCTTTAAAAACGTTCTGTGCTTCAAAGTGCTGTGAAAAATGTCAAGAGGCAACAGAAAATGCTTGAAACACAATGTTTTAGACGGTCGAAAAGAGCACAAAAACTTTTAGTTGGCATTTTTACCACAGGTAAATCCCATTTGCTTTCACTTTCTACGAAGGCGGCCGCTATACACCTGAAATCTTAAGTGCTCTTTGATTCTGCAGGAGAAGGTGATGACAGTGTGGAAAAGATTTATAGTATGATTTAAAATTTTATTGAATATTGATTATTGATATAAATAACCAAAAGTTATGTATAGTTAGTATATATGGTCCAAATGTTGACGACCCCTCATTCTTTCATACTTTCTTCTCGGTTCTGGCTAATCACATGGATTGCTCACTTGTTCTTGGGGGAGATTTCAACTTTGGACTAAATGAAGAAATAGACAGGCTCAGTACAGCAGGGACTCAGCGCAGATGGCAATCCATAGATATAGTTAAACAGTACATGAGCGATTATGGACTCTGCGATGCATGGCGATCGCTTCATCCCAACGACAGAAAATACACTTTTTACTCAAACGTACATCATTCTTATTCTAGATTGGACTATTTGTTAGTCAGCAGCTCACTGTTGAATGACATTTCAGACACTGAGATACATCCTATAGTGATCAGCGATCACGCTCCTGTTTCTTTAAATTTAGCAAATAAAATTGCAACCCTTCAATATAAAAATTGGAGATTTAATACATCATTACTTAAGGATAAAGAATTTATTAAATATATTGAAAAAGAATGGGCTTCATACATGGAATTTAATGATCTCCCTGGTATGTCGCCATCCACTCTATGGGAAGCAGGGAAAGCTGTGATTAGAGGTAAAATAATTTCATTCTCATCAAATAAAAAGAGAACAGAAAATAAACATGTTCAGGAATTAGAAGAAACTATTAAATCATTAGAACCTTCCCTGGATAAAGAGAGCTTAAGTAAAATAAGGAAAGCAAAATTAGAGTTAAATGAAATTATTAATAAAAGGACGCAGTTCTTAATCCAAAGACTTAGAATAGAAAACTTTGAACATAGTAATAAATCAGGTAGCTTCTTAGCTAATCAGTTAAAAATAAATAAAGAAAAAACAACTATATCTGCAATCAAAGACAAAACTGGGAATATAATATATGACCCTGAAAAAATAAACAACACTTTCAAAGAATTTTATGAGACGTTATACACACCAGAGATAAACCCTTCAAATAATGATATTGTACAATTTCTGGATAAAATAACTCTTCCTAAACTTTCAGACAGTCAAGCAAAGGCCCTGGATTCACCGCTAACAGTGTCTGAACTCCAGGAGGCCCTCCAATCCATGCCTAATAATAAAGCTCCAGGTCCAGATGGATTTCCAGCAGAGTTCTATAAAGAATTCTGGAATATTCTGGCACCAACATTTTACAAAATGTTACAGGAAACAAAGGAAAATGGTCGAATACCACCAAACATGAATTCTGCCTACATCAATCTTCTATTAAAACCAGGAAAAGACCCTATGTCTCCTACCAGTTATCGTCCGATTTCTCTTATCAATGTGGATCTGAAAATAATTTGCAAAGCTCTTGCAAGAAGGATAGAGAAAATAACACCTCTAATAATCCACCCGGATCAAACAGGTTTTATAAAAGGTAGGCTCTCTTCCACAAATTCACGTAGATTAATAGATTTAATAGATTATTCCCACTGTAAAAACGTCCAAACCAATATATTATCTTTAGATGCAGAAAAAGCATTTGATAGAGTTAACTGGAAATTTTTATTTGCAGCCTTAAATAAATTCGGATTCAGTAATTCTTTTGTAAACTGGTTAAAAATATTATACAGCTCACCAACAGCATGTATTAGGACCAATAATCAAACATCATCAAGGTTCTTTCTTCAGAGAGGTACCAGGCAGGGATGTCCACTTTCTCCCTCCCTCTTTGCTATTTTTATTGAACCATTAGCAGCAGCAATCAGGCAAAATAATAATGTTAAAGGTATACAATGCAACAAAATAGAACATAAAATCAGTTTATACGCAGATGATGTACTACTTTTTCTACAGCATTCACAAACTTCCTTGTATCAGGTAATTGAGTTAATAAAATCTTACTCAAGAGTTTCAGACTATTCCATAAATTGGTTAAAATCTACAGTCCTTCCTATCAACTGTTCTTACCAGAGTTACTGTTGCTTTACAGCGCCGGTCGCGGAAATATTACTATATCTAGGTATCCATATCTCACCAAGACTGGCAGGACTTATCTAAGACTGAACTACGTCCCCCTTTTAAAAAAAGTGGAAGATGATCTGGCAAGATGGAAATCCCTCCAATATCCACTTAGTGGAAGGGATAGCTACAATAAAAAATGATGGTTTTTGCTATGAATCAATTTATTTATTCTCAATGATGCCCCAAGCAAACCCATCACCTGATTGGTTTAGATCTCTGGACTCTTCTGTTTCTAAATTCCTTTGGAAAGATAAAAACCCACGGTATCAGCTTAAAAACACTACAGAAGTCCAAAGATAAAGGAGGTCTAGACCTACCAAACTTTCGTCATTATTTCTTAGCCAACAGAACTCCCAAATACACATCAAGATGGGGTAAAACACAGTTATATCGATGAGTGCTGGGTAGATGTAGAACAGAAACACTATGCAATAAGATAAAACTTTCAGATCTACCTTTTGTTAGCTCAAATATAAAACAAAATGAATGTATCAAAAGTATAAATATCAGCTCCTCTCTGACAGCTTGGTGGGAATTTCTTAAAATGGGACAAAGACCTCACTAGTCCCATGCAGGCGTACACCCATCTGGGAATAACCCGGGATATCTTACATGCATGATTAACTTTCCAGGCTGGGAGTTGTAAAGGAATTGAATACCTGGAGCATATATTTTGATGGACAGACTTTATCCACCTTTAATACATTGGTTACACAATTCGGAATTAACAAGAATAAATTACTTAGAATACCAACAAATTAAATCCAATATAAAAAAATAAATTTATGCTCAATACAGTTGATTTACAAATTCCAGGAAAAGTTTTAGACTTCCTTATCTTAACCCTCCCCAAATACTGCTATCTAAAATATACACAAAACATTAAAAGTAGAATAGATGAATCAATAGGCCCTTTCCGATTTCAAAAATGGGAGATGGACTTGTCCATCTCATTAGACCAAAAACTTTGGTCTCAAATTTCATAAAGAACTTCAAATTTCTTAAGAATACCTAATCTACGATTAATACAATATAAAATCCTTCATAGAGTGCATTATACAGGGACAACGGGATGTTCAAGATGGGTTATACGCCGTCTGATACCTGTTTACAAATGTACATGCAATCTACCAGACAATTATATTCATGCTCTTTGGTTCTTGCCCACCTGTAAGAAATATTGGTACCAGATTATGTGAAGGATCTATCAAAGTGTCTGAAATGTAATATCACACCCTGCTCCCCAGAGTTTGCTTGCATGGGAAATATAGATGAAAGTTCACCATGGATACAAAGTCTATGCACAATTATTTTATACATCGCCTTATGCATCGCTAAGAAAAAATATCCTCTTGAACTGGGAAAAATAAAATAACTCTGAATATTAATCAATATAGAGATCTCCTTCTGGATTACATTGGTTTAGAAACGGCAATCTGCCTCCACATCTGATCAATCATTTTCTGGTCACCCTTGATCAGTTCCATCACCTAGTGGGGTCGAGGGCCCATGATTCCGTTCTGTAGGGACACGGTTGCCGATGTGGAGCTAAGGGTTGGTGGTGACTGCGGGGAGGTCCTTGGTGTGGGTCCTGCTTGCGGTTCGGCGATAGGTGCCGAGACCCTCGCCGGGGGTTGGGACTTTGGGGTCTTTGTGTGTGGTGACTACCTAGTGGCTACATGCGGCGCCTTAGAGGGGTCGTACTGGCGGACACGGGTTACTGGCTGGTGCTGTGCTGCTCTGTCTGGACCTGGGCCTGGGGCTCGGGGTTCTGGGCGGCGCGCCCCACCCGGCTGGGGCCACTGGCGGGGCGTTTGGTGCCGCTGCCGTCGGTGGCTGGCTGGTGGGGGGCGGTGGTCGGCCGGTGTTTGGCGGGCGCTGCTGCCCTGTTTCCATCTCCCCGGGCGCTGGTTCCTGTCGCTTCCTCCCCGGTGGCCGCTTGCCGCGTCCCGGGCGTCGGCGAGAGGCCTGTGGCGACGTGGGTGGCCGGCGTCCTCCGGGCCCGATCGGCTATATTGACACTGGACATGGCTCCTGGGTCTTGGTCTTAGCCCTCGCGGGGGGTGCGGGGGTGCTCTGGCCGGTGTTGGTCGGCCTCCACGGTGACTGACCAGTTGGTGGGGTGTGGGCTGGTGGGTGGACGTGCTGGGTTCTGTTGCACCCCAGGGCCATCGGGGCGGTAGTATGCAAGGCTGGAGGTGTCGGGCTGGGGATTGGCGCCCGGGACTTCGATCTGCTCACGGGCCTGGCGCGGCATGTCCGGGGTACCCGAGTCGGTGGTGCGCCGGGTTCCGGCCTCGGCCCGGGGGTCCTCGGACGTGGCGGTGCCTGGCGCGTCTCTTTATTGGCGGGGAGGCTCACCATCTAGCACAGGCGCTCTTTTCAATGGGGTGCGCTTGGGGACGTGGAGGGGGAGAGGGCGTTGAGGTGAGCTAAAACTCAACCTGGGTGTCTAGTGACATGTGTTTTTTTTTAGCAGTGTGAATGTTGGGGAGGATTTAGGTATGCCCCTGGCATGGGGGCTGGTGGATTGCGGGGGCCCCCATGGGGCTCGGCGGTACCGCTGCCCGTGGGCCCCGACTGGACGTGCTGGGGCCGGATCGCCACCCCTGGTGGATCGGGCCGAACGGGCGGTGCCCTATTGGAGTCAGCAGGGGAGCTGGGCTCCCTGGGGTTGGCAATGGGTCACCCCAGTTATTTTCTCATCCCCATGCCCTCTGTCCACCCTGCTCCTTCATTCTACCATTCACAAGGCCTTGGGACGTGGGCACGTCACTGGGGTGCGGGATGGAGCTTTCCGTCTTCGCTACCCGGTGGCGGCCTGGGTCCCGATTTTTTATGAGCAAATTTAGACACTACACTTGCAACATTTACAGGGGATCAGCACATGTAGGGACCTGGCGGTGTGGCGCCACAGGCGGGCGTTGAGGGGGCCTCGCCTGTGGTGCCGGCAACCCACTGGTTTAAAACGCATACTAGACACTGAGGGCCCGAGATGGGGGTACCCGGCTGTATTCCCATGTCTCTGTTTTTATAGTGCAACATTAGAACAACACGCAACAACACCACATTGAGCTGGGGGAGAGAGGCTGGGGGGGTCTTTCCAACACCCCTGTTCGTTGGACCCATCAGGGGTCGGAGACCGGACTAGAACATCACGCCGTCTGGTCGGGGTCCTGGGGTGGTGGGCTGCTCCTTGCCGGTGTGGGGCCTTGGCGGTCTACTTGTCCCCGTCCTGGTGGGCAAAGGGGTCTGTCTCCCTGGGTGCAGGGTGCAGGGGTTCTCTACTGGGGTGTCTGTCCCTGGGCCTGGGAGTATGGAGTATAGTGTACGTATGGGGGGTATGAATGAGGGTATAGCGTCCTTTTTTCGTATGTCCTGTATTTGTAAGAATGTGTACACAAGAAAGGGAGGGTACGTATGAGTGTCTCTGTCTGTCTATGTCTACCTGTCAGGTTGGGTGTTTGGCTGCTCTCTGGCCTGATGCATCTTCTTCCCTCCCCGTCACTCCCCGTCGGTGATGGTTGCTCCTGCCCGCTGGTTGATGATGACTCTCGATGCCTGGGGCTGGGGGTCCCGGTTGCGGCCCGGCTCGGTCCTGGTGCATGTCGGGCGGGTCCTGGGTGGTCCGGTGTGTCGGGCGGCCGCTGTTTCGGGCCGATGTCCTCCTTGGATTGACTGGGGCACCTCTTATGGGGGTGCCGGGTTTGTAGAATAGGTTGGTGCCGTCCGGTGGATCGGTGGGGACCGTGCCTGGCGCCCAATCCTCCTGCCGGTTCCAGGACTTCAGCTGGCTGGTCTGTTCGCCTGGTGGGGCTGTCCGGCATTGGCTGGGCCCCTGATCTTGGCGCCCCACGTGGGGCGGGATCTGGACCCTGGAGCTGGAAGATCTGGATGTCCAGGTGCCGGCTGGGCGCGGCCTGGGGAGGGCGTACATCCGCTGTGGCTCCCTGGCGTGTGGATGTGTGGGGGCGGGCCGGGTTGTTGGCGGTGGGTACTGGTCCGGGGTGGCGGCGGCGTGTGTTGTCCGTCGGTTGGCTGCGGGTCCTCCTTGCCTGCGGCGGCGGCGGGGGACCCTTGTCGGCTGGTCACTGGTTGGGGCCCCGCTGGGGGGTGGGGTGCCCCTGGTCCCCGTGGCCTCCGGTTCCTGGTCCGGGCCCGCCCTGGCGTAGCCGGTTACCGGCGGAGCCCGTGGGCTCGTCACTGCGATCTCTCGGGCCCCAGCATCGCGGCTGGTGGGTGCTCCCCTGGGGCTTCCATCTGTTCCCCTCTTGGCGGGTGATCGACCCTGCGCTGATCCGCCTGTGGACTCTGTACTCTGTGGGACGCTGGATGCATACATCTCTTGCCTCCTCCATGTCTGTGCCGATTCCTGTAGGACGGATTGACGGTTCCTTACACCAGCTATCAATCACTTGCATGGGGAAACCTTATTCCGACCTGCATGCTCGCACACACATAGGTGTGGGGACATAGGTGAGGACGGACATATCTTAAGCTGAGGTTATCATCATTAGTTAGTTGTTCACAGGAGCTTACCAGAAACATTTGTATTATGTTCATTAATCAATGCTTGTGTGTAGTGAATGTGTAATTCTTTGTTTATTCTACCAGATCCGAACTATTGGTTTGGTTCTGTACACTTTGTTGTTTTTGTTTTGTATTACTGTTTCTCTGCCGTCCGGCAGAGGTGGAGGACTGGGATGTTTTCTTGTGTTCTTTATTTGCCTCCCTGTCTTGTGTCATCGGTTCGCCCCTCTGTTGGTCCGGTTTCTTTTCTTCACCTTCTTCCTTTCTCCCTTCTTGTCTCAGTTTAATGTCCATGACGTCAGGAAATTGAACCCACAGTAATCACTAATAAAGATTTTTCATAAATACATCAAGTGGCGTACTACAGCGAAGCTGTAATACTCTGCTTGGGAAAGTAAAACTGTTGGGCTTGTACTTGGTACTCAGACACCAATTCTGAGTAGCATACTGCTAGACAGGACACGTTAAAAAAAAAAAAAAAAAAAAATTTATTGAATCGGTTTATTTTATTTTGTTTGATGTCTTTTCATAAAAACTGTTATCTGTCTCAAATCTATTCCTTACCTGCATCCTTGATATTTATTGTTTCCCTTGGTAAAGATGAAGACACAGTTTAGAAAACTCAAACTGTTAACAAAATAGACAGTGCCCCACCTTTTGGTTTCCTCATTTTATATTTTTAAAACACCATATTTTGCCAATAGGATTGTCCTAATTACAGAAGGCATGAGAAAACAGAGAGGGGGATTGTGGGCCATCCCTCTTCGCAAAATCTCTCTAGATTGTCCTGGTCCTCTCCCATTTCTGTGTTTGGAACATTATCCTGCTGAAATACAGTTTTCAAGTCCACCAGATTATTTAAAATAAGCAGGTATTTTCACAAATTCACTCTGCCATGCTCCCTTAACAGGCCAACAGCATCATAGCTCCTCCTCTTTACTTTTCAGTGGGCATGCAGTGTCATCTTCAGATATTGATCGTTGGTCTCATGTTGGACCAACCAAGAGTATTTGGTTTTGGAAAGCCCAACTTTCCAAATGAAGCATCAGCAGAGTTTTAAAAACTTCATACATTTATATTTGTAACAGTAGGACACAAATTATGTGTCTCAAAAGCTGCAAATGTAAATACACCTGTTCCTTCCTGACTAAATTATTAAAAACAAATAATTTAATTTTTCTTATGACTGTAGGACATTTAATTTGAAGCACCTTAAAAACCAACGGAAGCATTTTTCCAATAATCCTTCAAATATGGCAAAAAACGATATAAGGATTTGAAAGATTTTAATGATGTGTTGCAGTGAACAATTCTGCTCATGTGTGATTAATGAACTGCAAATACAATGTGCTTTATTATTAATGAGAATGTGTAAAATGTTATGGAGCTTCCTGTAGTCACTTCCAGCCAACTTCACTAACCTTTAAATCCCTGCATGAAACACATACACACACACTTTTATATTTATATATATATAAATATATATATTATTTATTTATTTTCTGCCTGAATTACAGTCTTAGATTCTTAATTTCTTTGAAAAAAAGTATAAATCCAAGAATGATTTTATATTTTGTCACATAAACATTGTCTGCTTGTTAATGTTCACACACTCCTTCCTGGATACCATGGATCGGTCGCTAGTCCATCACAAGGCAGCACAAAGCAAACAACCCAGACTTCTACACACTTGCTGTTAAGAGTGATTCAGAGAATGGAGCATGCATTTCTTTGAACTGTGGGTGGAAAGTACCTGGAAAGAACCATCATATGCAAGTAGTGAACATGCAAACTTTTACGGTCCAAACCCAGGACCTGTTAGCAACTTCTTCACTGAACAGCATCCACTTCATGTCCAGTTACTATAGGGGTTTTGATAAGACACAAACTCACGGCATATTGGGGGTAATAACCCTAGCATGGTGTGTCTTATGAATGGGGCACGGCGTTATTGGAACATTTGTGCCGGCAAGCTTGATTGTAATATTACGGCAATATTGACCAAGCGCTGGTCTTATGAATGAAGATCATGCCTTGGCCCAAATGCTGAGCCCTGGCTGGCAACAGTGTTTGAAATGCAAGCAAACATGGGGAGGTCATCTAGCAATTGGTAAACTATATCAGCTAAGATGGTAAACTGGAGTAATGTAGAGGTTCGAGAACCTTCGGCTTTTAGAGCCGAAGAGCAGATTGACAGAAAGTTCAAAGCAACTGGGAAGGAGAGCAACCTTTTGGAGTGTTTGGCAACAAGACTTGAGCAGCGGGACTTCAATAGGGATAAAAAACAAGTTACATTTAACTATTTTCTTTCATTATCATAAACTCTTCCATTTCGGGGAGCCTTGCCCTTCGTCAGCCCCGGACACAACCCCCATACCCCCATGTTCAGTCTCATGAATGACCAAAAGGCTCACTGATGGGCCGGCATTGTGTTTTGAAACAGGCTCATTTGTGAAATGTAGTTACATCCTTTTGCCATCAATAGAGCTCCAGACGTGACGTGACTCTCAGAGTGTAGGCGCGATGCTGGCATGCATGAATGTAATCAAAATGAACTTCACCGGCTGTAATTTTACTCGATCAGCGTATTCTTCCCATTTTGAAACCGAAGATATTATAGTATATATCGGTAAATTGAAGAGATTAAACATCTCCCACCCTTACCATGCCCCTGGAATACTTTTAAAAACTTTAGAGGCTGTCTGTGCAGAGCTTAACCTGAGCTGAGATACCCTGATATAGTATTTCCTGATCAATTTTCCCTCGTCCTACTCTGGAGCATCCCTTAAAGCCAATAAAAGCCTGGAGGGACAGAAATAGACATAATCGGGATTTGAAATCGAGATTTAGATTTGGAATCATCCTGAAAAGGAAGATTTCGCACAGGGGAGGGTATGTGGAAACTTGTTCTCATTTTAGCTACCATGAGCAATGCGCAGCTAGGTTATATCCATGTGCTTTTTATGTGTCAATATCGGACTATTAATCAATCATTGCTTCAAAAAAACGAATTACACCGTAGTCCTCGCTCTGATCACTAGACATGTAAACAGCAGCATACAGACATCACAAAGATTATAAGTAGTAAGTCCCCGAAGAATCCTAATAAAAGGAATGTAAAAACAACAAACATGTAAATTTGATGAATTGTTGGTTTATGTACCTGAAGTGGTCGTCACATAAGCAGAAACATGTCCTCTCGGGGGTTCCATAACTTCATTTTAGCTGATCGCTAGCACTTTTCAGTTCAATAATCCCACGTTTTCTGCATTCAGGATCTTAGGGAATCTTGTTAAATTCTCTTCCTTTATCTCGTCCGCATCCGTTATGGCATCCTGGGTACAGCAGGTATACACCACATTTACTGTTTGAGTTAGCCGCATATAACTATTCCTATATGCCCTGCAGTGCTTTAAAGGATGTAATGCTGCAACACCGACTAAGTAGCAATCTTCCTTGAAAGAACCGACTAAGCACTGCTTTGGCACCAGCTTGGAACAAGCACACGTTCTTTTTTAGTGGAAAAGAGGTAAGAAGGACTCAGGTTTAAAAAAATATCACTGTTGGATAGTGACTCATGAAGCTGATGACTGCTGCATTCTTGGTGCTCAAAGGAGCAGATTCTTTCTCCTAGCAGCTGTTAGTCTACATGTTTTGTAAAAAAAAAAAAAATCACATTTCTTTGAATCAGAGAATGCTATTTGTATAGAATTTTCTTATTTTGTCAATTTGCTCTTGCTGTACAGCCTGTTACTCTTCAGTTCTGGTTTTATCCTTTAGATTTTTGTGTAAATCTACATGCTTTGACTTGTCTGTCCCACTGAGTGGCAATAAAGTTTATTTCTATTTTATTCTAAATAAAAAAACTAATCTTTTCTGACAGAAGTAGATCTTTTAAGTCCCTGCTGTCACATTACCGTATGAGTTCGTATGAATTTGTTTTATGAGTGTGTGTGTAATATTAGCCGTCGCTTCTGGAGTTCTCTGATTAACACCTCAGATCTTGAGGTGATGTGAAATTACCCAACTACTCAGCAGCCACGTTTACGTACTCGACACAGTTACTGCCCGTAATCTCCTCCAAGTGTTTCCATGCAGTCTTATATATGACTGAACAACAATCAGTCACACTTAAGGGGGAGACATGCATACGGAGAATGGCGGCTTATTAAGCGATAATTCAACCCTCTTTCTCCTCTTGTGACTCTGCAGGAAAACGCAGGGAATGGAGATCACTTGTGGATGGAGACGAGTTGTTCAGGAGAGCTCTGTTACCTTGGGGAGGACGCTTGTCTCCTGAAGACTGCAGTGAGTAGTGACTGATCACGTCTCTGCATGTGTCCAAACTAGGAAAGAAGAAGTGGGCACGCCTCAGATGATATGTCTGCTGGTATCTGGTCAATGGGCCTTTAGCTGTCTCTTTTTCTTTAAAATAAAAAAAATAAATTAAAAAAATGTTCCACCCTCACTAAATTATTAATATTTTCAACTATGAGAACATCTGAACTGAATACTAATGGCAAGAATACGTAATTACTACATCTATGCTGAGTTTAAAAAACTGACTCATTTTAAAATTGGAATATTTTCAATGCACAGCTTTAGAGTTATCACTTCAACTTTATTTATTTATTTATTTCTGTTCTTTTTTCTGTTTTTGATCTAAACTTTACAGGCCTTCTTAATTTAGACTTTCTGCATAGTCTGAAAAAGTCTTGAATTAGATTTAAGTACTTTCAGGTTGTGGATAAAAAAACAGTATTCCAACATTTTTTCTAATTTTTCTCTACATTTTCCATCCAGCTCCCAACCATTAACTGTGGAATATTTGATATTTTCATAGGTGGAAAAAGCCTTAAATTTATTTAATCTTTTATGGCAGCAGCATATAGTACCACACATATTTTCTTTTTTAAATCAAACCTTTATTTCTGCATTCATTCCATTGTTATTTTGTTTTTGGACCTTTTTTTCGTACAGGATAACACTCAGAGAAAAATAAATACATATATATGGCTCAATACTGTATTTTGCGCCACTGGATAGTGAATTAATGTTGAGACTATTCTTACACATCTTAGCAGGTATGCAGCTCCCGTAAAGTCAGATTGATTTAGTTACTGTAAAATAATACTCTCACTATCAATCATACAAACTGTAGGAAAATCCCTGATGACAGTGAAGTATTCCTGCTGAGAGGCATTAGCAAACATATGTGTTTAAATGATAGGTATCGTGAACCCTGTCTATTTACACCCCTCTTTCAGATAACAGCAGCTATTAGAGTAGCGCTGAGAACCAACCTTCACTTTCACAATAAAATAATGACACATCTGAACATTCCCAACAGCAAGGTAATTATAGTACATGTAAAAGAACATGGTGGGACTTCTGATTGTTAGCTTTTGTTACAGTCTCTTTGTGGGAGAGTTAAATTAGATAAAAACTGAATGTGAAAGTGACTAAAAGTACTAGATAAAATAAAAAAAAGTCAAATCACTTTAAAACCGCATGGATGTATTCGTAGTTAATTCAAGCTCTTTGCCTCATGGGCCAAAATCATCAAGTTGAAAGTGCTTGAAAGCGCATAAATGTAATTTTATCTATTGTTCTCTAAATTAAAACGTAAAGAAATAATTGTTTTTCTTACCTGTACCTTTACTTAGTCCCTATAGACCCCAAAGTGCTTCACTCACTGGTGATGGCGTGTTACATTGTAACCAAAATTACATTTTAGAGAAACAAATAGTCATTTTTTTTAGGGGAAAAATCTGTAAATCATTGTGGATCCAGAATATTGAAGATTTATGAAAATGTATCCACTTTACAGTTACTTTCTTCACTCAGAGACAGGACCAGGATTTGAGTCAATCTTTATTTTTTTTTAAACGTTAACTGTATTTAGAGAAATTTGATAAAGCAATCAAATGCATGTTTGGATCTTCCCCCAGGTCGGATTTTTGTGTAAAATATGCTGGATGTGTCTGATCAAATTAACCATGACGTGTAAAAAAAACAAAAAAGATGATTAATAAAAAGTTTTTTACTTGTTATTAATAATGTTTTCTAGTTTTTTTTTATTTTGAAGTGTTTTCATTGGCTGTAGACGAACTATTCTTAATGTTTTTGCCAGCTTGACATATGAAGGTAAAATGTTTCACTTTAAAAAAAAACTGGTGCCACTATTTATGTTTGCCTGAAATCTTTTTGCAAACATCAGCTTTTTTAAATAAAGAGCCACTCAAACATTATTCCCCATCATCATATTAGTAACAATGAACAGCTGCCAGTGGTGAGAGCAGTGCTATACTAATTATTGAAGGTAAATTGTGCTCTGGCGTCCTAAATGTTTGTATTTTACCGAATGATAAATCACAGTCTTGTTTTTACTTACTGCTTGTATTTGCTGTACAGATTTCCAGTGGCTCTGTGTGTCTCACTCTATTATGTGCTCCCTGTGTTGTCCTTTAAGAAGTCGGCCCCCAGGAGGAAATGTGCCGCCTGTAAGATCGTCGTTCACACCAGCTGCATAGAGCAGCTAGAAAAGGTACGGCACGCCACAACACTAACAGACGTGAGACAGAGATAAAAGCTTTACAAACTAATGAGCGCGGTCTGTGTCCCCGTTAAGATTAACTTCAAATGTAAACCGACCTTCAGGGAGGGAGGGTCCCGATGCCTGAGAGATGTGAGTGTTTTCTGCGTGTCCTCATGCCAGCATGTATGTGTGGCTATAAAGAGGAGTAATCACAACTCTGCCTGCGATTATCTGCCAGCAGAATGTTCTGAGACACCACTGGGTCCACAGGCGGCGGCAGGAGGGGAAATGTAAACAGTGTGGGAAGGTGGGCTCTCTCAGACTCAGAAATGTTCCTTCAGTCCTCTTACAGGAAAAAAACAACTCATTAAATCTTTGTTCTTTCAGAGTTTTCAGCAGAAGTTCTTCCACAGTAAAGAAATCATCGCCATCAGTTGTTCTTGGTGTAAACAGGCGGTAAGGAAACTCATCATTTATGTTTCATTTATGATTAATGATCGGGATTTTTGTATGATTGTACTGAAAAGAATTTTCTTGTAAAGTACCCGATGACTTCTGTTGTGAAACAGTGCATTATAAATTAACTTAATTATATTGAGTTAAACTGAATAATAAAATAGAATTAGATTACAAAAAATAGTCATCACTAGGGCTGGGCGGTAAATCGAAAATTTACAGATACCGAAATTCACTGTTACCGACGTCATTTTGCCAGTGTCGGTAAATTCGGTTTGTAAAAATATAAATAAAAAGATGTGTTTCAGTTTAGCGGTGCTCCCGCCCCTTTAAGAAATCAGCGTTTCCTTGAGTCATGAGACTGCGCACAGTCATGTGACATACAGAGGCAACTGAGGGGAAAGCGCTGCTAATGCAGCTACTGTGTAGCTTTATTTAGCAAGAGTTTAGACTCATCTACTGACTGTTTTTCAGAAAAATGCGACTAGCGACAAATAAAGTGACTTTTTATTATGTTATTGGACACTTAGACTCTAACATAGAGAACCTATGTTTGTTACTGCAGCGAAGGAGCTGCAGAGCGTTTCTAGCTCAACAGCTCCGTCCGCCCAGGTCCTTTTCAGGCGGAGCAGATATTACCCCGCTGAGTTGCTGCTTGAAGCCGCCGCCTGTTCCCACCTGCGCCCCGATGTAAAATATTTTCTGTGTAAAATAAACGATTGAACACTAAAATCACCTATTTTACTCAGCCCCCTTCACTTTCTCCCCTAATCTGGTCTGTGTGATCACTTCTGAGTTTAAAAATGGACAATTAAGAAATACAGAAAGGAGTGGGAATCGAACACTGAATTAAAAGTCTGTTTGAAGCCATTAAATAGCAAGAATCCAGCTTTTTTTTCTTCAAATTTTTAAAAACAATATCTGAATTTGGCCACTACCAGACATTGACTACAGAAACGGACGTGTATTATTATTATTATTATTATTATTATTATTATTATTTCCCCCAAGTACATAATTTAACTTCTACATACGCTGGAACGACTCGACCCTCTAAACTACTAAAAAAAGCTGCAGACATGTGAGTTCTGTGGACTAAATGTTTGGTACTCATGTCTGACAACACAATGCAGCAGCGTAGTGAAGCAGTTTCAGCCAGTCATTGAAGAAAAGCGGAGAATAACGAGTTTAGGGAACGTAACATCTGCACCCCCTGCTTCCTCCATACTTCCTCCTGCTGCGCTCTGCCTCAGCTCTCTGTCTTGCGTTCCTCACTCGTTGCACCTGGGCCTAAAAGGTAAACTGCGTTTGTGTGTCGTGGACCGGCCAGCTTAAAAAATGGGAGGCGTCTGTGGCTGCAAGCTGTCAAAAGGAATGAAATACTTGCGTTTAGAGCATCCATTTTATATCAGATAAGGTATTTATATACTGTGGTTACACTGGAATTCCTGTTTCATGTGAAATCCTGTTTCACATGAACCCTGTTTTCATTATTCACTATTTTATTTCCCCCCCAAAAAATGGATTTTATATTTGCGCAATAACATTATTAAACTCTGAGCAAGCTAGAAATGATCATATTAGAGGACTTCAGAACTCCGAGTCTATGTTGTGATATTTAAAATTCTGTAGACTGCCACAGCGTACATAATTCTACACATCTAGCGATTTGTACGCCTGTAGCTTCTCTTGAGTGTACACACTTGGCTTCTCCACTGAATACGTATACATATCTGGATATTTGGCCACGCAGCTACCTCTTTCACACACTTGGTAATGCCGCAGTGATCCTGGAGTCTGTCACCATTACTTAAAGTGAGTTTTCTAATATAATTTTCCAGATTTGTCTGTGATAACCTCTTAGTGTAGCTTGACAAAGCCTGCAACAATGCCATACGTCCGTTGCCAGAATGCACGCGCTTCCTTACTTGTTTAACAGTAAAAGCAACAAGCAATATTGCTGATTTTAACGGGCCACAGCTGCAGATATGAGCACTAAGTTAATTACTACTTTACATCAGGAGATGGTGGACATGTGTACCTTTAATCTAGGACACATTTTTGGGTGTGCTACCATTGAAACTTTTGGAGTAAATCACCTTTTTATGCACCTCTGAGAGTGAGAGAGACAGCGTGCAGCTGCTGCGGTCACACCATAGAGAGAGCGAGTTTTAGAAAGATAAAACTTATGATGCAGACACGTCTGAGTTCCCTACAGGAAAGTATTGGCTTATTCAGACTCTGAAGAGGAATATTTAGCCTCTGATCAAGATGTTCAGTTGTCCAGGAAGTAAGAAAGCGAAACTCCAGCAGCGCACAGCAGCAGCATGCCGACCGGTCCCGTTCGCCATTACGATCCACAGCAGCAACAGGTGCGATACTGTTTGTCAAGTTCTCCCGCTGGGAGAAAGGTATGTGATCGGGTAGTAGGGTGGTCATAACAACACTAATCCAGAAGAAGCAGGAATGTAAAAATCTGTGTAAATAGTAACAGACACGGTAGAAAAAAAGCGAGAGAAATCAGACTGCTAATAAGCTGGTAAACAGCAGTAAAGTTAACTTTGCCGCTGCAAATGACGATGATAATGATGATGGGGAGGTATGAGGAAGAGTTTGATGAAGATCATCAATATTGGATCAGATAATTTGATGAGCCTGTTGATTATTTTGGAGTTGGCTCTGTAAAATTCTTAGCCCAATAATTTCTATTCTGTTTTATGTAGTGAATAGACTAATGGAGGTTCATAACAAAGGAAATAAACAGATATGTCCACCTGTTCTTGAAAAAAATGCCAATAAATAATAAAAATACATATGTAGAAAATACATAGGCCTGTATAGAAAAATTAAAATAATAATATTCAAAATAAAGTTTCAAACTATGTAAAAAAGATAAACGCCCGTAAAGTATTCCAAACCAAAATTGCCAACGCCTGATGACGTCATAATATGCAAATTAGATGTGTGAATTTGTTCCCATCACAAACTTTGGATCATGCTGAAGATTTTTCTCATTTACAGTAAACCTTTATCAATAACCATATTAAATCTACAACATTTTGAAGTAGTGATTTCAAAATTGAATATTTTATAGGAAAAACCCGGCGCCTATAGAGTTAACATCGGGAATGAAAATGTTTTCCATATATCCATCTTATATTTTACAACAGAACCACCTGGAGTGTTAATGTTCGGTTTTAGTCTGATGTGACCTGCAGAAGTATTTAGCAAACTCCACATCATTATGCTTGTGATGATGGGATATAAGGAGCATTTTCATGCATGCCTCCTAAACAATTAACTGGCACATTGAAAGTTGCCTGATGCAACCATTGGCTGCCATACACTGAAAAAAGAAAAAGCAGTTCTAATTTAAATTAATTGCTTCAATTGGTAACAAGTAATTTATTTAAGTTCAACAAACTTTATTTACTTTTTTTATCTGATAAACATAATAGAGTTACTTGAATAAACTTAATTCAATTACTTGTTACCGATTGAAGCAATTCATTTAAGTTAGAGCTGCATTTTCGTTTTTCAGTGTAGTGGGATTTTGAGATTGTTTTAGCTCCCATCATTATCCCTCTCACTCTTTGTGATCCCAACATAAACTCGGGCTCCTCTCTAGCTTTGAGATCTTTAACCTTTTAAATATTTGCTCTCCCTGCAGCTATGGCCAAGTTTATACATGTAACTATTTTCTTCTAGCCATTATGTGACAGACCAAGATCAACACACATCCTCTTGTGTATGCCATTTTGAAGAGTATTGTGCCACTGAATAACATCATATTTATACCCCATAGAGACAGGAAGCCATTTATTATAAATACATGAACAATTGTTTTAAGCAGTGGAAAAAGAGAAAGGTGTGTATCTTTCAATTGTGAACCTGGGTGGTTAAATTGAAACAGCCAGGCTAATTCAGGCATGGATAAAAAAAAACAGCTTAAAAACCCCTAATAATTAAAAAAATGCCTCACTGCAGACGTTACATCTAAAACTGAACATGTATATATATATATATATATGTCTAATCATCTGATGAAAATAAAATCATTACAGGTGAATAAAAGTTAAAGTACGAAGATGTTTCTCTTCTAGTTCCACAACAAGGTGACATGTTTCATGCTGCATCAGATTGAGGAGCCGTGTTCGCTGGGGGCCCACGCTGGAGTCATCGTACCTCCTTCCTGGATCATCAAAGTCAGGAAACCACAGGTGAGAAAGCAGGGCTCCAACAGCAGCACACACCCCAAGTCGTTAATAAAGTCCTGCAGCTGTCATCTCTTGACGATGATGCAAAGTGACCTCATCAGGCTAAATTTGAAAAGCGGCCTGTCTGAGGCTTATGGATGTGATGTGATGTGATCCGACGCCCGTCGGATCTCTGAGGGAAGTCTGAGTTTGGGTCTCTGTTTGAGCCCCCTCACACACAAACACACACACCAATCCAGAGAAATGCGTCCCGCAGACAAGTCGCATGCTCCATTGCTCTTCTAATCAGCGTCAGGATGGACGTGACAAAAGCAAACTAACATCTGAACTCTCTGTTTCCCAGAGCTCACTGAAGAACTCCGCCAGGAGGAAAAAACGGACGTCTTTCAAACGAAGGGCGAGCAAGAAAGGACTGGATGTGAGTGGGAAAACACTCCTATTGATCCGCTAGCTTACAATTATCAAGCAAAGAAGATGTGTTCATGGTCTTTTCTGGAACTTAATGATGGCTGTAAAGTTATTAAGAAAAACACTGAAATGGAAAAAAAAAACCTTATCCTGAATTGGACTTTTATTTTTTTATTTTTTTTGCTAAATTAAACATAAAAATTTATGGATTAAGGTTAGTTTGGAATTTTTTATTTGTTTTTTATTGTAGACAAATTGTTTTTACGTTCAGTTTCAGATTTTATACTGAAAAATAATGTAATTTTCTTGAAATTTAGTTTTCTGGTAAGAAATCATTTTTAAAAGTTACATTTTTTATCTGATTCTCTGAAACTTTGACCCTAATCTGAAAGAAAATGAAACACTGAAAACTGCTAATAACATTATAATAATTTATAATGTTCTTATTTTCTTATTTTTCTGAAATTGGCCTTTTGTCCCAGACCAAAAGCTTCATCCATTTCAAAACATACATCTTTTCATGACTTTGCTGTTTTAGCATAAGTGTGTGAATGTCTTTACATGTGTTAAAATTCTCATATACCTCTTATATACTTTTTTGCTTATTACATTATTTTAAATCTGAGATTATTCATAACTTTAAATAATATTTATTATGTTAAACCTTAATCTGAACCATGATTTTTCTTTTGTTAAAGATAGATTATGTTTAAAACCTGGAGGGTGAAAAAAGCTTCACTCTGCAGATAGTTTTATTTAGAATTGTAGTACAATTGTTTACATTCTTGGTCTGTAATCTCTCTTGAGCCTAAAGAGTTTTGCTAAAACTATAGAAACCTTTTTTTTTTTTTTTGCAGCTATTGTCATTGCATGGCCCTAGATTTCCCTATTCACCTTTGATTGGCTGATTTGGCCCTCATGACGACTTCCTACCCTAGAAGCTCTGATAGTATCCTGAGACTAAAGCAGGAAGTTTAGTTGAACTTCCTCTTAAGAATCATCTCATTATATTCATCACATTTTTTTTTTTTGTAAATCAGGATTTTACCTGAAACCTACTAGGTTAACCTAATGGTTAACTGAAAATGTGAACAATTTAACTTGCAAAGCACTCTACTTACACAACCAACCAACAAAACATTTCTGGTAAATGAAAAATGTACTACCACCGTCCCAGGTTTTTTGTGGAGTAAATAATTTTAGCCCATGTAGGAGGGATTAATACAGAAAAAAGTTCTAATGAAGGAAATCCACCTAAAACATAATTTCATTATTGATGCACCACCTGAATTGGCCAGTGGAGGTTGCTTATAATTTAAAAATGATGGTTTTGCCTCAAAATAGATATCTGGAAAATAATTATGATCTGTATATATGTTAGAAGCTGGGCCTTGGAGCAGCTATTAATTGTGGTGAAATGAAAAGCATGAACTATTGGAACTTCTTGGGTTCTTTGTCAGAGCCTTTTGTGGTGAATTAGTATCTGTCGACGGGATGTTTGTCATGCTGTCTGCCTTGGCCCAATCAGACATTTTTATTTGGTTTCTTTCAGGACTCTAAATGGCGTCCGTTCATACTGAAACCCCTCCCTTCTCCCCTCATGAAACCCGTCTTGGTTTTTGTCAATCCCAAAAGCGGAGGCAACCAGGTAAGCAAACCTTTTTAAGTCTTTCATTCACTGACAACGCCTCAAGGGCTGCTGGGAGGTTTTAGCATTTCATCCACGCCTGTATTTGCAGGGTGCCAAGCTGTTACAGATGTTCATGTGGATCCTAAACCCCCGACAGGTGTTTGACCTGTCGCAAGGTGGACTCAGGGAGGCGTGAGTAATCTTTTGAAGAACTTAACTCTCATCATACGTGTGCTAACTCAGTAAAATGTCGTGAGTTCTGCAGAGGTGTTTGTGCTTTGCTCAGAATGATCAAAAGGTGATATAAGTATTTACAGTCTGAAAAAAACATGTGAAAAAGCCTAACAATAATAATAATAATTAGTAAAAGTATTTTCCAGATCTGATTAAGTCTGTAGAAAAATAAAGTGGAGCAAAAATCTTCCTGCTTTTCTTGACCAAAAGAAGTTTGATCACTTCCTGCGTACAGACAAATTTGAGTGTTTAATAGTATTTTTTTTAACCAGGATACAAATAATACATATTAGAAGAAATATTTGAGTTGATTCAATCCAACTCCATGCATAAAAGTTGCCACACTTCTACACCAGATCTGCATTTTTATTCATTTTTTTTGGTAAAAGCTGCAGGGTCTTGTGGTATATTTTAAACACTGAAATAAAATCTTTACATGGGAAACCGTTCAAAGGAACCATTTACTTCCTTGCCGTCTTTCTTCAGCTGAGTATTTAAATTCCCAGGTTGGAATTGTATCGCAAAGTGCCAAACCTGAGGATCCTGGCCTGCGGTGGAGACGGCACAGTAAGAACTCCTCTCCTTTATCATTGATTGCTCTTCTGTTTTACCAAGTTCCTGGAGCTATCTTTCCCTCTCCGTAGGTGGGGTGGATCCTCTCCGCTCTCGATGAGCTGCAGATGAATCCCCAACCTCCGGTCGCTGTGCTTCCTCTGGGAACAGGAAATGACCTCGCCAGGACGCTGAACTGGGGCGGGGTGAGTTTCCAGCCTTGACTTCTGTTTCAGAGTTAACAGCAAAAGGTCATTTATCCTCAATGTTTTCTAATAATTTTCTCCCGTCTGGTGACGTTCCTCAAGCAGAAGCTAATAAAATGACTCTAAGTTGTGTGTTTGGGTTTTTTTCAACCTTATGTCTTGATTTTTCATAAGGTGTTAAAAATAATTCTCATCTTTACCTCTCCAACACCTCTGGGAGTTCCAGGGAAACCCACATTCCAGGATGTCTGAGCGCTCATCCGGTGCATTTCAAGCCTTGACCCCTGGTTGACTCATCAAACACAGAAGATGCAGTCCCAGCTGATATTTAACCCGCTTCCTTTGAAAATGTTCTGCTCTTTGCCTTATTTAATTAAAACTACCAAATAATCAAAACATAAAGTATTCTTTAAATAGTGAGTATGCAGCACAGCCACCATGATGCTCTCATGGAAGCCATCTGGTCTTTGACTAGGCCATTCTAACACATCAAGATACTTGGATCTAACCCATTCCCTTGTACCTCTGGCTGGAATATTCATGCGGTTGGGGTGGGAACCTCCAGTGCAGATTCAAGCCTTGTGTTACGTTGCTTACCCTTGCAGTCTTTGTTATCCATTGCTTCATCAAAACATAGCAGCTTCTCTGTCCCTGATCAAGAATAGCATCCCCTAGCATGATGCTGCCACCGCCATGGGGATGGTGTGTTCAGGAGGACGTTCATTTGTTCACACAAGAAGAATTCTGGTCTCATGTGAGCAGAGCCTCGTCTTGGACATTTTTCCTCGTTGCGGGTTGAAACGTGTGGGCAAGACGCAGTTATATTAAAACGATCCGATATCTCAGAACGCAGTATAGATCTGCATAAGTAGATATATGATTTAAGAGCTACTGTGCTGTGTTATAAAGGTATATAACAGTGGCAGTGTTAGTGGGAGCATGTGAGCAGCAGAGGGTAATTGCTAACGATTTTTTAATTACTTGAGGATTCAGCTCAATAAGAACGAAGCTGTTTGATGAGCTGTTGGTCGGAGCGTGCTCTGTGCTGATGCAGCGAGGACATCCAGATGACTTTGTCAGCTCGGGAGATGCTCCTGATACACCAAGGCTGAGACAATTTCTAGCTACCGTATGTGCTAGAGCTCTTTCATTCCAATCATCTCTTTTTATCTTTCCCATTTCCAAATCCCTTCTCGCTTCATTTTCTTCACATTTTTTCCTTCCTTCCCCCTTACTGATTTTTGCTCTCGTCTTTATCAGTGCTGTGGTCCTGTGTTTTTTTTTATAGGTCTCTGCAATCTGTGCGTACTTGGGGACATCAGTTTGTTCCTGAGGGACTTTACAAAGGCATCTAAAGCATTAGAGTATAATCAAAGTTGTATTAATTTGAATAATTTAATCAAGTTGCAATATTTCATAATGCAGATATTTATATTTGGAGCTAGGTAAGTATATGTTAGGCCTTACCCAGGTGGTGCAACCGCAATAAGCTGCTAATCTGTAACATCAGGACAAGTTTGCAGATGACGCTGTTGTAGTTAATATTCTACAGGATGAGGTTAGTAATGGATTCCTTTGTGGAACTGTCAACAAATTGAAGACTGGGCCACCGATTGTCTGAAAACGTCCCCTACAGCTCCTCAGACAATAATGGGAGAATGTGCTGAGGAGCGAGGAAAATGGGAATTTTCTTGCAACTGATATCATTATCGCCGTGTTTTCCAATTATGCTGTTATCACATGATTATTTCACGTCATCCAACCCTAAATGTGGTTGACAAGAATCTTAGGCCGTTTTCACATGTGTGGCCGTACCAGAAAACGGCCAGAGAAAATGCTAATTTTTTCTGTTCACATGTCACGGATCTCTGCCCGTATTGCGATCCAGTCTTTTACTACAAATAAACAGCAGGTGGCGGTATACAAATAAGTCTTAGTTCTCCAACAAACAAGGGAGTGAGAAGTACCAACGTCATAAAACGAGCGACAGGCTAGAATGTAAACAAACTGGTCTACTGGTCAGCTGCTACCTGAAGCCATCTACAGGGTGACTGTTGTAGTAAACCCGCCGTTTTGTAACCTGCTGTGTTGCTGTGGGATGCTTGAATCGCGTTGTTTTGGTATTTGTATGGTCGCGAGGTGATTCTGTAATTTCGGCCGGCGGTGTCGTCATTTCCGCATGGAGTGCGTCTATTGTCTTGAGTACGGCCAGAGTACGGGTTGTGTTCACATGATACGTGGCCACTCGTACCTGGACTCGGTTACTACCTCCAAGGCAGGTCTCTCTGGCCGTATTCTGGCACGGTACAGTCTGTGTTCACATGGTACGAAATAAGTGGATTTTGACCAAATACCGTACCCGAGTACGGACTCCCTTACCATGTGAAAGCGCCCTTAATTTCAACTACCAGAGGAGCTAGTTAGAGGAGCTACTGAGAAACCCCTAATGAATAAGTAGTAGAGCACCTCATACCCATTATGAGGCACGGTGGGGTATCCGTGACACTGTGGGGTTCTGTCTGTATCAAAAGAACTGGAAAACTTTTAAATACCAGAGTTTCACTTTAAATGTAGTGAATTCAATCAAAAAAACTAAGAATTGTTCATCTGGGTCTCTGTACAGGATAATGATCTTGAAGCATGCAGAACAATCTACAAAGAGAGAAAAATCAAGCTTCTTTTATGGCCATTTCAGTTTTAAAACATAAATCCTGTTTTTAAAAACAGTTGTTTTTTCCCCATGTGAGAATATACACTTTTTAAAATATTTTAGTTTTTTTCACATCTTTAACGAGGGAATTCTAGGAATTAACCCTTAAATAAGAATTCCTCATCTGAATAGAAAAATTAGAATTATTCAGTGTATTAAAAGTAATCAATGAATATAATTTAATTGAAAAGTTATTCAAATGAGACAAAATCCTACAAATAAAGCTACTTTTAAAGCACTCAAACCTGATACCTGTTTGGTCAAATGTGAGCGCTCCTGATTTCTCTCCCGTTCACGTGTTATTGTTGCAGGGCTACACGGATGAGCCTGTGACCAAGGTGTTGTGCCACGTTGAGGACGGTTCAGTGGTGCAACTCGACAGGTGGAACCTGCTGGTGGAGAAAACATCTGCCCAGCCAGAAGAAGGCACCCAAAAGGTAAGGACACTGGTTGAGAAGTAATCATAACGGTGTGCCGATTTTTGCTTCTTTTAGGCTAATCCATTTGAATAAGAATGTGTGCAAATACGGAATATATGGAAGGTCATACACTATTTTTTCAATGCACTTCACTTGAAAGTTATACGACAATTTAGTTGCTCTATCATAAACTTCTCAGTGCTTTACCACTCTAGGGCACCTCATGACAAAAGCATGTCGAAGAGACGTCAAACATCACTCTAGATAATAAGTGAGACCTCACCTGACAGGGTGCACTAGTCGATGTCTTTTAGTCAGGATTTGACCTGTGAAAACGCTGGCTGAAATTCATGCATTGATACTTTTGATTTTTTTCTGTTCTCGCAGCTTCCGTTGAATGTTTTCAACAACTACTTCAGCCTCGGCTTCGATGCTCACGTCACCCTGGAGTTCCACGAGTCCAGAGGTCTGTTTTTCACAGTCTCCACACCTTGCCAACGTATTCACTCCCCTTAATCTAGGTCTCTATGTATTTTAGTGGCGGACCTGAATGGCCAGAGACGGATTACCACGCCTGTTTAAATAAATAAATACTCTTACTAGTTTATAAATCAATAAATAACATCTAAATTATGTTAAAGAACTGCTCTCATTATACCAACCACTTGGAATCAGAACCAAACATGGAGAAGCAGCTTTCAGGTTTTATGCTCCCCTTATCTGGAACAAACTTCCTGACTGCTAAAGCTGCTGAAACACTGAGCTGCTTTAAATCAAAACTTACCTGTTTAGAGCTGCCTTTGAGTAACGATTATGACGCTTAATACTGTTTTGTTTTGTTTTTTATGCCGCACAACAAGGCTCACAACGCATCCCAGTGTTTCCCCTTGAATTTTTTCCAGCTGTCGTTCTAGTCAACCGGGGGGGTTTGCGTGTATGCAAATGTAAGGGAAACACTGCATCTGGTTGGACATTAAGCTGAAGCGTGGGCAGGCCTTTTTCTGCTGGATGTTTTAAAGAATAGCGGATATTGGTTGGCTAGTCGAGGTCGGGCAACATCACTACAGCGAGACACTCTGATTGGTTGACGCACAAGAGCGTCAAAAGTTAATCTAGCTGAACCTTTGAGTTAGGCCTGGGTGGTACACTGGTTCATACCGAAAACCGGTGTTTATTTTCGTTATGATATGACTTTTTAACATACCCCTATACCGGTGAACAGCTCAGACAACTTACGGAACGTTTAATGAGTGGAAGTGTTTCAGCCAGGACCGATTTCACTGTTACGCGCTTTTCACCACAATGTAGAAAATAACGTTTTGAACTAAGTACAGCTGCTGGCAGGAGCGAAGCACACAATTCTGATGAAGAAATTCCAAAAAAGAGGAGCCTCGTCTGTAGTTTTGTCAGGTTCAGACAAGTACAGGTCAGCCGGATCACAAAGCAGCCCAACTCAGAAACAGATTTAAAAGGTTTATTGAAAGGAAGAGGGCCGATCTGGGTCGATGGCTAGCTCAGCGTCACAGGCTTCGGAGACAGATAATGATCAGAACTATTCTCTTCAGAACGGGGGTGAATTGAATGTGGTACTGACCTCCAGCTAGTAGTCTAAGGGTTCAGGTAGACTGGGAAGGAGATTGCTCAGATGTTGGTTCCGATGGTGAAACTCTCCACTTCCTGATTTTCTCTGAGAGGGTAGAGACCCGGGGAGAATGGCAGATTGAAACTGACGGTGGAGGAGCTTACTGTGCTCAGAGACCAAAGTTGTCGTTGATTCTCCAATGAGCTCTGTGGTCTGTTAGACAGAGGCGAGGCAGGAGGGTTTCGAGGTCCAGGCAGGCTAGATCCGTGGTCAAAACAAGCAGGTTCAGGGCTCAGGCAGGCAGGCAGACAGGTTCCATGGTCAAACAAGGTCAAACAGACAGACACGCTTGAAGGACTGTGACAGGGCAGCAGACGATCTCGCACTGAAGCAGCAGAACTGAGGAGCTTATAAAGGGAACAGCAAAGGTGAAGGAAATCAGCGCTGATTGCGCTGAGCTGCTGTCACTACTGCTGCTGCTGCTGCAGGGAGAAAGAGGATCACAGCCAGATAGTCAGGGCTGGATCATGACAAGTTTAAAAAGTTTATCTTTAAAATGTCAAACGAGAACCGAACGGCATACCTTTTACAAACGTTTTTGGGTGTAACCAGTAGGGGGAAGCGTTGAGCGCTATTTGACCGTCTGTAGGTAAACGCGTTCAACGGCGGCAAAACCAGTAGGAAAGAAATCATTAATAGCGGTAAATATATTTTATATACCATCTACGATACTTCTGTCGTCTTTTTTTCTGCTGTTATCTCAATATTAACCAGCTAATAATCACCTACGGTCGCCATGTTTATTTTACTTCTTCTTTGGCAAAATCCGATCTGAGTCTATACTCTGCCCCCTAGCAGGATTTTTTAAAGTACCATGATATGAAAATTTTGCCACCCCGACTTTGAGTTGCTGGCTTTTGACGCTTTGAAAATTTATACGCAGGAAAAGTTTCTAAAATTGATGCGGCCAACGCACACAAAGCACCGCAGAGACTCCGACGCCCCTCTGACGGCCTCAACCATAGACTACATGTAATCTTGCCCCTCTTCACGCTGATGTTTGGGGCGGTGTGAACACACTATAAGTGGTTTGAAAAAAGCGTTTACAGTGTCTAAAGTTGCAGTTATGATTATACACTTGCTCAGCGTACATCTTAGCTCTTCAGTGATCTTTAATATGTATATGAACATAAAAAACGGTGTTGAGACAAAATAGGCCGAATTGATATGGAAGTATGCAACATAAAAACGCTAAGGGATGTTAAATAAAGACTATGTATGGCCCCGCCAGCTAAATTCCTCTGGCGCTGGGTCTGGGTGTGAATATTTTATCCAGTCTGTTTTTATTACAGAGATTATGTTTTCATATTTGCGTTTGTGTTCCTCCTATCTTCACCGCCTTGCTTTTCCTCCAGAAGCCAACCCAGAGAAGTTCAACAGTCGCTTCCGCAACAAGATGTTCTACGCAGGCGTAAGTGTCCTACATAAAAAGATGTTAATACATGCACTAAAAACCCTGTCTGGACAATTTACATTTGTCTCCTCTTTGCTGTAATTCAGCCTTAATGACAGCCAGAGCCCTGCAGGAATGAGAGTCAGTAAATTATGGGAAATTTCACTTGTGGTTCAGAGTAAAGACGTTGATAAAACAAAGCGTCTGTGTTTCGAAAGAATTTCCTTGTCAGTTATCAATGAGCAGCCTGACTTGTGCAATATTCATCCAGAATGCTTTCCAAACAAATAGCCTGCTCTTAATAAATCATCGGACCTTCATTCTGAGGGAAAAACTAAATAAACTTCAGATTGAAGACCAATTTTCTGTGACGGATTTTTCCAAATTTAGCTTTAAAGTGGGAAAGAGATGTAACAAAGTCCAGATATTTTTTTAATTCTTATTCTATCGAGTAGTCTTTTTTTCTGCAAGACGTGAGCTGAAAGTCAGAAAGGATGGGCAGCAGTTGAAGCGGAAACATACAGAGGAGTTATCTCTTTTTAATGAGGCAAATGTAATGAACTGTAATTCTGTTTGATTGGCTTCTTCTTTCTGTTTATCTGCCTCTCTCTCCTTCTCTCTGTATGTGTGTCTTCAGGCCGCATTCTCAGATTTCCTCCAGAGAAGCTCCAGGGACCTGTCAAAGCACGTCAGAGTGGTGGTGAGTGTTAACACGCTCTTCCTCTCTCTGCCCGTATCGGCTTCCGTGTCGACATGTCTGGGTCGGGTGATTAAACAGGCCGTCCTTCAACCTCTCTTTGGGGATGACCGTTCCAACGGGGTTCCCGCGAAGCTGCTCACTCACGTTGGAGTAAATTAGTGGAAATAAATCTTCTAAAAAGCGTGGTTGTTTTGTCCGATGACACCAACTAGGACAACGGCACAACATCAAGTGCTTTACTGAATTAAACACTGTAGTTTAGATCTAGTGCAGACCTCAAATTCATTAAAATTCCAGTCCGGATCAGATGTTTGTTCGTTTTGTGGCATCCTCAGCTTCTCTTATGACGAAACAGCTGCAGTTACAGTGAGAAGCTTACTGAAGCGATGTTGCCAGTTTTACCTCATCGTGAACTGAGAAAGAAGCCCCTGCTCCAATATCATCACCTTCAGGATGGACATCTTTGGCTGCCCATAAATCCTGAGGAGAAATATTTGTGTTGACATGGGACAAAGATTCATTTGTTAAAACCACCAGGGTCCAGTTCTTCGCAGACGTGAACCATGATTTAACTGATCATTACCACTTCCTTTTGGTCTTAGGGTCACAGCTTCAGGTTGAAACTTAAATGTTAACCTTAAAAATGTCAGCAGCTGTCGAGCGTGATGGTGGAATCAAGGAGACAAGAAGGGAGATTAAAATTCTTTGACTTCTCCTCCTTAACACCTTCAGCTACATGGACACAATTTCTTGTTTCAGAAAACTGGTCCAGAATGGATAAAGTAGACTGGCATGGAAAAACATCTGTTGAAAATTTGCAGATTTGAAAGTCAGGTTCATGCTGGGGAAACCAGCCATCTTAAATGAACTGTTCTGAATTTCTGTAACCTGACAGAATGATGCCAGCTGCTTAACACATGGCTGGAAAAGTCATGTAATTATGGTTCAGCTCTCTAATTTATCCTAACATCACTAGAGGTGTGTGTAAATTATTGACCCTGTGTATTTAATCCTGACTCTAAATTAAAGCTCAATTTAATAAAAAAAATACTTTATTGATCTCAGAGGGAAATTAAATGTCGTAGCTCAGACTAATTCTTTAAAGAGTCGTTTTAGACCATTATGGCTCTTGCAGCGAAACTGAAGAAACCGTTGTTGTTGGATAGTCTCATGAAGAGGATGCTCAGAGTTGTTCATATTCTTGAATTTTATGAAGAATCCTGCTTTACATCATTATCTGCAGTTGTGCCACAGTCGTCCCCAGAACAGAATCAGCCTTCTTCGTCGGGTTATTTAGCCGTTTTAAGTCCCTGGTTCTGATGCTGTCTACCCCAAAAGGTGATGGACAAAGAGTGACTGACTTCGATGAAAACAAACTTGAGGAAAGCTCAATGTCCATTGCAACTTTACCGTTCCTGATGGGACCCATTCCTGCTTTTTATCAATGCTGTACATTAAATCCAGCTGTAAATAAAAGAATGCGATGAATAAATAATTAAAATTCACCACTACCATCCTAAAACCAGCATAAAACTGTCTCAGTTTACTGGTCCTCTCAGACTTAAAGTGAGTAAATGCTGCAGTTATAAAATGTCTGCTGGATTAAATGTCATAACAGTACAATTATTTCTTACTGTGAATAGAATTAAAGTTATTTAACTGCACTATTTGCTTACTGGTGCTCCGGGACCCCTGCTGCTGACAGCTTTGCTAGATTCGACAGCACAAAATAGGAGCCGAGCGTAATGGTGAAGCAGCCTGTCATAGTAAATGGCAGGCCTAGGAGAGTAAAACAACCTACTGCTTCTGATTTGAATCATTCAACTCCGCAGGCATGACTCTCGCTCTCTGTTTTCTACAGTGTGATGGAACGGATCTAACGCCCAAGATCCAGGAGCTGAAGTTTCAGTGCATCGTGTTTTTAAACATTCCCAGGTAGGTCAAACACAAACACATCCAGGCATGCTGAAGATTTTTAAGTTGTTTTCTAGCTCTTAGTTATAAAAATTATATCTATGTACACTACCGTTCAAAGGTTTGGGGTCACATTGAAATGTCCTTACTTTTGAAGGAAAAGCACTGTACTTTTCAATTAAGATAACTTTAAACTAGTCTTAACTTTAAATAAACACACGCTATACATTGCTAATGTGGTAAATGTCTATTCTAGCTGCAAATGTCTGGTTTTTGGTGCAATATCTACATAGGTGTATAGAGGCCCATTTCCAGCAACTATCACTCCAGTGTTCTAATGGTACAATGTGTTTGCTCATTGGCTCAGAAGGCTAATTGATGATTAGAAAACCCTTGTGCAATCATGTTCACACATCTGAAAACAGTTTAGCTCGGTACAGAAGCTACAAAACTGACCTTCCTTTGAGCAGATTGAGTTTCTGGAGCATCACATTTGTGGGGTCAATTAAACGCTCAAAATGGCCAGAAAAAGAGAACTTTCATCTGAAACTCGACAGTCTATTCTTGTTCTTAGAAATGAAGGCTATTCCATGCGAGAAATTGCTAAGAAATTGAAGATTTCCTACAACGGTGTGTACTACTCCCTTCAGAGGACAGCACAAACAGGCTCTAACCAGAGTAGAAAAAGAAGTGGGAGGCCGCGTTGCACAACTGAGCAAGAAGATAAGTACATTAGAGTCTCTAGTTTGAGAAACAGACGCCTCACAGGTCCCCAACTGGCATCTTCATTAAATAGTACCCGCAAAACACCAGTGTCAACATCTACAGTGAAGAGGCGGCTGCGGGATTCTGGGCTTCAGGGCAGAGTGGCAAAGAAAAAGCCATATCTGAGACTGGCCAATAAAAGAAAAAGATTAAGATGGGCAAAAGAACACAGACATTGGACAGAGGAAGACTGGAAAAAGTGCTGTGGACGGATGAATCCAAGTTTGAGGTGTTTGGATCACAAAGAAGAACGTTTGTGAGACGCAGAACAACTGAAAAGATGCTGGAAGAATGCCTGACGCCATCTGTTAAGCATGGTGGAGGTAATGTGATGGTCTGGGGTTGCTTTGGTGCTGGTAAGGTGGGAGATTTGTACAGGGTAAAAGGGATTCTGAATAAGGAAGGCTATCACTCCATTTTGCAACGCCATGCCATACCCAGTGGACAGCGCTTGATTGGAGCCAATTTCATCCTACAACAGGACAATGACCCAAAACACACCTCGAAATTGTGCAAGAACTATTTAGAGAAGAAGCAGGCAGCTGGTATTCTATCGGTAATGGAGTGGCCAGCGCAGTCACCAGATTTGAACCCCGTTGAGCTGTTGTGGGAGCAGCTTGACCGTATGGTACGCAAGAAGTGCCCATCCAACCAATCCAAATTGTGGGAGCTGCTTCTAGAAGCGTGGGGTGCAATTTCTCCAGATTACCTCAACAAATTAACAGCTAGAATGCCAAAGGTCTGCAATGCTGTAATTGCTGCAAATGGAGGATTCTTTGATGAAAGCAAAGTTTGATGTAAAAACAATCTTATTTCAAATAAAAATCATTATTTCTAACCTTGTCAATGTCTTGACTCTATTTTTTATTCATTTCACAATGTATGGTGGTGAATAAGTGTGACTTTTCATGGAAAACACAAAATTGTTTGGGTGACCCCAAACTTTTGAACGGTAGTGTATACTTATGCTCAAGATAACTTACTTACTTACTTACTGGTAATTTATATTGTCTATATTGGATTCCTGCAACACGGCATTATAATGTTTAACAGCATTAGTATAAAAAATATATGTTAAATTAACTGTTTGTAAAAAAAATTTTATATATCGTATTGTTAAAAATTACAAGACATAGTTGGATGTTAAATGTAATCTATAAGTAATTTACCATACTGCTATACAGATAAACAATATTTTGCAACATTATGTGGTAATTGACAGATTTTTTTGTGTAATCTTTGTAATTTTAACAAAATTATATTTTTTTTACTAACATCTGAATAATAGAATAATGTTTTCATTTATTCAAACCTATTTTATGTGAATTATTAATGTACTTATATATGAATAACACATTTTAATGAATGGCTTTACATTTAGTTATTTGCGTTTTTCGTAAATTACTGAACAATTTAACTCCTCATAGATAAGTGTTAATGTCATGTTTACATCTGTATATTCATGTGAAATATTTCATTACTGTATTGAACAAAGCCAGAAATTTTTGAAATATTGTATTAAATATTACAAATTGTTTGGTTCATTTTTTTAGAAGGCCATTTTAATTATTTAATATATGATGTGATAATTTTGAATTGCATTTATTTAAAAATAAATTTAAGAAGTAATGTGTAAATACTTACTACACTTTTTTAATGGTATTTTTTGCATCTTGATACAAGAGATCGTAGTCTACTGCTTTGTATGATTAAAAGGATCTGAATTACTTTTTCCACGTGATTGCAAAAGCCTCTTTAAAATAAATTATGAAACACTTCAATTCTGAATTGAGCCAAAAACCAGAATCGTTGAAGTGTCCTCTGTTAATTGGCTCTGGTGATTTGACCCGTCTGTTGTTGGCTTAAGGATCTTTGCAGAGTATTTCTGAGACGGCAGAGCAGCATCCGCTCTGCTGGCCTTATTACTGGGGCGCATGAATCGCCTCGTGACAGGGTTGTGTGTGGTGTTTGAAAATGTTGGGGGTGTGCAGGTACTGTGCTGGCACTATGCCGTGGGGAAACACCGGTGACCATCGAGATTTTGAGCCACAGCGCCATGACGACGGCTGCATTGAGGTTATCGGCTTTACGATGGCTTCACTGGTGAGAAGAACACACACAAAAAAAAAAGACCTTCAAGTTTGTTTGTTTTTTGCCATCATTACGGAAGACACGTTTTCCTCGTCCACTAGGCGGCGCTACAGGTTGGTGGACACGGGGAGAGGCTTCACCAGTGCAGAGAAGTCATCCTCACCACTTACAAGACCGTACCTGTTCAGGTAATTTCATCCTAACATGGATTTGGTTACATGTAATGCCCAACTTACACCAGTAGGTGTCACCATTGGGTTGAAAATACTTTAATTAGGGGTACAAACGTTTGTAAAGCTTTTAACTTAGGATGAGTTAGTGTTGTGTAAAACATTGTAGATGACAATATTACGTGTTTTGTTTTTTTAACTTTGTTTCAAATGATTGGACACACTCACAGGTCAGAAAAACGTACTGGTCAGTTGCCATAGAACAAGAGTGGGGCAATTTGACCTTAAGAGGATGTCAGGAAAACCTTAGTTTATGAGGTGGACCAAGTTCCTTTTTGCATCTGTTTTCCTCCACCAATGATACAGGCAATAAATGCTCAGCTTTCTCACTTCAGGGTCTGAGTTAATGGGATGTTTGTGGTAGTGACCAAG
This sequence comes from Apricaphanius iberus, assembly GCA_028564705.1. Taxonomy (NCBI): domain Eukaryota; kingdom Metazoa; phylum Chordata; class Actinopteri; order Cyprinodontiformes; family Aphaniidae; genus Apricaphanius; species Apricaphanius iberus. The sequence goes on from JAPXFQ010002912.1 coordinate 1,342,234, forward strand.
TTGTATAAAACTGAGTTGTAAGAATGAATGATTCAGACACAGGCCAGGATGACATGCTTGGTCTGTTTCTCCTTGCTGTAGCAAGTAATAAAACTCTGACTCAACCGTTTTGTATAAAGTCAGTTTTTCTTAAAGCTGCCATTTCAAAAATCCATCCATTATCTATAGCACCTATTGTTTGAACATTCTTGGTTTGGGGCACTTACTCTTTCCGTCTCTTTTGCTCTCTTTTCTTTTTCGATAATTTGTATTTCCATAACCTTATTCTGTAACTATCCATCCGATACATTATTTTTCTTTTAAATATAAACTAGGGCTGCAGAACATCAATAAAAAATGTAATTGCAATACTGTTGCTTAATACTGTGTTGTCAATAAAGATTCTGATTGAACGCCGTCATTTTGATTATTTTAATATTTTTCAATAACGACAGTCTCCCCATTATTTTCAGCTACTAAAACATACATCTGCTTCACGCATCAAACTCACTAAGAGTCGCTTCAACTGGACAATTATATCATTGGCATTCAGAGTTACATGAAACAAAACGTTTAAGCAAAAAATAAATATATAAACATTGGTATTTAATTTCAGTTAGTAGTCGGTGACATAAAAGGTATCAGGTAAAAATGATACAAATTTCAACAAAGAATTTGACAATACCGACATACCGCAGCTATGCATTTTGATGATCAAGCTGTGCTTCCATACTTTAGGTACGCAAGCAGGATACATACTTATGTTCAGTATTTGTCTTTACTGTAGATAATGCAAGTTTAAAATTAATTGTTTTCATTTAACGGAAAAGAAATCTGTTGAACTTGAAACATTTTTAATTAAAATATGTGAAGGTTTCTTGTGCAATGTTCAATTCATAAATACGTAACAAGTAAGCATAGAGAATTCTTAAACTTTTGAACTATTAATTTGTAACTTTTGTTTTCATAACATTTAGCTTTTTATTTGATTTTAAATATCGAAATTTTTGTGTTGCATTATTTTGGAAAAAGATTTGAATTTTTTTTAAACTGTATTGTGTTGGATACATTTTCTTTCAATGGGATTCTAAACTTTTTTGAAGTTGTTCTGCTGCAATGTATCAGGAAAGTGATAAAAATTATCACTTAATTAATTATTATTAAAGTTCATAAGCAGTCATTTTGACATAAATAATTTTAAAAAATGAATATGTCGCACATGCTTTAGATTATATCCCAATCCAGATTTGAGTCCATATCACCCAGCCCTACTTTCAGTCTGATATTCACTGATTTTCTGATGAAGTTAGCGGTTTCTCTTTTTTAACGTGCATTATTCAGGTTTTTGACGTGATTGAATGGAGTCCAGCATTAAACAGAAGAACACAAATATAATTTATTATTTTTTGTGTGTGTCTGTGTGTGTTTTTAGGTGGACGGTGAGCCGTGTAGACTGGCTCCATCCACGCTGCGTATCTCGCTGCGAAATCAGGCCAACATGGTCCAGAAGAGCAAGCGACGCACCTCGGTGCCCCTGCTCAACGAGTGAGTCACTCCCTCACACACTGACACAGATACAGATGGATGAACTAGGCCAGGTCTGTTATTATAGAGAGACCGAGCCACAGCTAACACTCAGTGAGTCACACAATCTGTTTAGTGAGCCGACTCCTCTCAGCGCCTCTCTTCAGATCTCCTGATCTGTCCACAATCAAATGGAGGGCCATGTGCTTGATTAAATGAAATCATCAGCTATGTGGTGGTGTACTTTTACAGCTGAGGAGACGCTTGTTGGTTAATTTCCAGGTTGAGGCAGCAGTGTTTTAACACTCTCTATCCCTCTAGCTCCTTAAATAAATGGAAATGTGAGTCTAGTTCCTGCTTTTCGTAGCGAGCCACAGTAGATGTGCGTATGTGGTAGAAAGACCAGCGGAGGCTAGCTCCTTCCGTAGTAATCAGTGTCACTGCTATGGGACTGTGCTATCAATGTCTGTCTACTTACCTTTTGGGTTTTTCTCCATCCTTCCTCATCCTCTTCATCTTTTTCTTTATTTCTTCATCCTTCCAACACACTTATCCCGCCTTTTTTCTTTTTCTTTCCTGTTGTCTCCTCTCTTCACCGCCATCTGTCTGTCCTCTCTCCCGTGTTTGTCGTGTTTGTCTGTTTGTGCGCGTGCGTGTGTGCGGCCGTAGCATTCAGAAGGTGTGTGCAGCTGATCTGCGCCGCCTCTCTGCTCCCCCCGACTCCTTCTCTGTGTAAGTACCTCTAACCCCTGTTCTGTCGCTGGATGCTCGGTTGTCTCTGTTGCACGTCCGAGCGAATGGAAAAAGGTGGTGTCACGTTTCGTCTGTCAGGTTTGACCTATACTTGAAATCACCGCAGCCTTTTCTTCTTATTTTTTAACTTGTTTTTTTTGGTTTTTTATCATACTTTGCTGTGTAGAAGTCTTAAATTACCTTATTTAAATCTGACAAAGCGTACAGACGAAGATATTCCTGGGAGGATAACCTTTTGAGTGCATATCAGAGTATCAAACCTATTATGTCAACCTGCATACTTCTTGCTTCTTCACTTGCATTTTTAGCTGGGTAGTGACTGGCTTTCTGTTCTCAGAAGATATCCAGCTCTGATGTCATCAGGATTACGAAAACGAAGCGAAAATACCAAAATAGGATCAACTCCCCCCCCCCAATCTCGGTTGTTTCAGTTTTCTGGGACCGATAGTTACAAAACACTTGATTACATTTTATAAAACACTAAACAGGAAACCCCAAAATGCAATCATTTTAAAAGCTTACTGAGTTTTAAAGCCGCTGATTGAGAAAAATTCATTTTATGAAATACCTTGACGTGCATCTCCAACAGTTTCAGGGTCACAAAATATTGCATCACTGAAAACAATCTATGTAATAAAAGATTATTTCAGCTCAAGCTAATCCTAAAACGAAGGCCTCCTCACAATGAGCAGAAAAAGTTGGGAGTTGTAGCCGCTTTAAATATTAGTTTACCAAACAGAAAATTGAACTTTAGCAACAGTAAGGTGATTGCTAAAGAGATATTTGGTGAATCAACTGAAGGATGGTGTTTGTCTTGCTTGTTGGACCTGATTAAAAGCCACTTAAAGTCTTGTGAAACACCTTTTATGTTTTTGTGCGTGCTGAAAACGGTCTGTGAAAACTCATTTGCATCACGCACGACGAGAGGGACTGCAACATCGATGCAAAACTCTGCAAAGAACATCCAAATTTAGGTTTATTTGTGTATTGTAGTGCAATCAGCGTTCAAAACGTTATTTTCAGACAAAAATATAAAACGAAATGTTGATTTAAAACTTTTGCAGAAATACAATGCCGGCCGTGACACAAAATTATTTACACTTGCATGCCAAGCATATATTTTATATGTAATCTTGCATTTGACAAACATTTTAACATCATATATCAGTAAAGGATGAGCTTTGAATGATTATCAGATAACTTCAGCCTTAAAGGTTGAATATGGAACATGGGAACCAAAGCGACATCTGGTGTGTTGAGGTTGTAGTTGAAATAATAAAGTGCCGTCTGGATGCCAGTTTTGTCGCCGTAACCAGCCAGCAACATGTCGTGCGACGAATCTTACAGGGTAAGGACTGTTTTGTACTTTTACTTTTAAAATACTAAATGAAAAATACTTATAACAAAATACGGGTCAAAGGCAACAGTAAGTTTTTGTACCTGTCCTCTCTGCATCTTATCTCAGTAGCTGAGTGCTGTCCTCCACTCCTCTTGGTGATGTCCTCTATAAAAGTCATAATTCATCACACCTCTAAACTCCCCGTTGAAGCATTACTTTTTAAAAGACAAATGTTCCATATTCAGCCTTTAAATATTCTATGCAATAAATCTAAAAGAAGTTCTAAATCCTATATAAAATTCTCAAAAATTAATTTCAAGTAGTTTTAATAAATCAAAACAGTATTGGTTTATTTCAGAGCCATTTTTTTAATGTGCAGTATCGACCCAAGCTCACAGCAGACCGATAAGCTGTCCGAACTTTACTGATTTCATTGGTTAATCATGTCAGTCTTGCTTATGTTTGTGTTTTATTTTTCTTAATCAGTCCAAAAGGATCAAACATCTTTAGACCTGGAAAAATAATTATCATTTTATTAATAAAACAAAGATTTTAACTTTGATTGATGAAAAATTTCTAATTTATTATTAAAAACATTTGTGATGGAAAAGGAAGAGGTAAACTTACACAATTTCAGGAATATCCTTTTTTAAATGTTTATTTTAAAAAGAAGCATCAAATATAGGTCAGACTCTGCAGTGCTTTGTTGCCTGTAGGTGTTTGTTGTGTCTAGGAAGTGTTTAGCGAAGCGAGGAAGCGTACGGCGGCATGCTGACGTCTTATCAGTGTGCTTCTGCCTCCTGTCTTGATCTTTTCCTGCTGTCGTCCGTTTAACTTTACTGTGAGCTCTGCTTTTATTATCCCCTTAATGTGATGTCTGTGCCCTATCTCTACAAAAATAATTATTCATAAAATATCTGAGAGAGAAAAAATGTCAGTTATTTTTTACCTTTTTCTTGCTGTGGACAGTTTCCAATGTGGTTTTGTTCCCTTTCCAATATTTTTTTGAAACATCGCATGGCTCAATAGCCTTACAGTCTGAGCTCAGATCTGATGTTGCGCGGCTGGAGAAGTTTTTAAAACGTTTTATTGCCTCCAGTTGGTGGGAATTTATTTCAGAAGGCTCTAAATGAGAATAAAACCAGACAGCAGGAATTAAATGTTGCAAAACATGTTGCTGAAGTTCAGATTTATGTTATTTGTGAGTCCAAAAGTGTCTGTGCGTGCATGTGTGCATATATGCATACTCTATACAGTGCCTTGCTAAAGTATTCAGACCTCTTGACGTTACGTTACAACCACAAACTGCGGTGGGTTTTACTGGGATTTTAGGTGACAGACCAACACAAAGTAGAGCGGAATGTGAAGCAGAAAGAAGATGGTTTTCAATGTTTTTCTACAAATATGAAATCTGAATAGTGTGGCGTGCATTTTTCGTTATCTCGAATTACTCCAAGATTACTGGCCTCAGAGGTTTGTTAGAGAGCATTAGAGAACCAACAAGGACAGGTCGAGAGAACGTTCCGAAGAAGTTTAAACCAGGTTCAGGTTATAAAACAACATCCATAACTTTAAATGTTTCTTCAGTTCAATCCAAGGAGGGGAAAGAGTGAAAACCTGGAGAAGGTACTCTGGACCAAAATTGTACTTTTTTGTCCCACCATGACAAAACTGTATAATAAAGGATTCCTGCATTCTCTAATAGTTTGAAAAAGTATAGAATAAAAAAGCATATTCATATTCCATCATTTAAGATATAAAATGTATTTCTGGGGAAAAACTAAGTTAAATGTATTATATAAAAATATGATTTAGGTTACTTCTGAGCTTTTTGATAATCATTGTTTTTAGTTTTTTAGTTTGCTCCACTAAAGTTGAGTTTTTGTCCATCTGACGGTGAACGTTCATGTTGGTTTAAAACTAGTACCAGATAAACAAAAACTCATTTAAATTTCACAAAACACAATTTTCAAAGCGTTTTTACATATGAGACCCTTCTATCTGTTGGTTTTAAACCAATCCCAAGGTTCCTCACCTGGGTGTAAAATAATATTTCTTAGTATTTCTATCCAGATGGCAAAATAAACTATGTGAAAGCGCCCTGTACATCCCTGCTGAATCTGGAAGCCATTATTGTTTTATGATGTATATAAAAAGGTTAATAATTTGTAATTAATTGGCCATAATATCATACAAAAATGATTAGCAATCCAGAAGATTGAGAAGCCCAGCAATGAAAAAGTAACTCTGCACGTCATATATACCATAATGATGGAAGAATCATGCTGGCAGGAAGCTGGTTAGAGTTGATGGGAAGATAGTTGGAGCTAAATCCGCGACAAGACTAGAAGAAAACCTGTCAGACGCTGCAGAAGACTTGAGACAGGGTGAAGGTTCGCCTTCCTGCCTGACTATAACCTGAAACACTCAGCCAGAGCTACAAGGCTTTAGATCAAAGGACATCCATGTATTGGAAAGGACTTGCTAAAGTCCAGAACTATATCGACCTGAAAATTCTGGGCAAAAAAAAATGTTTACAATCTTATTGAGCTTGAAATGTTGCGCAAAAAAAGAAGAAAACACAAAAAAATCTAATCTCTAGATGTGCAGTTAAACGTTTCAGCTGTAACTGCATTAAAAGGTGGTTTTACAAATTAATGATTTCAGGACTTTAGTCAATACAAAAAGCACTTTTCTCAAATTATGATTTCATCTATTAATTGAAAAAATATTTCCAAACCTTTCCAAAAAAATATTTACCCCCTCAGCCTATCCACTGGTGTTTCCCCCCCTTGGCATGCCTTCTTAAAGGAGACGTATTATGACTATTTTTTCACTATTTAAAATAGGTCTATGAGTTTCCGAAAACATGTTTCTAAAGTTGTTTGTTGGAAATAGCTTGTAGGAAACGATTGTTACCAACCTGCATTTCCCTCCTTTTCAGCCCCTTTCAGACAATCTTTGCTCACACCCACCACTCACATAGTGACTGTTTCCATTATGTGAGAAAGTTACGGGCTGCAGTAGTAGAAGAAAAAAAGTTCTAACATACATGTTTGAACCACAATCTGCTCTCATAGGAGAGGAATCTCCTGAGAACTCGATACTCAGAGAATTCAGCGAGATACTTCTAAATAGTATGAATTAGTTAAAATAATATATTTAACTGCTTACCTGGCACTCAGATGTCTTCCTCCAAATGTTTGGATCTCTTCCTGAGACTCTGAAGACTCCAGCTCTCTGGCACAGCAGAAGCCACGCTCTTTGAGCTCTTTTCGGCGGTACGTCTTCAGTCTTCCCCAGAGTTGGAGGACCTCCGTTCGGCAGCATGTCTCCCGACTTTTGCCTACAGATTGAGTAGCCCTGTGCAGCATCACGTCCTCGGTCTTCCCCGCGCTTACCGCCAGCATCTTACCATCAAGAACAATAACGACAACAAACAATAACGCCTCAAATCCCAGGAAAAGTGATTTTTTTTCATAATATGTCTCCTTTAAATTTAGGGACATTTGCAGGGGGCAATTGATTTTCTACAGATCTGTGTGCCAACCATACTTTTCAGATTTATTTTTCATTTACTTAAAAAAATTAAAGATCATATATTATGTTTTTTCTTCAATTTAATAAAATAAATGGAAGTTTGTGGCTGTAGTATAGCAGAGATGTGAAGAAGTTCTCAGGGTGTGAATACTTTTTCAAGGCGGTATGTATGTTGCCTTCTGATGCGTGTGCTCGAGCATGTCTGATCCGTGCGCGTGCACATACTGTACATGCGCTGGCGTGTTCTTCCCTTTCAGCCCTCACGCGGTCCCGGATCGTTTGCGTCTCCGGGTGAATCGGATCAGCCTGCAGGAGTACGACCGGCTGCAGTACGACAAGGAGCGGCTGCGGGACATCTGTAGGGCTCGCTCCGTTTCCTTCAAATCAAAAAGATTAAGGCAAATGCGTGTCGTTGTTCTGCCACAAATAAGAAACAAAATTGTCTGAAAAAGGTTTCTGATGTTTCTTCCAGCAATCCCAGTCGGCATCGTGGTTGTGAGGGGCGACTGTGACCTGGAGACCTGCAGACTTTACATCGACAGATTGCAAGAGGCAAGTTTTATTCTTCATCATCGCCGTCTGCTCGTCGTTGAGTTGTCTGCACTTCTGTTGCTTCCTCTGACCTCCTCGGTGACCTCAGAGTACAGAGCTGCTTTTTGAGCTGTTTGTCTCTTCAACCGCTTGTTAACCTTCAAACCTGTCTGCTGTGCCTGCTAGGATTTACACCAGGCGCCATCTACTGGCCACAGAGTGCACTATCAGGTACTTGACTTAGAAAGACAGAGGGAATAGAAATTTTTGGTCTTTAGACATAGATTTGTTTAGACGAAGGGTTCAAGGGATTTTTCTTTTGAGAAAAAACTTTATAATAAGGAATGACTTTCCCACAAAACATCTACAGACTGACATCCTTGTTCGTTAAGATGCTGTACATATAGAGAGTTTCTACACAGTTTGGGAAAGGGTACATTTGTATTTGCTTTCCAGATAACTACGGAAAAAGAAACGAAGATTATAGAAAAAATACTTGTATTTACAAACATTTTTCCGTATCACATTGCCTTAATGCTGTCCTTCCATCTTTCTTATTTCTTTTTTTAAAAATCCTTTCTTCCTTGTGTCATTCTGTACCATCTTCATCCCTTCCCATCTGTCTTCCTTTCCTTTATTGTGTCCTTCTTACCTTATTTCTATCCTTGCTTCCTTTGGTGCTTTTTCTGTTTTCTTTCTTTCTGTCTGTCTTTCTTTCTTTCTTAATTAATTTATTTGTTTTCCGCTTCTTGTCTTTTGTATTTCAAAATAAGCGTGTAGAACTTGGTAATCTTTACAAAGAAATTACATTTCTTTTTTCCAGTCACTTTGTTACCATTTTCATAAACTTTTTTCACAACTCTAGACACAAAACTCACAATCAGTGATCAAAATGCACTTTTTGAAAAACTCAACGCTTTTTTTCAGTCGCTTAGATACAACATTACACATAAAACTTCCCACAAAAATCACCTGCTCAATATGACACAACATAACATCAAAGTACTACTATTTCAAATACATTACATTTCAAATGAGTGTCTATTCCTTTCCTTACAATAATCTGTCAAATGATAGAACTGCTCGAAACAATAACTGTTGTATTCCTCTCAGTGCACAGTTGAATGGAAACAGGCAAACAATTAGACTACAACATCCAAGGATGTAGCCTAATATTTTATCATAATGTATTTCATAGCTAATTATTTCTGCTTTGATTCAAATACACCCATGTTGTGATTGTACTGTAGTGTTTTGCTTCAGTATATTACAAACCTTATTCAGTGATGCCTGTGTCTGTAGTATTCCCTCTACTGCTGCAGTGATTTAACAGAGATGTATTTACTGTGCATGTAGTACCATAACGAACCCGGTATCACGTATTTTGTTGCACAATATTTAATGATTGTAGGAACAATGTTACAGTGAAACTATAGGTTGCTTGTTTTTCAGTGGTCTATAGTTATGTTTCACAGTAAAATAGTTTTTGTGCAAATGCACATTAGTTTTACAAGTGATAACTGTTTTGAGTTTTGTGTCTAGAGTTGTGAAAAATGACATCAAACTTCTGAAAATAGTAGCAAAGCGATTGAAAAAGGAATCCTGTGCTGAGACAGGCATATTTCTCTTTGTTGCTTTTTAGGGCTTATTATCTATGTTTAATGTGACAATTCAAAGTTAAATGTTAAAGGTTTTTTATTTTATTTATTTTATTTGTTTTTTATATATCTGCAGGATGAAATCAGAGGTGTTCCCATAACCAGTTCAACCAGTAGGCTGTCTCCTAACTGGAGCTTCCTGGATTGTAAGTTACACAAATACCTCATATAAAGCCAGAAGTTGCACCAAAATTGAGTACATTTATTTGCAAACACTGTAGTTACTGTAGGAACTTCTAATGACTTTTTGTTTCATTGGTGTATTAATATAAAGCTACACAGAGGCTAATTTCTCTTATGTAAATTTAACAATGGCTCTAAAATATGAGTATTATACACATTTTTACCAGAGGTATGAATAATCTTTTTAATACGCTTGATTCAAACCCGCTCGGCTGTTTTTTTTATACAGTCTTACAGGCTCTAATTAGTGAGAAATCTGTTTTGCATATCTTCTCATTTCAGCTACATCAGCCGACCGCTTCTATCGCATAGACAAGGCTCAGGTAAGGGACGACCTCCGGACCTTACTAAGCCTGATGAGTCCAGCTTCCTTATTTCTCTCCGGTTGTTTTCTGCAGGAGCATCTTCACTTCGTGACAGAAATATGTCAGGACGAGGTCTTCATCCTGGACCACGAAGGACCATTGGCGAGCCAGGGGTCAGCAGCTGGGATGCCCGATTTGGTGGTTGAACCTACTGCAGGGTAAGACCGAAAATAGCAACAATTTATTTAGAAATAATTTCATTTTAATCAGCCGGGGATCTTTAAGATTTACTTTATAATCATATCACTGCCGCAATGTTTTTCAGCTCTGATCTGTTAATAAAAAAAGCATTTCAATGAATAAGTAGGGTTCTCACAGTTTAGCCATTTTTTAATCCAGAAAGGCTAAAATTGGGTACAATAAGATGCATGTTTTAACCTTAACCAAGAGGTCAGTGTGATGTTATGAAGCCTGATTAAAAAAATTAAAACGTAACCTAAAACTGTGTAGTCGGAGGGTGTTTAAGTTGTTTGCAGTTACCGCTGTATACAACCAGATGTCCCTAGAGGACATTTCAGAAAAGACAATAATTTTAAAGGGGGAGTGGCATGTTCTTCTCAGGCTGACAGAGCAATATTAACCCTATATGGTATGGAATGCCGAATTTTCCAAAATTAAATAAATAAACTTTTATAAAGAAACGTTTCATTAAGGTATGCATCTTACTTTGACATGCAGATGTCAGAGACAAGAAAAATATTAATAAAAAAAGCTATTTTGATTCGGTAAAGAATCATCTTAACATACTCCCACCATCTCACCTCATTTTGGCAGCCAAAGAAATTTGCTAAGTTGGTTTGGACTCATAATTCGGTTCAGAAATGCTTTATTTATCCCAAAGGGAAACTAAGTATTGTTGTAACTCCTATCCTCCAGTAATCTTTTGACTCATTGTGGATGATGATGCTGTGGACCGGAAGGCAAGGCAATTTTATTTGTGTAGCACATTTTAGACAACAAGTTAATTCAAGGTGCTTTACATGAAAGTAAAAACAGCAATAAAGCATAAAACCCACACAAAACATATGATCTATAAAAAAACATTACTCAAAGGCAGCTCTAAACAGATGAATTTTTAGCCTTGAACTTTAAGAACTCAGACATTTTGCAGCTTTGCAGTGCTTCAAAGTCCGGTTCTAAGAGGTAGTTTACACAATGACGTTTTTCAGCACAATAGAGGTTTTTCTCTGCAATTCGGCCTCTCCTTCACGCGATAAATGGCAGTCCGTGGGGCGAATCCTGACAACACTGGCTGATTCGTTGTCATGCAAACCTAAGGCCGGGGTCTTTTGAAAAAGACAACGTCACTGCCAGCTCTTCGCGCATTTAGGACTTGCGCACTCCGCCATTCTTCAACTATTTTCTGGATGATGAGGAAGAAACCAGGGAAAACCGTAGAACACTGCATACACAGCCATCTAAAGGCAAGCATATTTACTATATAGTTTTCAACACCCTGTCATGTAAACGCAGTGTTGTTTTCACCCGCGTATTCAAACCAAAAAAGGCAATGTTGCCGTGTAAACTGCCCCTAAGTTCTTGGGATGATCAGTAGACTGGGTTTTAGAGGACCTGAATGGTCTGGGGTGACTGCTATAGTGACAACAGGTCTTCAACATACTTTGGCGTTTGACTATTTAATGATTTATAAACTTATAGGAGTATTTTAAAGTCTATTCTCTGAGCTACAGGGAGCCAGTGTAATGACTTTAGAACTGATGTGTTCTAGTTTCCTGGTTTTAGTGAGGACGCGAGCAGCAGCGTTCTGGATCAGCTGCAACTGTCTGATTAACTTTTTAAGCAGACCTGTGAGGACGCTGTTGCAGTAATCGAGGCGACTAACTATAAATGCATGGATTTTTAGAGGTCCTGTTGCCACTTTAGTCCTTTAATCCTTGAAATGTTCCTCAGGTGATAGAAGGCTGACCTTGTTACGGCCTTTATGCGACCTTGGAGGTTCATGTCTGAGTAAATTACTTTACCTAGATTTATGAGATTGAGAGAACATGTAGATATCAAATAGGAGAGGCCCCAGGATGGAGCCCTGGGGGACCATGCTGGGGCCTGGAAGGTTCTCCAATAGCAGTCTTGCGTTTGCTACTTGTCTTTAAATCGTTGGCTGGCTGTATGGGTAGAAAGCCAGGCAGGGAGACGTTGGAGTAGGGGATATGGTCCTTGTATTATGATCTATGGTGGAGATGGTTTGAACTTCCTCCATCTGTCTGCTCTTTCGTCATGCTTTTCATCTATGAAGCCTAATTTTCAACTCTTGCGATTTGGGATTGTAGTATGGGTAATATTTTAGGAATAAATGGGTGTTGCTGCTTGGCAACATTTAATAAAATAGTATTTTGTTTTTTTACGTTTCTTCATAGGGCTCCTCTGACTCCTGATGAACAAGGTAACCGTCTAAGCACACATTACATTGCATGACCTTAAATTTAGAATAGTTGGCATCTAGTTGAGGATATCATTTAGAAAAGTTTTGTAGAGATCTCATATCTGCACCCTTCAGATGAGTAAAGAACATTACCCATTTTTCCTGAGAAATCATATTGAAATAAGATAATATGCTAACTTACACAGCAAACATGCTAGTTTTATGGTGTAACATATATACTGTAGTAGCTAGGTAGGTTGTACAATAAACACCATCTACATTTAATATAGTGCTAAAGTAAATAACTTATTGTACTGAATTGATGCCATTTTTTTGTTATTCTGCTTCTTGCAAATTAACATTTGTAGCCTCAGCCTATTAGCAACCCTGGATGCCAGTTGCTTTAAAAGATAAATGCCTGGAGCTCCTCTGGTTGCCAAGCCTGCAAGAAAACTTTTTAACAGCAAAGTTTGACTTTCTTTTAAATTTTTTTGCCCTTCATTAACTCATCATTCACAGCTGACTGATAGCCCACTGCATTAAAACTGTTTAGGGATCATTTATTGAACCGTGATGCACATTAGTGCCAGAATCCAGTTGTCAGAAAACTCTCTCCTCAGTCTGCAGGTTTTGAGACGTGCCTGGGCTTGTCCCAATAAAAAAGGACACCATGGAGCAAAGTTTACATGTTTACATTCAGGAATTCCCTGAACGTCCCAGACATACCTAGCCCATTACTGCTAAAGGTTTCCCTCCCTATTGTTTTGAATTGCTTTCAGTTTCAGTTTATAAAGACCGAAGGATATTTCTCCACACAAATTTTGTTTGTTCATAATGATTTCAGCTCCAAAAACCAGTTGAAGACTAAATATCTGATTTATTTTTTTCTCTCATAATTTTGTAATGCAATTGTGCATAAACATCTAAATGACATAGTTCCACCTCCAGGTGGATGATGATCATTCAGCTTCTCTAGAACCGTTGTTAATGTGCTGTTGACTTCAGTTTGTTAGCAAGAAAAACACATTTATCTGTCGGAGAGGCAGTCAATCAGGGGTTTATTTGTAAGCCAATGAGACAACAATCTGTCTAGACTTTTCAGCAACAGTTTCTTTGAAACATGCAGATTGTTTTTTACAGAGTCTCTAGGGAAATTCTCCAGGAATCTTTGTATCACAAGGTGAGATCCTGTGTAGTGATTTCCTTGTATGTGTTTGTGTTTTGTTGCAGCTCTACTGACTGCTGCCAGTACAGGGGATCTTCTACTGGTAGGGTAATTTCCAAGAGAAAAACAACCCATGATGTCCACAAACAAACAAAAAATCTAAAACCAGTTTGGCCTGTTTGTTTATGTCTGCTGGAACATTGTTATATGAATGAACCACGTGTTCTCTAGAAATGATTTATTTATTACATCAGGTGTTACATTTCAAACAGCGTCTGCTGATGCAGTATTGGCTGTTTTTTTATTACTTTATTATTAAAATTTGAAAATAAATAATCTTATACTATTTAAAAAAACTGCCCACAGGTATTGAAATCAAGACAATTTAAAGTCTCTAACCTGAACATCTGACTATAAAGTGTGTTTCAAACAGAACCCCATGAAAACTTGGGTTTCGGTTGTTTGGGTTCCAGCTGTCGACTCGACTTTTAGGTCCACAATCTGAGGATTTTGGTCGGTCTTTAGGAGGACTATCCCAGGCCTGTTATTTTATCCTGCGTCTTCAATTCAAAAAGCATGTGTATTTGGAGTCATTGTCCTGGTGGAAAAAAGAAGGTATTTAATTTGTCCACCTTACACATTTCGTCAATAGTGTAGATCCTAGTCTTACCCTTCAAAATCAGAGTTTCTTCACCTTCCTGCCAACACCTCACAGTTGTTCTCGTCACAGGTTTCTTCAAGAAAAAAAGATTTTCAAATGCCTTGCCAAGAACAGGTCATGCAGAGGAGGTTGCATAAACCAATACGTACTTTTATGTTCCCTAGGAAATGTGAAAAAGGAGAGAGTTATGGTTTAAATCTCCATATATTGTGTCTGTAGCTGTGGAACAACTAAGCTAATGACATCTCATGTGGATTTGGCATCCATAATATAGCACTGGTGAGCTGCTTTGGTGCGTAATATTAACAAAAACAGCTAACAGTCGCCTATCTGGTCTGTAGAGATGAAGTTTTACAGTTATTTGCCCTATAATTATACCCTCTGTTGTCTAGCAATCCAGCAAACACACTTCTTTTTATTGTGACCAGATAGATCGATCTTTGTCTTGCCTGACCATAAAACTTTTCTCTGGAACGTATTTGGTAAGGAGGGGTATTGGCAAGAATCCAGTGACACAATATGTATCACCAGGTGACGATACAATATATTGCGATATATCACAATACTATGCGTGAGACTATATATTTTAATTTTTAAAACTGATTTTAACTTTAGAAAAACTGTCAAAGCCTTCTAAACATTTTAACCTGTTCCATATATAACATGTCCAGTTTTATTACTAGATCTCGTACTAAATCCACAATCTTGATCCACTGGAACAAAGGTGTAAACAGGCACCAACGTCAATTTAATTTTACCCTAAAAAGTACTGTAACCATTAATGGTTCCATTCAATTTCTAAAAAAAGAAAATTAAGCTAACATTTGATGCATTGCTATTGAATACAATATTTATGACATGAAATATTGCAATGTATTGGCGTATCAATATTTTCTTACATCGCTGGTATTCGGCGTGTCCATGTGGTCAGCTTTACATTTTAATCAATACTAAATAGTGTTGGTTTTGAACTGGCTTTGATTTGAACAGCAGCCAAGATTAATAATAATTTTTCATTAAAGACATTTTTGAATTAACCTAAAAGTTCTCGTATTTTCTTGTGTGGTTTCTTCCCAGCTGATAGATAGTGTACGTCGAGGAATCAGCTTGTTGGTGAGAGACTCCGCAGGTTGTTCTGCATTACACCTAGCTGCCCAGAACGGACACACAGATCTGGTCAGCTTCATACTGCAGCAAGGTGAGAAACTGGAAAGTATTCCAAGACATTGGATGAATAATGTAGATAATTTTTATGCTAATGTGGGTACAAGTCGCAACAGTAATGCAAGCATCTCATCAGGACACTCAATTTGGTTACAATTGGTTTACTGGAGAAAAACTAAACTAAGACTACCAGAGATTCTTTCGGCAGCAAGTTAACTAAACCTCAAAAACATATATGAAAGCCTTCAGTTGTAAATATGTTTTTACTCGCATCAAATTTACTTCCATGAACCTTGATTCTCTCCGCTTTCATAAAAGATTAAAGCCCCACTTTTTACCTCTAGCATCTACTTAACAGTTTAAACATTTCTGGATAACAGCAAATTTGAAAAAACTAATAAGAACACAAAGTCAGTCATAACCCTCCTTTGCTTTGGCACCAAATCTCTTTTTTTTTTCTGCTGCTTTCATGGAAATCCTACTAAAGGCTGATGTGATATTGTGCCAAAGTCCAGAACTAATCCCTACTCTACTAAGTCCTTTATTCCCTCTTTTATCAGCCTTTTTAATATGGACATATTAGAAGTTTTTTATTATTATTGTTGCTGTTTGTTGTGTGGGTTTGATTGTCTGGTGTGGTAGATCTGGGCCTCTATCGCTCTGGTACTTGGAGCCTGCTCCTGTAGGCCAGCCCTCTCTAGCCATTGGTAGGATTTATTGTGATCAGCCACTTCAATTATGTTCCGATGGTACATCCCATGTAGAGGCTTTTCCTCCCATGATCCTCCTCCAGCACCTCTTCATCTTGCCATTGTCTCAGGCATTCACTGAGTATGTCCTCCGTTAAAGCCTTGTACTAGATGTACTCATGGAGCTTCGATGTTTCATCCTGGATAGTGGCTCTCACACTCTTTAGTCCTCGGCCTCCTTCCTTACGGACCAGCAACCTACTATTTCTGTACTGCTGATACATGGTTTGTGCGGACACCTTGGTTTATTTATTGTCTTTGTAAAAAATGGAATCAATAAAGCCTATTTCAGTTGCTAAATCTCCAGGCTTTAGACAGAGCCAAAAACAACACAGCTGCGTCCACTAAGCAAATCTTTCCAGCCGAGTATATAAAAAAGCCGTGGTTGTTGTTTGCGCCCGTTTACTGAACATTCAGAGGTAAGCCGCTCTGCCAGCAGGGGCGGTGCAGAGACCTCTAGTACTCAACTTTCAACTAGTGATGTCACTAGTTGAACACTCAGTCGATTTCTAGGAGATGGAGGGGCAGCTGCTCAGAGAGCAGAATTCAGGAGGATTACTCAGACAGGCGTGAGTTAAGCTAAAAACCACTCTGGTGGGTTTTTTATGAGAAAATTGCATTAACATGTGGTTGAAAAGTCATGTTACATGATATAGGCCCTTTAAGAAATAACTCAAGTATTACATAGTTAGGTTGAACCAGTCATAAATGGACGAAACAACAAGATATTTTATGTCTATATTACATTTTTGTTAAAACTTTAGAGTTTTATGTTAAAACAAGATAAATTCCATCCATCCATCCATTTTCTGAACCGCTTAGTCCTCCAGGGGTCGCGGGGGGGCTGGTGCCTATCTCCAGCTGTCAATGGGCGAGAGGCGGGGTACAGCCTGGACAGGTCGCCAGTCCATCACAGTTAAAACAAGATAAATTATATCTGCATTATATTTTATTTAAAATTTTGACTTTATGTTAAAACATTAAATTTAAACTTGAAACATTTTTTTTTTATTTCTCTTCAGGTTCAAAAGTTCTCCTGGATCTAACTGAAAGAGAGAAGTAAGTTGAAAAATATGTAATTTCTTCATGTTATGTTTTCATTATGAAGAGTTAACATAGCTGAAGTCAAGCAACTTGAGTAAAAAACAAAAATTGTAGCTGATCCATATGAGCTTTATGATTGTTTAAAAAAATTTATGAATTCACAACACCGCTATACTATTTGTGTACTGCTGATACATGTTTTTGTGAGTGTGTGTATGTGTTTTACATCACTGTGGTTGATATGTTAGGGTCATCATCTATCAGACCACAGAGTTATATATTTAGAAAAGCCTTCCTGTGTGTCTGCAGGGGGGAAACCGCTTTGCACAAAGCCGCCTTGGAGAAGCAGCACACAGTGTGTCGACTGTTGGTGGAGGCCGGTGCTTCGCTGGAAAAGACAAACTTCCAGGTAACCAACAGTTGCCATTGTTGAAACAAAAAACAAGAACCAGGCTCAGTTTTTAAGTCCAGCTGAACCCTTTCAGATCAACTAGACATGTAAATTATTTCCTGAGAAGGTGTTTTGGGTGTGTCGCCTTTAGTTCATCCTTACTTTCACTTTCCTGCAGTATTTCATTTAATGGATGGCAACTCTGAATACAATTATTTAGAAAAACACATGGAATCCAGCTGACATTTTGAAGCATATTCAACCTGTGCAGCTGCATTTAAAGTCAGGAACAGATGCTACTTTTTTATTTAGGTCATGAAAGCACCGCAACGCTTTGTGTTGCAGTTTTTGTATGAAAACAGCTTTGTAATTAAAGTTTGCTTTGGTTTATTTCAGTCTTGAATTCACAAATTCATGGCCTAGTTTCTAAGCATCACTTCTGGACAGGATGTTTCTCATTTTAGCAATATTCCGTAGATGAAAAAAGGAAATATTAGAAACCTTTTTTAGATGGGATTTGTTTGTAATTTCTTGGTCAATAATACCACCTATGTTCTTTAGTTTATTTCCGTAGGCCAATTTCATGCCATCCAGATGGGGGGGGTGGGGATTAACTAGCAGTCTAGTTTATTCTTTTAATAATTTTGTTGTCTTGAAATTGTACTTTTAACACCTGATAATGGAAAGAAAATGGCACCACATCAAATCTACCAAAACATGGCTGTCCAACTCAAATCATGGAGTAGGTAACTAGAGCATTAGACGCTGCAGCAGATTCCTAATTCTGACAGTCAGTAAATAGAAATAAACATGGTCATATTAATTGGCAAAAAACTTAAAAACATTTATGCAGATTTTATTAGGGATGCAACAATACCACTTTTTTTAAAACTGGTACGATACCAATATTTAGATCTGAGTACTTGCCAATACCAACTACCAATGCCGATACTTCTACCACACAAAAAAATGCATTGAATTGGAAGACAGGTTTTATTTTTTTTCTCTGCTTACAATAAATTATGGTGAATTAGATAAAAAATAACAATGACCACAAAACTAACATTTCAAGTGAAAAATAAAAAAATTCAGTGGAACTATTGCGTTTATTGATTCATCTTTACACCAGGGGAAGACGCCGGCAGACCAAGCAGCTAGTGACTTTGAGCTGGCGACCTTCCTGAGCTCCCAGCGGCAGACATCCTCCAGCACCAACGAAGACCTGGAGACAGCTGTCTGAGGCGCTAACTCGTTCGTGAGCTCTCTCTCTGGACTCTGGACTCTGCACAGTCCTGGAGCAGAGAGTACATAACTAGGTGGGAAGCAACAAACCTGTGCTGGATTTAACTCTGCAGGTACAGAGAGGAACTGAAAAGGAGCTGCCTCTGTACGCAGCAGCATTTCTGCAGAGATTTTAACGCTCAACTATTTATTTATATTTATTTATTCTATTTATTGGTTGTGATGGTTGATTGACTTTGAACAATTGCAAGTGCAATTCGTCTTGTAATGGAGTTGTTTTGGTCATATTTTACAATTGTATTAAGTCTTCAAAATGGTCAGAATTGAGATCAAAACAGTATATTTATCCCATAAAACCTGTGTGCCAAAGACATTACATTGTTGTGGTGTCATATCTAATCCAAATATACCACCGTTTCATGAATCCTGTGTGGATTTCCAGGGCGTGTTCACAAACTTGTCGGTCACATGCTCCTGTATTTAGCGTCTGTGAGTCACCAAAGTTTCACAGCTCATCACAAAAGTACAGAAACCAAACAGATTTCCTTTACCTCTCCCAAGCAAGGGTTTCCAGGAAACTATCAGTCAGGAAGGTTCTGGTGTTGTTGAGGTTTTATTGAGACAAAAGCGGCCTGAAGGACTTCCAAGCCTTCGCCTTAGGGATCTAGAACTTCCCTTTCCTTTAAATGAGTCAAAATGGCAATCTTGGTAACTTCCAGATGGAACCGCTGAGCTGGGTTTTGAATAAGAATATTGTGGAGGCTTGTTTGATGTGGAAAACGGATTCCAACACATCTTTTATGAAGCAGAATAAATAAATAAAAAACAATGAATGTAGCTCAGCTGTAACATTTCACTTGGTTGAATTTTCCCTTTCAGTGAATTCCCTTCATGTATTGGTGCAGTTCGTCTGGTCTGAAGTTAACCATCATAAACATGTCTAAACCTGTAGATTTTACTTCTGGTTGTAAAACGAACACATTGATCATTAGCTTTTTAACCCAACACTGTAAATTGTCTCTAAACGGAGCTCTTCTGTGACGTTCTAAACAGGAACCTTCCATGCTTACAGGCAAACCTGATTAAATACCTAAAGAGCCTTAACAGACATTCAGATTTTATTGCAGCAGCTTTTATTGTACTGGGAAAAATAATAGTAAATTTCTTAATTCTCACTTGAACAAAAAAACTACTAAATCTTCATACTCTCCTATCTTCGATTTACCCCGTCACTTTTTTTTGAAGGATTTGGGTCTGCAGATATAAAATAAAGCTGATTTTTTCTTAATTTATCAATTTCTTTGTTGATGCAGCCATAAGTTTGGATTTTTATGTTTCCTAATAGACCCAACAATTAGTTTTCAGTTTGTTAGCAGCAAATCCTCCTGATATATTCAACAATTTTTGTTCTTGGGTCATTTAGGAGAAAAACACCGGCAACAAACCAGATCTATTGCTGTACTAAACAATAGACATAAGCTGTTTTTCTCAAATATTCATCCTTTTTTATGGTTGGAGTTGACACAAAGGAAAATGATTTCCCAACAACTGGCTGACATATCCATGGTGTCTATTGGTGACTTCTAGGTTCTAGGTCCTTCCCAATTTGAGGAGTTGCTAAACTAAATGGGCCTTTGTGTTGAGTCATACTTATATCCCGAAACAGGAAGTCCTAAATAAATGTGTTTAAATTTCAAGCTGTGTTTTTAAATTGCTTTAGAGTGCAAATATGCTACTGCAATGAAAGAAAATATGTATGTTTTTTTATTTTTTTATTTAACATCTGTACTAGAGGGTGACACGGGAATCAATTGTCGCTCCCATCACGTCCCGATCACGTGACAGCCACCCCCCCAAAAAAATCTTGTCCCGAAAAAATCCCGAGATAAAGTCTCCCGACCCGAATCCCGTAGATTAATAATTTATCTCCTATGGCGCTCGCTCCCCCCGCCCCCCTTTAAACCATAGCCTAGCACAGTATCAAAGTTCATCTATTTAGCTTTATCCACCGTCTTTAACCACCTTGGCCACCTTACCACGTCATGAATGGACTCGATTCGTCTGACTACCAAACTATTAAGATACACGCATTATCAGTCGGATATCATATGCTTACCAGTTTATCCAGGTGGTGTAGCAACAACGTAGCAGTTTCAGTTTTGGTCCGTGCCATGTAGTAGACCCGATGGAATGGCATTTTGCAGCGGAGTTAATAACCACACACATTGGCACCGCATCGCAGCGTCATTTTTTAAAGCTAATTCTCTGATATCTGACAAGATAAATGTGAAAACAAAAATTATAATTTCCGGTTTCCCGTCCGATACCGTGGATTATTTCCTGTCCCGTCCCGATCACGTTACCAACAGTGAAGTTGACTCCCGTCCCGCGGGAATCCTGCAGGAATTTTGTGACCCGTGGGAATCCCGAAAAATTGTCACTCTCTAATCTATACCAAGGGTGTCTAATGCAAATTAGAGCCTTAATTTTTGGACCAAATTTCGCACTTTTTTGCCTGTAATGTAAATATCCTAAAGATTTGCTTGTTTTTTAACACCTTTTTTAAAAGCTTAATTATATGAGCAAATTTGTTTTAACAGAACACATTCCTGGGGTTCCGTCAAGATCACTAGATTCTGATCAAATTATCATTGATTTATTCACCAGTATCAATGATCTTTGTTAATGAGACCTGAAAAGGCAGTTGCCCCTGACTCAGAAAGGCTTTTCCCATTAAATCGATAGAAACATTTAGAGGGGAAATATGACTCAGAACATTTATTCGTGGTGTACAACGTGTCCTGACAGCTACAGATTCATTTGTATGTTCATCCTTCACAAGCAAAGTATGTTTGCAGCATTTTCACCCTACCCACCTCCAAAATCTGAGCCGTGTTCAATAAAATGAGTCAATGACGTATTTATTTTTTGGCGTTGCTCTGTTGTTTACATTCATGTTTTAACATAGTCAATCATTTAGCACCAAGGAGTATTGAATGTGCAGTGTTTCTTCAGTTTGAGTTTGATAATTTCCTTTGTATTTTAGAACACTCAAGCAGCTCTACGGTGTCTCCTTGTGAGGCAAAAAGTTGTAAAGTTTTCCAAGGTATAATTTGGATATGTTTAGGAAGCTCCATGCAGGCATTGTTGAAGTTATGAATACTTTAATATCCAGATTTGCATTTAGGCTATGCCTATTTTTTATGAATTGGCTTCTGGGTTAAACTGAAGGTATTTTCTTTATTCAGAAGTTTAAATATTGTATCAGTACCCTGTTTTAATGAATTAGACCGCCCTCCACATGTATTGGCACCCCCCGGTAAAAAGGCTTTTAATTGCAGCAGCATAGACCGACATTTTAGTTTTGTTCAGTAATATTTGACACGATTGGAGCATAAAGATATGGATGTTTTGTAAAACAAATCTGCCAAACCGATGGGAACGAGGAGCTTTTCCAAGTCCTTGTCCTGTGTTTTACATCAGACTCACCTCAGGAGTTTGTTGCTGAAAAACTCAATTTTAATCTTATTAAAGTGAAGTAGTGGAGATCCAATTAAAGTTTAGCAAAATCTGCATATTTGTGATGGTAGGACAGAAAAGTCTTTTTTTGCTGGCACACCTCTCCAACAGCCAGTTAGGATGTAAACAGTTTATAAAAGATGTTTTAAACATCTTAGATCAAACTAGATTCGTACAAATATGGATCACTAGTTATTTTTCTGAGTTCATTTTCTGGCTCCTGACTTTAATTGAATGTTTTCCTGTGTCTCCCATTTTGAGGAGTACCGGTAGTTAAGAGAAAAGGCACTTTGACACATTTATTTCCAAAGCAAACGGAAAGCGATGTACTACTTTAAAAAAAATTATAAATGTTCTCAAATTAAAGATTTGACTTTTCTGTTTCGCTATCTTGTAAAGATATGTTTTAGGCTTGTTACAAGCCTTAATTAGGGAAGTCAATAAGTGTGAAGGGCGCTATAAAAATATAGATTGAATCAGCTGTGAAGTGGGGCTTTTGGTGGGTTTTACCCTTCTCATGCAACTGCGGTCTGAGGATGAATTATCTGCAGCTACAGTTTTAATCTATGTCACGTTATTTAAAAACTATTGAAACTAACTATTACAAGCCTATAATATCAACAGCAGTTTGATTTAGGATGATAATTCTAAATTAGACTCTTTAGTCTTCCTTCTAAATGTAGATTGTGTAACTTTTGCAAAGTACAGGACTTCTGCAATGGCTACAAGTGTTTGGTATCCTTTTGGGATATCAGAAAAATATAAAGTTTGTGTAAAAGAAATACTTGTAATGGTTTTTATGTGAATGATAATCACATATTTCTGAGAGGTGACTGTGTTAAAAGGTCAGCCCTGTTCTGAATGACACAAACAAACTTATCAGATTTCCCATAACTTTGTATTAAGCTGTCTCATCAGAGGTGGTTGTGCATGACATTTTTTTTACTCTTTTGGGTTCGTTTTCTGGTTAATTATATAAAACATTGCATTATTGTTGTTTCAACTATTAAATTATTCTAGTTTTGAAAAAATAATGCCTGGGTTTTATTCAAATTTTGGCATGTTTTGCAGTTTTTTGTTCCGCTTTTATGTTTCATTTTCCTGCTGCTGATGAGAATGAGATTACTTAATTTTTTAATTTTTTTTTTACTGTGATGCTTCTTATTTTCGTTTCTGACATCAATTACTGTTTGATGCAGGAAGTTACTCAGACGGAGCTCCACAGTTCTTGATTTCTGTTTTTGTAGTTCCCCAACAGAAAGGAACTGACTA
The DNA here is from genome assembly GCA_028564705.1 of Apricaphanius iberus. Classification (NCBI taxonomy): domain Eukaryota; kingdom Metazoa; phylum Chordata; class Actinopteri; order Cyprinodontiformes; family Aphaniidae; genus Apricaphanius; species Apricaphanius iberus. The sequence continues at coordinate 1,365,693 of JAPXFQ010002912.1, forward strand.
AACCACACATGTATTGGAGTAATGTGGTTTAGTATGTGTACAGTATATATGTAAAGATCGTCATTACAGTACAAAGTCCATATTTTGTCAAATAAAGTACATCAAATTAATCTCAAGCTCACCAATTTGTAAAAAACGTAGCTTTTGCTAATGGTACTAACGTGATGACTGCTAGCATCTATTAGCATGCCAAAGCGAGAGTGCAAACATAATTTTCTCATCTGTTAAAAATGTCAGCTTTCATTTTGGCTCAAACCAAAGAGTATTAACATATAACAACTTTCACAACAACATTCACAGAAGCATAATATGCTTTAATGCTTTTTCTTTATAAGCTTAAAGTTAGCCAGATTTATCCATTCCAAAACAGTTTTGGATGTCTTCAGTATTTTACCCTGCAGGAGAACCCAGTTGTCTTAAATTTAATCCATCTCGCTGTTGGTAAAGTTGGAGAAAATGGAAGTCCTTCATATTCACTTGTACAGAAAACCATTGGCAGCTTCATAACATGGTACTGCCAGTATCTTCAATCGCTAAAACATTCAATATACTATAAATATTGATTGCAAAAAAATATACTCTTGTTAGTTTTACATAACATAAATCAACCTTTTTTATTTTTACTGAAGTTTGTTAAATATTTCTAATCATGTTTGACACCAACATGAAAAAACAGGACGGATTAAACAACAAACACCTGTAGTAAATAGGGATCAATTTTATTATTTGACCAAGATTGTTTGTTTTGCTGCTTAATTTCTCTAGCTAATTAAATTCTTTGTTCATTCACCATATTGAAACTCTTGACATTGTACACTAGAAATCTACCAACGGGAAAAATCACATTGAATTTACAATTCCAACTTACTAGTACAAAAGGAAAACTCTACACCTGCCGGTAACCCTAGACTACATACCTGAAAGACTAGTTTCCTGTTGTTTACTTTTCTTCCTTATCAAAAATGTTCAATAGACACCAATGGGAATGACTTCCGTGCTACACCAGAAGCCTTTTTTTCACCCTGAATGCAGTTATGGTGAAAGGTGGAAATTTTTTTTGGAGGTTTCTTATGGTATCACCAACAAGCAGTGTGTAGAATAATTACAAACAAAAACAAAGGTATAATTAAAATACACAACTACAATACTATGTCACAATCCCATTGCTTCTAGTACTGGTTATGGATTCTGTTTTGCACTTTAATGCTTAGTAAGATCAACAAGATTTTATCTTCATCACTGTTGTTGATGGATATTGCAGTAGAAGTAAGCTTTCACAGGAATGTGACTGCTGACATGTCCGTCTCCAGGGATTTATGACTGGACAGACCTGCCATGTACGCTGGAACTACACTCTGGTGGAGGGGGGGGTCCTGGGACTTCAATTAGGAAACCTATGGTTCCTGCCTCCGGTAAGGGGTTGAAGAATGCCTTCCTCCCTGGGTTCCTGTTTGAACTAAACGATTGGTTCTGTATTTGGAATTTTCTTCAGTCTCTTGCAATTCCTTGCTGCACCTATCCTCCTAAGTTTCATCATTGGCCTTGGTGACTTTTTGGCCAACCACATACAGCTCTTTATCCTTCAATTCTAGTTTAAAGTATTATATTTTGTTTTAAATTTTAGTCAACTACTGCTTTAATTTCTCTTCTGTGAGTTCAGATTTCCATTGACTGTTATTTTCCTGTAAACTTGAAAAGTGTTCATAATGGTGGGTTAGTCATCATCCTCGTTCTTCACAGAATCTTTATTTTTTACTTCTGTCTACTTCCTGTTACTCCTGTTCCTGAGTCCCTCCAGCAACTTTCGGTTTGGCATTTAGGGAGATTCAAGGGTTGTTTTCTGTTGTTTCACAGATTTATGTGTTTTTGTAAGTCAATCCTTCTGTTTATGGCCAGCACCTACTCTCCAAGAATAGGTAAATGTAATGTTTTACAAGAGGTGGCCAGGAGAGTATTAAAAATCACTCCCATATCCAGTTTGAGTATCTGACCAATCACAGTGTTGATCTATTCAGCTCCCACCTCTCTGTTTCCGCTCAGTATTTAGACCCACCTGTGGTGCTTCCAGTTATTGTCTTCCATGAATTTAAACCTCTTTGTGCCTCTGTTGCAGTAGCTCTACTGGTTATTCTGCTGCCTCTGTGTATCTGTAAGTTTTAAGAATTCTGGTTCCTACATAGACACAAAATATGTTATACAATTAAATAGAAAATAAATATTAAAATTTTCTTTTGATAAAAAACAAAGTTGTGGGTGCAAAAAAAACCAAAAGATATGACTGTGACTCAGCATATTTTGTAGGCCTATTATTACCATATGACACACTCATGATGTAGCCATTGATGAATGTGGGCTTTTTGTTGTGTCAAAAATGCCCAGAGCAAACATTTTTTTTACCATGAGTTCATTTCTGGGAAACTAATTTGACCACTGTCACACATATCCTATTTCTGCTTTGTTAAATGGCACCAACAACTGCAGAGATAACCTTCATTTAGCCATATTATTAATTCAAGTAGGTCTTGCATATTTCTGTAACTGTAAAGCACACAGCTTTACACAGTTTCAGTGTGTGAAGGTAAATATTGACAAAATGTAAAAAAGGTTAATGGAGTGTTTGAAAAATGTTAATGTGTAAAATTCACAAAAGAATATCACAAGATGATATCTAAATTCAGTGACTGACTTCATTAATGTATGCTGGCATCAAGGTAGATAGACCCCTTGTAAAGAAACGACTCACACATCACAAAGGTAGGTCGAGAGCAGGGCACAAATGTTTGGTTCCCGAGCCTCCCACTCTGGCGCTATCGCTAAGCTAGTTACTAAAACGAGCTCAAGGCAGCAGGTCTTCTCAGAACCAAGGATGACCCTCTCTGGCCAGAAAAGAACCAACCCACCACGGTGACCAGAACTCAGAAAAAAGAACGTCGACAACCAGGCGGACACATACCTGAGAGCTATAGTCAATCAGCAGGGAGACCACCCACACCATGATATCGTTGTATCACCTACACAACCAACACCAGCACAATGGGGAACCACTAGCCCCCAGCAAGTGCACCCAGCCTCCCAAACCTCCCTTGTTGTGCACCCTAATGTTCAATACCCCCAAGTAATACTCAAATCACCTGAAACCTAGTCAATTAAATTAAACTCAGTTTATTTATACAGCGCCAATTCTCAACAGATGTCATCTCGAGGCACTTTACAAGAAGTAATTTCAATACAATCATACAAACAGACCAATCACTTTAAAAGTTTAAGGAATCCCAGCAGATTGTATCGAATCATTGACTATCCCTACATGCAGCCAATATTCGGGTGATGGTCGAGTTAAGGTCAATATTCGGGTTTCTGAAGCATTCAGAATAAACCACTTACATGCGTGAACAGAGAGAGTTACTCCTGCATACATGGAACTTGTATCCCAGACGGCACATACAAGAAATTCCTCTACTCAAAAGACCAAGATTCTTTGCGAAAAGAATATGTACAGAACACAAATCAATGTTCGTTTTGATGTGGATATGCAGATGTGCGTTTACATTACCAGATATTCAGGTTAGAAAAGGGGTACCCCAGGGGTAGTATATGAGTTTTTTTAAAACCCGAATATAAGCACATTCAGGTTTTTGCCTGTGTTTACATGGCTGTGCATTACCGGGTTATTGCTAATATTCCGGTTTTGAACAGGTTAATGGCTGCATGTAAACGCAGCCACTGAATTGCAGTTGTGTGCCATTGATGCAGACAATACCCACAGCAATCCCTCATATGGAACAAGCATGTAGTGACAGTGGAGAGGAAAATCTCCCTTTTAACAGGAAGAAACCTCCAGCAGAACCTGCCTCAGTACAAGCTGTCTGGGGCGAGCAACTGGGGGTTTGGGAAGACAGGGCAGAGAAACAGAAATAAAAGAACTGGTGTAAGGGTACTTTCTATATTAAATAAAGTTCACATTTAATAACCGTTACTTGGAGCTTCATACCAGTTGATGCTCCATCCAATGAGCCGCTGCAGCTGAGCAGGATGCCAGACCAGGTGTAGCTTCTATGGAGAGAAAAACATTGAGAAAAAACAAAGTTAAGCAGCTGGAGAGTAGTAGAAGAGAAAAATAGCAGAGTGAAGAAAAGTATTAGTCTGTCCAACAATCTAAGCCTATAGCAGCGTACCTAGAGATAGCTCAGGATAACCTGAGACATTCTAACTATAAGATATATCAAAAAGGAAGCCAGATTACTTGGTTTAATCCCCCCACCCCCACCTATTTCCTAAAATGCCCAGGGTCCCAACCCCAAACCTGCATACACCATCTAGGAACAGCTAGATGGGAGAGCGCACCCTACAGAGTGCCGTTGCCTACAGCAGCGGTTTTCAAACTCATTTCCATTTTGGGCCACTCCATGTTGATGAATATCCTTAAAGGGCCGGTTGTGGTAGAAAGTATTGATAAAACTATATAACAAACGGTTAAAATCAGCCTCCACATTCCAAAAGTATGTCTTCAAATTAAATAATACTGAACATCTTTACATAATGATGTCATTTAGGATTGTTCAAGTAAAACAGATTTTATTTTACTGATAAAATTGTTTTGGGGTGCACAAAAATGGTGCTTAATTTTCTATAGGGTCCTCTACTGTTTAGAGGGCCACATAAATGGCCATGGAGGGCCGGATTTGGCCCCCAGGCCTTGAGTTTGACACATGTGCCCTACAGCATCCCCACCCTATCAAGTTTTGTTTGCCGTATCGCATGTTGATATGAAACCAAAGAAATATACTGTGGTTCCTCACATTCTTAAAAACAACCAGCTGTCACATGCTTTTGCCTTTCTGAGTCTGTTATTAAGAAATTATAAAAAGCAATTGTCACACACTGAGGTCTAATGGTTCATTTTTACATATATGCTAGTTAAATGAATACACATACTTTAGACTTGTAGATTCTTAAAGACTGTGTATGAAGGAATCTTTCCATTTCTTCTCTTCTGCTTTCATTTGCCTTGAACACAAATTGATTTCCTAATTTTATAAGACGACTTCTAACTTTAATGTGATATGCCATTTACAACAGAACTAAAAAGCAAACGTAGCCTGTCTTTTTTAGGACAAATGTAGCTAAAAAAAAAAAAGATTTTGACCCCATTGTGGATGCTGAAATACTTAATGAATGTTGACCAAACTTGTCCTGTTTTATAACCTAAACTCTTAATTTTACTTGTATTAGTTCTTGTCCATATTTTTTATTGAAGTGGATATAGTTGAAAAAATAGCATATTAAAAAATATTATCTAATTAGTTTAAATCCTAGTATACAGAGTGTATGCTTTATTTATTTATTTCCTCATGACATAAACGTTGAATAGTAACCACAACAACAGTGACTTCGCGAGTGTATTTTCTAGTTTTTCATTTCAGTTTCGGTTCCGATGTCTGGATTTATTTATTTTTGCTGTTAAAAACGTAATATGTTGTATATCATATAATTCTCCTTTATTTTTCTTTCATTATTATACATATTACAAATATATAAAGAGACAATTTACAAGGGAATCATATTTTCTCAGCTTTAAAACAGGATTTAGAACCCCCGTTTGGAACCATAGACTGTTAAAAAGGACACCGGAGAACGTTGACGTTGACAAGAATTACGTCAGACGTCTTGGTGCGTTACGTCAGAGGGCGGTACGTGACTATGGCTAAGCTGCGCAATAAAAGTCACACAGTCGACTTCGACGGAAGGGTTTTATTCACTTATAGAGCCGGTAAGTACTCTTGTTTTTTCTCTCTTTATACTTTTATCCGGTTTAGCAATTTATAAACGGGAATTAAAAAGTTCATTTTCGTTTATTTTTTAACTATAAAACATTAAAAGTCCACGAAAGTTGACTGTAATGTGACAGCTGAACTTTTTCGACGGAATACGTAACATGTATGTCGATTTATGTTTTTTTTTTTTTTTTTATTAAGTCAACTTTGCCCTGTTACAGTCCTGTTATTTTTAACCTGTTTCGTAACAACTTTATGAGGAACTTCCTTTAAAATGTCTCGACATGAATTCAGTGAACCTTCCCAGTCAGGAAATGTTGCATGAAAATGTCCTAAAATGAACGAAAACTGCTATAACACAAATTAAATTGATATCGAGTGAGTTTCTTGAGTTTATATAGCCTATATATACTGTTTTTCTTGTTTTTGTATGTTCGTAAAAAGAATAAGATTAAGCGTAAAACATTATTATTGTATAATGGAAGCTGGTTTCCTATTTTGAGCCTTTCACTATAAGATGATTGGATCAAGATTTATCACTGTTGGTCTTAAATCTAAAATGTTCTCATTGATCAAACCTGGACTGAATTAATGTAAACAGAACAGATTATTTAAAGCATAGTTTATGATTTGTGGAACTTTTATACTGCTGGGAAATATTTTTATTGTCTTTTAAATGAGGTCAAGTTTATGAGTCACAATATATTAACTGGTCCAACTTCTTTAAACCAACTACTTTAAACACACCTTGTATGCTGTTTGATTGTTTCTGTCTTACATGTTTAAAGTTTCACTGTACACATAAGTTACAATTAGTTGGAGCCTAAATGGTTTAAAAACTTTAAATGTGACTTTTTAAAAATGTATTCTCTGCATCACAGCCCATTTAAATTAGCTAGGGGGTTATGTTGAGCTTTGAAAATTAAAGTTTGAGAAATAATTTAAATAATCCTTTTTTATATCTGTTGATGATGAGTCCAGATCTAGCTGCGTTATGTATTTTAGATTCTTAACTGCTGATGAAATGTTCTGATTTCCTTAAAAAGGATGAAGCATAAATCCCAAATTAAAAATATAACTGTGGATGGTAGTGTCTGCAATATAGTTTTTAATTTCTTCGATTTTTATATTTTATCTGATAGTGTTTTTTTTAATCTAATTTATTTTGGTTAAGAAATGCAACTTTCACACTTGATGAACCTCTGTCACTGTCTTTCCAGTGAAACACAATGGAGAACGGACAAGTGGAAAACGTCACCAAAACCATCAACGGTTCCCAGAACTCAGACTCTAATTTGCAGTCGGATACTGAAAACATGGAGGACACGGTGGAGTTCAGACTTATGATGGCTTACGCTCAGAGGAGACAGCCACAGAAGGTCGATAGGACCAAAGAAAACGGCTCGGTGGCAGACCAAACGCCTTCTCCGACTCAGGAAAAGACTGAAAGAGAGGAGGGGAAGAAAAAGAGGAGGAAGAAGACCATATGGAGGCGTCTGAAACCGATGTTGAGGTGCGTCAAGCCTCAAACAGAAGAACCAGAACCAACACAGACACCGGTGGATGAAAACGGTCCTATGTTCCGAACTTTTGTTCCAGAACGTAATGAAGGTGAGCGTCCAGGTGAAGCATCTTGTTGAATAAATATTTCATGATTTATCTAGAAAAAGTCTGAAGGCTGTCAGTGGTAGAGAGCTGTTTTAGTTCAGTCCAAAAAAAAAATATATCCCTCACCTGCCAGAAATGGAAGTATAAAAACAGGAAGTTATTACAGTTGCAGTAATGGTAAGAGCAGTTTTAACATTTCTTTTAGAAATAAAAATGACAATAAATCTACAAGCGTAATTGTAACTAGTAAAAATGTTAGCTTATTTCAAAAAGTTAATTAGAATGCTGCTGTAGAGGCAAATGGCTTAGAGTCTGAACTACAGCAATACATGACTTTGTTTTAATATATAGTAAAATGATCACTATATTTACATGTCATATTAAAAATATGCAGAAAATAATTCAGAAACTCCCTTTCTGAGGAGGATAAGTTTTCTAATTATGCCAAATAAAATAAGTTTGAGTTAGAAATATTGCCGCAGAATAATCCCACTTTAAAGTGTTGATATAAATCTCCCCTTTAATGTAAATATAATTTATTAAGCAGAAGAGAAAAAAAAAAATCGAATGAAAAATCACATTTTTACTAAATCCTTCTCCTTTTTTTGCTAATGTATATGAAATATTTGCATCAAAACAGTTTAAACCAGTTTGTGTTTATCACATTACAAACGCAACTGTTGGCGTATTTTGTGGAGAGTTGCAGCGACGATGGGGGGGGGGGGGGGAACATCCGTCAACTCTTCTGGGAACGTCTGCTTTGTGGGAAATTATGAATATGTGGAACTCGGTTGTGTTACAGACTTATTGTTATTTGCTCTACAGATGGAATATTTAAATCTAACATTTTGTCACAATTTTAGGCCAAAATGCGTATATAAGAGCAAAGGTAAAATGACACAAATATAATAAAGCTGCAGTGTCTTTCCTACTGGCTTGATTTCAGTGCTTTTTTCGTTTGACAAGAATGTAAAATAACTGGTTTTTAGCTCTTGTAAATGAGGATGACAAATAGTTTGTTTCTGTTCCTCAAACACATCAGAACAAATAAAATAGTCCAGATCTAAACCAGACTTGCTTGATCTGCAGGTGTGTGTTGGTGGGTGTTTTCCCGCTACTGCGTCACATCCATGCTCTGAATACCTGGAAGTAGGGTTGCGGCCTGATCTGACCTCGTTTCGTTTCAGGTTCGGTTGAAGATGAGGACGAGCTGGGGGAGGTGGCGGCCCGAGTGATTGGGATCGCCAAAGAACTCCACTTCTCTTCCCAAGTGGAGTCGGATTCGTGCAACAAGGGTAAGCTTCCCGTCTCGACATGAGGCTCCAATTTGTAATTTGAGGCTTGAAACAAAAAATAATGTTCTTTTGTTGTTTAGAAAAATTGGAGTTGGATGATTTGGAGAAGACGATTGGTCTACTGCTGAGGGAAAACGGAGACAGGCTCAATGAGGAGGTATAAAACCAACCATAAATGGAGCGGTTACAGGAAACTCAGCTAAAGTTTGTTACGCAATAATGCTTCCAGTGGGAGTAAATGATAAAACACTCAGTCGTTTATGAACAGGCCAGAGTTCAGATTTTACAGCTGGTGATAAAACTGGGAGAACGTATTTAGAAAAATTAAAGAATAAAAACATGATTTAAAAAGGCAAACATTAAACTCCGTTTCTTGCTGTATTCAGTAAATAATTTATTTCTTTTTACAAGACCAGCCATTTTATTTTCATCTCCTTCCACAGTTTAACCTCGCACACATAGCTGCAGACCTCTTCTTTGACTACAACTTCTTCATGAGGCTTCTCAACACATTTCTTGTAAGGATTGGCTACAGGAATTCAACCTCTGATTCCTTAGGACCTCAAGCAGCTAACAAAACCCAAATCGCTGCCGCCTGTGAGGTGAGAACCTTTTTCTCTCTTCAGTTTTACAGATCGTACCTTTTTAATTACAGTATCTGCTGTTTGCTTTGCCTCACACAAATATTTTCTTCTTCAGATAACGAGTCGTCTCACCTCTGTGGAGGCACTTCCCAGAAGCCGGTTGCTTCAACATGGAGCTCGATATCTGCAGGAATATTATTCCTCGTGGGCTCAGGAGCAGGGCGGATACGTACGTTTACCTCACGTCCTGCTTTAAATGCCAAACTCGTTGCCCTTAAAATCCTTCCTAAAAATATGTTCTGATCTCTCTCTCTGACAGGAGGTGGCATTTCAGGATGATGAGGAAGTTGACTGATTTGGATGTAAAACTCATGCGTCATAAAAAGTGTTAAAATGGTGCAAAAAAGAAGATCACTCAGGACCAAATCAGTTTACAAGGAGCAGCTGTGATCCAAAGACCTCAAGCTGTGGTCAATTTCTGTGTTGGGACAAAAGTTTAAGAGGAAATTATTTTCACAAAGATTTACAAGCTACAAAGATTAAAATTAAAGAATTAATTTTGAAGTTTTTTTTAAGGCATTAAATGTCTAGCACACAAGCACTTTTATAAAAAAAACACTTTTTTTGTTTTTATTATTGTTCAAACCAGTAAGTGTAAACCTTAAATTATATTTTTAAATTAAAAAAAATATGATACTATGTTGGTTTTTCTTATTTTGTCCAGGTAATAAAACAGCTACTGAAATGCCAAAAAGGTCACACTAATATTTGGCATGTTTTCACATAAACTCCAGCAATTTCACAAGATTATTTTCCATCTAGTGTCGCAGATATTTCTTTATTAAGATTTTGCATTAATTATCTTGTATTGCGCAAACCCTTTCCCGGTACATCCTAAAGATTCTCAATGAGGTTAAAGGGGAATTTTTTTTTTTTTTTCATTTTTTCAACCTGGAACTTATTTTTAGCAAATTTTGTTTTCTTAACCTGAACATTTTGGAGCCAGTCTGAGCCGTTCAGCATTATTTATGTTCACTTCCTCCCATCAGCTGTATCCGTAGAACGGCAGTGCTCTGGGCAGGACAAAATCAGCTTGTAATAAGCTTTAATCTGCCCAAAAACACTGTACTTTTACCATGTTTATATTCCTCTTGGACTTACGAACGCCTCGGAAGTGCTTCTTGATTCTCCTCCGGGCCCATTCAGATGTAATACACATTTACGCTGCAGCAGGACTGTAAAAAAACAAAAAACTGAATCCCCCTTTAACGTCTGGATTGTGCGGTGACCAAGCCATGTGTGAAAATTATGTCACAGGCTCCTTCAACCACTCTCACAGGAGCGTGATGAATCCTGGCATTGTCATCTTGAAATCTGTCTGTCCCATTAGAGAAGATAAAATCTGGTCATTCGGGGTCTTTAGGTAGTCAGCTGATGGGTTCATGGCTAATTCTGCCTATCTTCTTACCCTGATGTCCCCATCACTTTAGAAGAGGGTAAATCTGGACTCCTGTCTACATGACGTTCTTCCATATTAAATGAAAGCCTTTTTCTCCCACTTTTCTTCACTGATTAGTGGTTTACTGAACAGCTGTTCAGTCCCAATCCCTTGAGTTCCACACAATGTGTGTGTGTGTGTGTGAAACAGGCTGTCAATGTCACAAAGTCCTGAGTTCTGCTGGTATTTTTTTCTGATTTGATTTCAAACACTTCAGTGATGGCCGATCATGATCATTCAGGCTTTTTTTTTTTAAACATCCTAATTTCTTCCTTGATGCTAATTGTTTCCCCACTTGTAACCCAGTTTTTCCTCTGCTTGATGCCAGTGATTTAAGCCTCTTTTAAACATAATGTTAATGAAGGAATGAGAAGCTGCTCAGCTGGGGTTGAATTACTTTTGGATAACAAGAGTAATTATCCAAAAGGAGGCTTTTACCTTTTTGCTTAATTAAATCAAGGTGATGACTTATTTTTAGTTAGGCAATGGATATCGTCAGGTTTTTACTGAATTTGTCTCACTAAAGTAATTACTTGACACATTGTTCATCTGGTATAGATTATGTAGTGCTGTACTTTGTCAAAAATACTTGTATCTTATTCCAATTTCTTTTTTGTCATTTTAATATCTCGAGATTGAATGTGATAAACCTGGGATCCAGCAGTTGATTCTGCAGAGATTTTCAAACCCTGTAATAATGTTTTTTAACCCAAACCTGTTTAGACAAACACAACTTTCTCCTGTTTAGGTCTTCATAACGACGCGTTATCCACCCAAAGTGAAACCCCTGAGGCTTTCAGAGAACACTTGGTTTTATAACGAAATAACATAACACATAGGTGGACTCTATTAAAGGAACTTTTGAAGTCAGTCACTTGGGTGTTCCATACTGAAGTATATCCAACTTGTTTAATGTTCATCTAAGAGGAACATAATTTGAATTAAAAGAGCCACAAGTTTTGCTGAAAAAATATAGGCTACACAAACATAAATGGTTGATACAACTACTAAACCACCGTAATGACTTTCATCTTAAACAGCATGAATCACTGCAGCATACTATCAAAATAAAATTTTTGTTACGTCAAACCTTTATAAAAAAATAACTTAAAACTATAAAATATGACTAATGTTACGGGGTAATTAGTTTGAACAAGATAAAATGGCACCATCATGCGGTCACAAGATGAACCGCAAGTTTCATAATATATATATCAACAAATAAAGTGAACACTTAAAACAATGTTACGGTGGCCAGGAAGTGCAAAAAAATGTACAGTAACTTGAAACACATTTTTACCGAAACACATTTACAAGTAAAAAAAAAAAAAAACTTTTACAATTTTAACAAAACACATTTACAAGATTAACCTGAAACACTTTTACATTTTTACCGAAACACATTTACAAGTTTAACATTTAAAAAAAAAGTGTTTTGTCAAAGTTGTAAAAGTGTTTCGGTAAAAAAGTGTTTCAGGTTAATGTAATTTTGTTTTGTGCTTCCTGGCCACCGTATTATGTAACTCCAAGACAATCACACTTCTGTGAAACCAAACTGTGCATTTAGGAATCAAGTTCACATGCTGTTGTGCAAATAGAATACACACCAGGTGGATATTATAGGCAAACCAAGACACCCTCAATAAGGAAAGATGACCACACATCTGGGACATCAAGTCTTGTTCCATCCACCAATGCCACGTTGGATCAGCCTGTAGTGTTTTTCCACTTTAAATCTGAGTGTGACCCCAAACTCTACAGACCTCAATAAATTGGATCTCCGGTGATCATTTGTCTGATTTTGTTCTCAGCACAATCAACTATGTAAAGAGCAACATATTACATTTTATTTAATATTACTATCAATCAGATCAAGAATGTTATTTTAGGGTTTTGTTTTTTGAGTAGTGCCGTCACTGACGGCAGGTGAACATGGACCTATAGATACACTCTGTCACTGTATTGAACAGATCAGTGTGTGGATGCAAAACAACTTTCTCCAGTTAAACTCAGACAAAACTGAGATCATTGTTTTTGGCCCACAGACACAAAGAGAAAGTGTTATCGGTCATCTTGAGTCTCTTTGTCATCAACCAAAAAATCAGGTTAGAATTCTAGGGGTAATCATGGACTCGGACCTGAACCTAAACAGCCACATCAAAGCAATAACATCAACAGCTTTTTACCATCTGAAAAACATTGCTAAGATCAGAGGAATAGTGTGGAAACCAGACTTAGAGAGACTTATCGATGCATTTGTCTCCAGCAGGTTAGACTACTGTAACGGCCTGATCACGGGCCTCTCTAAACGAGCTGTTAGACAGCTGCAGTACATCTAGAACGCTGCTGCTCGAGTCCTGACAAGAACCAGGAAATACGACCATATTAGTCCAGTGCTCCGGTCTCTGCACTGGCTTCCTGTCGCTCAGAGAATAGAATTTAAAAACAGCTCTGCTTGTGTACAAGTCTTTTCATGGTTTGGCACCAAAGTACATCTCTGAAACGTTAGAGACTCATGAAACATCTCGGGCCCTGAGAACTTCAGGGAGAGGTCTCCTGGTGGTTTCCAGAGTCAACAATAAACACGGTGAGGCTGCATTTCAGTTTCAGGCAGCTAAAATATGGAACAGTCTTCTTGAGGATGTGAGACAAGCCTCAACTCTAACAATGTTTAAATCCAGGCTGAAAACAGTTCTTTTCCCCGAGCATATATGGCAATTGAAATTATTTTATCTGCACTCTTGCTTTTTATCGTATTTTGTTATTTTTTAGGTTGATGTTTTATTCTGTTTATCTGTTTTCTTAATTCATGCAACTTTGAGTTGCCTTGTGTATCAATTGTGCTTTACAAATAAACTTGCCTTGCCTTTTTTTTTAGAAAATATTTTAGCCTATTTCTAACTTATTTTATGATTATCTGCTTTGCATTGTCTTTTCAAAGCAGAAACTACAATGAAATTAAGAGTAGTCTGTTTATTTTACATTCCTACATTTTGAATGGTCAGTGTGGGTAATTAAAGTGAGTTTATCACTTTGCAGTTTTTGTAAGGAACTCAAATTTGCAATGGAGGTACAACAAACTTTGCAAAGAGGAAACAGCACCCTCCTGTGATCAATGCGGGAACTACAACGTGTCAACGGCGCTATTTCAACTTTGAAACTAAAATTGAGTTTTACTTTTTTCCACGAATTTAGGCATACATTAAAAAGTAATATTTTTTTTCTAAATCAACAGCGAGATTACCTACTTTACTTCATAAAATTTGCATTTACATAGAAAAATAAAATAAAAGCAGGTTAAGAGTTTATTTTTTGCAGACCCTTGCCCTTTGAAAGGACAGCGTGGGTAATTTAAGTAAAATGTATTAGTTTGTGGTTGTTGTAAGGAACTTTACATTTGCATTTTTTTAAGCGGAGCGTGTCATGCCGCCCGCACAGCATTCTGAAATGAGATCCAACCCGTTCTCCGGCAGATCAACTTGCTCTCCGACAACCAACCCGGACTTTCAGCGGCAGGACGCGGCTTCAGTGTCAGAGACCCGGGCGACCCAGGCAGGCATGAAGGCAGTAATGTTTAACCCCCCGCCTCGGATCCATGAAAACGCCCCCACGGACTCCCCGGTCACGCATGACTCGGCAGCGGAACCTGCTCACATTAACCCATCCCTGCTGAGCCCGACGACCTGCGAGGCTCCCAGCGAAACGACGTGGCCGCCGCCCGGAGCCAAGATGCGGATCTCCAAGGCCAACAAGGGCGCGGTGGTGGTGAGAGTGGTCCGGCGGCATTCCTCGCCGCAACCGGCCAATCTGGAGGAGGTCTGGAGTCCGAGAGAGCCGCCGGAGGAGAAACCCCGGAGCCTCGAGGGGAGGAAAGCGGCAGAAGCCGCTAAAAACGGGGTTGAAGGACAAGGTGGGGGGCCACCCCGGTGCAGGAAGAGCCGATTCCGAGCCCCCGATGTGCGGACCATCTTCTCCCCCGGCGAAAAGGACCCCAGAGTGAAGGAGGAGACCGGGGAGGGACACACCTTCGAGCCCGGAGGCGAGAACAACTGGTGCGATGTGTGCTGCAGGTACATCCTCCAGCACGGGCTCACCTGTGCAGGTAAGAAGGTGGAGGTCCTAAAAATCTGTGGTATTATAAAAAGTTTGTTACTAACACAAACTTCACTGTGTTCGGTTTTCGTGTAATAAGATCAACAAAAGATAGTGCTTGTACTTTCCTCTAAAGAGGGTTTTAGCTCAGCCAGACTGAATCGGGAGCATCTGAACAACAAACAAAAAATTATTCTTGCACCAGTTTTTCTGTTGGATTTAGGTATTAATGCCAGCTAAAGGGCTTTGCAGGGTTTTCTTCCAGGATTGCCCTGTTTTTGACCCATCTGACCCACTTTCCTCTTCTAGCATCCCCACAGTATGATGTTGCCATCATCGTGATTCAGTTTAAGGATGTCGTGGGTATAATTGTGTAGTTTTCCACCATGTAGATTGTTGAAATTCGGGCAGAACATTCAAATCAGGTCCTATCTGACCAGCGCTTCTTCTTCCACATCCTCCAGAGACACCATGGCTCTGATAAATGCTACCTTTGTCGTGTCTGCCACAGGGCAGCCATGTTTGGGTAGGTTTGATTCAATCGGGATGTTTAATATGTTTTAAACCTCAACCCTGATTTAGATTTCCACAATTCTATCTTTGACCATTCTGGTGTATTTACCTTCATGAATCGCTTTGCTGCCTAATATTCTCTAACAAACTTGCTAAGCTTTCATTTGTACTTCAACTACGCACAGTTGGACTCCATTTACCATCAGCTCTGGTTAAACTGGGTTCTATTTAGGGGGTAGCCTATTGGTGTAAATTTAAACATTTGCACTTGTAAGGTTTTTATTTAAGCCGTTTTTCATTCTGCTTTCACTACACAGTTATATACCGCCATCATATCAGAATAAACTATATATATATATATATATATATATATATATATATATATATATATATATATGCTGTATTATAAAAACAATATACTGCCATAAACCAACAAAGATTGTTTTCTGGAGTAGAAAAGTTTTTTTATTTGGGAAAACCCTTTATTTAATAGTACAACTGACACGTCTCCTTTCTGCAAAAAAGGAAAGACTTTCCTGGTTCAACACACCTGAATCAAATGATGGTTCATTAGCAGGACTCTGCAGATCTTTAGGAGGTTCTGAGGAGGTATTTGGGACCTTTTTAATCAGCTGCGTCGGAGCAGAGACACATCTAAATATGGCAGAATACCAGCCCTTGAGGACTGGAGACGGACACCCATGTCTTAAGCCATTTAACAACCAAAACCATTAAAAAAAAAAGTTTTTTGTTGTTACTGTAAACACAAATGTGATTGTTATCCTGTAAATTATATATTTTTTAAATAAAAAATATACCTTTACTCTAAACATAACACCAGATATGTAGTAGCTGTGAAACCATTTAAAAGAACTAATTTGTGTCAAGGTAACCTCAAAATAATGTAATGACAGCCAACTTGGTTTGACTTGCAGAATTCCGGCTGACATCTTTTTATATATTAATAGACCGTGTTCTGAAATGATGGCTGGAATGTGGACAGAATGTAGATGGACTAGTTCAGGTTTAAAAAAACAAAACGAGCCTCACTGACTCCTCAACTACAAACAATGGACTTCCCTCTGTGTTTATCTGACCATCAATAGGAGGAAGTTACGAGAAAGAAGTTGCTTTTCATGTTCATATTCTCCTGTGCTTTTTCCTCTCCTCTTCTCAGCTTCACTTTCAATATCACAGAGCTAAAAATAAAAATTACTTTTTAAACACACACAGAACTCGCCAACTAGCTTGAATGTTATAGTTTTGAATCTATTTGCCAATAAGAGAAACTTAACTAATATGTAGGTGATAACCAGAAAAATACTTTCTGCTTCTTTATAATACTTTGAAATTGGAGAATGTCAGCTAGCGGGCTAACTAGTTACAGCTACTTTATGGTATGTGAATCTATGTGTCTGTCTGTTTCTAGTGCTGAAACATCTTTTTCGCCAGGGTTATATGTTTATTGGCAACATTACTTAAAAAGTTATAGATGGAATTTGATGGCATTGTCAAAAAATGTCCACAAGCGGAAAAAGAACACGTGTTTAGATCTGACAGCACTTCCCTCTTTATCCCATAAAGGTAGGCTAGTGCTTGCTGGCTACATAGCTAATGAAATGTAGCAAACAGCCTGCATGACACACTAGTTGAAAAATCAAAATTCGATTATAACTCTTGAGAATTAGAATCAAATCGATTCTTGAAATTGGAATCGATACCCAGCTCTACAACAAACATAACAGTGTCATCCTTGTATAAATCTAAAGTATATTTTGGAATCAATCATTAAGTGACTGCCGTACGTAGAACATTATCTTTAAAAGTTAGCTAACACTATGTGGTTGGCTAATCATCTGGAGCTAGGCTGTGGATACTAAAATACAAAGGAGTATTTTAATTTAATTTTGACTGCCATGGCAACTCATTTAATGAATTATCATGACCGAACTAACACAGTGAATCAAGTTAGTGCTAGGTAGCTAGCTAGCTAACAAGTTTGTGGTATCAGAATGTTTTTTTATGGTATACATTTTGTTCTAAAAATACTTTAAATTCAGTAAAACATTGTATCTCCACTTTTTGTTCCATAAGTCTGTCTTACGAATTTCACTTATGCTTGTTCGCTGCAGCTATTTTACTTTTTGGACACACTAATATAGCATTTTATTTGTCATTTGTTTATTTTACCCTTCTAGAATGACAATGGGGGGGAAAAATATTTTCTAAGTTAAACAAAAAGAGGAAATGTAAGAAAAAATTATAGAATAATAACCTTTTTAAGATCCCCACTGTATCCAACAAAATTAGGTTAGTGTGAACCAGCTTTAGCTGAGGTATTTGCCATCCTTTTGCTGTTTAACCTACAACAGGAGAATAAGCAACCACAAGAACCAGAACAATTATTAAACAAATAAGCCTAAACTACATTTTCCCTTCACATTGTGCCTTTTATATTTATGTTGGTTACTTATTCACTAATCACAAGAAACAGTCACCTATAAGCCAGCAGAAGCAGCGGTTTCCTTCAGTTGAACATTAACCTTTTCAGAATAGGTGTTTTAAATATTTTCAGGCTTTACTTTGCAATTCCCTTTCGTTCATGTTTTTCTTTGGCTGTTTTTAGTGTTTGACAAAACTGGTGCGAGTCTGTTTCTAATACAATTGTACCAAACAAAAAACCGTGAATATAGCGAAGCACCATATAGCCAACATCCTGGGAAATCCTATAAGAGTGCATAGGATAATAAAGATATTTAAAGTACCAATGTATTCTAAAAAAGTATTTTAAACTCTGCCAGAAATGTGAAAAGGGGTCATCACTTCAGTTGTCACGTCTTTCAGAAAGCTAACAATTCAAGTAATGTAGTAGAAATTGTTTCCTGCACATTAAAATCGACCTTCTTGCATGAATCACTAAACTGTAAAGAAAACCTGTGGGTAGAGCTGAAAGGTAGAGAATCTGAGATTATACAAAGATTAAGTTTTACAAAAGTCACAAATTGGAACCAGCTACAAAAACTGATTGGTGCATCTCTTTCAATCAAAGATAAACTCTGAACAAATGCCACATCTTGTACTATAGTTTGACATGTATGAATGTTGTAATTATTACCTATTAGACTATTTTTAAGCTTTTCAGGTAGTGAGTTGCATAAGTTTGCTTTATGGGTTTAGTTTTGCAGCTCCTGCTTCAGTGTTTGTGGCTCTGAGTGTGTGGACTAATGGACTGTCTCCATGTGGGGCTCTTGTCCTTTGTCTGTTTCTCAATGAAGTGCAGTAATAGAAACCTGCAAATAGAGCAGGGGATCTTTGTTTGATTGGCTTTAATGTTGCATTAGGGTGTATTCATTAGCCAAGAGGCTGTTAGGAGGCTTTTCTGCAGGGAGCTGGAGGTTTATTTCAGTCTGTCCACAACAATAAGAACTGGATGTGCCCTCTTTGGCTTTTTAATGTGGATTTTCTCTTATCCAGACTTGATCAAAATATTGCATCCAGTCTCAAATATATTTCTACACCCCATTTATATGTGATTATTGTACTCTTGCACCAGTTGTTTCTGAAACCAGTAAACAAGCTTTTAGCATAATTCTGCCTCAAGAATGATAACGTTGATTTTTAAAAAGTGTACGTTTTCTGACACCAACCTATAGCTTTTCAGTATAACCAATAAACTGTTGTATAGTTGAGCATTAGATTGTAGGTGACGATCTCTGAATCTTGATGTTACTCTGTTTTATTCCATCCAAAACCAGTTGCAATGTGTTTGGAAATTATTCATCTCAGTGCAGCTAATGGTGTTCACATTTTAACTATTTAGCTGTTACTTTGAGGTAAAGTTAGACTATATAGAGGTAGCTCTCCCTTTTTCATTTTATTAGTCTGTACAATGTCTCTGTACCACTAGCTGCAAAACAGCCCTTCAGAATGATGCAGCCAACACCATACTTAACAGTTGTGGTTTCAGTTATGAACGTCTCGTTGATTCATCCCAACATAATTATTTTCATTAAGATTTCATCGTTCATTTTTGCCTTGTCTGAAATGTTCAGACTAAAATCATCCCAAAACACAGACAGGAAGGAGGTTTCACATTGTAAAAGCTCATTTTGAACCTCTGTGAGAAATACTGAAGCTGACTGTCTAAACCTCTTCAGTACAATCTGACTCCACGGACTCTTAGTGTGCGTCTGTCAGCTGCCGTCCTCGTGTTTGTTCAGTCGCTCTGACAGTTTGGTTCCACAGCACTCACTCAGCCTGTGGCAGCTAATGACCCACACCCACATCTATGCTACAAACGTTGGAGGAGGGGGACGGTGGATCAGTGTGGACCACACCGCAGGCTCAGAAACATCTGAGGGGTGAAGTTGGACGATGATTCTCAGGATCAGGTTGTCTGTAGATGGGAAGTATTGCAAGGAGGCTAAAACATCCAAGCGGCGTGTGGGACTGATGGGGTTGGCTGAATATTTAGGTAGAAAGTTAGGGAGAATGTCCCTTTTTTTCTGTCGCTTATCAAAGGTGATGCGGCGCCCTGGGCGTCTGGAAGTTGGCCCACTCTGGAGAAAGTCTGGTGAGTTTAGATTGCTGAAATTCTATATGACCACCTCAAGTTTGCACATTTCTACTAATTTCTGTTCTTAACTGGTGTGGCCAGTGTCTGAACTAAAGGGTTTTTAGTCGAAGCTCCTTTAAACTTATTAGTGCAGAACCTTTGATGTTCGCCCCAAACTGCTTGATTGCAGATATTTAGGATTCTTAATAACCCTACACCTCCTGTCGTTTTGTCCTTTTTATCCTGATCAACTCAAGGTTTGATCGCGTGCTAAAAAACATTTGAACGCGTGTTCAGGCAAGTAGAAAGCAGGACATTGGAAAATAGCTTGGGACAAAGCAGATGGCTGTAGCTTTTACCCACCTGTTTACACGCTCACACTCGTCTTTGTGCTTGAAACAAAATGTGTTTGAATTTCTTATAGCTGCTGTGGAATACAGAAAGAGCTCTATATGTTCCCTTTCCGGCTTCCCATTTTTCTTGTTTCAGTTTGGTGAGCTTTGGGCAGATTCATTAAACTACCTGAGCTTTAAAGTGGGCAAGTTGCAAAGGTTTTATTTTTTATTTTTAAACAAGCCGTTAAGCTAATAAAGGGTGGTAAAAGCTTACAAATCTACTGTAAGCCAAACTGTAGGGCTAAATATGATTGTGAAATTGAAGAGAAATGTGGATTTCTATTAACTAAGCCGAATGATTGAGTTTTTTTAGCTTGGGAATTACTGTTGCCTGTAATTCCACCAAATTGTTTTAGAACACTAATTCCCTATATAATAGAAAAGTTGCAGTTAGGTTGCACTTAATTTTTTTATTTCAACAATTTAATGGATCTCTGTTTAGCGTTTTCTGACTTTAGGAACTTTTCTATGGTTCCCGTAGGGATTTTCCTACCTTAAATGTGACATATGTCTGGTATAATTCAGTTATAAAATACAAAAATAAATGTTTTAGTAAAATATAAAACACAAAGTCCTGTACAAACTTGGTCGATGAAATGTGTGCAACCTTAAACTAATACTTTTAAGAAATATTTTTAAAAGTTCCTTCATCTACATTGAACTTGGAATAAAGTTCAGCCATCTTGGTAAAGTTTTCTTGAAATTTGCGTCTTTGCATCTATTAGTTAAAGCTGGAGTTTGCAAAGAGGTTTACTAGGATCTCTACAGAATTGATATGAAACCTTAACAACCCAAAAAGAAAGGAAAGAATGATGGTGAAGTACCAACCTCAAATGTGAGCTCCTTACATAAAGATTTATTTGGTGATTTGTCGTGTCAGTAGGAATTCATTTGGATTTAAAAGACATTCATTTAAGCATAAATATTAATAGATTTTTTTTAAAAACCTCATCTACACAGCAAGCAACCACTTATGTTCGTCAAACTCTTCAACAATCAAAAATAAATAAGCGATACATTAACTTAACAAAGACTATATGGATATACAGTTAAAACAAGTGCAGATAATGCAGTCATTTTTTTTTAAAGATCCTTCATAGACAACATGGTTTTAATTGAGGCAATGGTGGATGTATCCAGCCAATTCGGATGTGGTCAATCCATTAAATGGACGTTATTAGCGGTTATCACTACCATTAAATGCCGTCAGACTGTGCCCTCTCTACCTGTTTAAGCATATCGTAACTTGAGTTATCTAAGCAATTTTAACCAACCCACAAGCTTTCTGTCCTAACCTTAAGGTCACAGAAAGAAAAAATAAACTTTCTTTTAAATGCCTAAACCTAATTTGAAGAGGTTTTAAACACCAAACGGAAAAGTACGTTTCAGTAGGTAGAGAGGGCTATAATGTAATAATATAAACAGCTTGTTAATGTCCAACATGCTGGCTGAAGCCGGTGAAAGATGTACCAACACGTTACATGGTATGGATTAAAAGCTAACTCAGAAAGGAAGAAGCCAGTACTGCAGAAACAACGTAAAAAGTCAGATTATAGAAAATGCACTCAAGTATGTGATCTTTGTAATTTTTAAATAGTTTTTGGAGACATGTCATGTGGTCTAATGAAGAAAAAGCTGAAGTGCCACACTATCATAAGATTTGGAAAATAAAGGGGGAATGTAATGCAAAGGCAATGGGGAACCCAGTCCCCTGTCCACCCATTGTCCTTTTGGTGTGTACTGGGGGTACTGGTCAGACCGACATTGAACAAAGATCATTTGCAACATCATTTAAGATTCATGAAACCTTTACTCTGTATTTTAAAACACAACACTGGACCCAAAATAAGTTGTTAAAAAGTTGTTCTACCGAATACCCAAATATATGTAAACTTCTGATACCATGCTTTTAAAAAGTGATCTAAAACTTTCCTTCATAGTGCTCACAGGTTTTTAAATCCCTTTTATAAAACGCCAGTGACAGAATGTTCTGGAGTGGGCGGAGCTTGGAGCAGCGTGGCCCCTCCCCCAGCTTGTTTTAGTGCACCTGGCTCACTTACATTCTCTACATGAAAGAGTGGCGCTCTTTCTAAAGTTGAGGGTTTGAACCTACAAGAGTCCCACCAGTTACTGTTTTTATAAGGTAATACCGTTTAAAAAATAAATATCGACCTGCTAAAAGTCTAAAAGTCTAGCACAGTATGCTAACCAGAGTGCAGGCTAGCTAACAGCTAACAGCCTGGCCAATTAGGCAGCTGATATTAGCTTGAATTGTTACCCCATATTGAGCAGTAGGCCTACTGCAAAACGTATTAGTTATATTATTAAACATGTTTACTTACGATTTAATTTTAAATTCTGTGATTTTTGTCAACATTGTACTTGGCCTTCTACCACTGAGTACACGTTTTAAAAGAAAGTCTCACGAAAATGTTATACTGTTTTAGCAAGCATGGAATTTATTTCATACAAGCATTTAATTCTTTTTTTTAATAGCCTATATTCTTAACATATCTGTAAAGTATTTTCTTTAAAATAAGCAGCTGCTGTTAAACTCAAATGTATTCTTAATAGCAACGCTAAAAGTTATATTCAATAATTAAAATGTTCAAATCCGTTAGTTGTCAATTGTTACGTGTTAATAAAGATATTAGATAATATTCAACCATTTTGTATATATTTTTTTAGTTAATACTAAGGTTATACCATGAAAATTAATGTCTAGTAAATTTCTCAATTTTTATAAACACTTTCTCTGAAACATTGTCCAACATAAGTCCAACTGATGTAAAACAGAGGTTTTATCTGATTTCTGTTCAGATTATTATTCAGTGCATGTAAATATGTGGTGCCTGCAACAAAGTGAAACGGGTTCTGAAAAAGAGTGAGAAAACTTGTACTAAAAGAACTGTTGCTAAGAGGTTGTACAACTTGTTTACTCATAGTGTGTACTTAGTTTTTATTCAAACAGCTTTTTATGTTTATAACAGGTGATACAATGATTGTTTTGTGTTTTTGATCATTTGAAGTTTGAACACTTAATGTACAACCTGTTAAAGCTCCTGGGTCTCATTTATAAATCTTTGTAGGATCCTTATGAAACCAATCTGTAATAATAATAAAAAAGTATTTGACAAAGACATTTTCTGATCTATAAAATTTTGAGTACGCACAGCTGCACACAATTTCTACATCATAAATCAGAGTCTCTCAAGAAATATGCTCAGGTGATTTTAGATAAAACCTGCATCCTACATACCTACATTCTGCCATAAATGGTTAATGCAAAGTGTGATTGAAATCGAGGTGTTTATGGGTGTTGTAGAGGAAAATTCACTTAATTCGATCAATTCATGTTTATCTCTATAGACCTTTACTCAACCAAAAGCCGACTAAAGTACTAAAGTGACAAAAAATATAGTTTGCGATAAGAAATGTGTAAAAAAAGACAACAAAAGTAAAAAAATTACGAAACTAAAAGTGGGAGCACAAATGATTAAACAAATAGGAACAATAGATATAAAGTTTAAATTATATGATCACTTTTTGTAGCAACAATAACACTGGATTAAAAGCAAATAAAATAAATAAAAACTAAATTGCAGCAGAACATAAGTTTTACCACTCCTAGATATTTAAAGTCTGACAGAAAAGGGGCGATTTAAGTCTAATTTTAAAAAGTACACTTAAATATCTGTAAGTCTCTTAGTTTGCTTAAAGCTGCAGAGGTTTTTCCATCACATAAAATAAAGTAAAAAATCACTACGTTTAGGTAGAGAGTGACTTAAGCAATTTTCAGACCCCGTTTTGTGCGTGGGCAAGCTTTATAAATCATACCCCAGATCATTTTTTATATATAACATGATGTGAAATCATAAACTTTACAGATGATGTAGTTTCATGTTGCAATGACTTTTGGCACAAACTTGCAATTTTCACATAAATATCGGTGAAATGACATTGCTTTCCCTTGAAATAGGAAAAAACCCCACAGCTAATTTAATAAAATATTTAAAAAAAAGTCTAACTATAACATGTAGGATTCGTTCTGCCTACTATATAAGGAATGAAGCTTATTTTTTAAATTAAATAAAGTATAGCGAATGGCAGAATATATTTAGTCATTTTTAATAAGTAGCTGAAGCACTACTTATTGAAGCGCAGTCAGCTACAGTCTCTCTCTCCATATTGCCTCTGTTTGTCTGAGTTTAATTGGATCTTCCAAATTGTTTGAGGTCAGCTCCTGAGGTCAGAAATGATTCAGCAGGTGAGTGTTAGACAAGCTAAAACCTCCTATTTGCTCTCTCTGTACACACAGACTGGATTAGAGACCTGGTGCCAAGAAAAAAAACAGTTTAACACGTGCTGGAGGAAAACTAAAAATCTGTCCTGTCTGACCTGTTTGTCCTTTGTGAGCTCAGAGCTGATTGTTTTACAGTACGTGCTCATGGGACGTGTGGTCGGTTGTAGTTTTACAGAAAATGTTCATAAACAGAAATTGGATAAAAACTGATAATGGCTTTTTTTACTGACATTATTTAATATAAGTAGAATGAAAAGAGAAAAGTACAGTAAAAAAGTCATTTTAATAAAATAATAAATAAATAAATACTGAATGTTTGGTAACTTTTTTGTAACTAGAAACTGTAAAGTAAATACTAAACTGAGTAGTAAATTACAGCATTGTACGCATAATCAGCAAGTAATAGATGATACATTTCCTGGCCACTTTATAAGGTACACCTTGCTAGTACCGGGTTGGACCCCCTTTTACCTTCAGAACTGCCTTAATTCTTTGTGGCATAGATTTAACAAGTTCCTGGAAACATTCCTCAGAGATTTTGGTCCATAGCCTCACGCAGTTGCTGCAGATTTGTTGGTTGCACATCCATGATGCAAATCTCCCGTGCTCTATCGGATTGAGATCTGGTGACTACAGAGGCCATTTGATAAAAGTGAACTCATTGTCCTGTTCAAGTAACCAGTCTGAGATGATTTGAGCTTAACGACAAGGCGCATTATCCTGCTGGAAGTAGCCGTCAGATGATTGGTACGCCTTGATCACAGAGTGAGGGACATGGTCAGCAACAATAATAAAGTAGGTTGTGGCGTTGCAACAATGATCAATTGGTACTAAGGGGCCCAAAATGTGCCAAGAAAATGTTCCCCACACCATTACACCACCACCAGCCTGAACCTTTGATACAAGGCAGGATGGATCCATGCTTTTATGTTGTTGACACCAAATTCTGACCCAACCATCAGAATGTTGCGGCAGAAATTGAGACTCATCAGATCAGGCAACATTTTTCCAATCTACTATTGTCCAATCTTGGTGAGCTTGTGCGAATTTTAGCATCAGTTCCATTTTCTTAGCTGACAGGAGTGGCACCTGGTGTGATCCTCTGCTGCTGTAGTCCATCTGCCTCAAGGTTCAACATGTTGTGCGTTCAGAGATGCTCTTCTGCATACCTTGGATGTAACGAGTGGTTAATTGAGTTACTGTTGCCTTTCTATCAGCTCGAACAAGTCTGTTCAAACCCTAGAGATGGTTGTGTGTGAAAATCCTAGTAGATCAGCAGTTTCTGAAATACTCAGACCAGCCCGTCTGGCACCAATAACCATGCTACTCACGTTCAGAGTCACTTAAATTACATTTCTTCCCCATTCTGATGCTCGGTTTGAAGTGCAGCAGATCTTCTTGACCATGTCTACACGCCTAAATAAATTGAGTTGCCATTTTGTGATTGGGTAATTAGAAATTTGCGTTAATATGCAGTTGGACAGGTGTGCATAATAAAGTGGCCAGTGAGTGTATAACTATATGTCCTATAAGAATAATAAATTACCGTATTGCAAAATATTTGTTCAGGTCATTGATTAACACAATAATGAAAATGAATAACAAAACTGTAAATTAAATATTCAGATTAAATGCATTTACATTTTTTTTGACTCTGTTTAAATAAAATGTCTTTAGAATCTAATTTATTGAAGATGTTTCAGTTTTTAAACATAAAAGAAAGGGCTTCTTATTTGAAAATGGCTTATTTTATTTTAAGATACTGTATCAGGAATCTAATGCAATCTAGAAAAACAAATAAAGATATATTTCTCTAAACTTGGTCACCATGAAAACGGAAAATAGTTAAGAAAAAAATTTGTATTTTCAGTTTCACCCGTCCATCCATGTTCTATATTTACTCTTTGCTGGAAAGGGAAGTGGTCGTGGTGTTTTTGGTTGGAGCTCATCTCTGTCAGGCTGTTTCAGTCTGATTG
Source organism: Apricaphanius iberus (assembly GCA_028564705.1). Taxonomy (NCBI): domain Eukaryota; kingdom Metazoa; phylum Chordata; class Actinopteri; order Cyprinodontiformes; family Aphaniidae; genus Apricaphanius; species Apricaphanius iberus. Next base: position 1,392,286 of record JAPXFQ010002912.1, read on the forward strand.
ATTCACCACATCAAGGAAGTGCTTTGATCTGAAACAGCACGTTCACTCTTTAGGAAAGGATGAGGGTAAGGAAGAGAAGTAAAAATGCTCCTCTGGAAATGAGTCATGCATTTTTAATTTGTATGACATACACAAATTTTCTTTCGGACAATGAGCATTTATTAGTATAATAAAGAGAAACTACCCCTTATACAGATTAGTGGTTGAAATAGTTGTTTTTAGGTCATATTTTTTTGTCAAATTACAGAAACTAGTTCTCTCACTCTTTTCTTAACTCTTAGAGATGAATTGAGGTAATTGTTGGTCAATGTTGAACCTTTCCTGTCTGGTTATTTGCCCAGTAAGACCTTCGGAGAAAGTTTGGTGGTTAGAGGGTTTTGGATGAATATTCAGGAAGAAACAAGCATCTGATTCCCGTATTAACCTTATGTGCACGTGTTTCATGTAGAAACGTGGGGGTAGGCTCACTTATCAGCATCCAGGGATGTGTGGTGGGGGGTCTATTCATTCAGCTGTGAATCTGATATTGTGTTGCTTGCTGCTCTGCCCCCCTTACAGCCGGGGGGGGCTCTGCAAAGGTTATGTCCGCCATCCCTGTTTGTTGGCCTTTTTTTGGTCATTTTATTGGTGGGTTTGATTGACTTTGGTTGGATCGTTGGTCTCGGTGCTCTGCAATATTCAGCAGTTGGCTGAGTTTGGTTCGGGGTTTTGGTTTGGCTTGGGGATGTTGTCCCCCAGACGGTCGTAGCATATTGCCGCTCGTACCGAGCCAGGCTCTGTTCTTCAGTTGTTGCCCGAACTTTGGCCGGTTCTCCACTGGGGTGTGGCGTGCCCTCGGTCTGCCAGCTGCCGGCGGGGCCTGGCTTGTCGCTGCAGCCCCATGGTGCTTCTGCATTGTAGCAGCTATTTGGTTCCTCCAGGGCTCTCTTCTCCTCCTTTCTGGAGGTCGTCTGGGGCTCCTGCGTTCTTTGGGTCCTTTCGATGTCTGAGGCTCCAATCTCCTTCGTGTCTGCATTGAATTTTGGGTGGCAGATGTATGGGTCCCCACCAGCTATTACTCACTGTTACGGAGAAACTTTATATGCACCAGCATGTTCACAAACACACACTTTTTTTTTTACTTTTTCATTTATAAAATTTTTTATATAACAAACAAAATATTATCAGTCACAATACATTCTGCACAAATACACACACATATATGTGTTATATACATTTGCACATACCACATTTTGTAAGCTCTAAATATTGAAGAATACTGTCACAGTTTGTAAAGCCAAGCCATTTTCTCCAACGTCTCCTTCCCAAATCCTAATACATCTTGTGATAATCTGTATCTTGAGCTTTTCAGTCGCTGTTGTTGTATTTATATGTATATCTATTTGTGGGTTGTTGCTGTGTGTTTCTCAGTTCCCAGTGTTGAATTACTGAAAAAAACAACTTTTGCAGGATATTCAAATTTTTGCAGTTTTAGCTGCAAATTAGACAAATCAGTCTTGGTTCAGAGTTAAACTCTAGCTTCATACTGTGAGGCAACAATTGATACCTTTGCTGCTGGGCAGATCACATAAATGCAGTTTTTAGGTTTCATTTTAAGCTTTTTTTTCACAGCTTTCATCCTTTTAAATAAGTTAGTTTTAAGAGAATAAATTTTCTTAACAAGTACCATCTCTGCAAACAGTAATTATAATATGTGGATAAGAAGACACAACATGATTCTTTCCCCTCTGACATTAAATCAGTCTAAACTCTCCTTGTTTTAGGTGAGTTACGATTAACAACATTCTAAGTTGATGATGAGTGTTTTTAGAGCGATACTTGTTTTAACTTAGAAATTAACATAACCACAGGTTATTATGCATTATTAAAGAACTGAGGGGAGCCCAGCTGATTGTAATTGGTAATTGGCTGCTTGGTTTGATATCAGGGGGAAAAAAAATCATCAGGAGAAGGATTTGCAGACCTCCAGAAGCCTGTTTTCCAAATGCCTGAAGTTACTACTTTCTTATCCTGTGCAGAAATGGACTGAAAAGCCACTTGGAGAGGAAGAAGCCATTACTTTAAAAGGAACGTAAAAGCCAGAATACATTTGCAAATGCACTTCGGGCCAAAATTATTTCAAATACATTCCTAGAGACATGCTTGGTTATCTGATTAAACCAAAACTTGATAAGTTTTTTGGCCATAATTACTATTGTTACATGTTAAAGAACAAATTATTATTAAATGTTGTAACTCGTATTATTCAAGGTTCTTCAAAGCATCTTAAATGCTGATGCCTGTGGGTAGGACGGCGGTTCTCAAGAGGCATCTGACTGAAGACACTGTTGTATAAGAATCAAAGAGTATCCATTTCGTAAAGTACGTGGATGGCAGGTTCATAGTTATTTTGCTCTGAGTTACCGTTAGTTGCAAAGTAGATTAAGGAAGACAATGTGAATGTTTCGGAGTGACCGTCAAAATGTCCAGATGGGACAATGGGACAAAGTAAGAAAAAAAAAACTATTTTGAGAATTTTCGGAAAGAGTAACAACAAAATTTGACCTAAATCATACAGTCCTCTCTTATTGTTCTGCTTGTGCCAATTAGGATGAACAGAATTATAGGTTTAGTCTGATTTAATATCAGTTTTCAACTGTATCTGCTCACCTTTTTCATTATCTTTAAATAAAACACTGTGGATCACAGAGTGTGGACGTAGAAGGTTTTGTGTGTGCGTTTTCTGTGGATCAGGCTCTTTGTCAAGGAGGACCCATGTGGATGATCCGATGTTCGGATGAATGGACGGATCGGAAGCCGGGTAGTCGGACGCAGTTTGGTTTTAACAAGCTGCGTAAGTGAGGAGAGATGAGAGGGCAGAGCGGCTGGAGATGACTGAGTCAGCAGTCCTGTGTCCATCCACCGCCTCCACCCTCCTCTCCTGTCTGTCTCCATCACCCTGTGGCCTCCATTTGACTGTCAAATCACCCACTCAGCACAACAACACAGGGAGCCAGGGAAAGAATGGCAGCGGCCCACATCTAAGGTCTGAGCAGAGCACTGCCGGCCGGCAGAGTGAGGAGGGCGAGCAGCTGTGTTTTCTGATGATGAACAATGACGTCGAGATTTAAGAGTTCTTAAGATGAAGATGGGAGATGGGAGCAGCCATGTGCAAACTGTCGGATAAAGTTGGACAGCACATAAGGAAGAGGTCTACAGGTAGGATCGTGGGAGGAACTGTGTGTTTATTAGCATTTTCATTGGAGGGAGAACTGTTAGTCTAGTCAAGGAAGCTGTCCTGAAAACAAAAAGCATCCTTTTATCATTTAATCTCTTAATGATACACACGTTTACGGTATTTTACACAATTAAAGGTGTGATTATTTTGTCTTAAAAGCTGTCCTACAAATATAAACAGCTGTCAAGAGTGATTGTATTGTCCAGAATTTTTATCCTTATTTTAAGGGATAATATGCAGGAATTTTAATTGATATGAATCTAACCCTAGTTAAAAATAGTGTTTGAAAACTTTTTGCTAATTGTTGAGGTCTAATAAAGTTGCATTCTGCGTTTTATTTATTTATATAAATTATTTTTTATGTACGTGTCACTGAGTACACAACTTTTTATACAAGTGCATGATAAAACTAATAATATAATCATTATTTATTTTCATATTCCATTTCTAATTAATTTTACCATTAAAATAGATTAATTTACATTTTAGAAAATCAATGAATGAATATGTTATTAAATAATGGAGTATATACGCATTCATTTTATTTCATTTATATTGCTAATTAAAATAATTAAAATAAAGTTGTTTATTTTTATTTTAGATGTTTTAGGTTTTTAAGTCTGTTGTTTTTCAGTATACATTTTTCCACTTAATTTATTTTTTATTACCAAATTAATTTACATTTTCATCTGATTTCAATAAATATTGTTTTTGTAGTTATTTTTAACTATATATATATATTTTATAAATGTAAATAATAATACATACAAATTTATGTTGCTGAATAAATATTTATGTATTTTTTTAAAACTTTATTTAACTTGAGCATGTTTTTTTTACAGTAGATGACATAGCATTTCCCGTACAGCTCTTGCTCTTTTGTTATAGATTACAGATTAAATAGATTTACAAAGGGTTTTTGTATTATAGCCTATTGTTAGAGCGTACCTTCCACACTTATGCTCTCTCAATATGTATTTCCTTTCATGTAACGGATATGAAAACATTTATGAACCAGTATTGCATTCAAGTTCCCAGAATCCACTTGGATTTTGTAGTGTGTGCAGAATGTTGCTGCATGCCAATCAATCATTATATTCCCTTTTGCTCTTGTTTTCCTTGTTTTTTTTTATCTTATCATGTTGATATTAAAATGTTGGTCTGTCCTGATCCATTTTATTTTGAAATCTTTCGTTCTTTAAACTTTGCCTATCTCAGAATTTGCATGACGTTGGTTGTATTTGCAAAATGGGATCTACAAACCCAACCGGCACGCTGTCGATATCAAAGGAGGATTTGCATATACGTTGTTTTCCCCGTCTCTGAAGCTCACAAATAACACCTTCCTCTTATTGTTTTTAATCCCATTTTTGTTTTCCTTTTTATCTGAGCTGATATCTAAGAAGTCTCGTTTTTCCTGCAGGTTGTAAATATGCATGTCATGCTGAGTGTCGAGAGAGAGTGTCGCTTGATTGTCAGTCTGCAGCGTCACCACTCAGTCAGAACCATCTGAACAACAACACGCCGCTCCATGTGAGTAGAAAAATGCACCGTCCATGACGCGGCAACTGTTTACATCAGCAGCTGTCACCGTAAAAGTCTGCATGGTAGTTTATCTGCGCAAAATCTACACTTTTGCATGTTAATGTGTATTTTATACAGTATGCTTTATAATCTATTTGTTTCCTTTAGTTCCTTAAAAGTAGCCCCTCTGATTAGTCAGATTTTATAGGATTTTGCTTCAAACTGTTCTAAGAATGTATTTTTACTTTAATAACGGGTGTCAATTAAAATAGAAAATTTTGATTTTAAATATCAAATTGCACAAGAACGGATTTCTTCTTTTTTATTATTCTGATAATCCAGTAACACTTTTAGAGCACTTAGGAGAGAGGTTTTTGGCCCACTTTTTGCAGAATTGTTTTAATTCAGCCATGCTGGAAGATTTTCAGGCATAATTAGGCTTTCATAACATTTTGGCACGGCATTGTAATTGAATTTTAATTTGGATTTTGACTTGTTTTAGCCATTCACTTGTGGATTTATTGGTGTGCTTTGGACACTTGCAGCATAACCCCAACTTAGTCACAAATTCATATCTGGATGTTATCCTAAGGATGCATGACTGTTTACGACTCATGTCATTTTAAACAGTGTCATCATTTTGTATTAAAAGTGGCAAATTTTCAGTAATGTTTGAGAAGAACGTGTCTTGCTACTTATTATTTAGTGTCGAAGCATCCAGATTATACTTCTTACAAAAAGGTATGGTTTCTTTCTTTCTTTCTATCTATCTATCTATCTATCTATCTATCTATCTATCTATCTGTCTGTCTGTCTGTCTGTCTGTCTGTCTGTCTGTCTGTCTGTCTGTCTGTCTGTCTGTCTGTCTGTCTGTCTGTCTGTCCGTCCGTCCGTCCGTCCATCCATCCATCCATCCATCCATCTATCTATCCATCTATCTATCTTACTTAAAGCGTCAGTATAGTATATAGTCAATCAAAGTTTAAGCTGTAACCCAGGTTGCGTATTGTAGTCAAGCTCAATATTTTGTAATAACTGGGTGTTACCACATGATGGTGCTGTTAGTCAAACATTTTTGCGTTCTAGTTATTTTTACCATTAACTTCTGTTTATAACAAGCAATTTAGTCGTTATACATTAGACGAAGAAAAAACCTTATCGTCCTAAATCAGTAAGCATTCTTAAAGGTTTTATTTTTGTTCATGATTTGTGCCCAGATTATGTTGTATTAATGGGTCAAACATATTTGCAGTTTTTAAAGTTAGTGTTGGTTCTTTGTAATGGTTTTTACAATTAAATACCAGGAACACAATACAAAATAAAGAGGAAAACATTAAAAACTAATCAGCAAGAATCTGGATTCTTAATAGTTTTGTCAAGCTGTTTGTTCTCCTTTGCATTCAGATGTTTGCCTGAATTTTAAATTAGGTTTTATGGAGATACATTCTGTTAAACACAGACGATACAGCCACCCATGTCTCACACACACAGGATTCAAATTCAATTCAAAAATACTTTATTTATCCCAGGGGGATATTAAGTGTCGTTGTAGCTCATATGACTTAATTCTTCGTGGGGTTGTAGCTCTTGATGGCTGTGGGCAGGGAGGATCTCCTACAAAGATGCATCACACGTTAAGAATGGTGTTTAATTTCCAGGAGGACAGCTGGGCGTGCATCAGTTCTGATTTATCACGGAGTGCTCTTGCAGCACTCTGTTCTATTGCTGCACTGATTCATCACTTCTCAGCTCATTTTTAGTAACTTCAACAACCATTTTTTGTCAGTGCTCTTATGTAAGCAGCTGGGGTTCTTTTCCTTTTAGGAAACCGTAGCAGGATGTGTGCCACTGGCACACAGACAGAAACTCCAGCATTCAAACTTTAGTGTACATGAAGCTTCTTTTCCTTTTTGCTTTTGCTCTGCTGACACTACTATGCACAAATCATCTGTTTTATCTTCATACGCACTGATTATACATAAAAACGTGGGGAGTTTTGTCTACTTTAACTGGTAGAAGACTTATAGTTTTCAGTGAAATCATTCCAAAACTCAAACTTAACTCTTTTTCATTTAAGCTCTAGATTTGTCTGTAAAAACTGTAATTAAAGAGTCTCTTTAAGATGTAAAAACATCTCAACAGAATACCTTGCAATCTGCTTGTTGTGGGTTTGCCTCTGGCGCTGCTCAACACTGATGTGGTTTTATTCCTCCTGCAGAAGGAGGATTATCTCAGCACATTTTTAAATCAGTGCTGAACACATTTGTGGACTCGTAACAGTGCTGATTAATGCTGAGATCAGCATTGTGGGCTTTCGAGTGTCATTCAGTTCACGAGGATGTATTTTTCTTATGTGGGCTTGTGTGCCTGCAGAGAGCTGTTAAAGCCCCGTGGATAAAAACACCTTTTAAATCTGATTTGATCCATAGATGTGCTGTAGAAGAACTAAAGCAGTGTTTTGTTGAAGCTAAATGACAGAGAGATGTACATTAAAAAATCTGACACTATTTCTGATAGCGGCATCTCCTAAGACTGCTGAACGGTTTAAAAGACTTTCTGTGGTTGAGAGATGAGAACATAATGTGCAGCTAACCAGCCAACTATACAAGTGACCATCTAACCAACCAACCGTCATTCAGTTAACTAACCAACTAACCACACATTCATTGATCTAACTAAATTACCCACCAACTATATAAGCAAGTAAGCAACTAACCATCCATGTATCTAACAAAATAACAAGCCAAATAGACAAGTGACCATCCATCCAACAAACCAACAAACCAACCAACCAACCGTCATTCAATTTCAGTAACTAAACATACAACCAACCAGCCAACCATCCATTTATATAACTAAATTATCAACCACTTATATAAGCAAGCGACCAACTAACCATCCACACATCCATTTATCTAAGGAAATAACCAGCCACATAAGTTACCTTCTAACCAACCAACTGTCATTCAGTTTAAGTAACTAAACATACAGCCAACCATCCAACCATCCATTTATCTAAGTACATTACTAACCAACTATATAAGCAAGCAAGCAACCAACTAACCATCCACCCATCCATTTATCTAAGAAAATAATCAGCCACATATACAAGTTACCATCCAACCAACCAACTGTCATTCAGTTTAATTAACTAAACAACCAACCAACCAAGTATCCATTTATATAACTAAATGACCAACCATCTATATAAGCAACCAACCAACCAACGAACCATCCGCACATCCATTCATTTAAAGAAAGAACCAGCCAACTATACAACTGACCGTCTAACCAACCAACCATCATTCATTTTAACTAACCAACCACCTAACCATCCATCCATTTATCTAACTACATTACTAACATACTATATAAGCAAGCAAGCAATGAACTAACCATCAACCCATCCATTTATCTAAGGAAATAACCAGCCACATATACAAGTTACCATCTAACCAACCAACTGTCATTCAGTTTAATTAACTAAACAACCAACCAACCAAACATCCATTTAAATAACTTAATTACCAACCAACAATATAAGCAACCAACCAACGAACCATCCATCTATTTAAGTAATAAACAAACCAACAATCCATCCATTAAACTAACAAAATAACCAGATAGCCATAAATTGTCCATCTATCCAACCAACCAACCAACCAATAGTCAAAAGTCCTATCAGTCTGTCAGTCTGTAAAACAGCTGTGCTCTCAGCTGTATGTGGACTTTTATCAACACCTGCCGATTTACACATACATGAATTCACATGTGCCCGTGTCAGTTTACTGCGTTATCTACTATAACTACATGTATGAAAGTGCTGTCAGTGCAGCTATATTCATATTGAGAACTACTATGTGGCTCTTATTCCACCCGTAAAAACCCATCTACTACAACTTAGGAAATGTCCTCACAAGATCCATCGGTAGATCGGGCTAAAAATAAATGTGCTCTTAATAGATTAATAAAACTGCTACTGTAGGCAACAAAAACAGTTGTTAGAACATTTAAAGTTTAAACTCTGACATCAGTATGTGAAACCTTGTTGGGTGCAAATATCTGCTTAATATAAACCACTAATTCACTAAGAGAATTAACGGTCAGTTCAATCATCTGCTTGAATGTGCAGCACATGATACAACTACTGAGAGCACAACAAGACATGGATGGTTTAATGGCTTCTAAGTTGTAAAACAAAAAAATGTGTATATATATATCAACGTCTGTATTACATAAAGTAGTAATGTAAAGCTATAACTCTTCTCCCCTTTGGCTTGTTCCTCTTAAAAAAAGAATAAGAAGCAAATATATTGGATTGTTCAGTTGGAAACTGTTTTATTTATCATTTTAAAAAGTTTTTTAAAAAAAAGGACGTATTTAGAATTGGTTAAAAAATAATTTAAAACAAACAACTAAATGTAATGATTGTAAACTACACTACCTTCCTTTCCTGCCATGCGATTGGTTTAACTATAGAGAGACTCTGTAAATGATTGACAGGGAGCAAAAAAAGATAATAAAATTCCCTTCCTTTGAGTTAGGAAAAACAAGCATAGAACCATGAAAGAAAGCCACCAGAGTGAGGAAGTAATCACAACAGAGGGCTAATGTACATTATTTTTCCCCCCGCAAGTATTTTACTTTCGTATAAACTCTTTGATACCCTCATGCTGAAAGTGAGTCTGAAAGTGATTGAAGACTTGAATAGCTTTCCAGGAAAACAACAAAAAACGGCCCATCTATTGTAGATACACAACACTTTCCCATTAAAAATGAAATTAGTGTTTTTTTTGTGATCAACACAGCAACAACATCTGATAAAATGCTCAAACTTCATGGTCTGTTATTCTAGGTTCTTCTCATGTGGGAAAGAACCTAATGGTTGGAAACATTTGTTTAGGCCTTAATTGTTCACAACTTGGACAACAGAGCATCTGTCAGTGTTGCTGTTTTTTTCCAAGTACTTAAGATGTTATTAAAAGGGGAGAATTCAAGTCTCATCAAACTCCTGGTATAACATGAGGGATCACTTAAGCATTATGTGAGCAACAGTGGGTAAGAATGTAAGAGTCAAAAATAACTTGTTTGTACCATATTAAATATTATTGAACTTGTAAATCTTAACATCAGTTGTAGAATAAAACTGACACAGGCTTACCTTAGTTTTTCGGTTGAAAAAACTGACAGCTGCAGCTACTCCAGAGTGTTCCTTAAATCTTTCTTTTATTACTTCCACTTCAAAATTGACACAAGATGTTGTGTGGGTGGTTGCCTTCAACTATAAAAACAACAATAAATATATTATTATTATGCACAGATAAAGTTAAAGTAATATGACTAAATAAAAGACACATGCTTACATAATGCAGTTATAACGACTGGAGTAAACAATACTATCTAATGACCGCAAGGGGGTGCCTCAGACCACGCCATTAAAGGGTAACACCCAACTATAGAAAACGTAAATACGGTCAGATAAATAACCCATCTGCAGCACTAAACACTCAATCCGAAAAGTATTGTGCTTTTGTAACATATATATGAAAGAAAATAAACATATTAACCAACTTGTGGCAATATATCTTACATAAACAATTCTGCATATGGGAGCACACATAACAGCATGGTGGCTGGCAGTTCGGATTCACTCTAATTTCGTTAGAAGCTGATAATAAACAAATAACTGATCCAAACTTACTTTGTACTCACGCACAACAAACACAAAGTATCAACGTGGGCAGCTACAGTCCGGCTCTGCTGCGCGCAGTTATAATCAAAGCTGATATTTACAGCATTCAGCAGTTAACTTATCTGCCTCCGAGCGGCGCCGCTACTACTCAGCGTGACTCGGGACCTTCCGGTGACGCTTGGCTCGGCTCGGCTCATGTTGATGTTCGGCTCTGTCCGCGCACAGCAAAGCGGGGAAGTTTGCACAGCCGCCCCCAAATGCACCTTGTGAATTTGAAGTAATACAAAGGTCCCTGCTGTGCTGTGAGATCAGTCTTAGCCTTCTGGCATCTCTGGCAGGGGGATGAGTTTAGCCACTGGTCGCGTGTATGTAGATCCTTTAATGTTCACCTCAGCTATGCGTATCCGGCCATCATCACTGGGGATTACTTTGGTGACTCGTCCAACCGGCCATAGTGCTCTTGGTAACTGTGGGTCGATGATCATGACCACCTGATCTGGAGTGAGGTCCACAGTAGATTCATGCCACTTCCGACGATGTTGAAGGTTGGGAAGATAGCTCTTGGTGAACTGGAGCCAAAAGTGATCTGCCAGCACCTGACTGTGTTTCCAGTGGCGACGTCCCAGCAGGTCACTGTTGTGATACACAGCTTGTGGTAGTGATGCATCTCGCCGCCCCATATAGACGAATTGGCGTTATTGGGTGTCGGGGTCTCGCTATGTCTGTGTAGCATACCAAGAGCTCCGAGTTGAGAATGCCCCCTCAACATCTATCATGACCGTCCATGAGGACTCCCTGTCAGGGAGTATTTGTCTCTCAGTACACTTGCAAGAGCAGCCTTTGTGACTCAGATTTTGATCTCGCTCCTCCAGACTTCCGGCCAAAATGCTGCGCAAGTGGCTCGTGTTTAGAATCTGAAACGGATGCTCTGTTTAGCAAGCTTGTTCTTTAATGCTGGCTCAAGTGTGGCGAATGCTTCTTGCAGCTCTCTGTCTCCTCCCCGGAAATTGGTGCCTCGGTCACAGATAATCTCAAATGGTTTGCCTCTTCTTGCCACAAAGCGTCGTAATGCAAGCAAAAAGGAGTCTGTATCCATACTGCACAGGAGGTCCAGGTGCACACACCGAGTGGTGAGGCATTTAAAGATAATACCCCACCTTTTCTCGTGTCTGCGGCCTATTTTGATGGTGTACGGGCCAAAACAGTCTACTCCAGTAGACCAGTATGGTGGTTGGTTAATACGCAGGCGTGCAGCTGGCAGGTCGGCCATCTGAGGAATAATCGGCTTGCTGCGCCATTTGCGGCACTCTGTACAGTTATGCTGATGTTTCTTGACAGCTTGGCGTCCACGGATGATCCAGTATGTCCTTCTTATTTCTGCAAATACACGGTCAGGACCTGCATGGAGCAACCGGTTGTCATAGTCCTGTATGAGCAGCTTTGTGACAAGATGGTTTGGCGCCATGATGATGGGATGGATGGTGTCCCTTTCTAGATTTTCGGCCTTTCGCAGGCGACCTCCGACCCTTATCAGCTCCACATCTGTGTCATAGACAGGGGATAGAGAGAGCAAGTTGCTATTCGAGCTGAGAGGTTTACCTGCTTGCAGTGCAGAGAACTCCACCGGGAAACTCTCCTGCTGTGCTCTCTTCAGGATGACAACTTCCGTGTGTACTCTGTAGGCTGCAGTCATGGGAGGAGGAGCCGCCCCGTGTAGGGACTGGTATGTGGCATCAATCAGTTCTGACCATGATTTCACTTGAGTTACGTCTGGGATTGGAAGGCTGCTTACGGTGATGTTTCCACAGAAGATGTTATCACGAGTTTCTTCAGCTGGTGTAGGCGTGAAACTTAGAGCAGGATTAGTTGGCCATTCGGCTGGAGGCTGGTGGAGGAAAGTTGGGCCACATGTCCAGCGGTTGGGTTTCACTAGATCCGCCAGAGTTTTGCCACGGGTAATATCGTCCGCAGGGTTCTTTTCCGATGGAACATATCTCCAGTTGTCTGTTCCGACTAGCTCTTGAATCTCTGCTATTCGTGTCCCTACAAACACCTTGTACTGCTGAGATTCGGACTGGATCCAGTGCAGGACAGTAGTGGAATCTGTCCATAGGGTTGTTCTCTTCACTGACAGAGTCAGCTCAGTGTACAGGACTTTAGCTAGTTGTGCACCTGACAGGGCTGCACATAGCTCTAGGCGAGGTATTGATAATTGTTTCTTTGGGGCTACACGAGATCTTGCCATCACAAATGCCACCTGGATCTGTCCTCCATCATCTTCAACCCTCATGTATGCTACAGCACCATAGGCTCTCTCTGACGCGTCGCAAAAGATGTGCAGTTCAACAGGAGCATTGGTAGGATCATTGGTGGTGTAGCAACGTGGCAGTTTGATCTGTTGAAGCTGCGGTAGCTCGTTCTCCCATGCTTGCCATATGGGGAGGAGGCTATCCACAATAGGCTCATCCCATCCTCTCTCCTTTATCCATAGGGCTTGAACCAGGACCTTGGCACGTGTAGTATATGGTAGGATGTAGCCCAGCGGATCGTACTGACTGGCTAAAACCCGATATACGTATCTCATGGTCGGTTCAGTCGCTGGGATGTTTCGATGTTTGTAGCCAAGAGTGTCAGTTCTGCAGTGCCACAAGAGGCCTAGTGTTGACTCCTGTGGGTCGGTCTTATTTGCAGTCAGCCATAACTCACATCCAGCTGATTTAGCTTCAGGAGGTAGATGCGCGATAACCTCAGGCATATTACTGGACCACTGTCTCATATCGAAGCCTCCACTGGCGAGAAGAGATCTCATCTTGTCAATGAGCTGTCTGGCTTGATCCTGAGACTGCAGAGACTGAAGACAGTTGTCTACATAGAAGGCTTGCAGCACGGATTGGACCACTTCTTCATTGCCCTCACTGTGCTCTTGTACATGCCGCTGCAAAGCATAGGTTGCACAGCATGGGCTGCAGGTAGTCCCGAACGGCAAAACATGCCACTCATAGACGTCCGGGGTACGCTCTCTCTCACCATCGCGCCACAAGAAGCGGAGAAGTGGTTGGTCTTCAGGGAGGAGGCGTACCTGATGGAACATGCCACGGATATCTCCGCTGATGGCCACAGCATGTTTTCTGAACCTCAGTAGCACACCAAGCAGTGATGAACTCAAGGTGGGACCAGAAAAGCTAGTTACTATTAAGGCGCAGGCTTGATGAGTTGAATGAGCAGCGTTGAAGACAACTCGTGGTCTTTCTACCATTTATGATGACAGACACAGAGGTGAGGAGAACACGATTCTTCTGATCTGCTCACTTCATCAGTATTAATCTTAACAGCGTATCCAGCTTTCTCTAATCTGTGTATCTCTTCATTGTACACTGCAAATTGTGCAGGGTTGATAGCAAGGCGACGCTCTGTTGCTCTGAGGAGAGCCATCACCGCCGTGGGTGGAGCATGGAGCGTAGGTGCATTTGGTTTATGCAACAATGGTGTAGCATAGCGGGACACTCCGTCAACTGTGACTCTGATGGTTTTCTGCTCCAGTTGTTCCATAGCTGCTTTGTCCTCACCGGAGCGGGTCACCTCCTTACTGTTTCTGAATGGCAATGTGTCTAGCTTCCAGAGTCTTTCAACATTTTGATGTAGCTCTTCTGCTGGTGAGAGAAATGAAGAATGAAGACAGCTGTTCTCACCTGATGAACGTTGTAGAAAGGTGGCAGGTCCCTGTATTGCCCATCCTAGAGCCGTGCATACAGCTACAGGTCCACCGATTGGACCAGACCTGACTGGAGATACTGGCGTTATCAGGTGCGGATTGTCGGAACCGATGAGTAGCATAGGCTTGACTCTATTGTAGGAGTGCAATGGAATGTCTATCAAATGTTGGTAGCTTTGTTTCAGATTTTCAGATGAACATGACTGTTCTGCCAGATTAAGCTCTGCTGCTGTGAAGGCATATTGAATGTCATGTTTAACTCCCTTTTTCATCTGAGTTGACACTTTGAGTGAGACTGTAGCTCCCTTTAACTGCACCTTGTCCTGTCGAATTGTCCTCAGGGACAGGATTTCTTCCTTTCCTTTGAGGCCAAGGTGTTGTACAGCAGCTGGTAGGATGATTGTTCTTTCAGATCCATCATCCAGAACAGCGTAAGTATTGAGCGTTTTCCTCCCATTATGCAGGCGTATTGGGACAACCTTCAGCATCACCCGACCTGAATGGCTAATTTGGTCCATGTAAATCTTGCTGGGGGATGTACTCACAGTCAGGACATTCTCTGTTTGTGCCACATCATGGAGCACAGGTAGGTGTTGTTCTCCACAAGTTGAACATGGCTTCTTTAAAGTGCAGTTGTCAGATGTATGGCCTCTCCCACACCTCCAGCATCGTTTCTTCTCCTTTATCCAGTCAGACCTTGCTTTATTTGTAAGCTTAGCAAAGTCACTGCAGGTGTTGAGATAGTGTTCTTGGTTATTACAGTAAGGGCAATAGGGCTTGAACCTGTCACGCTTATTTGACTGTAATGGGGTGCTTGATGCAGGCGGTGATTTAGGTTGCTGAGCGCTCTGGTGGTTACCCAGTAGTATAGTTGCAGACTTCACTCTTGGCTGCTTTGCTGATCTACGTTCCCGGTTGTCGGCATGTATGGGTTCTGGTGGACATGCACTTATCCGACGAGATACCTGCAGTGTCTGAACCTTTCTCTCAAGCCAATCTGCTAGATCTGGAAGGGTATATGTCCTGTCACTGCCACTCTGAATGATTCCCCTGTTGAAGCAGTATTCAGCAAAGGCATCTCTGAAGTTAGCTGGCAGCTTAGTGAGCAGTGTGTCAACGTGAGAACCACACAGTAGTTCTGGAGATGAGGGACCTTGTATTGCACTTAACATTCCTACTAGTGTTCCGATTGAGGCTGCAAAATCTTCAATAGCTTGGTAGTCTCCAGCCTTCACTGATGGAGCATTCAGGATAGCATTCAGTTCTCCCTGCACAAGCTGTCTGGGCTGTCCATATCTTTGCATGAGGGCTTGCATAGCAGCAGTATATGGCGTTGTACTGTTGATGAAACGCTTGGCCATTTGAAGTGCAGCAGGGAATCTGAGGTGATCTAGTAGAACTTGGTACTTGTAGTCTTCACTTAAGTGCCTGTGGGGCCCAAGAACGCTGTCCAGGCCCTTTTTAAGCAGCAGGAAGTCACTTTCCCTCCCTGATGTAAAAACAGTCAATTTGGGCTTGGGAATGCCAAACGATGAAGCAATAGCCATCTCTAAAACACCTGCTGTATTGTGGTCATCTAGTGGCCGCACAGGTACAGAGGGCTGCTGAGGATAATACTGTTGGACAGGAGGAGCGGGATATGGTTGAGGAGGAGGCTGCCAATACCTGGGTGCGCTGTATGCTGGTCGTGATGGAGCATGTACAGTCTGGATCGGCAGGCCAGGAACTGGTGAGACTGCAGGTGGCACCAGTGAGGTATTAGGAGGAGTTGTTTTTATCATATAGACTGGAGGAACAGATTGTGCTGGCGGAGCCGATGATACAGAGGCTACCTGATCCGTAGTGGTTGATATAATGGGAGCTGAATACACATGTCTCATCGGTGAAACGGGAACGGATTGTGTCGATTCAGCATCTGAAGATTTATCCCCATCATCAGCCGGCAGTAGATATGTAGCTTGGTCGGCGGCTTCTGTCTGTGTAGCAAAGGGTGCAGCGTGCATTAATGAAGCAGCAGCTGCCTCCTGATCTTGAGAGAGGGAGACTGTCTGAGCTGGAATGTGTGATACGGATGGATCCACAGCCATCCTAGTTGAAATGGGACCCATGTAAATCCTCTCCAGATGGGGAAGGCTCCCGTACTGAGGCATATGCGCAGCATATTGTTGTGAGCTATATGTGGGGTGTGTGTAGCCACCCTGCGGACGAGGAGTTAGCCTTACATTGTTCATTTCAGCCTTCAGCTCTCTCATTTGTTGTGTCATAGTCTGCCAGCGTGCCTCAAGACGCTGAAGTCTATCATCTGGGCTTTCGTAGACCTGATACGTGGGCACCGAACGGGGAAAGTATTCCCTTATGTTGGGTGGTGCTGCATATGTTGATGCCGTCGGTGACACTGTTCTTGTCATGGTGGGATGAAAGGGTTGAAATGGGTAGCTGAGCTCATAGTCCTCCAGATGTCCGGGAATGCGTCGCACCCTGCTGGGACGGGAACTTAGTGGCGGCTGCCCATCATCATATCCTCTGCTTGTAGCCATAGCGCAGCTTGTGTATATCCGGCTCGAAGGACCACTTGTAAATGTATTATATTGTTTTATGCTGGCGTACACAGGCTGGCCTTAGTTTTCGGTGAGAAAAACTGCAGCTACTCCAGAGTGTTCCTTAAATCTTTCTTTATTACTTCCACTTCAAATTGCACAAGATGTGTTGTGATGTGGTTGCCTTCAAATATAAAAACAACAATAAATATATTATTATTATGCACAGATAAAGTTAAAGTAATATGACTAAATAAAAGACACATGCTTACATAATGCAGTTATAACGACTGGAGTAAACAATACTATCTAATGACCGCAAGGGGGCGCCTCAGACCACGCCATTAAAGGGTAACACTCAACTATAGAAAACATAAATACGGTCAGATAAATAACCCATCCGCAGCACTAAACACTCAATCCGAAAAGTATTGTGCTTTTGTAACATATATATGAAAGAAAATAAACATATTAACCAACTTGTGGCAATATATCTTACATAAATCAATTCTGCATATGGGAGCACACATACAGCATGGAGTGGCTGCGGTTCCGGATTCACTCTAATTTCTGTAGAAGCTGCGATAATAAACAAATAACTGAGATCCAAAGCCTTACTTTTGTACTCAGCACAACAAAACGACAAAGTTCAACCGTGGCGCAGCTACAGTCCGCCACCTGCTGCGCGCAGTAATAATCGACCGAGCTGAATTACAGCATTCAGCAGTTAACTTATCTGCCTCCGAGCGGCGCCGCTACTACTCAGCGTGACTCGGGACCTTCCGGTGACGCTTGGCTCGGCTCGGCTCATGTTGATGTTCGGCTCTGTCCACGCACAGCAAAGCGGGGAAGTTTGCACAGAACTGTTTAATCTAAATTTGTAGATGATACTGTAACTTAAATTTCATATTACTCCAAATTGTGTAAAGTTGTTTCTAATTGGAAAAAATAAATAGCATCCTTCATGACAAAGCTGTTTAACGTA
Source organism: Apricaphanius iberus (assembly GCA_028564705.1). Classification (NCBI taxonomy): domain Eukaryota; kingdom Metazoa; phylum Chordata; class Actinopteri; order Cyprinodontiformes; family Aphaniidae; genus Apricaphanius; species Apricaphanius iberus. The sequence continues at coordinate 1,409,953 of JAPXFQ010002912.1, forward strand.
AAATCTAAGGAGTTAGACAACATTGCTAGATATGGAGTATCAAATGAGTTTTACACTTTTACACTGATTTGATTCAGCTTACTGGTTAAGCAACGCTAACCAGTATATTATATTAATAACAAGTGAAAAATAAACATTTTCTGTTAATGGTATCTGTCAACTAACCAATACTGATGCGAGTATACCAGTATCGATATCTGTGCATGCCTAATCAAGGGTTTTGTTTCTTCTTTTGTAGTGCTGTATTTTTCATTAATTCAACTAATCTGTACATAAAAATAAAGGTTTATAGTTGGAGAAATACATTTTTTTTGTGAAAATTTATATTCACCATTGGTTCTTCCTTTAACAGCAACCAAGATTAGCCAGTTCCCCTGCACTTTAACAACAATCTAAGTTGGTCCTTATACCCCTTTTTTTTTTATTGCTCATTACCAGATATTGTCAAGAGTCATAGTGAGTTCATAAGTCATCATAATAGCATTTTTTTCATTGGGAGGGGGGCATTTTTCTGTCGTTAGTTTTTCTCTATGTTAGCATGAACTTGTCTGAACTGATAAGATAAACATGGACTATGTTCGACCCAAACCTGCAAATGGATATATCAATAAATGTATGCAGGACTTCGTATTTTTGTAAATGTAAAATGCATATGCAGTTCTGTTAACATTGCTTTTTCCCTGTAATTCAGCAAAAATGCATCTATATATCCTATACTATATATAGATAAATGCTATGTATATATGTACAGTACAAACTTCTGATCAAAATGCCAAGACCAGGGAAGAAATTGTTAGGGTTCACATTTTGTGATGGTTAATTATAATTAGGTTTTAAGTGGAGCTTAAAAAAATGCAACGAAAAAATGGTACCAGAAACTACATACAAACATGCTGTTTACCAGCTAGTTAAAGGACCATTTGCCATTAAAAGTCCAAATCTGTGTATATACAGTATATATGGTTTCTTTTTCATTTTCTGTCAGGCAGTCGGTCTGTCATGGCCCTCTAATAGCAAAGACAAAAACATATTACTTTCATAGAGTTTGGCAGGATTGTTTGTAAAGTGCCATCACTATTGAGATCAGCAGTAAGATGGTCACTTAATCTTTTTAAAAGGTCATAAAGGTTATAAAACAGAAGAGTCGCACAGTACATTCAGCATCACCTGACATTTTGGAGAGAAAGGCATAAAAAAATTAATAAAACCCAAGGCTTCTTCCATAACACAAACTTACCAAAGAAGGGACATTGAAAAGAGGAAGTAGGTCTCATTCTTCCACTTAAGATTATTTTTTTTATAAATTATTATTATTATTATTATTAAATTATAAAAAATTGTCTGAACCGTTCTGATGGCTTCCTTACTGCTGGCATGAAGAGGAAACTGCAGCTTGAGATGTTTTTCCAGTTCTTTCTTTCAACCGGGAAAAACTTGAGTTTCAGATTGCGAGGCCCATCAATATGGCAGTGCTGCAGCACATTTTAAATTTCACAACATCAGTCACTCCTAATTATTCTAAATTTGGAAATCCAACGACTACAAGTGCTGTATACTGTGAGTAGTTACTCAATGGCATCTAAATGCATCATAAAACATCAGGGACGTAGACATTACAATCTCAAGTGTCTGGGTATCTCTTTATCATCTTCCCAATCACTATCAAACACCTGAATTCATACAGTTGTCTCTCTAAACAAACACCATCTCCATGCAACTATCATGCTTCTCTTCCTTTTAGTATATCTCTTTCAATCTTCATTTTTCTCCTTTCTTCTAATCAGCAGCCTACTACGTCACACAAAGGGAAAACAAACCAGTATAACCTACCAGACGTAGACGAGGAAAGTAAACTAAAGCAGAACCTTCAAAAAGTTTTCAAGCTTGTTGAGATAAAATATGTTTGTAGAGCTCACAGCTTTGGTTATTACAGCTACAATTATGGATCAGGCCTGAAACCTGGGAATAAGATGGACTCACACCTGAAGCTTCAGAGACACATAAAAACAATTATAAAGTCGGCCTCATATCACCTGAAGAACATTTCCGGGATAAAACTACTAATGTCCCTACAAGATCTTGAGTAACCTATTATTCTTTAGTCAGATTGATGTCTTCAGGAAAGAAGAAGAAAAAAGTCACCCCAGTTCTAAAGTTCTTACACTGGTTCCCTGTTGCTCAGAGAATACACTTTAGCATAATTTTTTTAGTTTAGAGTCATTGAATAGCTTAGCACTACAATACATTAAATATCTGTTTTCACTGGTTCAAGTCTGATCTGCAACTCCAACTGCCTTTGATTAATATCAAATTAAGACTTCATTCCAATATTGTATGACAGTTTTTGATGATTTTGATGATGTCATTTGAGAGAAAAAAATAATGTAAAGCACAAATCATGTAAAGTACAATGAATCTCCTCGTAACTAAAATTTACTATACAAATAAACTTGTCTTGCATATTTGAGCAGAGCGGGAGAAGTAAATCCAGGATATTCATGCAAGTGCTGATATTAGAAAAGATTTTAAAGAAGCAGTTTGTACCTTGTATATATCTTGTCTTAAGATGTTTGTGTAGTATTTTAACAGCAAAACAGATTCCCTGTAAACACACGCTGCAGAGAAAAATATTTGCAAATACCACAAATTATTTTCAAATTAAAGTAAACCTAAGGACCCCAACGTTACCACAGAAACCAAATATACTCTGTCATTAGGGAGAGTACTGAAATAAGTGGGCTATTTCGAAAAAGGCATCAGGCTGGCGTCCTTAAAGAGGATCAGCTTCTGTTTTGTTTGGCTGCTTAAACAAGAGCAGTGTCTCAGCTGGAGCCCAGAAGCATGACATCCTTTTAGTGTAAAAGGTAAATTTAATATAAACCAATTAATAATTTTTTTTTTAAGAACAAGCCTCTTAATTGTCCTTGCATGTCACATTGTGTTTTATTTCTTCTGGATTATTACTTCAGTCTGTGATCACCAGCAGAACAGTTTATTTTGCTGGTGTATTTCATTTTTCAACTAACAATAAATCAGAATAAATTCTTAAACTGCTAAATCAAACTTAACATTTTAAACAATTATGGTTTTCTAAGAAATGTATCAAGAAATATATAAGAAAACTCATGAAGAATAGAATATGAGCAGACTAAAGAGTGACAGAAGGATGACGTATAATGCTCACTTTTGAACTGTAATCTTTTATGGATTGTCAGGGATTAAGTCCTCAGTCTGACAAACAAAGCTCTAACATCATCAGCTGCTTGCTGCAGAAACAGGACACCAGGCTGCAGCTTAGAAACCCAATAACAGATGGGTTCTTCTGATTCCTTCCTCAGTTTTGCGACCTGACAGGTGGCAACATGGCCAACTGTTTTTCTGATATAAAACATATATAAAGGAGAACATTGTGTTCTCTGCTAGGTTTTTTTGGTACATATATAATTCTTAAAAAAACAAACTTAAATATGCTTTGCGGATACAGTTGCAATTGCTGCATAACCAAACATTTATCCCACTTTTAGTAATAATTCATTCTTTAATTTGATGCTGTACTAATTTTTTTTTAGCTTTGTAATTATTGTTTTCACCAAACCCAAGGTTAAGTGATGCAGTCAAGCTTCTTTATTTTCGTTTTAATGTTTAACTAGTCCAAAACATCCATTGTTAGGATCCTGGACAAGCCCCCAAATTTGTAATTGTCACTATGTGCAAATGGATACTTTTTAACCTTCAATAATACCGGACCGCTTAAGGATTTGTTTGCCAGCCAGCATTAGCATGTAGCACAGCTTTTTATGGAAAGTTACAAAATCCGTTAAGAAATCCAGTGTGTGGAGTCACATGATGTACTGGAACAGTGGGCGACCCATATGTGGACACCATAGTCTTCGACACGGCTGTCCTTGGTTCGATTCCCAACCCTGGACTCTGTGCCGCATGTCTTCCCTCTTCTATCTCCTGTTTTCTGTCAACCATCTGTCAAATAAAGGCAATCAGTGGCTAAAAAAATTCCCTTTAAAAATAGAATTACAGTGTATAATTGTTTTTTTTTTTAATTGTATTCTCATATATATATATTTTTTTGCTTTGACTAATGAAATATAAGAAGATATTTACCATAATGATGCTTTCTTGAGTCTTTATTAGTGAATAATTGCCACAATGACAGTGTTAATCTAGGAATGGATATCATAACACTCTAATGATGGTAAGGTTCATGGTAACCTTTGTTAGATTGCATTTAGCTTAGTGTAGAATATTAACCCTTCTCCTCAGCCGCCTTGCTTGGATTTATTCCTTGCAAAATTTCTCAAAACCTTGAATGAATTTCTCAATGGAAGAACTTCTCTGCATACTGGGAATCTACAAACTCAGATCTGTTTTGTTGCACATTAAAGACTAAAACCAATTTTCTGAGTTCAACATAAAACTCTGACCTAGTTGATTCCTGTTCCTGTGTATGAAAGAAGTAGTTTTTTTTACTGGTGGTTCAAAGGAAAACTTAGATACTCATCAGGGTGGGACACTCCAGTGTACTGCTATCTGTCATGTTGCATAGCATTTGTTTGTTTGCTTTTATCTCGGGTCCTGTCCTTATCTTGTCAAACAATCTATATCCGAGATGCCAACGAGCTTGGATAAGAGTGCACAATGAATGACCCACATTCATCATTCATTCAGGCTTCTTACACGGTGACCCTGTTGTCAACAACATTAAGTGCTGAATGCACACTTACAGATTTCAGACTGAAGCAACAGGATGAAACCAAAAGAAAGATATTTTAAACACAGAGGCATCAGTGTTTTGTGACAAAGCTGTGGAAGGAGAGTACAATACTTCTGTTTGTATATTTTTAAACACTTGATTTAGAAAGTATATTTTAACTTAATTCCTGCTGAAGAGCAATTAGATTATGTTAGCAGAGTCAGAAAATGCTTATCATGGCAATAAATCACCCAAAGTTAAAGGAAAAGTTTACTTTTTTTCAACCTGGACTTTCATTTTAGCATATATTATGTTCGTTTAATCACCCAGACAAGTTTAAAGCCACTTGGAGCTGTTTAGGAAGAGTTTATATCGAGTCGCAATTGGCGTGTATCCATATAATGTGAGTCAGTGAGGGCAGTAATTCGCTGCATGTAATAAGGCATTATCTGCCCCAAAACATGCAACAGTGCTTACCACTGTGCCACCGTGCAGCCCTCATAATTAGTTATTGATCCGTCTTAATTTAACCATGTTTTGTTAAACGTTAATAGGACTCCCCTCCGTGTTCAGAACGTCTCTTTAGAGGCAAAAATACAACTACACTATCACGCAATTTAATTTACGTCACTGCCGTGCTCCATCGTAGTTGTAGTCTGAGCAGGACTTTCATTCTGTGCTCTACGGTGGTCGGTTAGACAGAACTTGCTACTGCAGACATCCGCTTTTACGTGTTTCCAAACTGATCGCGGCTCGATATAGACTCTTCCTGAACAGCTCCAAGTAGATCCAAACTTGTCTGGGTGAGTAAATGAACGTAATATTAGCTAAAAATAAGGTTGAAAAAAACCCAAACTTTTCCTTGAAGTCTGTGTGAGTTTGACTTGAGACTTTGTAATGCTGTCATGCTCTTCCTGCCAAATGACTCCCTTCCGCTGTTTGAGTTCAGACAAGCAGCTTTTCCTCATCAGACAACAGCGTAAAGCAGAAAAAACAACTTTTAGATGCAGTTCATCTGCTGTAGATAATCTTTTTCAGGCCTGTTTTTTTCCACTGATATTTCTTTCTTTCTTCTTAAAGCATTCACAGCAAAAAAAAATGCTGTTATGGTTATTATAAGCACAAACTAGACAATATTTTTTTTAATTTAAAACACTGCAAGAAAGCATGGTTAGTTGGATGTAAAGCATAAGGAAACCAGAACATTTTAGAAGAAATTGTTAAAGATGCTCCTTGAAAATCTTTAAGTTTGATTAGATATTTTTGATAATTTGATTAAGATTGAAAATCTAATGCCCAACATCACCATTTTTACAATCCACCAAACAAAGAGAAATGTAAAGAAAACCTGAAATGTGTTTGTGGCATTGGGTGGCCGTACATGTGAATGTTTCTCGCACAAATCCAGATCATTGAATTCAGGTGTTCCAACCACTTCCATAACAGCGAAAAATAAAATCCTGCACGGAGGCATGCAGACTACATCTGCAAACGTTTATAGCATGGCACAGGATGCTCCCTGTGTCGTAAAATTTTGTTAGTAATAAATATTGGTATTATAATATATAATAAATATTGGTGTTGGCATTATAGCAAAGTGGAAACAATTGAATTGAACTCAGCCACGACCAGAACTACGAAAGTTCTGTAGCCTTTAGATTAGCTCAAGAACCGTGAGTAAAGAGCTGAAAGGCTGCATCCAGGACTTGCATCACAAAACAAATGCAAAATGTCAAGTGAAATAGTGTGAAAAATCTCCTGTGGACTCTACAGTAGTGGAGATGTATGCTCTGGAGTGACAAATCATATCTCTCTGCCTGGAAAGTTTGGTGGAATGAGAATTAAGATGTGGGGCTAATTCTTTTATTAGTTTTAGCAATCATGGTGGACGACATTGACTGACTTGCAGTGAGTCCTGACCCCAACCCAACAGAACCTGTTTGGAATGGAATATGTATTATATTTACAGCTTTCTAGGATTTCCTTCTTTCACCTCCAGAATATTGCTAAAATTAGAAACACACTGTCCATGAGTGAAGCTGAAAAACTATTATCTGCATTTGTTACTTCAAGGCTGGACTGTTGTCATTTATATACTTTTTTAATACTTTTGCCAATATAGGTCTCTGTTTGCAGTTATCCATCTACTGTGTTGTTTAAAGGTTGGATATCTAACATGAGCATTATAGCGACATCTAGTTAATCCAGTTTGTAGTTACAACAGTAAAAACATCATTCCAGCTGTTGGGTTGCCTGGTTGGCTGCCGATACGCCCAGTGACCAACCTCAACTGTGTCCAGTAAAGAATGTATTTAAGAGGAGTTTAACTGACAGCTAACGTTAGTAAAGTCAAGTGAGTTAGCTTACCGATCCAGGAGGAAAGTCGTGATGCCGTAAAAATGTTCTGTGTGGGTCCATCTAGTGTAGGCTTTACCTAAAACTACTCTAGTTTCAGTTCTTCTGCGGTCACTCCTCTCCTAAGACGGATAACAATATATCTGGGTCCCTGAAGCAGCTGCTTGACTTGCTGACTCCACCATTCTTCCAGGTACCAGCCGAGCAGAGCCGACAATATTGTTGGATCATAGAGACCGTATCTGTCAACCCGCTACTGGCTGGTAGATGTAAACATAGCATCATTGTCGTGCCCGATCTACATGCACATTTTATTATATTTTAATTCATATATAAATTGTTAAGGAAATGTACTTTCATTCTGCACCCCTCTAAAAGCCCTGTGGATGTATTTATTTATGTAGCTTTTTCTGAAAATTGTGCATATACAACGTTTATGCTAGTTCAAGTATGATAAAAATTGGATCATGGCATCCTTCCTCCCGCATTAACAATGCATCTTCTTCTCCAGCAGCTGCCAGTGCAACCTGTAATGTTTGTGTTTAATTCTTCATCTCCGCTCTTGCTGACTGTCTGTGATTATACGATACACCGGGCCTGCATGTGATCCTCCGGCAGCATTCCTCTGCTCTTTGATCATGAGACACACAGTGTTTTGTCTGTCAGGGTAAAATACTGGATTGCACAGCCTGCAGTGGAGCACAGTATGCTGGGACACGCTCAGAAATCACTATCAGTATGACAAAAGAAATATATACTGCAGGTATCTTCTTGTGTTGGACTAAATATATATTTTAGATTTCATTTATGCAGTTTTTGGATCTGTCTTAAACTCAGGTCAGAAATTCAGCATTTGAGGCTGTGAAGGCCCCATTGTGAACTGCTGCCTCCTGCTATTTCCTGTGTCAGACTCTGAGTGTTTACCAGTAATTAGAATACAGGGTGTGCACCCTCAAGCTAAACTGGAGGGGTCCGGGAAGTATGCTCATCTGGAAAATAAAAGACTGAGATATTTGATGCAAAATTGGGGGGGGGGGAATGTAAAAGCTTTGCATTTAACCTGCTGATAGAGCTGTGGATTCCGTTAGGGTTCTTCTGCATAGATGAAAACATAAAAACAGAAAACTTTAAGACTTTCCAGAGATGTAACTTCAAAATGTAGCTTCGTACCTGTCATGGGACTGCAGTGAGGCTGGCTGGACAGCCATCATTTACCCTGTCAAAGTGGGATGCAGGAGCTGTTCTCCTGCTCTGCGGCATGGAATGCATAGGAACAGGGTGTCAGAAAGCCATTAAAGAAATAGTGGATGAGGCAGAGCTGGGCGGCTTTTGGCTGTGGCTGAATAGGAAAGATATGAGTGGGAAAAATACCCTTAAAACTATTTAACAATTTAACACTACGTTTTATCTATCAAATAAAATAAAATGACATTTGTGCTTGTTACATACGTTGTTGCATAACAATTCAAAAATGCGATTACTTTCTTAACACAGCTTTGCTTAGAGAAAAATCCTTTTCATTTTGGTCTGACAATGCTTGGCTTCAGATAAATACTTCTTGAACACAAAGAGCCTTTTTTGATTTATAAGTTATGCATAAATATATCTCCTATTGCAACCATTCAGTGGTTTAGCCTTGAAACATGGTAAAATAAGTTTCCATTACCAGTAGTACTGATACTAGATCGGTAAAGCATCCCCCAGAATGTGACCCCATTTTGAAGTTAAAACTACTTTTTTTAGGACATCTGATTGTATGTTGTTTTTAAAAAATAAAATAAAATGGCTACAGTTTATTTATTACATAAATAAAATGAGCTTCGGGGAATTCCCAGAGCAAAATATCACCCAGTTTTCCCCTGTTTTTAAAGTTGCTGTCAAGGGCACACTCTAAACCTTCCTACCTTTCAATTAGACCACAAGCACACCCTCCAGCAGAAAAAAAATGAACCACTCCCCACTAATAAATGCTCCTGTACACACACTTACCTTTCACAAGGTAAGCTCTTAAGCATTAGGGTCTTCTTCTGACTTTGTAATTTGCGTGCATGTAGGACAGCCCAAGAATCTTTGATGGGGTTCAGGCCGGGGCCTTGGGAATGTAGCTCTAGTGCCTCAATGTTGGCCCGACTTTAACACTGTTGAAAATGCCTGTTGTCTGAGGCCCCGTCCACACTACTGTTAATACCGGCGCGCGAATGCCCAGTGTTGGAGAATAGTCACGTGATCCACGTTTTCAGTCGTTTTAATGTGGATGGAGATCAATTCTAATACGCAGGGAAAACGCTAGTGCGAACGGAGATAGTTTTCGTTTTAACTCTCCGTTTCTAAACAAAAACGCAGTAGTGTGGACAGGGCCTTAGTTAACTGTTTTTTTTCACCGTGTGTAATGCACAAGGTCCCCTCAGCATGATCTTGCCACCACCATGCTTAAAGACTACTCGCTTGTTTTTAAGCATGCTAACCACTTTACTTTCGTCTGAATGGGCTGCTTAGCTGTGTTTTTCTTCTGGGTGAACTCAACTAAACGAGCTACTGCCATCAACAATTTACTTTTCTCTAATAAAGAGAATACTATAGAGGTCTTTCTCTATAAATGTGCACATGAATGTCCAACGAAAGGTAAAGCAAACCTACTTATTCCTCCAGAATTCATCCTCCTTGAATATTTATGAATCCTTAAAAACATTATGTGATCTCTTTCGCTCTTATTGTTATTTCCCCTTCATAAAAAGATTAAATAAATGTAACGTTATGCCTTGTTCATGCTGAGAAAACTAAAGGGTCTTTATTTTATCTGTGCATAAGCACGTGATGGTTATACGCTAGATTCTGTCCCATCACCTGGGACACTATGAGGTCTCTGCTTTTAAACTGGATTAATGTTTAACCAGACATTTAGCTGCTGACAGCCTTTCCTTCTGTTGTAACCCAGCGAAAGCAGAATTTAAACTTTAAAACTCTCAAGTTGAATCCAAACATATATATTTTTTAGAATAAATGTAAAAGTTCACTGTGTATGAGCTCCAAATTAACAAACCCTGAGTAATTTAATCAGGCAACAGATGCAGCAGAGTGGATAAACCTAATTTAAAAGCACCCAAATACAGTTAGTGGCCTCCGTCTGTTCTTGCAGCCTGCAAACCTTCTGCACACTACATTACATTATTTTATCTATTTTTGTCCTCTAATGTGTTTGAACATTTTGAGGCCGACATTTAACAATTTTAAGAGAAAAAACATGAACAGGCTATAACGAGTCATACAGAAAACACTAAAATCAAAGTTATCGAAATTTTTTTTTCGTTTTGAGAATCATTTAGAGTGCACCCCTAGTCCGTTAAACTCTCCATAAACCTTAAGGGAGAGATTGGTTAGTGACTCACATGTAGCTCCACTGACCCTCCCAGTTTCACCGTTGGTCTCTGTGATCGGAGCTGCAGGCTGTGTTGGAAACATTATAGGTTGTGTCAGCAGTGGAATGTGTGTAATGTGTAACTGAAGGAGCTACAGATCATCCATCTTAGCCAATAGCATTCTTATGTCCAAACCTCTTCGTCACTACATCTCTAAATATGTGGCTGAGTTACATTTCAGTCTTTGTAATGTTAAGTACATGCAGAGGTCATAAATCATTTCTCACTGGTGCTTAAGGCCTTATGAAGACCTTTCATTTGTTTTATTTATTTGAAAGCCTGAAGAACTATTGATCTGATCGCTCTTTAGCTAATTTTGAGGGATCCCAAAGTGTTTCCAGGCAAGTAGAATGTCCCATCTGTCTGGTCTGTCTATCTGGAGGAGCCTGACCGTATTTCAGCCACTTGTACTTAAGGTATTTGTCATTCGGTCATGATTCACGACTCCTAAGTTTAGGTAAGGGACAGAACATAATTTCTTTTCAGTGACAAACCAAAGCAATGCCATTAGTACTCCAGGTTAGACATCAGTTCATTTCTCCGTCTCTTGTTTCATTCTCCTGTCAATCCTGACCACGACAGAAAACACTCGATCTCTTCCATCTTAGCCGAACATGAAGGGTGAAATGGCCTCAGATTTAGAGGAGCTAACTCTCATCCAACCAAGGATGCGTCTAAAAGTTGCACGAAACCGGCGTCCCTCGTTGACTGGAGTTTGGCCACGTTCATTGCCCCCTTTAATGCTGCACGGCATCAGAAATGTCTAGATTATCATTCTGCAGATGCATGTTCTTTATTTAAAGACTGACCACTATATAAATACCTGACATATATTCATAATCAATTATGTTTTTTTTCTTTAAATTAAGGGGGGGAAATTCTGAAAGTTTTGAGCCAGAATAAAATGAAAGAATTTGACACAGAATATAAAGACATCAAAATTTTTGTGTTTAATTTTTTGTGTTTGTAAAGCTTGAACCTGCTGGCCTTAACCAATATTACCTGGCTCTAATTTCTCTATAAGAACTAAAATAGACATAAAAGAGCTTTGAATGGAAATAACAGCAATTAAGATGTTTTAAAAAGTTTTACAGATTTTCCTACCAACTGTCAAATGATTCAAATTAAACTTTATTTAGCATGCAGCTTGCTTCCAACAGTGTGTTAGTGAAAAGTGGAATTGTAAAGCGCTTTGGGTGTCTTGAAAAGCACTAAATAATGCAATCCATAATTATTATTATCTTTGCCAGAGGTCGGAGGGTCCATCCCTATCCTAACGCTGAGTTTTTCAAAAGGGTGGTAACGTCTCCAAATCCAAGTTGCATAACAGACAGATAAAAAATACAAAAGGATATAATAAGAAACTTTGCTGTAGTTTTTTTTTTAACCTTCAGCTAAAGACACAGCTTTCACTTGGGTCACAAATTAAACCGACTTTTCTTAGAACATGAAAACTATTTTTGGTAGCTTCTTACATTTCTGTATTTTATCTGACTTTGTTTTTAAAAACCTTTGTGATACTGAACACTGCTCAGTTTTCCTCGCTCAGAGTCTACTTCGAAGAGAACCTGGAAACACTTTTTGTGGTGTCACCACTGTTCGGTGCAGTATTCTAGTGTATTCTAGTTAAAGGCAGCCCTTACTGGAATTTGAATAATGTTTAACCCGCCTGGCTCCAGGCCAACATCACTAGATAACAGAGGAACACAAGTAAGCACACAGACATTTTTATATACTTTTCTCTTGGTGTTTTTGTGTCACAGTGTCTGTGCTCCAGGAGATTTTGTGTTATTGCACATTTGTGCACAATTTTACCACAGTCTGGAAGAAAAATTACATCTCTGCATAACTCAGATGTGAAATCAACCAGTCTTTAAATTATAAACCCATCTTTGTTAATATTCTCATCCACCAAAGTACATTTTTCCCACAATTGAGATGAAAATGATTCATAAAGCTTCTCTAGCTTCTCCTTGATTCATAACCTAAAAGTTTTTGAATTATTAGCGTTTTCAAACGCATTTAAAAAGAAAGAATTCCAGCAAAGTTTTTTTGTCCTGTAGGACTCTGGACGGTCCAGTGAACCAGTGCTGATCCATGCAGTCTGATTGTTTTGAATGGATCTCTGCTGCGTTGTATTTCAAAAGACCAGATTTTGGTTTGGCTGACCCGCATGTGACATATTTATTTTGGTCTCATTCCTACCCTCCCTGGTTTAAAATTAGTGCTTGTGTGCATATATCTCTCCCTTGCTTTATGAGTGTGAGTGAGATTGGGTTAGGCTTGATTTAATGCAGCTGTAGCATAGAGCCCACTCTGCAGCTGAACCTACTTTACTGATTTTTGTGGCTTTTTTATGCATCTGGGTGGGCTGTTACTCAACCAGTTTAATATTAAGAACCTTTACCATGATGTTCTATTGTGAATGAAAGTGACTGAAAAGAGAGCAGCTTTAATTTACCTCAGTTTAGCCATATTTCTCCTAGAAATGTATCTTTTTCTCAGCAAATTGTAATCTTTCCTTACCTGTAAACATAATCTTTGTTACGCCAAATGTTCTAATCAATTTCAGAATTGTTCATTTTTATGACCAACCATCTGATCATCTGCCTGATTCTTTCAGATTAACATCAGGACTGTATGACATCCACTCCAAAACACTGGCTTTGGTCTCCTGAAGCCACTTTGTAACTGATTTGTTTCTAAGCTTATGGTCATTGTCCATTTGGAACACCCATTTGTTCCCAAGCTGTGATTTCATCAGCCAGGATTTGTCAATATTTCTATAAAATGTTATTTCCTCGTGATTCCATCCATGTTTGAAGCCCACCACTCCCTCATGCAGCCAAACAGTCACACACCATGATGCTGCCACCCTTGTTTACTTTAGTGTGATGTCAGACCTCTCTGCTTTCCCCGCCAACTCTTTCCATTTAGTTTCATTAGACCACCGGACATGTTTCCAAAACTGAAGGCTATTATCCCTCAGTGCCTCAGTCCCTTTTGTAGCAATGGATTCCACCTCTGATGTACTCAGAAGACTGGCCACTTGGTCTTTTACATTGGTTCTGGGGTTGATGCACATAATTTGTAATAAAACACATTGATCTCTGGGACCATCCTTAGAGGTATGACGTCTGGAGATCCAAATTGTTTCTATATTTGTGTATAATTGTATAAATTGAGGAACTTGGGTTATTCAAGCATCTGGGAATTGTTCCCAAAGATGAACCAGACTTGTGGCCATCAGGGCGTCGTGTGGAGTTGAGGTAGAGCAGGCGCCCCAAATGCGGAGGCTATGGACCTCAGTGTGGGTGTTCTGGGTTCGACTCCCAACCTATTACACATCTATCAAATATTAAATGTGTAGAAAAATAGTCTTCTTCTGTTTTCCCAATAATATCAAACAAGGAAGCTGGAATTTTGGACTGTTGCCATAAAATACATTCACAACTTTGAATTAACCTACAAGAAGCCTAAAAAGATATAATATCATCATATTGGCTCTCTAGAACTATTAAAAGGCATGGCAAACTTCTGAATCTGAAGAAAGTACTAGAATAAATCTTTAATAGTTTTGGTCATCCTAACTGACTTAAAGCAGAAAAAAATTGTCTTGCTTAATGTCAGACAGCAAGGAAAAGAAGCGATTTCTCTTTTTTGTCCATGCAGATGTCTGGTTTCAACTGTCTTTGGGTTTTGTGGACTTTAAAGGGCCTATTTTTGAGTTTTCAACCATCTTGTAGTGCAATTTTCTCATAAAAAACCCCACCAGAGTGGTTTTTGGCTTAATTCACTTATGTCTGAGTCCTCCTAAATCCTGCTCTCTGAACAGCTGCCCCTCCCTCTCTTGGAAGACGACTGAGTGGTAACATAGGGACGTATTTTACATCACTATGTTACCACTAGGAAGTACTAGAGGTGTCTGCACAAAAAAAGAAGTGTCTGCACCACCCCTGCAGACAGAGCAGCCTACCTCTGATAGAATTGCAAACACACCATCCTCCTTCTCAAGCTCAAAGCTCATAGCTGCTCTGGTTTTACCTGCTGAACAACTTTTTTGGGGGGAATTTTACTTTCTCTGTGAAAACGGCCGTTTGACTGCATGGATTACAGGACTTAATTCTACAGTCCTAAAGAACAGCAGCTGGATCAAAGATGCCCAATGGACAGAGAAGTAAGTAGCAACATGCTAATGCTAATGTGTGTTAGCCTTTTATCAAGCTGCTTATGTGATCTTATAACAGCATTGTGTTTTCAATTAATTGATCTGTACCATCTCAGAATGTTCAGTAAACGGGTGCAAACAACACCCATGACTTTTTATATTTTTTTTATTATTTAACTTTTTTTATTGACTTTTCATTACAGATGTAAATGCATAGCCAGTGTCCAAATATAGACATTGCAAATGAGATCAAGTCAACATTTTTAAGAAAAACAACTAAAACAAAGGGCAGAACAGTGACAAATAAAAGACATGGTAATGTCTTACATGGATAAGAAGGTACATGGGAGAATATACAGGTATTAGCCTTTATAATCACCCCTTTCCAATCATTTCAAAATAAGGAGCCCATTTAATTTATTGTTAATTTATAAATAAGTCGTTCAAAAGAAGCTATCTTGGTTAATCCATCTCTCCATTCCTTAAAACTGATCCATTCCTTAAAACTGATCAGAAAGGATCACCCACAACTTTCTGATATACTGGGCTGGAAAGATTGCTTAATGGATTCAGCTATGTTGGTTTTGACTCTGTCTAAAGCCTGGATATGCTTATCTGTTTCCTGGTAGATTTAGCAGCTGAAATAGGCTTGATTGACTCTGGTTTTACAAAAAATAAATAAATAAACCAAACGTCCTACCCCTTCATATAACACAGTTTCATTGTGGTACTTGGTGCACTTAAATTTAAAGACTAACTGCTGTTTGAGATAGGCTCAGCTGTTTTCCTCAGTCAGAGCAGCTCTGCATGGGAGAGGAGCGGGGAAGAAGATGGATATAAATTAAGTTTCAGGACAAATTAATACTATATAAACACCAACGCTAACATTTTATCATATATATGTCTATCCCAGAAGGAGAAAGCTGTAAAATTGCATGATATAGTCCCTTTAAATAGTTTAGCTACTGGTTTTCTACATAAAAACACAAAAAATATGCTGTATGATCTACCAAATACAGTACATTTTCATGCTAAGCTTCCATTTCTCTAAAGAAAACATTAAAAGGGTCAAAAATAATCTGAAACACGGTTTATGAACTGTAACAAGTCTTTGACGAAGATACATCTGGGTGGCACAGCTGTAATCTTTGCCATGACGAGTCTGGAGTTTGGTTACTTGTGACTGGCAACAGATTTTTTACAGTAAGATGTACATTAGAGCCTCTTTGTGCCTGCAGGCCTTCTTCTCAGGTTTGCAGAGTGAATTAGTGACAGAGCAGAAAAAAAATGAGCATTAGAGAAAAACTTGATAGCTTCCTCAAAATTTCACAGAGATTTACAGTAGAAAGAATATAATAGAAAAATGATAGGTTTTGAGTCAAAGCCAAAGGATGTCAGGAAAACAATGATCTAAAGTTTTAGCTTCAATCTAAAGAAGGCAAATAAATAAAGGTTTAAACTCAAGTAGGCATTAAATACCCTTTGAGTTTGAAATCTTGGTCTTGAATGGGACCAAATTTGTTTTCTTCTGAAGAACTTTTGTAACTACGTAATTGAGGTAAAAAAAATCCCTTTCTGTTTTCAAAATATTTTTCTAATTTCTTTCAAATTCCAGTATTCTGCATTTTCCTTTCATCTTGGAAACTTTATACTCTTGCTGGCAGGATCTGTTGCAAACCGTGTGTCGTATTTGCTGAGGTTTCAGCAGAGCTACCCCTGCTGAAATGAAATGAAGCGAAGAAGATGGCTCTTTCTGCCTCTGGGTATATGTAGTAGCAATCACTCACTTCTCCTTATACACAGAAAGACCAAACACATGCACAATGGATTTATTTTTGTTTGCAGCTCTGCATTTAGTGTATTTTTGAGTCAATTACGAGACATTTCTTTATAAATTGGGGTAACTAAAAAATAAAACTCTCCACAGCTGCCACCACCATTGTGAGGTATTAATTTGATTTTCTGGGCTAGTTCTGCATATTCATACTTTGACATATTGCTACTAAAACTTTTATGGCACAATATTGTACCATTTTGAAGATTTTACATCTAGAGAGCCTTTTCACATTACAACCACAAACGTGTGTGTTTTATTGGGATTTTATGAGTTAGTGTAACTGAAGCAAAATGGTTCATGGTTTTCAACCACTCCTAAGAAATAAAAACCTGAACAGTGTGGCATGCATTTGTATTCACCCCCTTTGAATCAAAACTTTGTACAATACCGTTTCGCTGTAATTGCGGCCGCACGTCTTTAAGGTTATGGCTCAAGCAGCTTTGCAGACGCATAGCCTCAATTTTGTACAGAATAGCACAAAATCAGTCAGAATGTAAAGAGTGACTGAGCATCACCTTTCAAGTCATACTCAGAATTCTCAAATGTATTTAGGTCAATACTTTGACTGGAGCATATTCTTATGTATGACTATATTATGTTTTGAAAAAAGGCAAAAATGTTCCCTCAAAAAAAGTTTGTCACAACTAATGTGTTAAAGTCTAAGGTCCACATCCCCTGCACTTTTGGCTAAAACGTTTGTTCTCCATTCAGTGAAATGAATTGCAATGGGTAGAGTATCCAGAAAGGCTTCATTCTTCATAAAATTACTCAAAGAAAATAAAAATGATGGTGCCATAAAACAACTATTAAAAGTATTTTTTTTTCTAAAAAGATTATCAAGTAAATGTAACAGAGTAAATGTAACTAGTTACTACCCACCTCTGTCTGCCAGCAGCCTTTTATCTAGTGAGTTTGCATGGAAACATAGTCATTCTTGTATCTGTTTTTGTGCATCAGGTATAGTTCATTTTTGCTTGTGATTTTTATAAAAATGCATGTATGATAGCCTATACTAAATTAATTCAAAAAATAGGTAAATATATAGAAATTTGGGTTTAAAAAATCAGTTTTGCAGAAAATAAAAATAAATAGTATGTAAATGATAACCTAAATATTGTTAAACGCTATTGTTTTGGTATTTAACTTAACTTAAAAATAGTCATCAATTACGCTATTGGCTGTTGTTTGCATTGGGCGGGCTTAGTAAAAGCTTTAAGACAGGTGATTGGTTTGTTGGTTGTAGTGGGTGGGGCTTTACTGTAGCTTGCTATCTGTCACAGGGGAGTCGCACATTCAACAGTGAAACGGCTGGAGATGTCGAATGACTGGAGCTTGCAGTTGGGTTTTCCTCGTTATTTCAGTGAATAATATTTGCTTTTTTTTTAGTCAGAGGAACTTTTTTTGGGAAAAGAAGTCAGTTGAGTTATTTTGTATTTTAAAATGGAACAATTTAAACGTGTTTTAGCCATACCGGTGGACTTATACTAGTGAACGAAGAGACGGAAGGGAGACGACGGACTTAAAGGAGGGAATAGCCGGTTAACAGAGACACCCACGGATCCGATAATCACCGCGTCTGGGGGCCGTTTCGTTACATCACCTGCTTAGGTTTTTTTAATCGTCATTTCTATTTCAAGAGGGGAGTTTTGATGCGACCGGAGCAGCGTCGGGAAGTTTTCTCCGCAAATGACGTGGAATAGCACGATGAGCAGCGGCTACAGCAGCTTGGAGGATGACTCCGAGGAGTATTTTTTCACGGCCAGGACCTCTTTCTTCAAAAAACCTTCCGGGAAACTCACAGACAACAAGGTAACTGCTGAAATAATCCCACTTTATGTCTGGTACACATGAAAAGAGCTGAAAAATAAAATAATAACTCCCTGGATAAAGCGTCCGCCCACCTGTTGCGAAAGATTGGTTTCACCTGACTAGGAGCTGGACGCCACCTGCAAACCTGATTTTACCGTTTAAATTTAAGCCGAAAGTTTTAATAAGTCTAAACTTTTATATTCTACATATGATATAGGCTTGCTTTTAAATGGAAAATGGCCGAATAAGCTTAATTTTATTTGGCTGCGAGTCACACTTATGTTACAAGAGTTCCAGTTTTTCGAGTTTCTAAAGAATTTGACAAAAGGCCCTGTTTGGCAGGTTTCCTCTTTTAAAAAATGTTTTATTTAAATCTGTGTGTTTGTTCCACCAACACAATACTGCACATCCCCCCCCAGTACAAACCACCCTAACTGTGCATCATTGTAACAGCATCATGCTGTGGGCATGCTATAATTCAGCAGGGAGGGAGCAGCTGGGTCTGAGCTAAATACAGTGCATTATGGGTAAAAAGAAAGGGCTGTAGATAATTGGAGACTTTGGGACTACTCTGAAAATCCATGTCAGAGTGGTCTAATTAAAGTTTACACCTAAACCCCTTTAAAAATCTGTGGCAAGACTCGAACCTTAACGCTTACTACCAATTTCCATGCAGTCTAAATGATGTCTTGGTGTCTAAAGCTAGCAGAAAAATGGCCCAAAAATACTTGGAGCTCTAAGTTGTTTCTGCAAATTATTGCCTCAAAGGGACAAAACACAAATGCATGTCGGGTATTTCTGGTTCTTACTCCCAAAAATCACATAACTCCCACTGAAGCTGAATGAAAGTCATTGAACTCTGTGGTTGCATGGAGCAAAGTGTGAAAACGTTTAGATAGTTTTGCAGGGCGCTGTACGTCCTTCACTTGCTGCTCGACCTCAGAAGTCGCCCAGTTCCTTTCAGTGTGGCGCAAACAGCAGGTTTGTTCACCTCTCCTGACAACCTTGCATTCGGTAGCAGAATCAAGCCATTCATGCTCTCTCTGCCCACTTAATGTTCGTCTGGTTCTGTGTGACGAAGCTCATTTGCAGATCCTGCAGCCTTTGCACGACCCTTCATTTAGCTTTTTTATTATTTTTTTGCTGATGCACAATGAGACCCATGCAACGCTGCAGTGAGCGGGGGAGGTCGTGACCTTAAACGGTGGCTCCGGAGCTGCAGTGGGGTGCTGCTGGTTTCCCACATGCCAACAGTAATTACAACTGGAGAGGGGAGCTGCCCCTAGGGAAAGAATGTGTGGCACTGCTACGCGAAACCACTGCTTGTATATTTGCAAAAAAGAGGGACAACTAGATTGTAAATATGTATTTTGTCTTTTTTGGTCTAAATAACTTCCTCTGGGTCAGACCGAAAGGCACTAACCCTTAAAAATGGCTCTAATCAAGCGTAAAACGTGCGTCAGTGATTATATCCAGCTTTGTATTAGTCTCGCTTATTTTCCTTTTTTGAATTTAGTCCAAAAGCTTGTTGCTCATGTATTTGTCTTATAAATGCAAATGAGGAAAATAGGGAAGTTGTGGTGGGAATGCACTATAGTCTGTCGTTTTATCACAGATGATTGGTGTCATTACTACAAGATCATTAGCCATTTGCCTTTCAGGCTGGTTTAGTGCGGCTACATGGAGTTGAAGGAGAAAGTGAGGTTTAATAAAGTTGAGTTTGAAAAGACAAGAGGAAGAGAAACTGCAAGAAAGGCAGGGACTGACAGCTGATGGGCAGACTGTGTACACTCTCAGAGTCACTGTGTCTACGGGGGATTTAACGTCTTCATCAGTGTGAATGGTAGCTTGTGTCTGGAAATGTCACGCTGACCACATGAAGAATTATGCTGGGGTAATCTCACCCAACCCCCTCCCCATTATCCATACATGCACATATGCCCAGTGGACAACTGAAGCGGCTAATCTTTAATTCGTATCCCCCTCGTAGACTGTAGGCTTACTGTGCAGCCGACGTCGGCAGCCATGCCACCGCGGAGACACCTCCTCTAACGGGAATTAGTCCAAAGAGTAGTGGTCTGAGAACGACCCGCACAGACTGTTTGATACTGCAGCGTGTGTTTAGGCACAGAAAATGTAATGTGGTGTGCTCTGACAGTGATTATGTTGTAGTTTGGACGGATGTCAGCAGCTGGGTTCCTTGACTCTGCAGTTTCATTTGGCCATGAATCAGCAAGAATTTGACCCCGTTTCAACTGCAAATCACGGTCGTTTTATTTTGTGTTATATGAAGCATCAGCTTTAAGTTGCAATTGTTTTAATTTTATTTTAAGCTGAATGAAACCAGAACGGACAGTTCTGGTTTCTTTCAGCTTTTGAACCTGAAACACCTATTCACAATCCTACTTGACATGCTATTGGTTAGCATTTGCAAAGCAGCCAATCCAGAAGCCCCATTAATTTAAATTCAAGTGGGAAATTAAGCGTTGTTGTAATTTGTATTAGTCACGATTTTGTAGTTCCAGATGGTGATGGCTGTGGGCAGGAAGGATCTGGGGTAGCAGTCTGTGTTGCACCGAATGAAAGAAGATGGGATAGTTTTAGGAAGCGGACGCTCAGGGTTGTCTATAGTTTTATTTAATTTTATGAAGAATCCTTCTTTGCATCATGATCTCCAGATGTTCCAGTCGTCCCCAGAACAGAACCAGCCTTCTTCATTAGGTTAATGAGCATTTTAAAATCACTGGCTCTGATGCTGTTACCCCGAGATGAAACTCTCCACAGCAGATTTGTTGAAGATATGAAGCATTTTGCTGCAAACATTGAAGGACGTCCGTTTCTTCAAGAAGTAAAGTCTGCTCTGTCCTTTCTTGAGGAAGGCTTCACTTTCCAGTCTGTTGTCCAGCTGAGCTCCGAGTTATTTCTACTCTTCAATCACATCCACTTCTACCATGATGAAAATAGTATTTAGCTTAACCCTGCTTCCCTTGAAATCTACACTAATCTTTGTTTTGTTCACATTCAAAGTAAGATGATTGTTTCCCTACCATCCAGCTGTCAGGAGTCAGCATCAACGACCGCAGAGTCATTTGAATATTTACGCAGGTGACAGAATTAAACGATAATAATCAAGCTTTTTATTTAAATTTCTGTAGCAATAATCTGGAAATGTCATTTCTTTCCTCTATAACTGTGTTTTCCTACACCCAGCTGTTGGAAAGAGGAGCTCAACGAGCATCTGAAACATGATTTATTAAATTACATTTAAAGCAAAACATCTGTCAAGCAGAAGAACTACCTGTTACATGATCAACTGGAACTCTGTTGGTTAATGTTAAGAGACAAATTTAGTAGCATTTAGTTTCAGGTACTGATGCATCTTCTGTAAATGCACAGCTAATTCGTCCCGAGTTGCATCTAACTGGGAGAAAACCAGTGTCTCCAGGAGAAGTTGAGCCATTTTGTTTACCTTTCAAATGATCCAGGACGACTGACATCATTGTGTACTTGTCAAAGTGACATAATAGATTTGTTTGCGGATCTTTGCTGCTGCTCAGCGCTCACTTCCTCTGCACATTGGTTCATGGCTTGTTGTTTGTACCTGGCTGCCGCCTGTTGCTCCTGGTCAACCCTCCTTCCCGTTTGTTGTCACAACTACTGCGTGACCTGTTGGACCGGTCTGTGTGTCGCACCGTTATGCCACATTTCTTGTCAATTACGATAATCAGGACCGGTTGGGAATTTCTCTAGAATTCCAGCTCAAGTTAAAGTGAAGTCAATGTGTTTGGATGTTAACTTCCTCATTTAGATGCTGTGGGAAAATTGCCATCCAGGTTTTATCTCCAAGGGCACTCTAGAAGCCATTGTGGTCGAAGTACAGGTCTTATCTCTCCCTTACGTCATTTATTCTCTCATACATGCTGTAAACAGCTTCATATCTTCACTGCCTAACCTACTGGAGTCATTTTTATTTTATTTACCCACTAAAAAAGTTGGTAAAGAATCAGACTACGTGGATTAGTGTGGGGGGAAATCTTCGTCTCTGTGCTTTGGATATTTATGTGATATTTGTGCATCATTAAAACAATAATTTGAGCAATATTTTAAAGCGCTTGCCTGGTTCCTATTTAGATATAATCGGTAGCTACACCTGCTGTATTTTACTGTATTTTGAGTTTGTTTTTACTAAGTCATTCCCATGTTGTTTTTTGTCTCTAGATTTCCTTCCTTTGTCCAACTTTGACCCATTTTCTTGCTTCCTGAAACTTCACTTCCTCTCTGTTTTCAGCTTTGTGTTCAGTTTGCTTCACTTCAACTAAATCCAGGGTTTCTAACGCAGTGTTTGCTAAAAAGTATTGTTCACATCTGGGGGGAAAAAAAGAGTTAATTTTCAGATCTTCAGACTTTATTCCATGTCGCATTCCAAACCAGTCCATCCATCAGTTTGTCCATTTTTATTTTCACCCAACCACTTGACCATCCACAAATCCTTCCTCCTATTCATTCATTTATCTTTTAGAGGTCAACATTTTGAACGTATGCTTTAAAAATTGGTTAATTTCTGTAAAAGTTTTCCCAGCAAAAGTGTATTTTTGACTTTTGGAAGATTTTGCATAATACTGTGAACAGAATGGACCATAACCTGTATTAATTCTGATAGATGGTTGGTCGTTCTCTGCTTCAAGTTAAACACCAGCATTACCTGGTGAGGTTGGATTTTATTTCTAAAATGTTTAATGGTAGATGATTGTTGATTTCACTTAATTATTGAAAACGTTCATTTAGGGCGTATACCGAAAATATACAAATGCCGAAATTTATGACTTAGGAACGTCATTTTGCCCGTGTAAAGTCCTGTGACTTCATGTCATCCAGAAGGAAACGGCGCTGCCAATGCAACAAATGTGTAGCCATATTTAGCGAGTGTTTAGACTCATCTAGCGACTGTTTTTCAAAAAATGCGACTAGCGACAAATAAAATGACTGTTTATGGTGTTTTTGGGTACTTTGATGTTTGTTAACGCAGCAACAGAGCTGCATTCACACCAGAACGTTTCTAGCCCAACAGCTTTTAAAAACAAATTTTTAACATAAATTAATACATTGAGTTCACTACAAACCAAACAATCCTTTTACATTTTTATCGGTGTAGTATTGAAAGTGTTCTCACCAGCTCTATCACGGTGCGGTTTGGTAACCATAAAAGAAAAGGACATTTTAAATAGAGTGGTTAGCTCTGCTCACAGATCAAGTGGCCGTGACCTAACAGTCTTGAAGGTCAGTTATAACAGCGGACTTTTAAAAAGTGCTCTCCAGATTATCAAGGATCCCTCTGATAACCCAGCTTCAAAGATGTTTGATCTTCTTCCTTCGGGAAGAAGATATCGCTCTATTTAATGCACCACATCTCGTCACGTAAAAACGGGTTTTCCACAGGCTGTTGGGGCCTCGTATCAATACACTTGATTACTTCTGAAATGTATTTTATTATTTTTAGTTATTTTTATTGCTATTTATTACATAGTGCTTTATCCCTTGTGTAAGCATTTAGATATTGCAATCTGTCTGTGTTGTTTGTGGGCTTGTGCGTTTTGTTGTTGTCTTGTTTGTCTGTGTTGACAATGTACTATGGGCTTCTTGCATTTCCATTATAATGTGGTTTTATTTTTAAACAAAAAAATGGCAAATAAACTCTACTGAACTGATTTGCAAACAGATGTGCATTTAAGGTTTTTATATGATAGTTTTAATTAAAAGCAATCCAAACTTGTCGGAGATTTTGTCCAGTTTGTTTTCAAGAATTCCTTAAAACATCATCTTCTAGGTTTATTACACTATATATTCACTGCCTTTTAATACAGTATATGTATTTTAAGAAGATTGGATGGCATGTCATTTATCATATAACTGACGTTACTGTTGGTGTGTTCACTCAACATAAATTCGTATCTTAATCCTTTAAACCTGCAAGTTGCACATTACAATTTCCAGCTTCGTTCTGACCTGCTGTTACCAATTTTAGCTAATTCAGATTTCTCTGTAAGAACTATAATTCCTGCTGTTAGCGGTCAGTCATTTTGTTGCATGGAGAGCAGAGGCGACATCTCGGTGTGTCTGAGAGCGTGGTCACTGTAAGACGGGCTTTTACCATTTTTAAAGGATATAATCACAGAGTTCAAATTATAAACAGTCGTTCTTTATTTCATGATTTTCATGAGAGATTATTGACACCTTAACTGTGTGGTTCTTGAAAAGTGACGACTTGTTGCTGAAATCAAGATGCCTTGAAGATGTAAAATGGAGCCACTTCAGCCTCTGGTTTGATTTTTGCCGTATTTCAACTCTGCTAAAGATAATTAAGTCAATTTAAAATAAACAGATTGGGTTCCTCTTAGACCTTATGTTGTTTTGGGCATGTTGCTTAAATTTTAGTTAGCTTTAAAGGGTTCTTGCTCAAGTTTCTACTTTTTATAGAGTTGTGATTCTCTTAAAAACTAAAATTTTATAAAGCTGTAATTCATGTAGAATGATCAGCAGTTCTCCTTGAAGTTACATAAAGTTTCTTTAATTGTAAATCCTAAAACGGCATCAGAACGAGAACCCTCAGGTCTCTTACTACAGCCAGTAGAAATCCAAGGTTTTCTTTTGATAACGTCTCATTTTGTTGCGTATTTGTAGAAGTATTGGGAAAAGATGTTCAGGATTAATTTTAGACATTGTGTCCTGCTGAAAAACCTCATCAGCTGTTTGCTAGATTGCTGTGAAATGTGGTACCCAGGCTCAGTCCAGCCACAGGATGAATCCTGCTGACTCTGCAGACCACTGGATTGTGAGATTTGTGGTTTTTGAGCGCAAAAACAACAGCTGCTGGATGAACGGCGTGTAACATGCTTAGTCTCATGATTATCATATAATACCTCCTGGCTGCTTTCGTCTTATTTCTTTTTTTACATCCATTGCATTAGTGTGATATGAAGTGCCGCTTTTATGCTCGGCATTTTATTAGACTCTCTCTCTAGTTCTCTGTGTGGCTCTCGTTATCTTCTCAAGCAGACCCAGAAGCCTTTTAGGCCTGGAAACACACACATGCACATTTGCGCAGCTCCTTCACAGATCAATGTGTTGTGTTTTTTATAATAAGATAAATCTGCCTTTGAACAGAGCTACCTGCGTCATGGAGAGCAGGGCTGTGAGTTTGTTGGAGGGTGGAGTCAAAACGCTGCTAAACCCACTTTTAAGATTAGTATCCGCTAGAGAGGAGAAACTCTGCAGTGCAGCAAGGAGTGGGAGATCTTTTACTGAAAGTTCCCAAATGAACTCAATCTTTTATTCACTGGATTTTGTTCAATCATTTGTCATACTCCCTTTTATTGGCTTAGATTCACTTGATTAGTTTGGGTTTAAACGGTGTCTGGCTTTCTGTTTAAAGAAAGTGGTTAACCTTGGGAAACGATAATCATTTTTACATTTTATAATCTCGTTTCAGATTCAGTTCGGAGGCTCCGCTTACTGAAAAATCTACCTAAAAAAGATTATTTGTACCTCTGAGAAACTATATTTAACTCGATTTATTCACCCTAGGATTTTGGTCGTTTTTACGGCAGTTTTTCATTATGGGGTTTAAGATTTTAGCTAAAAGTTGCCATAAGTCCACATTAGCTACTGTATAAAAAAAAATATAGCATGAGAAAAACAAATTTATATATTTTTAAAGTCAATCATTGGCCGTTTTCAAAAACCGAATTTGAACTGTAGCAGTCTAAAGAAATTGAGCTTGACTGTCAGTTTGCTAGGGATTTAAGAAAATATCGATATGCGAATATATCACAATATTTTATCCAACAATATTACAGTATCTTTATTCAAAATCAAAGTATTGTCTCTTTCCAGTAGATAAACTAGATCCAGTAATAAAACTGGATGTGTTATGTAGGAAACAGGTTGGAGTGTTTAGAATGCTGTGACAGATTTTATTTAAGTTCATTTTTAAAAGCTCATTAAAAAAAAAATCACAATATATAGTCTTGCACATTTTACATGCCTATATTGCAGTTTATCGTATCGCGCCCTTTGTATCGTGACACATATCGTATCACATCCCTACTTTGTTGATTTAAAAACAATAAAATATAGGTCTTGAAGTATGCTAACACTTTCTTCCCTTTATTATAAGGGCAGAAAAGACTTGTGATGTCACTTAAGTAAGACTGAACAATTCTTTTTTTAAAAAGGGGGAGATTTGTATGCTGTCACAGGATGGACATGATTAAATTGTGCTGTTTTATACCCAGTTTATTTTTCTCATATTTTTTTAATTTAGATGGGCAAATAATTACCAGAAAAAGTGGCTGGTAAATGTGCATTCAGATTTAAATTTAATTCACTTAAAAGCAGCTTTGGTAAATGGGAACATATTTATTTGGCTGCCCTCTGCTCATTAAAAACCCATAAAACTTTAAAAAAATCTGTTCAAGTTACAGCAAAGGAACATAGTTTCGTCTATTTCTGGTTTTTAAAATCTATTTTGTGATTTACTTTTAATGGAAATGTTTTTGGCAAACCTGTGAGATTTTTATCCGTCCCTCTGGTCTTCATTGATGTTTATTTGGTCAGAAACTTTCTAATGTGGCTCCATTCATCCGTTCTAAAACCTACACACACATTTATCCGCCTTTTTAAGCCATCCATACATCAATCTGTTAATTAATCTGTCCACCCATCCATTCCTTCTTCTGTCCTGTTGTTTATCTGTTCATCCCCTTATTTATTTTGTAGGTTCCATATCTGAAGCCTGGTCTCTGCAGAAAACCACCCTTAAATTCATGGGAAACTTTAGTATTCTGACTTTGGAAACGGGTCAAAACAAAACTCAGAAAGTTTTAAAAAAGTGGCTGCCCGTCTTCTTCAGATAATTTCCCCAAACAGACGATTGCTAGAACTAAAACCTGAATCCAAACGATGTAAAAAAGCAAAGCTACTTATTATTTACAGTAATAGGCGGGCTGATGACTCTTCTTCTTCCCTGTGTTTGTACAGTAGGGAATGAAGCGCTCATTTGTTGCCACTTTGGTCTGTAAGCGATTCTCTCATTCTGCTCTGCAGCCCTGAACTCATCTGGGAGCAGTTTAACCTACTGTGCTCTCCAGGCCGCCATTATCACCAAACCACAGCCATCTTTGAGGTGGTCTGCTGCTCGCTTTCATGTGTGCAAAGGAGAAAGTAGAACAATGATAAATGACAAGTGAGCTCTTCAGAAAGTGCGAGTAACATCTTATTTCAAGTATTGTGAAGGTCTTCCACTTTGCTAAAGATTCTGACCATTACTTGCTCTCCATCATTTTAAGTGTTTTTTAAAGTATTTCCTCGTATGGTACAGAGACCCCTTTTGCATAGTGTCATGGATAATCAACCAGTGGATCGGCCGAGGTGTTAAGGAAGCCCAGCTGCCTTTAGTCTGTCTTAATTGTCTTCATCTCCTAGACTTTGCTTTACTACCCTAATGCTGAACAAACAAACTGCGTGGTGTCCAGCCAGGTAAAACTATATCGGAATGTTTGATTTGAAAACCAGGTCGAAACATCTTATCTGCAGGCCTCCGGTTTTGCCTAAAGCGGTCGATTCAAGTCCCTTTATTGGCACTCAGTGCTTTTTGCTTTATTTTGGGGAGGTTTTTTTGGTTACAAAAAGCTACAGCGCTGAAATAAAGTTGAACTTTATATCAAGGACGACAAGGTGGTGCTCTGACAACTGCAGCAGCTGATTAGCATCTCCAACGCTCATATAATGCTTGAAGTATGACCCCCAAAGCCAGAGGTATTTAAAGGGGGACTTATTGGGTGCAGAACAGGGAGAGCAGGAGGATGATCAAACTGTCTCTTCTAGCCATACGGACAAAATTCAAAGAGGAGTAGCAAAAGCTAAAGAGGTGGATTAGCAGGTTCTCTGCTGCCAAGATATCAAACTGTTCCGGCCTCAACCGTAGACTTAACATGTAATCTTGCCGCTGCTGACGCTGCCGTTTGGGGCGGTGTGAACGTACCAAAAAGCTGCATTATTTATATTGCATTTATTTGTGTGTAGAGTGTGTGCATGATGAGCAAAAAACAGTACAAAATTAAAACTAGTGTAGAGTTCAGCGCACAATCATTCCTCAGCTGTCTCTCACTTTTGCACTTCCTTCTGAGGCCGTTAGCCAGTAAAAAAAAAAATATATATATATATATATATATATATATATATATATATAATTTAGCTGCATATTTGTATAGGATACAGGGTTAAAAGTGTGTGAAAAGTAGCGGCTTATAGTCTGAAAATGACTGTAGCTTCCTGCACACCCTGTTCCGAATTTAAAACATGCTTAATTTTAGGTTTCTACTTAATGACAGCACTTATGCTCACAGAGCTGTGTGTGTAATAACCCATCATTGTGTGTGTGTGTGTGTGTGTGTGAGACATGAAAATAGACCATTCGGCCTCTGTGGGTTTTTTCTGTGAAGTCAGAGTGTTATCTTGCTCTGTCTCTGAGGGTTTGGCTCATGATCGCCGATTATCACCCAGTATGTTTTTGTCCGCTTGATGAAAGATGGTGAGAGAGGTTATTCGTGATCCTAAAGGGTTTTTCCATGGTAGCCGGGGTGGAAGCTGGGCTGCACCGATACAGTCATCATTACACACACACACACCTCGTAGGTATTGTTTCCTGCCTTTCCACTGTCACACACCTTCCTTTGTCATCATTGTCCCCCTGCAACAAGCACCAGTAGTCTGATAGAGCGTTGTGTAATTTAAAGCCGCCCTGTTACTCTGAGCTCTGCTTCCTTTGGATGCGACAATAGAGACGGCAAAACGTCACTCAAAAGATACTCGACATCGACTCAAATTAGTTTCATTTCACACACGATTGCTTCAGTTATTTATGAAAATGTGCTGTTAAATTTTACATCACATCCTCTTTTTTTGTATACACTGCAAAAGGGTTGTATTTGCATCAAGAGTGAAAAATCATTTTCTTTCTATTAAGAGCTAGAGACGCAATCATTTGGACAATTTTTACATTTCAGGTCATCAAATAAAGACGTTTAATTCGATGATCCATGCTAAATACAAATTTCTTTCTTTTTAATTAAGTCAGAACTAGCACTTAAAAACAAAGTCTGTCAAATGATGTCAAGCTTAAAGCCCTTGAGCTAATCTGTGTGCATCATCTTCTCTCTAACATCTGTGTGTTTTAGTTATTCCCTATGGCTTATTAATAGGCTTTTACTGAACTGCCGTCATCTTAATCAGGTGTATTAAAGAAGGGAAACATCTAAAACAAACAACTATTCTTAATAATAGTAATAATACAATAATAAACTTATGACTGAATGAAAATTATGCTAACTTTAAAGGTTCCTTTGGAAATAAACCTGATTATATGACTGAAGTAACGTGGGAAACTGTTTGGGATGTTGTGCAACAGAAACCTCGCGGCCCAGGTGACGAGGATATGGCTCGCCATAAATCATAGCTGACTGCGGGAGCGTAACCTTACGACACGTGGGATTTCTTTCCCTCCTGATCATCTTCCTTCAGGCTAAAACCTGCATGTTTTTAGAACAGAACTGCACACGTCATAAAGGCAGCCCGTCACCGTCTCTGTAGGAGGAGTCTGGCAGCAGGAGGTTTTATTTGGTAGATAACGCTGCCGGTTGCTCTCTGTGCTGTCCGTGATCTCCATTACTGCTGCTGTTTGTTTGCTTGACCTCGTTTGAAGCGCGTTTAGCCTTTTGTATTGCGCCCAGAAACTTGAAGCAACTCATGAAAAAGTAAATATTGTTTTTAAACAAATCTGGGTGCTTCTCAGGCAGATATACTGATGTTGCTTCCTATCAAATGTCCGAATTAACTTTGATAAACTTGGTTGGTTTTAGTATTTTTCTTGGAAAAACATCCAACTTTAGCAGTTCACTTTAAAGATGCGGACTAAAATAAAGTAATCCATTAGAAGGACATCGACCTCTTAAGCAGTCACCAGTCTGTCTTATTGTAGCCTCGCTGTCTGCAAACACAACACTCTTCATACTCCGTTTTCCTCCAAGGTCAGAACCATGAAGTTTCATAATCTCCGCCAGCATATACTTACTTACTCACACACGCACACACACACACACACACACCTCTTTCTGTTTCAGTCCGTTTCACAATCATTTGCAAACCTCCATGACTGCAGACCTAGCAGATAAACTCTGTTGTATACACGAAGTGGTCGTGTTGGTATTGAAAAGTTTGTTTTAAAGAAAGCTAATGAGACGGTTTCTCGGCAGGCTGTTACTTTTTGTTTTTTTAAGGTATGCGATAATCACTGAATGGGTTCTGAACTGTTTTATTAATAATATGGTGAGATCATAGCATGGGGGGGGGGTAAACATTTTATTGTAATTTTGAGATATTCTTGTTCTTTGGTCGTTGCAGGTTTGTTTTGACTAACCCGTCACTTTATTCTGCTCCTTATCTGTTTTTTGTTCCTCATTTTGAAACTTGTGTCCCTCTCTGTCCCCTCCTCTTTACTTCCACTTTTCCTTCTTCTCCCGTAGTCGATGTTGGAACTGAACTGAGCTCCATCTGTGGGTGGCCGTTGTGGAAACGCACTTCTTTTGGTTCCTCACAGACTTCTGTGCCCTTCATGCCGCACTGCTTGAACCCCAGTGCACACAGTTCTGCAGCTTAATGTCGGTGTGGTCCTCATTATTATGAGTAAAGCTGGCTCCAGTCTCCTTGTGGTCCAGCAAGTTTAGTCTGCAGGTTTTACTTGCTGGTTTCAAACACAAACCTCTGGTTTCCTACAAAGAAAAAGTAAAAATCCTGCCCATTTGAGTTTTATTTTGGTTTAAATCCTTTGATCAAGGCAAGGTAAACTCTCATTTGTCGTTGGTTACCTTACCTGGTGGGTGTGCTCCACCGGTTTGACTTGCTGCGGGTTTTTGGGTTGGTTTCATTGTGAAATGACTCTTTATCCTTAGTGGTTGGGTTGAGGATGAACAGATTAATAATCTAAACCCTTAGAGATCAAGCCCTTCAAAGCTACCACACTGGTGTGTATCTGCCTTGTTTTCCAGTGGTATATGATGATGTGCAACGTTCTGTAAAAAACTCTTTGCAATCACCTTTCTGCAGCTCATCTGCTTAAAACTACAGCTCAACCAGGCAGCCACAGATTTCTTTTTCAACAATCCTAATAATGTTATGTAATGTCCGATGAGTACATGAAAATGGAGAAGGCATTTACAGAAATATCTGCAGTTCTGGGGGTGTATGGTAAGTTTGGGTACTTATGAACACGGTTATTTTTTTTCCCTACATACTGCCCTTTAATTTATCCAATTACAATTTAAATGTTGTTCTCCTTGGGATCAGCTGGGTGGAACGGTTTGCATGCTGAACAATTAAATAGACATGCAATATTTAAACCCACTAATGGATGTGTGGATAAAAAACAGGTTTTGCACATTTGCTGTTTTAACAGGAAGGCATACAGTTTGCATATTTATTTAGGAATATTTTCTTTGGTCTTTCTTTGAAAACGATAGTAAATTAGAAAATTATTCGCCAAGTTTTAATCAATTATTTGAAAGCAGATTTGGATAACCTGCTTTTGAGTAAAATAGATGGATGGATAGATGTGGTTGTAAGGGGAGAAACCAAAAACTGGAATTAACAGATAAATGCTTTTTTATTGTTTAAGATTTTCAGTTTATTTTTTTAACTTGCAGTACTTTTGCACCAATTGGGAAATAAAGCCTCCCTCTGCATCAACCACCTGCAGATAAAAATGAGACTTGACACCCAGCGAAAAGTAAAGTAAATCGCATACTGTAAATATTAAACATTTTTAGTTTTTAAACACACAAGCAGTATAATAGATGGAGACGCGGCAAAAAAAATATGCACATACTTTGTAGATTTAAGCGCAAATTATTCGTAGTAATAGAAGCTTTACTATTTAGGAGCTGTACATGAAAACGCACCAATCAGGCTGATACCAGCGTTCTTTGGCCTGACCTGCCGATTCCAATGTTTACATTATTTTTTCCTCTCGAGGCTGGAATGCAGAAGAAAAAAAATATCAGCAAATGTTTCATAGTATAATGAAGGAATAACCCCGTTAGTCATGTCTCAGATTTAGTTAAATACATTTTAAAAAGTGAATTTAAAGTTCATGCTTTCAGTAGTTTATTTGGTGCAACTCCAGCTGTATGAGAGTCTTCTGAACACAGCTGATATTTCTCATAACTAAGCTCAGTTTATATTAATAATCTTTGCAGCTGTTCAGAACGTCCATGTAGAAATTATTGAAGCGTGCTTCTTTCTAAAATGGAGAAGGGAAAGGTGTGAGCACTTTAAAGCACATTGTTGTGGTGTATTACAGCCCGTGTGGTCCCATTAGTGCAGGAATGCCAAGAGGAAAGGTGTGGCTCGAGTAGACCCCCCCCCCCGGCAGACCCGTTACATATTTACAGACGGAGGATATCAGACGAGCAGGACGGTGATAAACTGGGGCAAAAATGCTGCAGGTGTGTGTGTGAGATAAAGGGCTAAATAAAGAGAATGCTGTTCCTCCCCGAGACTAAACCGTGCAGCTGAAAGACTGCTGGGACTCTGCCGGTCGCTTTCTGTTCTGCTTTCTGTGTCGCAACGTTCTTCTTTTGTAAAACCGAAGTGAACCGGACCTCAGATCCAAAATGTTTAGTGGTTTGATGCGTCCGAGTCTTTAGAGCTGAATGTAATCATAATAAATGCAGAACGTTGAACCTGTAAGCACCTCTAGGCACCTTTTAGGTTATAATAATGAAGTTGTTGGCTGCCACTTTGTCGGCTTGGTGTTGATCTTTCGGTCTCAGTGGGCGGATTCTCTTTGTTCCTTAAAAAGGACCATGATCTCATCGTATTGCTGCTCTTCTCCTGTTTGTTTAGATCCAGTCACTCTCATCCTCCCTGTTCCCTTTAACCCCGTCTGTTCTGGGCCAACAGCCTCACAAACCACACAGCACTTAGTTGAAGTATTTGGACCGTCTTTCTCGTGTTACTGTCGCAAACGTCAATGTGTTTTAGTGGGGATTGATATAGTAGTACATGGTAGCAAAGTAGAATGAAAATATTAGTTTTAAAATGTTTTCACTAATAAAAGCTAAAGAAAAAGGTAAGGTTTGTTTTCCAGCCTGAACCGCCCCTCTGTAGAACCACCGTCTGCTCTGATTATAGCTACAAACCTTAAAGTCTAATTCTCTACCGGTTTATTTGGAAACGGCCGTAGATCAGCTTAAGTTCAAATCAGACCTGTGTTTCTGTCTCGGATGAAGGAAAACATTCCCCCAGCATGATGCTACCACCACCCTGTTTCACTGTGGGATGGGTGTGTTGAGCGTGATGTGCAGCACGTATAGTTCTCTATACTTGCAAAAAGTTACTTTGGTCCCTTCTGACCAGATCGATGCCTTTCACGTTTCAGCTTCTTCTTGTTCCAAAGTCGTGGATGGAACAGTTCTCAGTCTAAAGCTCTGCTGTGCTCCTTGGTCTTCATGTGGCTGTTTTTCTGTTGCTCTCCTACAAACCCCTGAGGCCTTCGCAGAACAGTATTCCTTATTTGAGGCTCTCTCATTGATAAACCTGCCCTATGTGGTTCAAAATATTCCTTCGATGCTCCCATTCCTCCGCTATATTTCGCTGCCATGAAGGTGCTGCTGCTTAGCTGCTGGTTGAGTGTTCCTGTTCCTCACGATGGCCGATAATCTGCTTTACCTGCTACTTCCTGGTGAAGAGATTACTCGGTAGAGCTGGCATCAGATTTAAAGGTGAGATTAAGCTGCAAAGGAAAAAATAGACGGTTTCACCTGAAAGGTGTAGAGTTAATAAGATAACAAGATTCATCTTATATAATGACTGTGGTTCTATTGTTACACAATAGATGGCTCAGATCTGTTCGGCTGGAGGTGACGACAAGCTGGACAAATTATTCAATTATTTTCTCCTTTTTTCCAACCAAAACTCTGTGGCATTCACTGGTTCTAATAGTCTCTGAAAAAACTACATGGTACATTAGGTATGAGATAATCCTGCGATGTCTTGATTAACAATATTTACATAAAGATTTAAAACATTATTTTAACGATTATTCCCTTTCCGGCTAACGTAACTGTGTATATTTGTCATCAAGGCTTTTTATCCACCCAAAACTGTTTTAAAAAAAATCCCAGCCAAATTAAAATTAAAGCTGTGTTGAACTATTTGGAGCAAGAAGCATGGTGGAAGTCTGTTTGGAAAGAAAACACTTTGACGTTTCCACCATAACAGTCAGAAATGCTCTCAGTGCTGTTGTTACCAACTAATACGATCTCGAATATGCTGAAAATGGTTCATTTTTATGGCCACTTATTTACTTTCTAAAAAATACATTGTAATAATTGATGAGTTGGGTATCACTTTGCATTTGAGCAAAAAAAAAAAAAAAAAACTAAAGGAGATTTGACCCAGAAGTACGTCATGTACCACATCTTGATGTAAAAATGCTACAAGGTTCATTTTTTTTCTGTGCAGAATATTTAAATTGACTGAGACAAGCTTATATTGTAAAGTCGGTTGCTTAAATGTGCAAAGAATAGAAATTATTTAAGCTGATGCAAGATTGAAAGTGTAGCCTGGCAGTGAGAAGGAAGGTGATCGAGTTCTTTTTTTTTTTTTTTTTTTTTGGCAATATTTCTATATTTGATTTTAACTGTATGTAATTAGAAATGAAAAAAGATTTTATTGGACTCTTGATTAGGTCTGAACAAGTAGTTCATTTTGTTTTTCATAATTATTGATTAATCTTCACCGGTTTTCTTTTTGACTAATGGAGTAAACTGCTGCTGCAGCTTTTTGTAGTTTGGCGTCTTATTAATAAACGGCTCATGAAACCAGCGCCTTATCAGTCTAGTTTTTTCCATTGTGTTTCTTCGATTTCTCCATTTAAACAAGAATTCCTGTTCCTCAGAGCCAGAAACCTACAACCTCCCCTGCCTGCACTTGTTGCATTGGCACCTCGCGTCTTCCTGCAGCATTGAGTGTGTGTTATCCATATAAGGGTGTACGTGCTTCGGAGCAGCGCTGGATTCTGCTCTGTGTGGTTTTTAATAGATGCAGATGAGAGCTGCACTATGCCCATGTAAGCACAGGACACAACAAGGAAGGATGAAGAGTCTTCACTGCTGTTGGCCTCTTTTTTTTTAATGATTTCATTGAGTTTTAAATGAGTATTTTTATTTTTACCTAAAAACCTCAAATTCGTTAGACTTGCTACACATACATTATTTAATTTGAAATATTGTACCTGATTTATATAATATTTTGTAAAGAAATCTGCAATAAATCATTGCTAAATCTCTGTTTCTGCTGGAAAAGTGCAACAAATTAATAGTGAACTTTAAGCGGCGCTTCAAGATGTGTGTTTATACGAGTCATCTGAGCTCCTTGGAGTCTTGTTGACTGCATAATAAAAAATTTAATTGCTTCTGAGGTCTGTGCACTGCCTAGTTTCAACTGCTACAACATAATTACCAGCTACATGTGACTGGAGTAATTGTTTTTTTTTGTCAAAGACTACATCTGTGTGTCTTGTGTGAAAGTCAACCCTTGTAGTTTTTAGCCAAATTAAAGACTTCTTTTTTTTAAAGTTATTTCAGATTATTCTCCTTTTAGAAAGGTTAAAATTAGTATTTAGACTCTTTAACATGCGACACCGGCTGATTTAAGGGAACCTAATTTTGAGTAAAGCTGTATCGAGTGTCCGCCCCGTTGATTTGAATTAAAAACCTTTTCTTGTATACTTTAGATGCATCCCCTCAGTCATTTTGTCTGACTTTGCATCTCATGTTTTTGTTTTGTCTCTTTATGGAAGGATGTGGAGAAGGAGCGGGAGGTGCGGACGGAGTTCAGTAGGGAGGAAATCCAGCAGAGGATCGAGCACTACAACTCTCTGACCAAAGACTACCTTAAAATGACTCTGGTGAGTGGATGCCTAATCATAATAATAATCATAATCATTATCCTTTACATTTAAAAATGTTTATTTCTCAGTTTTAATACCCTAAACCTTAATATCCCCCCTCTGTGAAGAAAAATACATCTGCATGAGACAATTAGGAAATGATAAATATTGAATGAAGAGTTAATGAATAATTGGGGGAAAATTAATGAAAGAATGGAGAATCGGAGATAAGAAAAAATGGATGAAAAACAATGCAATTTAAAAACGGATAATACAAAAAGACAAAGTTGTTTGTTAGACGTTTTAGCTTATAGCACTGGTGCTCCAGAAGTTTCTGGTTTTGTTGCACGGGCAAAAAAAAACTTGCATTAACACAAAATCTCTAATAACCGGGTCTTCAATAAGAGACTGTAGGAACATGGTAGATTATTTGTCTGAAGTATATTATTAAAAGAAGGGAACTGGTACAAAATTTACAAGATGACAAATTGCAATTGGACATTCAAGACCTTCTAAACAAAAAAACAATAAATTTGGTGAGATATTAAGAGGACAAAATTAAAATAATATAGTTTGTTTTAGTACTTCAAAAATAGAGCATATTTAGAAGGCACTAAAAATTGCTTCTCCACCACCATTAAACACAAGTTTATGTACTATGTGACTTTCAAGAAATTTTTAAAGTTTTGCCTTGTTGAACTCACTGTATATTTCAAATGTTCCTTGAATGCGCCACAGCTTAATAAGGACAAGCTTCTTCCTGATGTTTCTGTTAGGCTCATAAACGAAAGATTGTTCTTCAAGAATAGAGAGATTGATTGCTTGATTTGCCGCTAGGCGCTTTTTGGATACAAAAAGTCCTGAAGGATTCTGAACGGTCATTAGAAATGGCGACAAAGTTGCTAAGTTGGCAACACTGGTCGCCAGGAACTGATTTCTCTGACTCTGATCTGCTCATGATGTTGGCTTGTGGCACATCCTGCTAGAATGAGACGCGGTTCTGTTTGATCCGTTTTTAATCTTGGGCCGCTCAGTGTGAGTGTGACATACCTCTAGATTTCTGCAGAGCTCACAGTGCGGCGTGGAGCAGTCTTAAACCGGCCTCTACAGAAAAACAACCAAACAACCCCAAGCAGCTTGCAAAAGATGCCTCACAAGTGCTACATATGAAAAATACGTTATAGCACAGACCGTTTTTGTTTTTTCATCGCGCATGCAGCATATATGACGCACTGTACAGCCCTAAAGAAACAGCAAGAAAACAAAGCATAAGTCACTTAATGCCTAATTAGTAAGTACATAAGTTAATGGATAAATGACTAAAGTTTAGTAAATAAATAACTAAGTAGCACAAATAATCCTAAAATGTTAAGAAAATGTAAGATTGTGGAGTAAATAATGGAAAATAGCTGGAAAATCTATTGAGGGCAGCTTTTTTTTAGTTTTCTTAGAAAATAATTGCCTTTGAGTTGGGCTGTGTTGGGAAAAAAAAATCAAAATGGATCCTGAATTAATTTCTTATAAAAAATGTAACAGTCAAATCGATTCACAAGTTCAAAGATGGATTTAATAGTTTAACATAGTTTTCCCTTTTTTGTAGCTATAGGAATTAAAAATCCAGACCGCCATTTTAAAGCTTAGTTCTGAAAGTGTTAGTAAAGTTTTTTCTGGTAAACTGTTACTCACGTCAAGTCATTGATTACAGGCATTTCATTATGATGAAAGCTCAAAAACAGTTTTTAATATATCTGAATCATATCTATATCAGATTGAATCAGATCGTGATAATCGATCGATCGGTTAAAGGTTGAATATGGAACATGGGAACCAAAGCGACATCTACGGTGTTGAGGTTGTAGTTGCAATAACAAAGTGCCGTCTGGATGCCAGTTTTGTCGCCATAACCAGCCAGCATCATGTCCAGCGACGAATCTTACAGTGTAAGGACTATTTTGTACTAATAAGTTTAAAATACTAAACGAAAAATGACAAAATATGAGTCAACGGCAACAGTAAGTTTTTGTGCCTGTCCTCTGCATCTTATCTCAGTAGCTGGGTGGTATTCTCCACTCCTCTTGGTGATCTCCTCCTATTAAAGTCATAATTTATACTTTACAATTTACATAAACATCCGACAGATTTCACAGCGTGTGAAACGCTGCATTGAGTGGCTTATAACAGCCACTCAATGCAGCGTAGAAAGCGAGCCTCCTATACTGGGGAGTGCAGGAGGAAACCTCTTCCTTTTCTTCCATTTATTCGGTGTGGAGGTTGATGCTCTCATATCTAGGAACAACGTCATATACACGAGTATTGCAAAGCTGTTTTACTGACGGCTAACTTTAGCCGTTAGCAAGCTTTCTTACCTTTCTCTATGATAAACTTCACCTAAGTTTTTTTCAAAAACTAACCGAGTGCTCCATTTTCTACAGTAAATTCCTCGTTGCTCCAGGCAGTTGTTTACAATAGTATTTGGTAACCTACAATGCCGCGCCGCTGTTAGCTGGAAGATATAAATATAAACTGTGTGGCGGTCAGAAAAAGTTATCTTTTTGAATGATTTTAGGTTAAATATAACGTTTAAAGGAAAGGGTGCATTTTCATTCTGCACACCTCTAAAAACCCCGTTGAAGTTTTACTTTTTTAAAGTGATGGCTTTAAAGAAAAATTTTCCATATTCAACCTTTAACTCTTGAGAATCAAAGTCGAATAGATTCTTAGTTGTGAGTAGTCTGTGACCTACCTGGAGAAAAGCAAATTAAAGAGTGAATTTCCACCAACTAGAATGATTCAAACCTCTGAATATTATTAGCATTTTGAATGAATACATTAAAAAATATATATATATATATATAATCACTTTTACAATTATTTACTAAGACTCGTCGTAGCGCTGCTACACACCTTTTCTCTCACAGAGACGTCTGCTCTCCTGCTCAGAACAGCACATCCTTAGTCTTTCTCTGCTGATCACTCAGCCTTTGTGTCTGGTGTTGCTGCTTTGAGATTAAACCGTGATGTATTAAATAAAGTAAAAGCAGGTTCAGAGCAGGATACGTTAATGGAAAGTGTTTTCTTGTTACAAAATGCTAGGAGGGAAAGGTTTGGGATATTTTCTCCAACTCAGACTTCAGGGAGAATTTTCCTGTTTTTTCCAACTGGAAATCAGTCTACTGCAGGGAAGATACTGCTCAGAGCTACTCCAAACAACCTCATAAAAACAAACTATAAATGGTGCGTGTTCATGCTTTATTTCCATAATTTATTATATTTTGCTGCTAAACTGCAGCGTCTGTTGATTGAGAAAACGCTCCGTCCGCCTCGGCCTGTGCATAAGGTAACAACAGTTCACGCTTTACCTTCCAGGTTGTTGCTGATGTTTGAACATTAGGGCCGGTTCCCTCCTGCTCTCAGCATTCCCGAGCGCTAACATCAGGCTGTGATGTTATTCCTGCTATTGTTCTCCCCCCAACACTGTTTCCCTTGGCAGTGAGGGATGTGTTTGAAGTAGAGTGCTTTGCTACAATGGTGGTTCTAAACTTTTATAAGGGAGTTTTTTTTCTCCGCTTCAGTGAAACTTTTGGCATTCAGATGGAATAAACACCTAGGAAAATCCTCTTTTAATCTTTTTAATAAGCTTTTTTTCTGTAACTAGAAGGAAAACCAGCAGATCTTCAGTTAATTTATTAAGAATTGAGTCAGGATTATTTTTAGTTCGCTGACACCAGAGGAGATTAAATCACTGTGTGAATCAGTTGTCTGTCACACCTTATTTTGTCTTTCCTCCTTTTCTCTGATTTTTATCTCTATTCTCCTGTTTGGTCTTTGTATCATTATGTCTGCACTGACTTTCAGAGAGTGGCAGCTGTTCTGCCGGGAGCTGACTTTACAACTCTGTCTTCCAGAACTCTACTGGTGTGTACACTGGTTTCATCAAGGTCACGATGGATCTGAGAAGGCCGGTGACGGTGCGAGGAGGCCATAGAGGAGCAGGAGGAGCCATGATGGGGGAGGCCTTTTATCTACCGCGAGGAGTCAACAACACGCTCCACATCAGCTCTGAGAACACGGTCAAACAGGTGAAAAACACACACCCACACACACTGCAGCTCACAGCCATGTGGGAACGTTAATGAGGACGTGATGACGTACGAGATGAAGCCGATGTGAGAGATGGAAAGAACAGAATGTGATCGCATTCTGTATCGCAGTCAGAAAGACTCAATAATTCCTTTAGCATGAAATTAAAGGCAGTATTTTATTAAACCCAAATTATGTACTTGGGGTAAACAGACCAAGGTGCAAAAAAATCTTTCTGCCTGTAACTATCATTTAAACTTTTTTTCCAAAATATTTTATACGAACAGGTATTACTACTTTATAGAGGATGAAAATGTATGTTTAGTGTTTAGATTAAGTTTATAATTAACTTCTCTTGCTAACAGTTGAAAAAATTTTATTAGGGGTGTAACATTCCACAAAAATAATAGTTCGGTACATGTTAATCGAGAAACTGTATATAGATTAGAATATTTTAGTACTTTCATTAGCATTAAACATTTCTTCCTTTCAATTCCTTAAATTATTTGTTTTTATCATGTTCTATAACTTAAAAAAATGAAGGTACATAACTGCCTGGAGATCTGATTTGGATTTTTCCTGGTGGATAAATGGTACAAGCTGACATAGCCAGAGTAGAACACAATATAACAACTTAAAACCAGTTAATGTTTAGAAATGTTTAAAGCAGATTTGAGAGTAAAACCTGCTGTAATCACTTTGGACTTGTTTTGATATTTTTACAGCCTAGTCTCCCAGCTGTACTTGAATGCAGCATGGGCAGCTGTTTTTAAAGTTACTTGCACTGCACTCTGAGTGCAGCACATAAACATTCTGCATGTGTTTAGGTAGAAAACAGCTGAATTTGTGTTTTACCTGTGCATACCAAATACATGTACTGTTACACTCGTATATTTCTATCTAAGGAAAAAAGGTCTTTGTCCATTTAGAAGACATTGTTGCACCCAAGCTTTATCTTCCTGGCTGATGTCTGAGAACGTTGCTCAACTGTTTCTACATCATGTCGTTTCCTCGTGATGCCGTCTGGTTTGTGAATTGCACCAGTTCCTCCTGCAGTAAAAACCTCCTGAAAACCGTATGCTTCCTCCCCCATACTTCAGGCTTGGGATGACTTTTCAGAGGCTTTTTCTATCAAATGTAACCATGGTCGTTATTAGCAACACTTCAGTTTCCTTAGACCACATGGCGTGTCAGAAAATGAATGCCAATTGTCCCTGAAACTGTTCCCAAACACCCATCTAGCCTTTTGGGTTTTTTTCTGAGCATTTGCGTCTTCATCTCCAACGCGTTTTCAGGCCATATCGATACAAGATTTCATTGTGATGTTCTCATACCTTGTTTAGCCAGCTTCTTTTCAGGGTCTTTTGCTTTTTTTTTTTAGGTCGATTTGCAAATTTCAGATTTAAACCCGTCCGTCTGTCACTTACCTTTTGTGGAGGTCAGCAGCTTTCTACCTCATATCGTTCTGAATCGCTTTTTTATTGTACAGAATTGAGTTTAAAATTTTTATTTAAGATGCATCCACAGATGTGTCTGTTAACCCGTCCTGTAGCTTTTAGAAGGGTCTTTGGTCAAACAGACCTGAAGTATCTTTTTTTTGTTTTTTTTTACTGTAGATGTGAATACAGTTTCATAATATGACAAAGTATTGTTCAAAAAAGGAGTTTTAAACCTGGAAATTAGACCTTAAATTCAAAGCGAAACATTTTTTAAACGGTTTTCAATCTTTTTAAACATTAGTTCCTGTTTTCCATCTTTTATTTTCATGTGATGTATAGATTCATTCATTGTAACTAACTACTACAGTAAGCGAATGTACATAAACATTAAACATGGGGACAAAAAGGGGAGTTTTACGATGGAAAGAGTATAGGAGTTTCACAAAAAACGTCCACAATTTCTCCAATTATTGCAAATCTTTTTTGTAGTTGAGTCAAAGTGTTTGTATGACTGTGAGTTTGTTTGTTTGTTTGTTTTTGTGCCTTCAGGTGATCATGGCGCTGCTGAATAAGTTCACGGTCGCAGACAACCCGGCCAAGTACGCGCTGTACAAACGCTGCCGCAGAGACGAGCAGGGTGAGTTTTCCTCTGTGCTTCAGTGCGAGACAGAAAACGACGCAGATGAGGCTTCATGCCGATCATGCCAGTCGCAGTATTAGACGCTTGGGCTCCTATGTAGTGCATGCGGGGAGGCCTCGCCCTGTCGTTGAATACCGCAGGGTTCACCCAACGCCGACGACACAACAGGGATACCCAGGAATACACACACACTGTGTATAACAAAATACAGCACATATACACGGTGTAGGATTTCACTCATGTTAGAGTCTAGTTAACGGCTCAGACTGAGAGACACTCTGTCGGCCACAAACATCAATATAATCCTTCAAACATTTAATAAAAACCTGATTTCAGTTATGTTTTTTATCAGAAAATTATTTACAAGCTTTTAAGGATTTTTTTCCCCCACTTTTGGTTTGGTTTATGATGATGGCGGTAGTGAAACTGTGTCTGCTAATTAAAGACCGCGTCTAGACAGACAGATGTATGGAAGAGTTAAAGGCTTTAATTTGACTTTTAATGAGAAAGTAAAGGGGTTGTATTGAACTGTGGTCTGGAGATGTTTGAATTTTTTCAGGCTGAGTTTTAGGAATAAATGTTTAAGTTTACGTAAATGTTATTCGTCAGCATTCGTGCTTAATTTCTCAGAGCTTCAATGTAATTAAAGTTAGATATTCGTATAAACATGTGTAGCAACAGAATCTATTTTCTTTCTCCCACTGTCTAATATCAAATTGAGCTAAACTTTTCCTGTCTGCGTTAGTCAGGATTAGTTTTAAACTGTGTGACTTGGGTTAAATGGTTCGGGTTTCTTCCTACAAGCTTCTCACTATAGTTTGTTGTAACTTTGACCCATTCCTCTCGACAGAAAAGCTAGTCGGCCGCCTTATTCACTCAGTTTCTCTACTTCATCGGTTCTGTTCATACAAGGTGTTTACCTCCAAATGACTCCGATGTTGTGAGTCAGAAGCTTAAAAAGCATCATCAGCAGTCATTTTAATGTAATTAAACTTATTATTCTAGACTTTAGCAAACAGAAATGATTAATTACCTGACCTAAAATAGAAGAAATGTATTCAGATTTATTGTCGGTGAGAATACATTTTTTTAACAGTGGGCTTTGACACTTCAGCTGTATATTAGACTCTAAGCCCATTCTCATGTGGAGATAGCTGGTTGTGGACGCGTCACAGCCGTCCTTTCTTCATCCACCAGGCCTGCGTGGCCGTTTGAAGACGTTAACCGTCTCTGTGTGTTGCAGTGTATGTGTGCAAGCTGGCGGACGGCGAGAAGCCGCTGTTCCTTCGCCTGGTGGCCGGACCCGACCTCGACGCCCTCAGCTTCGTCCTGAGAGAACAGACCGGAGAAGTTGTGGTGCGACCAGCTGTTGTCTCTCTGACTGTTCTCATGTTCTTCCCAGTCGTCTGCTCCATTTCTTCCTCTTTCATGTCAAACTTAATACTTTTATTCATCCCTCTTCTACCGCTTGTTCTTTTACTACATTTCATTAAAACTCAAGTTCAGTACGCATAAAAAAAGGGATTTATTTCCCTTGAACGTTTTCCCATTTTGTCAGATTAAAGCAACAAAGTTCTTTGTTTATTATTGGCTTTTCATACAAGAGCTCTACACAAAGCAGAGGGAAAACGTATTTTAAAAACCTTCCTAGCAAATGAAATGATACTGCAACAGATTTCTAAAGGGTAGGATATTGTTTAAATCCTGCTGTAACTGTTAGAGGAGTTTGCCTAGCTAATAAACATTAACGTCTCTGATTTCCTCTCCAGTGGGACGCCTTCTCCATACCCGAGCTGAGAAACTTTCTCCGGATACTCGACAAAGAGGAGCAGGAGCAGAAGGAGGCAATAATTCGTCGCTATGAAGCCTGCCGCCAAAGACTGCAGGAGGCCATGAGGGAGGTCAAAGGGCCTTCATAGAGGACCCCCCCCCCCTCCAT
Source organism: Apricaphanius iberus (assembly GCA_028564705.1). NCBI lineage: Eukaryota > Metazoa > Chordata > Actinopteri > Cyprinodontiformes > Aphaniidae > Apricaphanius > Apricaphanius iberus. The sequence continues at coordinate 1,454,348 of JAPXFQ010002912.1, forward strand.
CAAACAGAACAAACTGCAGCTCCTCATGGAGACTGAGGACGTTTTCCTGTTTTTAATCTCATCGGAGGAGAAATGAGGTATACGTTTTGGTGGAGGGACGGGACAGGAGCGAAGCAGCACCTGGATGAAGGGATGGATTTAATAGATGGACAGGAGACATGAAGGACAAATAAGAAAATAAATGGACTTTTAGACGTCCTGCACTTGCCAAAGATACATTCATGTGCGCCATATTATTTCCTCAGTCATCCCTCACTTTTCTTTCTTCTGCTGTCACATAATTTATCTCTGTTCCTTTTTGTTTCTTTCACTTTTATTTTAACCCGTGAAAGAGTTGAGGCTGTATTTTTTTTATTTAATTCCTTTGTCTTAAAGGTTTGTACATATTTTTTCTTAATTTATATGGGTAAAGCTTTATCTTCTCCTTTTTTTTTAAAGCAAAGTCTTATTTTGTTTTCATTGTTTAAAGAGGAGAAAACAAACTTTGTTTTTGACACAGGCAGAATAGTTTATCAAGGATTTTCACTAAATGATGCATGCATCAGACACCAGTTTTCACAGCTGTATTTAAATGTGCAAAACAAAAGCTCTGAGAAACAAGAACTGCTAACTGGAGGTTGAATTTAGGGATGTATCTGGAAATGAAGTATTTATAAAGAGAAGGGGAAGCTTTTTACAATATGGAGTTCCAGATGTGCCAAACTCTAAAACGTATATTTTTATTTTACCTAATTATATTGTTAGTATTAAATGTCTTGGATTGCTTTTTATTTTTCATATCTTAATAGTACAAGATCTTCATATTAAGATTTTGAAGCAAAATATGTAGACTTTTTTTTGTTGTATTTATTTCCATTAGCTCATTTATGTTTAAGCAGTTTTTGTCTTTTTCTGTAAGGTTAGCTGTGATGAACAATAATTTCCAGAAACAAACTAATAAACTTAGGGATAAAAAAAAAATTAAATTACCACTTGTCAAAATCACTGATTTAGATTTCAAAAAGTGAAAAAGATTTCTCTTCCAAGAGAAATCTTTTTTGTATAGATAGTCTATATGTTTAAGATTTAGTAATATTAAGATTTAGGGTTGATATGTAAGATTAATATGATAAGTAATATAATTTTTTTTATAACGTTGATTTTGGCACATTTCGAGCTCCATAAAAACACCTGTTTGATGCTTAATGAAGCAAATGTATGGAGGCACAATTCTGCCCTTGTAAAGCAAAATAACATTTGTGTGAATTATGACGGTCTTAATTTCAGTTTTCAAACTCAGTTTTGATGTTGAGCGCTACAATCTTAGGAAACACATGCGGTATAAGTGTTATTTTGACTTTTATAGGATAAAAAGTTGAGTTTTAAACACAAGTTTTAACATCAGATATATAGCTAGAAAACTCATGACATAATCAAGTTTCACGTTAATAATTTTAACTTTCAAAGTCTTAAAAGGAAGATAAATGGTCAGAATTATGGATTTTAAAGTGAAAGCGGTTTTAAATCCCATTTTATTTCTTTGTACGGGCAGGAATAAGCCTCCGCCTTGTATACTTAATCCAGACTCATATTTGATGTTGAATGAAACTGAAAACTGCTTCTTGAAAGAGGGTATGAAGTGTATACATGTTTAATGGAAAATGGTGTTTTTATCAGCAGAGGCGTGCTATTTAGTTGAAATATTTTTATGTAGGAGTTCCAGTGTTTGCAGGGAAAGTGTGATGAGATGCAACTGGTTTCTGTAAGTTGACTGAGTGTTTTAGAGGAAGTAGGGAAGAAACGAGATGTTTGCAAGGAAGAAAAACTTGAGAAAGGAGCAAGAGTGGTTTTGGCCTTTGTGGAAGACGAATTGTTCCTTTGATAAACTGCTGTCCACTTTTTGCATTAATGAAAGCTTCCGTAGAGAAAGGTCGGTGTGTGCTGATAGCTGCAGAGAAGGCGGCTTTGTCCCTTCAGGTCGCCCTGTTCTCGTCTGTCTGCAGCTGTTCCGTTTGAATCTTGAGTTGAAATGTCCAGCCTTGACCTCGTTTCGTTACACCTAGTTTGGGATACTCCTGAGGGAAGACGAAAGCGAGATGAAGGCTATCGGAGATGTCAGAAAGCTGAAAAGGAGGTGCGAAAGGTTTCACTGAAATGTGGTTTTATTGTCAGAAAGATCTGCTTTTGGGAGCTTTCTGTTTGTGTTTATTTAAATAGTCAAAGAAAACTGCAATCGGCTTTGAAGATAATCATTTGGGAAAACCAAAACCTAGAGATTTATAAGCTGATGTTTTCTCTCTGCTGACACTGAATGATGTCATGCTGATGGTGCTGCAGGGACTGCTGAACAATGCCGCCCTCTGGTGGTCACTTACCGCAACTATTTTCTTAGATCTGTGTCAAACATGCATTGGTCATGGTATAGATTTTGTTCTGCTGTTTTTCTTTTTTTGTTATTACCAAAGACATTTTTGTGTTTTTGCCAGGAGAAAAATATGCCAGATGCCTCTTTTCCAATGCAGGGAACAATTTATAACATTTAGTTTTATTGGAAGGGTAATTTGACCCTGATTTATTCTTATATCAAACACTGGGTTTAGTTTATGGAAGGGAAAAAGGGCTTTAAAGATTTGAATCTTATGTAAAGGAATCATTTTGTTTTTTAAAGACATTTTTTTTTGGGAAATTTGGATATAAAATCGCACAAGTGTAAAAAATAAATGCATAAATTGGTCATTATCTAAAATGTTACATTTATCTAATTAGTAAATTTGGCTTTAATTTGAAAAATTAAGGTTAGTATATTTAGAATACAGTTTCTTGTCAGGATAAAAGTTTAATTCTGGCCCTTTTTTGCCTGCATAAATCTTTGAAAATGATGTGAAAGTCTGCATGGAATAAAAGAAATTTAAAACCTCAGTTTTTGTTGTGCTTCTTGTAAACAGTTTTCTTTTTGAACACCTCATATCAGTTTGATCGTCTGAAATTTGTCTTAAACATCAACAAAAACATTTGTTCTCATTTACTTTTTTTTTTTATGTGTCATTTGGGGGAAAAGAGGTCAGGTGGGGGAACGTTATTTTTAAGAATAAATCATTTTTAGATCATTTTAAAATCGTAGGAAAGGGTTCTTTGCCTTGAGGCTAATATTTAAATTATAAGGTTATGTTTATTTGGACAACTATTGAAAAATCACTCAAAGTCCCGCAACACTTACTGAAGTGAGACCCAAACTGTTGCTAGTTAAGCTTTTATGAAGTTGTAAAATCATCAGAGGTAACAATTTGTTTTTTATGAATATAACTAAAGATGTACCAAGTGCTACATATTTGCAGACTTATTTTTTTGCATTTGATGTTGTAGAAGCTGTCTAAATGTATAGAAATGTATCATCTTGTAGTTACATGTCCACTTCAGGAGGCTGCTTGTTCCGAGTTCAAACCAAATTCAAGTCCTCTCAGTTTTGCAGGCTTAATTATTTCTGGCAGCGGGTCGCCCAACAGGAGTACAAAGATCACGGTGAGGCCATGACTTGGTAAACCCTCAGACTCCATCTACACGGAGGTGAAACCAGGTGTAGCAGCAAAGATATTTAATCTAATATAATGTGTCTCCTTCACAAGAGGCCAGCGTTTCTGGACATCGTTAATGTTTGAATCTGCTCCCAAAGTGGGGAAAAAAATCAGAGCTCTGTCTCCATGAGCTCTGTAGATTTAATCTGAGTGGATGTTGTAGCCACCTTTGCATCTCCATGCTAAAATGAAGCGCTGTACGGTGTTCGTCCTAATAAAGCAAATACTGACCTTATTATGGAAACTAGAACCCTGTCCCTCTATCAGCAGCAGCAAAAATTAGATCAGTAGAACCACAGATGCCAGATATGTTTGAATGAAGCTCTTAATTTGAAGCTAGATTTGTCGTGTTTGCCACTGGGTGGACTGCACATGCTCAGTGTGCCAGCAATGAGCCTGGTATCGGTACTACAGGAGTTTCAGCAGTTTGTGATGAACTGTGGACAAATGTTTTGTCAGGTAAACGGGGCATCAGACAAATCCTCATATATTTGTTTGAAGAAAAGCCAAGAAGAGGAGGAAGCTGCTCAAAGAGTTTGAAAAAAAAAAAAAAGGCTCCTGCAGTTTTCCAGCTCTTTCTGGAACACGTTCTGGTGTGAAGTCCAGTAGCAGGAATAAACCTCTAAATGTTGGGTATAAAAAAACATATTTAAAAAAAATCTAAAATTTTATTTATCTTTAGAATTTGTTTAATTTGTGATTTGTTTTTAATAAAATTTTATTGTTTTGCACATAGCTGTGTTTGCTGCTGAGATGTTAGTTTCTCCAAAAGCGCGGTAACCATTCAACCACTAGGGGGCCCCAAAGTGGAACACCTAGCTTAATCCGTAGATAAATAAAATTACCTCTCTTTATTCAAATAAATGCTGGGTGAAATTATAAAAAAAAGACGTAAACCGTGGGCTCTGTTTTGGTGACATTAACATTTAAATCCTTAGTTTCCTTTGAATGATATCTGCTGACAGGTACGATGAAAATGATGGACAGGTGTCTTTTAATTCCCATTAGTGAGACTAAAGATGGCGAACCGCGGAAATGGCATTAAACGTTATTCTTGTGGGACAGAAAAATGTACGAAGACGAGAGAACGTGAAAAGACAAAGGTAAAGACATTTACTGTCCTTGCACAGTTCCAAACTTGTTTTTTAGGAAGGTTGTTCTGCTAGCAAACTCAGCTAAATTAGCTTTTGTGTGCGTATAAACAGTTTTTTGTTTTTTGTTTGTTTTAGTTGGCTAAAATACAAATTTGAGTCAGCTGTGCTGTGGTGTTACAGTGGGACTTGCTAATTAACATGTTACATTTAAAATCGGGAAGAATGGTGTATTTTTTCCCCCAAACACAAACTTCATGTTAATTGATTAAACTTTTAGTTTGGGTTTTATAAGCCTTTTTAAAATAACATTCGTCCTGTATTTAGTAAGCAACAATAGGCATGTTGGTTTATGCATGGAAGGGTTATGCAGGGTTAGGACCAGTGCTGGTGGAGTTTTCTCCAGGGGGGGCTATTATGATGGTTAGATATCAGGGTTGTCAACGCTAATTCCCCCCCTAATTAATTACAGGGTAGCTGTGAATTAATCTTGAACAATTAACATTCCTAAATATGACTAAAAAATACAGTTTTTAGTGTAAAGTGACAAATCTAATTGCTGTAGCTCTTTTTTCAAGAAATAAAGGAGAGATTAATAGAATTTTGGTTTTAACTCCACAGTCACATTCACCCATGACCCTTTTAACTATTTATCTTTCAGCCAGTTACTAACACAAATGAACTGGCTAACATTTTCTGTATGTAAAGCTGTTTCTTATTAATGTTGGACAACCCTGATCATCCTCTTAATAGGACTATCCTACGACAACAGAATTATTTCAGTCAGAGGCTTCAACAGTTTTGCTGCAACACAGACTGCTACTGAAGAGAAACCCTGAGCTGTCTAGAGGTTCTGGTTCAGACTGGGATCACTCTGTTCATACTGGGAGAACCTGCCAGAGCTCCACTTAAAGCCATTCAGAGTATGAGAAGATGTGATGGAGAAAAGGCTGGTATATTTATTCTGTTCTTATTTATGTCCACACAGCTGCTGATACAGGTTTGGGTGATATAAATGTGAGGAGGGAGATGATACAGTGTCCTGCAAAAGTATTCGCCCCCCTTGAACTTTTCCACATTTTGTCAGAATATAGCCACAAACAAGAATCAATTTTACTGGAATCTCACATGAAAGACCAATACAAAGTGGTGTACACGTGAGAAGTGGAATGAAAATCATACGTGATCCCAAACATTTTTTACATATTAATAACTGAAAAGTGGGGTGTGCCGAATACTTTTGCAAGCCACTGTATGTGTGATCTCCTGAAAAATAAGAACAAATGCAAAGTAAGGTAGAAATAATGACTGCTGAATGGTCTGATATCTGAATGATCAGATCGGAGCTATTTTACATCAAGCTTCTTCTGCTGTGTTTTTCTCTCAAACTTTTTTTTTTTTAGGGATATAACTGATTAGGGATATAACTGAATAATCCTTCATTTAAATTGTGCTTTGCAGTTTTTGACTTTCTTTTAAAGCTAGAATTGTGATAAACGTGGAAATTAATTCATGAGATTAAAGTGAGAATTTCAAGAAAAATAAGAATTTTGAGATTTAAGTCTTGAGAGAAAAGTTAGAATTCCTTTTTCCCCCAGTGGCCATAACCCTTTTCCATATTTATGAAAGTTTTAAACAGAGTTTTTGCGACTTTCGGTGCAGAGTATAGTGCTGCATCCCATACACCCTAAAAACTAATTCAGGGGACTTTTAGTCTTAAATATATCTATTGTTGTGAAACTAAAAATAAAGTTCATAAATACAATTAAACTTTTTACTTTTGTTATCACATTGATCACTGATGACACAAATTATGCTTTTTTGATTCAGTATTTAATCATGAATAATCTGAACTTAAAATTATAATCAATAAATAATTTCATTTTAAGCTCTATTGATGTAAAATCCAACTTGATGTGCAAACGGCACACGCTCAAGGCGCATCCAGGGTTATATTGAATGGGAAGTCATTTTATCCAGATAGCTAGCTGCTAACATTAAACAAACAGTAAACGGACATTTAGTTTCTGCTGTGGCTATTTGACATTTATCGGTCTAAATTGTTGCCGAATACTTAAGATAATTAAATTGATTTAAAAACCTACAACTTTTAATTTCACGGAATTTAATCAACTTGTTTTCTAACTTTCTGAAATAGCTAGCTACTATGCTATGCCAGCGCCAAAATTGATTTTCCGATGTTTTCCCTTGAAATATTTTGCATCTTTTCCAGGGGAAATTCTAAAATTTGACATCATCACTCGAACAATTTCCTCATTCTGAAAATCTCGAAATTGAGCAAAAACATGTTTTTGTTTTAGAGCAACAAGATAAACATCTGGAAGTCTGAGCCCTTAAGAAGATATTGCGGGACTTACATTTTATTTGACTTAAACCAGCTACCAGCTGCTGTAGTTAAAGTTGAGATCTTGATAACATTTAAAGCCCTAAAAGCTCGATTCCCACTGACATCCCAAAGCTTTTATCCTCTGTTTGACAGAAAGCGCTTTAGATCTTTAGACTAAGCCTTATTGTCTTATCCCAGGTCAAGATTAAAGTCTAACAGTCGCTGTGTTTTTCGCTGTTAAACTTTTGAACCTTAAACAGAGGAAACCCAACTCCTCCGTCATGTCACTTTTTTTCTAAACACATTTTCCTGTTTTAGTGGCGTTTCCTCTAGGAATCCTAGAAAATCAGGAATAATTGTTTGAACATCGGTTGTGGTGTTATCCCTGTTCTGTCCAGAGTTTCTGTCTCTAAAGATGAGCAGAAATGTAAACACACGTGGCAGTTTGTGACAGTGGCCAGAAGATGGCAATAATACGTTAAAGCATGGAGAGTTTTCCCTTTAGACCACACACACTGCGAACACACTCTCATTGGGGTTGGGTTTGAAGAGAAAGCTTAGCTCAGGCATTTGAGGGGAATACCACCAATTGAACTCATTTCCTTGCCTATGCTGCTGTTGCATTTATTTTCAGAAAATAATGCACAAGAAAAACTGATTTCTCTTTATTAAAATCACACAGGCTTTTGTTTTTTGCTGCTGTTGGAGAGAAACTCGTTGGGACTGAAATGCCTTTGACGTCTCACGCATTTGCTGATGTATCACCAGGCAGCAAGTGTACACAGTCAGCCCACAGAGCATAAATGCTCAGAACAGAGCTGCTGAAGTTTCCCACTCGCTTAGCCAAGAGTCTGGGGACCGTGTGAAATGGTTTCTGTGTGCTGCAGAGTGGAACATGTCTGCACAGTGCCAGTGGCGGCAGGCCCCATGCTTAGTCATCTCTATGCTGCGTAGCTCAGTCTGCAGGTATCTTCTCACATTCAGAGTGCATGGCTGTAAGAGATGTCTCTTGATCTGAGTCAGCTGTTTTCAGAAGCGATTTCTGGCTGGAGATCTTTGTCGTTCTTCTGACACTGGAAACCATCCGACCACCGCATATTACTGATGAGCTGCAAGCACGCTTTTCTGTGCTGTGTTTTAATCTATTGGGGTGCAAAAGTCTGCGGTCGTCCTTCGTTCCTTTTAGTTTTGCATCCATGAGGCCTGAGTCACTTTAAGTCTTTTAAAGTGGTTTCGATCAAAATCTTTTAAAGTTTTGTCATTCTTTGTTACTTTTTGACTCCCTCTCTGTCCAGTAGCTAGCAATTATCACTTTAAGTCACTTAACTCTGACTGATTTATACACACAAGGTACAAATCAGGTTTTTTCCAAATGATAAAAGCCTTGGTTTCCTCTCTAATTGGTATCTGTAAATTGTTTTTAGATATGTGTGTGTGTGTGTGTGTGTGTCTCCGGGGTTTACCTGACCTCTGGATACCAGTGGAGATTGGCACTCATGGATGATGAACTTAGTTTAGCATTTTTGGTCTTTTCGTACCTGACTTTGTGTTGTGTGACTTTTTTTGTTGTATACAGTGGTTTCCCACCCATTTGCGGTTATATATTTGTGGATTCTGATGTCTGCAGTGAACCATAACTCAGAATTCTGTGAAATAGAGGTTCGGAGACTAAAATACCTGGGAAAGATACTTCTTGACACGCTGTTGGTTGCTGTTTGCGATGCAGCCACTCAAGGAGCCCCATTAATTTTCTTTCCTGCTGATTGGCTGAACTCCCCTAAGAGTGAAGGTCAGGAGGACAGTAGATGGTTGGATGGAAGTGGAAGAGAAATGTCTGCATGAAATGCCATTACATGCTTGAAATCTGTTTGGATTTGATCAAACAGGCAGTCCAAGCCTTACTTTCAATTCCTTCATTTGGGCTAAATTTGGATGGGATTTTAAAGAGGGGCATAAAAGTGCCTATTTTAATGTATATTAAAGCAGGTCTATGATCTCTACAAAACATGTTGTTGAAGTTCTTTACCCCAAAGTCACTCTCACACAAATGGATCAAATTGTTGACAATTTCAGTCCGTTTCAGAATCAACCGTTTAAAGGACTCTTTCACTTTTTTATTTTTTGTTTTTTAACGTGTCCTGTTGGCAGTTTGCTACTCAGAATTGGTGTCTGAGTACCAAGTACAAACCCAGCAGATTTACTTTCTCAAGCAGAGTATTACAGCGATGCTATAATACTCCACATAATATATGTGTATGAGAAATCTTTATTAATGATTCCTGTGGGTTTAATTTCTTGAATTTATGGACAAGAAAACGAGAAAACAAGATAGGGAGGCAAACAAAGAACCCAAGAAAACATCCGTCCTGCACATCTGTTGGACGACGAAGAAGTGGGGAAAACAAAACAGACAAAATCAACCAAAAGAACAGAACATTAACAAAACAGATAATAGACGTCTATCTGTATGACAGTAATATGAACCAAGAACTACATATTCACTACACACAAAAATGAATTCATAAAAACACCAATGTAAGCTCCTGGTATCAACTCTCTGTATACTATAACCTCATCTCAACAATGTGTCGCCACGCCCATGTGTGACTCTTTAATGCAAATTAGCGGAGCAGACCACGCCCACCCACCTTGTTACTACGCTGGGAGTTGACCACACATTGGAAGATTTAGAAATAATGGGCAATTGTTAATTACGATGGGCGGGGTTTGGCAGATGAGGGGTGCTTATAAGCAAATTTATATGTTTGTAATATCCCAATAAGGCACGTTTTCAAAGGGGCTGTAGAAACACAAGATTCCTGACAGCAAAAATGTCCACAAAAAATGCATTGATATTTTGCATTGATGTTTGTAGTTTTTATAGAGGCAGCAAATTGCAACACAAAAGGTTGAAAAAGTGAAATTTCCCTTTAAAAGTCCAGTTATCAGCATCATGAATAACCTTAAAACAAGATGTTAATGGATGTTTGGAGGCTGCTCTGTCATTTCCACAATCAAGTTGAAATATGCTGTTAAATTTTACCACATGATGGCAGTTATCTCCACAATATATCATAACACTAGCAGCCAAAAGAGGTCAACAAAAACACAATGGTTAAATACATGGATACAAAATGGTTTATTACTGGTATAAAATGGTTGCGACACAAATTGACTCATCGCTACAAGGACCAGCGCCAGTCAATGGTGAGTCAAATAGCATTGGGCCAACATATTTTTGCTTTCCAAGCTCTGCAAGAAAAATCTCCAAATAGGCAGATAGCCCTCAAATAATTAGGAGTTATGTTCCACAAAAATCGGGAAGTAGGCGGGGGTCCACTGTAAATTTACACCCAAAGGGAGAAATATACCTGCTTCCCAAATACTGCTGGAAAATATTATATAATTATGCTTTTTTATGACTGTTTCCAAGTGATTTAAAAGTACCTCAGTCTCAAATACTCCCTTCATTTAGTAACATTCTTAGGGTTTCTCACCACTTTAACTCGGCAGCTTTTAATGGAAAAAAAAATACTACAACAATTTCCATAAAATACATTTTAAAGTGTTTTTCCTGATTATAGTGATTTAAACTCAAATGGGATGAGTGTCATCAGACTGAAAAAGGACAAACATCTCAGTTGAGATTCTAAGGACAATATTGGTAGCTTCCGCAAAATGGCTACAGTATAAGAATATTGAATATTTTTCCAATTTAAATATTCATGGTAGTTTTAATGATACTGATGGGATGTGAAACGATGAAAAAGGGGCCAAATTCCTAGAAAAGAAAGTTTGAAAGGTTTTCAGAAAACCTAAAAAGTTCAAGACCAATTCAAACCATTACTACAAAGTCTGGCTGAAGAAATAGAAAGTGCTTCAAAACCTTTACATTACATTTTTACTTCATGTCAAACAGATAGCACTTTATTTGGATTAATCATAACGTGGCGGTTGTCGATTAAAACCTTTTAATTATTTATATGACAACACATCCGACGGACACGCTTTGTATACTAAACACCTCCCAAACTCATCCCCAGCAGGTGCAAAGATTCAGATCAGGAAAAAGAAATCCAGCTTTTCCATATGTCGATCATCACTCACCTTCTGTTTATACTTCAAATTAGCTCCACCTAATACAGCAACAAAAAAACACCACTACTGATTCCTGCCTGTGATACCACAAATGCAAAGAAAGACTCCAGGTTCCTGGAAACAGATGCTTCTATTGGAAACTGTTAATGTTTAAAAAAAGCTCCTCATGGTGGTACTGATGAGACTCTTTCATGTACTGCTGTGTAGGTTCATTCATTACATGCATCGCTGCATTCACTGATGATCCAAGTCGGCCTCTAACTAGCTGTCATCGTGTTGCAGTGAAGTTGAAAGGAAAATCTTGTAAAGCGGAGGTGTAATGTTGCAGAAAATCGGGAAAGCACATCGTCTTTCAAAATGTACTTTTAAAGTCATTTTTTCCAACAATCCATCATTCTGCATCCATCATTTGGTCGGATACCTTCACTTTGCCACATTTTTGCTATGATGAGGCAACGCTTAGGCACATTGAAGGGATTTAATGGAGAAGTTCATGTAAAATGTTAAGAATTTGTTCAAAGTAGACAGCGGTTCAAGCTCCTTTTTTTGGACTTTAATCATTTATACATTTCCTAGATAAACCCATCTCAATTGCTGACAATGCAACTTTGTAAAATCTGACTAAAGTGAAAGCAGGAGGTTCTTGTCTCTGTTGTTCAACAGAGCAAAGGCTCCTGGGTTCGGCCGCTTTATGGCACATCATAATGTCGGCAATAACGCCCTTTATCTTGGTCATGTGTTAGCTCGTCATCCAAGGACACCTTATGATGTTTTGCCGCGTTGTTTCTCCAACGCCGATAATGATTGACACAGTGGATCAGTAAAACCACAAGTGAAACAGATGTGAAGTGGAGGTCACACAGGCTGCATGTTGCTCCTCAGACCCTAAACACGTTTACTGATTTTCTTTTTGAATTTGTATGTTTTTTTCCCCTTATGCTTTCCAGTCGTTGTTTATGTGTGTTTACCTGTTACTAGGCGAGCACATCCTCTGTAATCCATGGAATCTGACTGCTTGAAAGCACTCTCGCTTTTTATCCCTTTTTATGTGGATTTCACAAGATAAACTCCTACGTCCGACTTTATGTTCCTTGTGAAAGAGTTGGTCTTAAAGCTCATCTGTAATATAAAAAAAGCAGCTTGGGAAACAAATGTAAACATGTAAAAGATTAAGTTTTTAGTTCCCAAATCTAGTCTTGTGAATTGGAGAAATTTTTTTTTGCTACCCCTAAAGTATTATCAAAACTATACTACTTTTTATAACAATATATGGGGCGAAAATGATTCAAAAGTTGACCCATTCTGTTTGCAGTACTGTTATAACAGGCTTTCATGATTTCGGAGTAAAGGATTGAACATTAAACTCAAAGATGGAATAAAAGCGGAAAAAAACAACTTTTAGGATACATTATAAAGTTTTAAGATCAGTATTCAGTGTCAGTTATTTTTAATATAAAGTGGGAGCAAAGTTCTCCAAAATAAAATAAAACTAACCAAAAAAAAAGAAAAGGTTAAGTAAACCATACCAGATAAATGTTATAAACCTAAATAAAGCAATTAAAAGTAATAAAGTAAAGCAAAAACAATGAAATGAGGAGAGGCAAGTCCCACAGTTCATTGAATGTATAAGAGCATCTCCTAGCTTAACTGTTTGTCAGTGTAGCAGCTCCTGCTAATAAACTGGAGCCACCCGGTTTTAAAGCCTTGGGAACTGTCAATAAAATCCTAAAATCTATTCTTTTACCACCAGGAAGTCAAAGGAGAGAAGCCAACACTGGTGCAGTATAACTTTGTCTCTCCCCCCCTGTTGATAAATAAGAAAAAGGAAGAGATATTAAGACCCACAGCAGTCTGCAGACAAATATGTTTGTCGTCTGCGTAGCTATGGTGGAAAAGGGTTTTTGAAAAGCCTTCTGTTACTGTAAAGCAATATCCATCCATCCATCCATTTCTGTTACTTTCAGGTATTTGAACTCTAGTATCATCTACCGTTCATTCTCACAGTTAAAGTTTTTATTTATGCTTTGACAGCTAGTTTAGATAAGGCCGTTGAGTTTGAGTTTTGAAAACTGTGGAAATGTAACCTGTGGAATGTGTCGGAACGCTGTCATGAGGTGCTCCACGTGTGAGGGTGGGCTGCAGTTTACACGCCAACCTTCACTTACAATTACATAGCAACTTACGTTAGAACAAGGTTTGCTTCTGTTTAACAGCATTTGGTGAATGAAAGGGTCTTAGCTCTGACTAATGAAACATAAAACACTGCAATGTTTTGGCCTTTTTCATAACTTCTTCATTGTTTTCTCACTGAATAAAGAAGTAAAAGCTTCCACTCAGTCGCTCTCACTTCCCTTTTGCTGCATGCACTAAATTGATTGTGAAAAGCATTTATATTTGCAGGAGTAGCATAGATATTACTGTTTCACCCACAGTGTAAAGACAGAGACCATTTAACGAGCCCCATCCAGACTCCTCCGATTCTTTAGAGAATAAAGAAAACCTCTGGACGTTTAAGGGGTGGTGAGGCTGGTTGTGCAGCTTTTCTTTGGTTACATAATAAAGCAAATGGGAAACGATTTCCTTTTTTGCCCAGCATACAGAGCTGGTGACCATGGTGAAATCTGCTTTGGTAAATACCAAACAAGAACTGAAGGGAAATCTCTGTTGCATGACTTAGATTTTTCCCCTCATATAAAACAAAATTGGTAAATCAGATAAAGCACATGGAGGAGAAAACTGAAAACCGAGTTCTTCTCTGTAGAAAGGAATCCTGAAAAAACGCCCGGAAGTTTTATGGAAAATGTATGATTTCAAAGATATTTCATGTCAAGTAAGATGTTCCGTCTTTTCCATGAGTGCATAAAATGTCCTCTGAGGAGGAAGAGAGGGGAGTCTGGTCTTCCCGTGTTCACTCGTCCTCCCAGAGATTCTTGGCAGTCTGAGAGTAATAAACAGAACATCTGCTGAGTTTTCTAGGAACCAGGCAGAGTGGATTCAGATTTGGTTTGGAGCAGAAAGTAGGTTGGGATCAAGCCGCTTTCATCTGACTCAAAATGGCAATCGATACCGCTGTTTAGTGGCTAATGATACATATTCCGTCTCAGTTATTACTCTGGATATTTATATTATTGTAAAGCAGACTTGCAGCAGTGCAGGGCTACAGATGTTTTCCTCACAGGAGGTAACTGAGGGCTCTTTGGAAGTGTCATGGGGATATGCGAATTGATGTAGCACCCTCGCCTTCATAAGTCTGTCGTTAGCCTTCAGCTCTTACCATATCTGGCCTCCTTATCTTCAGGCTCAGGATCCAGGGAAGATCAGCCGCTCATGTTGCACTTGAATTTGACTCCGTTTGTCTTCACATCAATGGCAATAAGGGGGACAAAAAAAGCCTTCAGTGGCATCTTAGAATTAGATGACTCTCTCTGCGCGTTAATTTATTATGAATCCAGATTGATTGGCCTCTGTGGCAGAAAATAAAGGCAGTCCAAAGCAGACCAAGACCTAAACTGGCGTTTACCTTCATAAAGCAAATCCAAACTGAGGTTTGCATGAATACGATATCATGAACATTCAGTCCATTCCCTTAGTTGCGTTCACAGAGGTTAGAAACCACAACCACGCGAGAATGGATTAAATCAGCCCAAGGGCGTAGAATTAGCATGGACGGAGGGGACATGTCCCCACCAATCTCAAAATCAAATCTACTCCCTTGAATCAGCCAATGCTGAGACCCTTCAAACGATGTTCGTAACTTTCTATTGTACTCATTCAAACACCAATCATACCTAAATATTAGGGATGTCAGAAAATGTTGATACGCCAATATTTCACAATATTTTGACTCTGTGTTATATATTTTTATTTATTTTTTTCAGAATTCAGATTTAAACTTTTGATGACAGTAATTTTTGTAGAAAAATGTAAAGTATGACCGGTAGTTGGTGGCTGTTTTACCTTCTTCGTTACAAGATCTAGTAATAAAACTGAATGTGTTAAGTATGAAACAGGTTGGAGTGTTTAGAATGCATTTTTCTAAAGTTAAAATCACATTTAAAAAGCACAATATATAGCCTTTCTCATAGTATCTCAATATATCACCCCCCCGTTTCGCGATACATTTCGTATCACCAGATTCTTTCCAGTTCACATCCCTACCCAGCATGCATTGATACAACGTGGAAACGGTGTTTGCTCTAAGGCAGAAGTTTGATGTCAGCGTTCACACTCATCTCTGATCTTAAGGGTCAAATCATTGCACCTTGATATTTCGGCTTTGCAATATACTTCAGTTCTTTCAAATATTTAAGATGTGATCTACGAAGGAATTCATGAATAGGCAAATTTTCCCGTGTCCCTAGTGCGTGACTCTGATCCGTTCATAAATAGAGCAGACAGCGAACAGTGCTACAGTTCGTGCATAAAAAACTGCGCCTTTGCGGCTGTTTTCAAAGAAAAAGTGTAGCTTTATGAATAACACAGCTGTCATGTGTTGATCTGTGGGACAAAAGTCCCAAATATCCAGTCGGTCACATACACACAAAAACTATAATAATGCTGTGAAAAGTGGGAGTTCATCTATAAATTGACTGAGGAGGATAAACAGGAAAACTAAAGACTGGAGTGCTCACTTTTTTTATTGTTTTTTTCTTTAATCATTACATTGAAAAAAACATTTCTTGAATACTTAGAGTATTACTTCAGATTATTACTTAAAAGTGTTATTGTTAAAGGTTAATTTTCTCATTTTGAAGATTAAGCATTTCAATTATCTATTGTCAAATATTTTTTAAAAACTTGTAAAATCACAACCATATGGAGGATGCTCACTTTAAACATGTTAAAATCAAAAGTCTTGATCCAGCTCTAAAAGTGTTAAAGTGTCAAGTGTTTTCTTTTTTGCAAATAAAATTCATGGCCGGTAGTTGGTGGATGTTTACACTTTTTTTCTTCCAGTGGATCGACTAGATCTAGAAATAAAACCCAAAGTGTTGAGTATAAAACAGGTTGGAGTGTTTAGAATGCTTTGACAGATTTGCTACAGGTAAATTCAGTTTAAACAAAGTATCGCAATAAATTGTATCACCAGATTCTTGTCAATATAAATCCCTATTATTAACCAACAAAGACGGTTTTGACCCATCTCCTATTAGCTCTTAGCTTTAGCCTCCAGGACCAAAAATGGAAGAAACCAAGATACCCAAACTTCTGCTTTTAATCTTTTAACAAAACCTCAATGTTTAATAATTTCCAACTAACCGTTTAATAAATCTTTATCACCGTCCTTCAAATTAAAATCCTGCACTGTCTGTCTCTCAGTAGAGAGGAATGAACGGAATTTCCCCTCGAGGCTAACCAATACCTTACCGTGTCAGCCTTCAGCCATTGATAACCTCAAAGCAGCCTGTTAAATGCTTCAGCTTGTGTATGCATGCCAATTTGTCTACACCGCTGCTCCAGTTAATAATTTCTACAGTTGACATGAAGAAGTCAAAGCGAAACTCTCCAAGATGTCGACGGTGTCATTGTTTTTTGAGCGACTCCTTGGTGAACGCTGCAATGCTCGACCCCTGGCTCCGCCGTTTAATCACTCTTTTATTTGCGCCGGCCACCTTGAGAAGCCGGCCCTCCTTTGTCGGACCTCTTTGACATGCCCTCTCCTTCAGCCTCTCCTATTTCCGCACAAAGACCCTCTAATGCCAGGTAGCTGGTGCTGGCATTCCTGATGCATTCCAATATGGGGAAGTTGCTGGGATCGGGATGAAAAATGCCAGAAACAAAGGCTTACTCTCATTCACAGGGTTTAGAGTTCTGTGGGAAAGTCCAGGCCGGACAGAGGTTTGATGGCAAAGGAATGCAAAGCGAGCTATGGCTCACACAGTCTCTGTGACACCGACCTAAAGACACACTGACAAGGAAGGGGTCTTCTTACACGGAGGGCTCTGCATACATGAAAGGGGATGATGGGGAACCGGGATAACAGCACTGCATGCTTCCTTTCTCATGATTGCACATGGCAGTTGAGTAGTCCCTTTTGCAGCTTGCATTTAAAAGTGTGGGAGTGAGTTTGGTCTGAACCTGCACAGGTTTCCCTGCAAAGAAAGAATGACATGTTAGTAGGTGTTGGCTTTCTAAGATTTATGGTTCGTGGACGTGCGACTCAAAGATGCTTATTTAGTTTCTGGTTCAAAGCATATTTATGCAAACATATGTAGTTTTATTCAGGGCTAGAAAATCATGTGAACAGAAGTCCACTAAAGGTACTTTGTGTAACATTTTATGAGTACATGTGAAAAATGAAAGAAAATATGTTTATTGTGTAACTTGCCTTAAGGCTAGAGACATAAAATGCGGATGTTGTGGTTAAAGTTTTTTCAGAATTGGAAACTTGCCATTTTAAATTCTTTTCTAAACTGAAGTTTAAGATCCAAAATGCCACCAAACACAGAATACCAGCTTAGGTTTAGGTCAGAGGTGTCCAACTCGAAGGTCGCTGTCCAACATACCTGATTTAAATGACTGAATTACCTCCCCAACAATGTCTCCAAGTTCTCCAAAACCCTAGTAATGAACCAATCATTTAATTCAGTTTTAAAAAATGTAGGGCAATGGTCTTTGAGGCCTAATTTTGGTCACCACTGGTCTAGGTCATTGATTTATGCAGAGATTTGATCCCCAGGCTGAGAATGTCATCCTTAATGAATCTAGAACGGAAATGATATGCCAAAGCTTTAACTTCTTGGTTGATGTCTCAAGATGTTTCCTCAATCATGTTCTTTCTAATAGTTGCTGCCTGTTCTTTAAAATTGGCAAAAGAACCTCCTGGTGTAAAATAAATAAACAATTTGAGCGATTGAGTCGACTGACGATAGTTTTTCTCAAATTCCCTTCCCAACGCTCTTAATTCAAAGCTTTAAATATCGTTTAGCAATTAGTGTTTATCTTCTATCAGCATGAGCTCTGCATCTGTGTTCTGCTGCATGTAATAGCCAGATAGTGATCCGGGCATCTGTCTAATAAAGTCAGAATATGAGGACTCTCCAGATCAGGGTTTCTTGCCTTCTATTCAGTCATTTGAATTTTGAGTATCTACCGAGTCCCGATCCGATATTTCTATAGTTAATACATAAGAAAGAATAAAGAAGAGCAAAGAAACAGATCCAGAAAGTTGATTTAATTTATTTATTTTCACAGATAACATTTAAAATACAACTGTACAAATTCATCTTAAAAAGAATGAAAATACTGTGCGGGAGAGAGTAAGAAGACCTTTTTGTTCCTTTTTTTTATTCACCCTATTTTAACATTTAACAATTCTCTTGAAATACAGAGCATTTCTGTGAGGTAGCTTTAACAATTAATAAGTAACATTAATTATTCATTTTTGGGCTTTAGTGCAGCAGTAAATATAAAAAAAAGTCTAACATAAAAATTAAATGGCACTTCAACTCAAAGCTATTAATAAAAATGCAAATACATATCAGGGGTCATGTTACCTGAATATTTTCCGTCTTTAACAGTTTTTTGAGAATGGTGACGGAAAATTCTGAAGCCTGTCATTCATTTTTACAGATTAATGTTCACACTGACCACTTGTTTCAAATATGCGGATACTTTGAACTTTATGCAGGGATTCTAGGTAAATAAATCAATTAAAGGAAAGATTCCCAGACACTTCAAGGCATATCGATGATCGGGAGTTGAATGCACGTTGAAAAGTTTGTCGTAGCGTGACTGTTGTGGTTGGTTAGATGCACTACGATGTGTGCGAAGAGCAGTGCCAATACCGCAGGCTGCTGCTGCTTTCCTACTGCGGGCTTTTTTGCCGCTGAAGAGTAGTTAACGGTTTAGGAAACGGTTCGTTGAGTCTTTTAGACTTCTGATTGGTTTAATTGTAGAAGTTTTTCCTCATTTTAAAACTGAAGCGACGCTTAAATCCAGTCTCCAGTGTGACAGCGCATGGATACAGCATCCAGAACAACGTCTAAACCCCCATGAGAAGTCATCTGTCCGAGGTAAAATTCCTAAACCTGATGAGAACAACCTCAGCAGCAATCCCACTATTTGATTACACATGGATGTGCATTACAGTTCCATGTGGAGCAGGAACTGCACCAGGTGGATTTTAAGTGCAACTGTTTAATTTCACTTTAACAAATATAATATGTATTGCTGTAGATATCTGCTGTTTGCTCACATCTGCCTGGCATTCAGATACCTTACTTAAGCACAGAAGGCCTCTGTTTTCTCTTCTGTCCTAAATGCACCACTAAAACGGTGAATGAATAATCAGCTCCTAAGTGCATAAGATAATTTTCATAACAACACCCACCCAACATAATGCTGCTACTTCCTTACTATACAACTACGATGGTGGTCTCAGGCTTGCGAGCGTCACCGTTTTTTCA
Source organism: Apricaphanius iberus (assembly GCA_028564705.1). Classification (NCBI taxonomy): domain Eukaryota; kingdom Metazoa; phylum Chordata; class Actinopteri; order Cyprinodontiformes; family Aphaniidae; genus Apricaphanius; species Apricaphanius iberus. The sequence continues at coordinate 1,473,843 of JAPXFQ010002912.1, forward strand.
CCAAATATAACCATGGTCATTAGGACGAAACATTTCAGTTTAGGTTTCATCAGACCATGGGATATCTTTGTCTTGTATTGGCCACAAGCAATCATACTATGTTATGTTTGCGTTTGGCGTAATCGCTCCTTTCTCATGAGGGCCCTTTCAGACCATGTTGCTTCGTTGTGGATATTGAAATTCTCTTCCCATCTTCCGCATCTTTTCCTTTGTTGTTTTTGGGGTTTCTTTGATGCACAAATTTAGCTACACAGAATCCCTCGCCTCCCTGATGCAATTAAATTAAGCTGCGAGATAAAAGTGAACCCATTTGTATATGAAAAAAACTCTTATCGATGTCAAAATAGGCATCTATACTAAAATTTGAATACATTTGGCTGAATTAACCTTTTTACCTGAGATTGAAAAACAGGAATACAAGAGGAATAAGCAAAGGCTTGAACTCAAGATTTCCCTTTAGGAAATGTGGTACATAATCACATAATTTATAAACTGAAAATTATATGGAAGCTCAGGAGTTTTCTTCCGTACCATGCATGTTACTATTGTTGCTAATAAATTAATGAAGTTTTAAATTACATTCCTAAGAGATTTTGTTAGCAGTGGATCATCTCTCTGTCATGAGAGAAACTCAGTAAGTTAACACTGAGGGGCTTCTTCTGTATGAAAGTGTAGCACTGTTTGTGAGATTCATTACATTTTTCTGTTAAGGACTCAACCTGACCTTCATCGCTGGTGATTTCCAAAGAAAACCTCGGTAATGCACATTCTGTACAACTCAAATATTTAAGACTTTAGATTCTATAGGTGAAAACAGGTGTTTCTATGCACCTGTGTTACATAGATATGTATATATATCAGGGGTGTAATGGTATTCAGATTCTTTGGTACGCATGCATACAGAACAAATACAGCTGTTTTTTTTTTACCTGAACACATGCAGAATGTTTGTGAGGAACTATGGTGTAGTGCATTCAAGGGGCAAACTTCGTCCGCAGAATGTGAAACCAACCTGGAAGTTACAAAAAATGAGAAAAAAATGAAGCTCCCCGATCATCTGCTTGGGGCTTTCCAACTTCCCATTGTCTCCCATGTTAAAAAGGCTAACTTCACAGCTTAAATAAACATCTTTACAGTCTGATTCAAAAAACATTTTAGGTTAAATAGGTCAGGTTAACTGTCATGACAACTCTGAGGGAAGTGAATTTTTTTTCTAAGTCCTTTGTTAAGATATAATTTCTTGAATTATTAATAATTAGGGGCGTGTCCTTTTGATTGACAAGTCTGTCTACGCTAACGTTAGGTTACGGCTTGGACCGTAGTCTGCTTGTCACCCCCATGCTTGCTTGGAAAGCCTGGGACTAACGTTAAGACGTCGGCCATTTCATGTTTCTGAACTTCAATATCAGTAGCTTCTGCTTTTATTCGGTTTTGAATGTTAAACGTGCTCTTATTGGACAAAGACGGCTTACTGTGGTATCGATTACAGTAACAGACCGTCCAAGAAGTCTCTGCTTCACCAGCAGTGGGGGATACGATGGGCTTGATATGGGCTGAAACTGGGGGAGAGGGAAGACGAGATGCCGGCCGCAGCTTCGGCATTTTCATCAGAAATCTGTGGAAGGCTGATATTAATCAGCCGGCAAGAGGAATGGAGCTGCAATGGGGGCTGTTATCGCCTTCCACACGCAGGTTGGAGCAGGCTCCCATTGGGTAGCAGTAGAGCAGGCGAAGTGGCCGTATGACAGAACTAAGAAGCTGAGGCGAGGTCGAGGTGTCGTGGAGGAAGAAGGCTGGCACATCAGGCTGGAAGGCTACAGAATCGGAGTCTCCACAGACTGGATTTAAAAAAAATATATTTAACCAGGAAGGTCCCATTGAGATTATCTCTTTTCCAGGGGAGTCCTGGCCAAAACAGCGGCACTGATCAAGAAAATTTAAATTTCAGGCAGATTTTTGAGCATCAATTTCCTTGACTATTTAATAATCGCTGGTTAGACCAGTACTGGTTTGAGGAACACATATTAAGGGGATGGAGGCATAAACAGATCAATGTCTGAGAGATGTGAGGTGAATCAAAAGTCTTTTAACTTTTGAGATGATCTGTTTTGTCATGAAGACTTTGTGTCTGCTCTTTGCTGGAGCTTTTGTTAAGCTAAGCCTGCCCTTGTCCTCACCCATTACCGTTCTTCTGAGAGGGTAATGGAAACACAACCCATCTAGGCCGTACTGACCTGACCGGTTCTGGTCTAAAGCGAACCTTGTGGAAAAGGGGCAAGAGTCTCCCAACCAGCTGCAGCCTACGTTAGCTTCTATACGGCTCAGAGTGCCCATTGGCTTCATCTTCTCCTCTTCAGTAACCTATGGGTGTCGTCACCCAAGGGTTTGTCTAATTCTTTTACAGTCTTAATGCAGTGTTCCTCGGGCAGCTTTAAAAAGTGAAACCAAAACAAAAACAGAAAAGCCTCTCAACAATCTTTAAACTGCTATCATGCAGCATTAATGGTTTCTCATGGAGCTACAGTAGAAAAATTAGGACTGACTGGACCTGTCATCTTTCAACAGCGATAAGGTCCATGAAACACTGAACTACATGACTCACTTGATAAAATGTCGAGCTGAATGTAAACATCACTGATACTAGAGAAAAAACAGCTGATGTGCAGATGGCTACCAGTAGCATCCAATAAGCCAATAACTCCTTATTTTGTAGAAAACACAAGTCGGCAAAATTCACATTGATGAGAAGCGATTGTCCTAATAGCTGCCCATGCTTTCTTCAAGTACAGCTGGGAGACTATGCTGTAGAAAGATCTGAACAACTCCAAAGTGATTTAAGTAGGTTTCATTCTTAGATATTTGCAGCATATTATTTGAACACTTCTAAAGATTAACATGGACTATTTTCAAGCGGTTAAATAGTTTTCTACTCTGGCTATGTGTGCTTGTACTATACTTTTTTCTTCTGTCAAATAAATCCCATTAAATCTCGAGTCAGTTTTATACTTTCAATTTTTTTTTAAGTTGTAGAATAAAATAAAATTAAATACAAGAATTGAGAGGAAGGACTTCAGGGAAAGGAAATAATTTGTTTAATGCTGATTGACGGAAAAGTCATACACACATTTGTATTTACTTTTCTCAATTAAAGTGTACTGAACTGTGACCTTTGTGTACCGTTACACCCCTAATACATATGTTTATGCTTGAACCACTTTTAGACCAGTTTTTTTTGCGTGACCTAATCGAAGACAAATATATGTTTCGTCATTACTTCAGTTCATGTATAAATGAGGCCCACATGTAGGGCAAACACAGAAATGAGGTCTATACTGTACTGAAGCTGTACTCCAAGGATTTGCTTAAACATATTCAGATTGGGCGACACATCTAGAGTCTGGTATCAGTAGGCAAGTTTGGATTAAAATGAAATTCCACAAAACTGATCAAGAAAAACGATCCTGCTCAACAGGAAGCGTGTGTTTGAATAGAAAGAAGTCCTTGTTCCTACTGCTGAACCATTTCAGACATGCCCTAAAGCTTTCTTTGCCTGTTAACAATACCTGTCTCTACATAGGAATGACTGCTGACAGTTTTTCGAAAGCCCGAAAATAGTTTCCTTTTTCAAACGGAGATTAAATCACACCCAAAACAATCAAAGCTGTTTATTCTCTGTGCTGCAGCCGTGGCTATATATTATTCTCAGAGTCTATATGTAGTGTGCGGTTGTGGGGCGTTGGAAATGGAGTATGTGGGGAAATGAGAGGAGATGTGCTGCAGACCACAGGCCCCTTCTCATCCTCTGATGTGGCTTCATGACTTCCCAGGAAATGCAAGGCCTTCTGGGATACCACTTAAGTAGTCTCTCGAGTTTTGCAAGCATTTGTGCCTGCATCTTCGAGCATTTGAGTGTCCTCTCAGCGTTGCTCTTAAGCTCTTACCTTTGATGTGAGAGCATGCATTTTAGCTTTCAGAGGCTCCAAGCCAAGAGGAAGTGTCGCTGCCATTCAAAAGACAAACCAGGTCCTATAGGTGACTTTCCTTGAGGTTGCTGGTTGCAAATCTGTCAGTGTGCAAGGCGTCTAAAACTCAAAAACAGGCTCAAAGTTTTCCCATGAGCTCTTATCTGAGCTATTTATACAAGGTTCTGGCAACTATTACCATCTGCAAAGTGATGCACACCTAATATTTTTAAATGATAATAGAGAGATTAGCTGTTCCCAAAGTTCCCAAGTCTTTAAGATTAATTTCTTAAAGCCCTTCTGCTTTGTGTTAAGTGAAAGGGGCTGCTGAGGGGGCCCAGCCTCTCTCATCTGCAGCCTGTTATGGCGTAGCGGGGGAATGACATCATATGGGTTTCGCAGCGGCGACTGGTAGTTGGCCGGCTCTCTTCCTCCAAACAGAACACACAAGTGGAGCCAGGCAATGCAAGTCAGATGCAGCGGGTTTTTCCAGAATGGCTGACAGGGCCTCAGCGCAGACCCAGAGCCAAGAGGCCTTGAAGAGGGGTCCACCAGTCCAACAGTAAATGTCAGAAAATGAATGAAGGCCCTCAACCCCAGATGAAATCTGATATTACGCGCCCCCAGGCTAGCCTGTTTGATCTGATGCACAATCCGCCGTTCAGCTCGTCCGGATAACTGCGCCTATTCTCCATGATGTGACATTGCAAAAGTGTTTTCATGTGGAAGGCCTGCGAGAGCCAACTTCAATGAACTCCTCGGCCCACACAATGTTCCATTACCGCGAGGCTGAGCGGCTACACCTCTGGGGCTGCAGAGGAGCAACAGCCAGCGACTCTTTTGTCATGCTGAAACCCCAAGTTCTCAGTTTGCAATACACATTCAACCCAGCGCCAAGGTGTGAACCTGAAATTCGCAGCTCAAGTGGGAATTGATCAGCATATGAAGCTAAAATCTTTGTTGGTTCAGATCAGGAAGAAAAACTTGAATTTAGCAACCATGCTTTTTTGTTGGTCTTGTTATGTGTTTAGGTATAGATAATCGTCCTCTCTGGAGATAAACTTTTTCATTTGCAGCCTCTAACGCAGGGTCTCCGACTCCAATCCTTCAGAGCCGCTGTCATGGACTTCTGTCTGCGCGCTACTCCATCACGCCTGAACCAAATAGCTCAATTACCTCCTCATCATTGTGTTAAAGTCTCAAAAAGTCTGCTAATGTGATATTTATTTGCCTGAGGTGTGTTGAAAAAAAGCTGTATCTCTAACTTGCAGAACCCTTATGTCTTGAAATTATGTTAATAGATTTGGTGGAAAATAAATAGCTGTAAGTGGGACAAGTCACGGCCCATGGGTCCTCTACTGTCAAAACAATATGAATGAAAGTCAATAGAAGAAAAGTTATTTCCTGATCCTTTCTAAAATTTTCCGTGGATTCAACACATAATGTACTAGGATTTTAAAAGCACATTTTGATGCCAATCATGTGCTGATTTTCAACAGGTGGCAAAAGTTAGGTTTTGTGGGAAAACATGTAGTGGACTAAACCTGAAGAAGAAAAATGGCCACGAGTTTCACATGTTTATCCCTGGACGAGGACAGAGCATTAAACATGAAGGAAACCACTATAAATCTGTCAATGTGGAAAGTGGCAGCTATGCTGGGGGAGAAACGGTCTGTCAAGTGTCAGCCGGTATGTACAGGTGCTGGCCAGTAAATTAGAATATCATCAAAAAGTTGAATTATTTCAATAATTCCATTCAGAACGTGAAACTTGTACATTATATTCATGCAATGCACACAGACCAATGTATTTCCAATGTTTATCTCTTTTAATTTTGATATTTATAAGTGACAACTAATGAAAACTCCAAATTTGGTATCTCAAAAAATTAGAATATTTTAAAGGCCAATGAAAAAAAATGTTTTTTTTTAAATGTTGGCCAACTGAAAAGAATGAACATGAAAAGAATGTGCATGTATAGCACTCAATACTTAGTCGGGGCTCCTTTTGCCTCCATCACTGCAGTAATGCGGCGTGGCATGGACTCGATCAGTCTGTGGCACTGCTCAGGTGTTATTAGAGCCCAGGTTGCTCTTATAGTCGTCTTCAGCTCCTCTGCATTGTTGGGTCTAGCGTATTGCATCTTCCGCTTCACAATACCCCATAGATTTTCTATGGGGTTAAGGTCAGGCGAGTTTGCTGGCCAATCAAGGACAGGGATACCATGGTCCTTGAACCAGCTACTGGTGGTTTTGGCACTGTGTTTCAGGTGCCAAGTCCTGTTGAAAAGTGAAGTCTGCATTCCCATAAAGTTGGTCAGCAGCAGGAAGCATGAAGTGCTCTAAAACTTCCTGGTAGACGGCTGCATTGACCTTGGACCTCAGGAAACAGAGTGGGCCAACACCGGCAGATGACATGGCACCCCACACCATCACTGACGGTGGAAACTTTACACTGGACCTCATGCAACGTGGATTCTGTGCTTCTCCGCTCTTCCTCCAGACTCTGGGTCCTTGATTTCCAAAGGAAATGCAAAAATTGCTTTCATCAGAAAACATAACTTTGGACCACTCAGCAGCAGTCCAGTCCTTTTTGTCCTTGGCCCAGGCGAGACGCTTCTTACGCTGTTTCTTGTTCAAGAGTGGCTTGACACACGGAATGCGACAGCTGAATCCCATGTCTTTCATGAGTCTCTTCGTGGTGGTTCTTGAAGCGCTGACTCCAGCTGCAGTCCACTCTTTGTGGATCTCCCCCACATTTTTGAATGGGTTTGTCGTCACAATTCTCTGCAGGGTGCGGTTATCCCTAGAGCTTGTACACTTTTTTCTACCACATTTTTTCCGTCCCTTCGCCTGTCTGTTAATGTGCTTGGACACAGAGCTCTGCGAACAGCCAGCTTCTTTAGCAATCACCTTTTGTGTCTTGCCCTCCTTGTACAAGGTGTCAATGGTCGTCTTTTGGACAGCTGTTAAGTCAGAAGTCTTCCCCATGATTGTGGAGCCTTCAGAACAAGACTGAGGGACCTTTTAAAGGCCTTTGCAGGTGTTTTGAGTTAATCAGCTGATTAGAGTGGCACCAGGTGTCTTCTATATTGAGCCTTTTCAGAATATTCTAATTTTCTGAGATACTGAATTTGGTGTTTTCATTAGCTGTCAGTTGTAATAATAAAAATGAAAATTAATAAACACTTGAAATATATCACTATGTGTGGAAGGAAAGTATACAGTATAGAAGTTTCACGTTTTGAATGGAATTACTGAAATTATTCAACTTTTTGATGATATTCTAATTTACTGGCCAGCACCTGTAGAAGAAAGACTCCAAGTTCTCTGTGAGTATCCTGTTTCAAGCGCTAATCTTATCTGACATATATGCAATTTCAGAATTGTAGCCTTTTTAATTACAAATTTTTACAATCTAATAAATCACATGAGAAATACAGTAGAAATACAAATCATTAGTTATCATTTAAATGGAGGTACAGCATATGTGTGATTCAGGGTGTAAGCCAAAGCCGAGCAGAAAATAGCTACAGTGACTTTCATTTGGGTTTTTTCCGTTCGGTCGGGGGTCCCATGTGCCGACCGGAAGGGGAGGACACTTACGCCTTGTCCATATGTAGTCTGGTATCTCACAAAACGAAGATATTTTTCAATGATTTGACCTTTCATCCACACATAAACGCACATTTATGGCACCAAGAACGATTCTTTCTAAAAACTCAGACCAAAGTGAAGATTTTTCCCTATGTTAAGTGTTTACTTGTGGACAGAAATAACCAGAGTTCTAGGTGTCACATTACTGTGTGCGACAAAAAAGATTCAACATTACTGTCAGAAAAAGCATTCATGCCCTCAGAGCTGTGTTGGTTTTATCAGTTGTCCAAGCCCCTTTTTGCTTGCTTTTTTTTTTTACAAGCTCTATAACCGCTCTGTGTAGAAGTTAGAAAGTAGAAAGTTACTCAAGTTGGTGGAGCTACTGCCCCCTACAGGTTTAGGATGTCTAAGAATGTGCTTTAAAAGACACTTATGCAGTTAGATGTGGAAAAAGTTTCTTTCTAAAACGAGGTGGTGAGAATATTTGTTTTTCTTTCAAACTGGCTACGCGTGTGCTTGGCATTAGGCTCCCTATAACCTTCATAAACCCCATGGCAGATGATAAATTGAACATAAATTACAGAAATGTGTTAGCACATTCAACCAATTTGGTGAAAAAAAAAAAAAAAACCTACTGGAAAGTTAGGCATTTGGGTCAAAACTCACCTGCCCAGCAGTTCTACTGAATACATCAGACCATAAACTAATGTACCAACTTGTCAATACACTGTATGCTCTATCACTTAATTTTATCTTTAGAAATGTTTGTTGGCTCAACAAAGAATTTGAGTCACAAGCCTCTTACATTTTTATTTTGAGGCACAGAAGCATGAAGTTATGAGAATGTACGGCTGTACACTGTCTGAAAACCTCATCTGACGTTGCATATTTGCAGTATTAATACCACCGAAACCACCGTTTGGATTGTAACTAGTGTTGTCAGAGTAAAGGGGGTGAATACAAATGCAGACAGATTTTTATTTGCAAAAAACCTCAAGAGAAATTAAATACATACCCCTTTTATTTCCAGCTCACACTTTTGTGTTGGTCTGTCTACAGTGACGATGAAATGCTTGAAGATTTTCAGGTTTTAAGGGAACAAAATGTGAAGTGAATATTTTGTAGGTATTTATAGGTAAACGTATATGTGGCTACGATAAAACTCTTGCTGGTTACAGTTGATCTGTTCTTCTCCCCTGTGGTCGGTCCTTTAAACATCACACGAGGCCTGGCAGGGCTGTTTGATACGCCCGCTCTAATAAAGCGCAGTCGTTATCTTTTATAGAGCTTGCTCAGTCATGCCACCATGCTTCCTGCTATGTGAAGATTGTACACAAACAGAGTCCACTGATCTTCTGATTACACAGCCAGAACATCTTTCCCCTTTTTTTTTTTTTTTTCTCTCCTCGCTTTATTGTTGTTGCAGCCAGTGTGGGAAAGCATGCATTCTGGCTTTGTGAAAAAAGAGGGCGCAGCACTCTGCATGCTGGCACGCGCCCGTCCGCCCGTCTGTTGTCCATTGCTGTTTAGAGGTGAACGTCGGTTGTGAAATGTCACACAGTTTTCAAACGCCGAGCCCATAGGTGGCGAGAACTTCAGAGTTCCTGTCGGGGCCCCAAGATGCAACTCAGCATCTGTAGGCAGAACCGACTGACTGAGCAAGAAGAGCACACACACGAACACACACGAACACACACACAGCTCTGTTAGAGGAATGAGTGTCTGAATGTTTTGACTCTCAACGCTCTGTCAGGTCCTGCACCGAGATGTGAAGTTATGCGCTGCAGTTAGTTAGTGTAGGTGTTGTTGTGATTGGTGTCATGATGGGGCGGAAAGATTATTTAAAAGGCGGAGAGTCACAGATTTGATCTTCACGTGATTTAGTTTTCTTAATGTGTCTACAGTGACGTTAAAAAAAAGAAAATATTCAGTGTTCACAAATCGACGCCTAGTAGTTTTTTTATACTGATCCCTAGAAAATAAGTGATTTACTTACAGATTTTTTGCTCATTAAGCAAAATTTTAAATTTGTCATATTCCTCATCTTCAGCTGTGAGACATTTGTTTCAAGTCACCCAACAGCATCTTAATGCTCAAAACGTTCCATTTCTGAATTCCCAGTCAGCCCTGGGTGGGTGGACCGGTCCCTTCTGGGTCGTTCTCATGTTACGTTTTTTTCTTCTTCAGAGTCTCACATTTTAATCAAACATTTTCTGATGCATGCTATGATTCCAAGTTGATTCTAAGATGGTTAACTTGCTACACCTTGCTGCAGCAGACCATCCACAGACCATGATACTTCTGCCTCTATGCTTCACAGTTAGAATGAAGTTCTTATCCTGGAGGCTATATTTCGATTTCGCCAAACATATCCCGTGTTCTGGTGTCCAAGTAATTACATGTTAGCCTCCTTTGTCAAAAGCACTCTTTACTCGAAGTCCTGGTTTTTGTCTACCATCTCTCTGGCAAAGTTTAATCTGGGGTTTGTGTTTTTCTCACACACCTGATATTACAGTTAAACCTGTGAAGTTTCTTTATAATTATACAGACATGCATTTACATACCAGCGACAAGCATTCGAGGGTTTCCGAAGTCTTCATTTAGCTTTGTGTCGTCTGTTCTCAAGATAAAATTATGCCAAACCTGTGCATTTTGGTTGTTGCTTTAAATGCCCTCCACTTAATATTTTCTGCACACAGGATTGACTCATTTGAAAATTATTTAAAACCTCCTTAAACCTATTATCAGACTCATATAGTCCAAACTAATGAGCAAGCATGGCAGACCCACTTCAAAATGCTAAGTAATGATTTTCTAATCCCAATCATCTGATATGAAAACTCCTGTGTGCAATTTAACCTGTGAAAAAATGTGGGGGAGGGATTTTTTCATGATATTATATTGTAAACTTTAAGTTTCAGTTTTTTAAATCTTTTTATGCATTATCTGAATTTCAAAGTATTGTTAAAATCAATAAGAAATAGCAAAGGTTGAGGGGAAAAAAACGAATGCTATTGTAGGATGTCCCAATTTTTTTCTGTCACTTTAAATAAAACCAAGTTGTATTTAAAGCTCCGCTCAAACTACAATAAGAAGTGCACCATAAGCGTCTGAGGTTTTGGTCTTCATGCAGCGAACAACTTGCAAGCTCTTGTTGTGGCTTTCTGTTTCCATGTAGGGACAGTGTCAGAAATATGAGAAACGACCTCTAGTGCACCCCAGGAGAACCTGGGGGAGCCAATGGACCTGTTGGCCGAAAGATGAGGCTTAAAGCTCCACAGTAGCTGCTAGAGACGTGTTTAGCGGCACACACGCTCGGTGCTCGTTTTCTGTATGACTTTATTGACTTTGCACCTTGTTGTGGAGGAGTTTTAGCCCGCTGTTCTTCATAATGTTGCGATTTGTTTCTAAAGAGCTCTTTGAAGCTGCCACCTCTATTTCTGTTTCATTCAAGATGAGATCTAGACTTTGACTAGGTCATTGCAACACGTGGATTCTATTTTTTTCATGTATTCTGCTGTAGATTTCCAGTTATTTTTGTAGGATTGTTGTTGTATTGGTGACCTCTAGAACACTGATATAAGGAGTAGTAGAGAATAATATCTCACTAAAACTAACAAATAGAGTGTAAATAAGCCCTATAGGTGCTGTGATCAATAAATGTAGCAGTTAAGAAAGGCATTTTGAATATATTTGTATTAATAATTTCATTACATTTGGTGGATTAATTTTTAATCCTTCTAAAAACATATGAAGCGGTAAACTATTTTTGTCACTGAGCTGGACTTGTATACACGAATAAAAGGAATGAAATTAATTGATCGAGGTGGATTTTGTCACTAATAAAACAATCAGTTTCTGTTCCTGGTTTTGCATCTGTGAGCCAATCGTTCTATCTCTGTGGATCTCCTTGTTCCTAGCATTGGAGCTCATAACTCCACCAGCGGAAGTGAGGAACACTTGCCGTGTTTCATTTGATTGCTGTTATGTTTCTGAGGAGACGGTCTGCTGTTCTAGAAGTCGTGTTGTTCATTCAGGTGCTGCTTTGCATTTTGTCTTTGGAAAGGACAGGCTTTCTGGTGGTGTAGCTGCCTAATGTTTGGTGAATAAAGATAGATTTACTCCACAATTTACTACGTCTTATCAGGATTACGAGATCTGAACAGAAGGGAGTTTTATTTGACTTGATAAAGGGGTCCATTTTTTTCTGGTTTCCCTCAGACTGAGTTCTCTTTTACCACATATTCTGCCTCTGCAGCTGCATTTATTTTTTAATCCAGTTGAATGACGATAACTTATTCCTGCTTGGTGTCAGTGTTCTTCTTCTTTCTTCTTCCTTCCACAGAAACAGGATAGATCCCACTTGTCTTTCTTTTTTTAATAAATTTCTTTTTCCATCCGATATGACACGTTTTTTGTTGTGAAATGTCATTTAGAAGATTTCATCACGTTTTACAGTATCTTGGCAGGCAGTTATGAAACATCACACCTAAGCACAATCTGCTGATTGGCTGTCCTGCCAAAGTTGGAAAAAAGGATGTATGCAGATATTAGAAGGTACATTAATGCTAAGATGGTTTCCACTGTGCATATTAATGCATATTAAAATATCATTTTAGTGTTTTAACTATCAAAATAGGCAGTTATAAGCATTATTAGAGTGCGTCACAAATTCAATAATACCCTGTGAATACCAGAGCTCTATTGTAGTTGGATTCTATGGCTGAATTCATATTAATACACATTTTAATCCTTCACATTTATTTTAACATTGCAACCAAAAACACAAGTTTTTATTGGGATTATTTAGTGCTAGACCAACACTAATAGGAAGGAAAATTATGGCTTTCACCTATTTTAAAAAATTAAAAAATACATATCTGAAGTGTGTGTTAGTATTCAGTCCCCAAATTTAACTTGTGTTGTTGTTACAACTCTTTTGAGGTATGTGTCTGCCTTCTTCGCAAACTCAGAGACTCACATGAATCAAGTTGGATGGTGCCCATTACATTCTTGCATACACATTATTTTAAAGTCCAAATTATCCTATATTATATCTAGCAGTATGTAAAGGGATTGTTGTCTTGCTGAAATATGAAACTCTACCCCAGTCTCCATTGTTTTTCTACTGTACTGTACAGGAATAATCTGTTAATCCAAAAAAAAAAAATCTAAATAAATGCAAAATTTATTGTCAAAACAAACTCCTCAAATCCTGAATATCCTGTTATGTGGCTATGCTTTTTTTTTTTTTTAAACCATGCCTTGGCAGTTAATTTAGGTGTAACAACATAATCAAACAAACATTTTTCCTCTGAGTTTGTCCTCAGGTGTCAAGTAAGATTCACTTGCTCCACCCATTTTTCCAAATATGGCCATTTCTGGTTCCTAAAAGAACAATAGGAGCATGCAGAACTCCAGGACTACATTAGCAGGTTGAAAACCAGTTTGTAACGACAATGAGGCTTCGAGTGCGTTTGTAGACATGCAAAGTATGCAGAAAAAGTAAATATTTTGATGCAAGGAGTTCCCATAAGCACAATAATTAGGTCTTTAACTGAAACTTGTTGGATTTGAATGGATTTCTCTGACATGTTTGATTGTTAAATTACATACAACATCCTATACCTACCTCACTTTGCATTGCTGGACTGGGTGAATGAGGCCAAGAGCCATGGGAAAGTATTTCTTAAAGGTGTACTTCAGAATGTTTTGCTTTACCTTACAGCATTACCTCACATTAGAGGCCTTTAAAGTGAGAGTGTGTAGTTTTTGCAGTACATCTTTGAAAATAGCCATTAAAATATTATGTAATAATAATTACGTTAAGCACATTAATTGCAAAATATTGTAAAATATGACTTTAAAAATCAGTTTTAAAATACATAGGCGTGGGTCCTCTTTTCAGGGGAAAGCCATATTAGATGACGTCTTTACTTCTACAAGAGCCCGGACGGACAAAGCGCACGGAACACGCCCACTATTAAAACATTGATTTCCCCTCAAAATGCAAAAAAGTTTTGCCATAAATACATTTTTACCTCTTCGCTAGTTCCAAGCGTTGAAAGAGAGACTGGTGTGCTCGTCATGTTGCTGCAAATAGATCATTCTAAGGGAATTGAGCGTTTGAAAACAGCACTAGTTGGACCTCCGTTGATGAGTTTCTTACTCGAAGACACAGATACCGCATGTTTGTGATAATTTAGGTATGCACTGCCCCCTACTGGCCGAAAATTACACACTGTGCCTTTAAAATACGTTTCTTCCAAGTCAAATAGGAGTCTAAGTCAAGACCCGAGTCTTTTTTAGGTTTCTGAGGGAGAAGTTGAAGTACCAAGTCTTCAAGTGGCAAGTCCGAGCAGTTTCCCAAGTGTATCTGTCTTTGAAGAACAATTCCAAGACAAATTTGTTGTCTTTGAGGGACAAGTCCATGTCAAAGCACAAGTCTTTTTAGGAATAAGTTAGTGTCGAGGCCGAAGCCATTGAGGAATAGGTTTACATTTGGGCCCAAGTCTTAGAACGGCAAACCAAATTGAATTCAACATTTCAAATAATTGTTAACATTTATTTGAAAGCAATTAATGTAGAAGTTCTGAATCAATCAAACCTAAAGCGTTAATCATGCTTTTCTTTTGAAGGACCGGACGTTTCCTATTAATGACGCTAGCTTAACATCAAGAGAATAAGCTGTTGAATATAAGTTTATATAGCTTTGACCAAACGCCATTTAAAACAGAAATCTGTTTGAAAGATATGTTCCTTGGTCGCATTATGAAAGTGAATATGAAGAGGCTGTTATATATCATTAATAGCCCATAGTTTGCGAGCGTCTCTGGTTAAGAGGGGATTGTGCAGTAAGAAAACATTACATAGCACCCATACGTACGGTGTTTTACTTAACTATTACAACCACTGTATATCCTACAGTAACTCAGAGGGGACAGTATTAATCATTTATCCAAAAGCTCTACACTTAATGGCTTACTTTTAGCCCTGATGAGATGTTCAGAAGAATCAAGTTCCAGATGCAAATTCCAAGTCAAGACTTGATTTTAAGTATATATACGCTATATAAAGTGCAACTAGAGTTCCTATATGCTGTTATTCTGACTACAAATGCTCTATGTATTACCATCTCAGCACAAGTTTCACACAGGATGATTTAAGGTGGCTCCTTGTTCCTTCGAATCCTATGTATGATCATGTGCTCCTCTGTTAATAACTACTCAATTAGCTGTTATTTTCAACCTATGGGAACTAACCTGGATTTATACTGTATTAAGATACTAAGAGGATGTTTTTTTATTTCCTGCAGGTAAGATATTAACTCTTTGTAACCTCACTATTCAAACATTAAAGCATCCGTTAAGAGACAAGTAAGGGCCTGTAGACCTTTAATGCTAAGCTTTACATTTGTGAAACCATTTAACATCATAATAATGTATCTGCTTTTTCACTTCCTGTCCCAGATCATGAAAACAAAGAGCTCAATTCTGAATGCTTAGGTGTTATTCCAGTCAAAATCCCCTGTTTTACTTAAAGCTATAGCTGAATGCCTATTTTTCACTACTTGTTTCTATTGGTTCACATTTCTCAGTACATCCCCTCTTCCTCTCAGCTGGAGAGCTTGCTGTCGAAGCAGAAACTGTGCCTCAGGGAGGAAATGATTACAGCATAAGAGAATGTCCTATCAATTTTTCCCTTTCTTGTGTATTCTCCGCTCAGCCAGCTGATATCATGTATTTGTGTTTCTTATCTGCGAAATGTGAAGCACGCACGTGTCACAACTCCTGTTGTCACAGAGAACAGCTCGACTCTTCTGGTATATTTTAAATATGGACATTTCCGTGTGTCGTGTCAAGCTGATTAGTCCAGACGGGATGGTGAAATATCAAATGTCATGAGGGCTGTTGTGTGGCGGCACAGTGTAAAAGACGGTATCAAGTTGCCCATCCATCAAACACCGCTCTCTGGAGGAAGCAGACCCAGCTGTTGTGGACCATTGATACCCTTTTGTTGTTCCTCTCTGTGGAACCGCAATAGACCGAGCCATCAGCTGCTGCAGCGTTGTTAGTTCACTTTCATGTTCTGTGTACATGCCCTCCCCCAAAAAAAAAAAAAAATAAAGAGTGCCTCATTCATTCTTACATGGAAAGCAACACTAGCTGACAGTCTTCAACCGCCATTGCCAAAAAGAAAGTTTGCTTTCTTTCAGTCGTAGGTTTTTTAACGTGTCACGGCGTTAAGAAAATTATCTTGCCTTTACCACGTTCTAAAATTAACCTCAAGTGAAGAAAACCACATCACTTTACAGGACACTGTCATAATTTATTAAACACTAACGATTGAAAGTGAAAGGGCTACATGTGGGGGGAAAAAAAACAACTGAATCAACGCCATAATTCGTTAACTTCTATAACTTTTTGCAACTCTTTAACCTCCTTGTGAAAGAGTTTGGGCTCACTTCTTTCTGTTCGGGAGATGTTTCTCTGTACAATCCTGTAATTTACAGAAAAGTTCATGGTTAATTCATTGACTGCAAGGTGTTGCACAACAAGCCCAATTCCTCATCACTTTGTTTCCTTACCTAACAATTAGTTGGAGTTCTCTGTTCTGCTGGATTTTGTCTTCTATCGCAAAGGTAGCATGGTATATTATGGCCAATCATCTCTTTGGTGGTTTTCCCAGGTCTGTCAGATGATTTTCTAGAAATAATTTTGGGTGTATTCTGATGTTACACTGCTGGTGATCATATCTACATGGTTCCAGTGCTAGCTCGGTGCCAGAGCCTAGACGAGCACCAGTTCTTTGGTCATCCACTGCCAAAGTACCTGTTTTTTGGTTCCATACTGGTGCTTTACTTACCCCCAACTCCTTGCTGGGCCAGAGCTGGTATTGCATAGTTGACCCTGAACCTAGAGCATTTGATGTACACATCCTTTCTAATCCACGAAAGTGTGGAAGTACAAAATCAGCACTGGTAAGGTCATAACGAACTTTTCTGTTAAAATTTCTCCGTTTGGTGCTTCCTGTTTTTTAATATACATTATGTGATTTGATAGGCACCCTTGAGAGCCGGAAAGGCGGTATTTTTATTTGTATATTTGGTGTTTTTTGTCATTTTATTTTGTTAGTAATCTCTCAATGGAAACTAAATGAAATGACAAAAAATGCTACAATTTTAAAAAATCTTATCTACTGCAGTTTATAATGTAATAGAATAACGTGGGGTGCAGCTGTGGCAGTTTGTTCAGTTGTTTAGCTGTTTGTGTTTACTGTGTTTTATTGGACAAACTTGTTTAAGCTTAGGTAACATACTTAAAGGGAACTTATTAAAGCTTAGATTAGGTAACTAATCTCTTAAAATCATCTTTTATTTTTTGCATTCTGTGATCTTAATTTCCTAGTTTTCCGAGCTTATTGATGCTCCCCAGAAACTAAGTGTCGCCTGACCAGCCTACATTAAAGGTGATGTAATATGTACATGTGTTTCTGCATGGACTCTCAAGCCGAGGTATATTTTTGATGGTATTATGAGGTGTATTCATTTGGTTTGGACTAAGTAGCTGATCACCGAAGGACTAGAGGTGAAATGTACGGCCCGGTACTGCTGTATACTGAAAGAAATGTAAATTGCCGCTGCTGCCACAGTCAGTGAAAAATGCGAAAACTAACTAAGCATTGCCTCTGGCACCAGCACCGAACAAGAAAAGAGGTATCAGAGGAGTTTTTAGCTACTGTAATGACTGCAAGGTGGCTATAAAATGATCACCCCTCCACCAACAACCTTGAGAGTAATGTGGTGTTTGTGCTGGTTTGTTGTTTGTAACTTTCTCCAAACATGCTGTTGTCAGTGTTGGGCAAGTTATAAAAAAGGTATTAATATATTGCTAGTTACAGCCTCAAAAATGTAGTATGTTTGCATTACATGTTACTGTCTCATTCTCAAGTGCCTTTGCATGCCTTCTATCTCATAGTAACACGTTGAACACTCTCATCACAAAGATGGTTAAAAAGATTAGTTTCCTGAGACTGAACGGTCTTTCAACATGTGGTTAGGATGTTAGGGAAATAGTTCAAATAATTCCACTCTGTAAATGTAGTTGATCCTTTCCTCAGCCATCCTGATTCTTTGTTCTTTTGGTTTTGAGCAACAGGAAGTTCAAAGTGGATTTTCTTCTGCGGTATCCAACTCCATTTTGGTCCACTGTGTTAGTTGGAGGGAAAAACAATTTTTAATTGGCATCCAACTCAAGTTAATACATTTTTACTGAGTAATGTATTGCAGTACATTTTATAAGTAATGTGTTACATTACTCAGTTACTGAAAAAAGTAATATATTCCTGTAACCTGTTACTTTTGTAATGCATTATTCCCAACACTGGCCGTTGTGCATTGCGATCTACTCTGGTCTTCTCTGTACAAAATAATAAAATGCTTACTGAGTTTTATGGTTCATCTACATGCAACTTTGCAAACCTAATATCCACAGCTATCTAATTTCTCATGGAATCCTTTCCAAACAAGACATACCTGTTCAAGTATTTGTCTAATTGTACCTCCATGAAGTTTAACATTTAGCATACTTGCTGAGGCCTGTACAGTCTTAAGATGTAGCTCTTTGAGTGTTTAGCACTACATAGTCTGACTTTGGGCTAAATGTGCTGGGACATATTCCGACGTGCTTTAAATGTTCTTACCTTTTGAATAATTGTTCTTACTGTAGAATGATGGACTTCAAATAGTTTGGTAATAGTAAGTTTAGTCACCGTTCCCAGAATAATGGCTTCTCTCTGGTCATTACTGTTGTCTGTTCTTGACATTGTGTTGAGTGAACAGACTTTCGCTCCTGTTCATACTTTGGTTTGACCGTCTAGGGCAGATTTTGTTATATTTGAGATTATCTAAGATATAGCGCTGCACAGTGGTGCAGTTTGTAGCACTGTTCCCTTGCAGCAAGAAGGTACTGGGTTCAAATCCCAGCCTAGGGTCTTTCTGCATTCCTGTACATGTGTGAGTTCCCTTCAGGTACTCCGGCTTCCTCCCACAGACCAAAAAAAAACGACTATTAGGTTAATTGGTCATTCTAAATTGCCCCTAGTTGTGGGTGCATGTCCTGTAGGTAGGCGGTATAGATAATGATCTAAGATACTGAATGCATGATTACTTGTAACTATATGAGCACCAAACTAAAACTGAAAAGATCTATACAATGCAAACATGCACAGCCCCCTCCAGATCAAATATAGGTGCAACTGCAAAGGGTGGAGAGAACAGGCACACCTTGAAAGACCTGACAGCATGTCTAGTAAACAGCTACATGTGTTAGACACTGCCTCCCACGCCGCACATTTTACACATTCCTCATGAACGTTTGCTCTTTTCTCTTTTCCTATTTTTAGGCTGGGAAAATGAATCCAGTCTGCATTTTGTCTCTCTTACAGCTTTTTTTGTTCAGCTTTTGGTGTTGTTCCATCAGACATTTTCATCTTATGCAATATATTCTTTGTCTAGTCATCAGTTTTTCCGCATTCTGATTGGAAGTCATGTCTCTCTCTGTGAGTATTTATGTCTTCATAGGCTAACCATAAAGATAGCCTCCCTGCGCTTTCATTTCCTCACTGACAGTGGGAATCCTTACCAAGGGCTTGAGCTGAAGCCAAAGCTCCAAACAGAACATATTTCTCCCTATTTCCTGTTACCAGTGATCACATGAGGTTTTTAAACAAATGCAACTAAGATGCTAGATCGGCCAATGTCAGAATAAAACACGTTTAATACTGACCATATAGGACAATAATGGAAGTACAACCAAAGATGATATAGTGCGGTAAGCTCAGTAAATAAGATCAAGATCAGTTGAACAACACTGGCTTAGAAAGGTTAAATTTTAAATCTTCGTTGGCATAGTTCAATGCAATGTCGTGAGCCTTTTGGTTACTACAATGTTTACTTTATGAAATACAGTAAATGATCAACGTCAGAAGTCTTGACAAATCCATTTGTTGGAAAATTGGTTACAGTATCCAACAGCCCAGTTCAAGCCTAGTTTATTCTTCTCCTTTAGTAATTTTGCATCTAGACGCAGACAGATTGACTCAGTCATATACCTTTTATACTTCTCCATTGGTTTGTCAGTGTTGCAAAGCAATTCCCCAACAGGACAGCAGTGATTGCAGACTTTTTCTGACGGGTCTACCTACCATTGCAGTTTTGTTTTTGGCCAACTGCAGTTTATTTTCCTCAGCTTGTAAAACATATTGGGGCTTCATCTACAACAATACAGGCCTTGTTCCGGTCTCTTATGATTAACATAGATCTGACCCCATCATCCTGAGATATAAGCTATGTCTGAAAGAAAGAAATCCCAGATTTAAGTGGTCTAAATTAGCGTCCTCCATAGAGTTGCCAGAATCAACCGTGGGGGGTAGGGTGGTGTTCCATTATCCTTTGGGAGCTCAAAGTAGGACCATTGCTTCTCTGATTCAGAAGTGTAGTTGACGTGGAAGAAAAATATCTTTTTCCTCTAGCAAACCTCTAAAAATATGAGCCTGCAGTCCTTTTAGCTGTTTTTTGTTGTTGCTATATTTAATTAGTAGATCCATCTGTGATGGACCGGCGACCTGTCCACGGTGTACCATGTCTCTCACCCGTTGACTGCTGGAGATAGGCACCAGCCCTGTGCAACCTCTCTTGGTTAAGTGGTATAGATAATAAATGGATGGCTTGTAGATCGGCCAGAGTCATCAGACATACAGTGCTCCCAGGGTTGGGCCATGCTGTACTCTTCTGCATCCTCCTATTCCTAATCCCTTATAGTATAAAGGAATCCAATACTATCCTCCTGAGTCCCTTCTATGCCATTTGGATGTCTTGTCCCACAAGGTTAAAAACCTGGTAGCCACCGAAGCTGTAACTACTAAGCAACTAACCAACCATATATAACTGCTTTGGATCTAAAAAATAATAATAATAAAAATAAAAAAAACATTTTAGATATAAGCCCGATGGTTCAAATGAGTTGACTTACATTTAAAATGGAAATTTACCCCTGAAGTAGCTGCTGCCGGCTCCTACCGCGCTGTATTCTGGGAATTTTTTGACCGACAGAACGCATCAGGCACATCTGATGTATCCTTGGTTAGTTAGCTGAACGGCTAACAAACGGAGGACAGATTCCTCCGTAGCACATGAACATTGGAACACGCCTTGATGACGTATCTCCTAGGCAACCGGGGCGGGATCGAGGCGAGGTTCCTTGGCATTGAGAAACACCCTCCGGCATCGAGCAATGATGCTGTTCCTGCATTACGTTAGTTGCTCAGGGAACCAATCAAATCGGTGTATCTGATGAAGGCAGGCCATAGTCGAGCTAAGCTGATGATGACATCGCTACGACGTCCGGAATCATATAGTAAGCACTGAAAGATGGCTAAAGACGAACACCAGTTGTTTGAGACGGCTTCGTCTGCTACAATGAACGAGTTAGATTTGGCTTTTCATCTAAAAGAGGAACGGAAAACCGCCCTCGAATTGTTCTTTTGCAAGAAGTACGTTTTTGCTGTTTTGCCGACCGGATACGGCAAGAGTTTAATCTACCAGTTAGCTCCTCTGGTAGCTCTGGATACGTCACACCGTGTATTGTTATGATTGGTTGTGGTGTTATCCAATTGCATGCAGTGAGAGTTTCAAATGCATGCTTGGTTCCTCCCCTCGAGTTAGACCCTTTTCATTACTCGTTGCCAGACCCTTAATCTTAATAGATTAGGGTCTGGATTTTTCCAGGCTACGGAGGACCATCTCTTCAGTCACTGTGAGCGGTGATGGTGGTAGTTTTACTGACCTCTGCCTTCTTTCTATACTGGAGGTTAAATTTGATCATATCCAGAAAAATAACATTTTGGGACATCTTGTTATAGCAGGCATATAGGTATTGCTTTCATATAGACTGTATTAAATTATGGCAATGATAATATGACCGAAGAATTTTTCTTTGTTTGGGCAGGTTTACATAAGGTTGACCCCCAAACCATTTAGTTTAACCCACCAGTGAATGAACTATATTAAATTATATATAGCTTTGACTCAGAATGAACCAATAATACTAATTCTACATTGTACAACTTGGCCAAATGTATATCTAGGCTTTTAGATAAATATAGTTCTTACCCATGGTACTTAAATTGTATTTGAAATATCATAAATAAGAGTTAAAATTGAAATACAGGCAACTACAATGGGCATGTAGAGTATATTTGTGCACATTTTTACATTTGCATAGTTTATAGGACCACAAACAGTTATATTTGATAAATTTATACAATTTCCTATGAGGCTTTGTTGTCATCCTAGACTGGAAAAAAATACCTACAAGCTTAACCAGCTATCAACATGGAGCGGGATCATCAGTTTCATGCAAACAAAAGAGATTTTTTTTAAATATGATTATTTTCTACATACGCAGTCATTGCTGTATCCAAATCCACTAGGGAGAAGTAAGAGGATCTAATCTTTATTTAATTTGTTGCCATGGTGAATCATGTTATCTGTGTCCCATTGATGAAGACTTTTTATATTCTCATTCACGTGTACCCCAGGTTAACTTTGACTCAGAGTTGATTTAACTAATTTTTAACACTTGTTCTGAAACCAAAAAGTCTGAGATTGACCACTTTGAGTTGGCCAACCTTGAGTTCAGGTTTTGATTTAGTTTGTCAAACCTGCTTTCTGAAACGAGGCCCAGGTCTCTTAACCTGATTTTTGTTTCTTACAAACATTACGTTTTGGTTAAAAAAATAACAAAAAAACAAAGTGTTTGAATAAATAGCTGAATTGAATTCTTTATTAAATTCATTCATTCATTAAAGAATAGGATAAAATGACCAGGGCTGCACAAAAAATAATTTTTTTGATATTTATCTATAATTACTGATATCAATCTATATGACTAGTCCCATTATTGGCATGCTGTTTCTCTACTCCCCACTGGGAGGAGAGCGCAGACCCAGACCTGCTATAGGAACTGTATATCCCTTGTTACCTGGGAACACCTTTGTGTCCCCAGAATGGGCTGGGGACACAAAGGAAGAGAGCTGTTTCTTTTCTGGAGCTGTTGCTCCTGCATCCCAACTTTGGGTAAGTGGAAGACAACGGATGGATGGAATATACACACCTATACATATATAAAATTAGCTTTTTTTGCAGCTTTTTCCCCCTTATAACAGACTTCGTTTTTATCAGTCGAACCAGATAATCCCAGGATTTTAAACAAAGGTTTAGTCAATATTTGTCGTGCAATCTTTTTTCTGACTTTAGACTAAAAACCTGGCATTTTAACATAGATTTGTTTACTGCTGCATGCACAACTCTTTTGTAAGCACAATTTTAGGTCAGCACTGAAGATGCAAAGTGATACAACTTCAGCGGCACTCCCAAGGGACGAGGCCTCGGTCCTGGGAAGCAGTGGCCTAGGATCAAGCAGAGCATTGCAGCATCAGGTCGCAGCAGCAATGGGAACCTCCTCCTTTCCCAGCGTGGTCTGTTGGCTGACATTTGAACAACCACTAGGATTAGCTCTGTTCCTCCCAGACTTTCAGTGGGAAGCACTGAAGGAAAGGGATTTTATTCAGGGCGGTAAATATTATTAACAAACGTGATCGGCCGCTTCACAGGGCATTCCTTGTGGGAATGTTTAGTTGAATCGAATATCCTGTTTCCAGGGGTGTGAAATTTATTTATTTTCTAGTATAGCATGTTGTATCATGATCAGTCTGATCCACCTCTTGTAGCTTCTTGGGTAACAAAGCCCTGGTATCTGGTTCTGTAAGCTTGCTATTTGATTAGGACTAATCTTTAGGTTTTTCTTTCAACTAGCTTTGTCAAGGGAGGACGTTTTTTTTCTCCTACTTTAGTGTCTAAATTAAAGGTTCAGCCAGCAGAACTGGTTTTTGAGCTTTTTGACTTGCAAAGACTTAGCGCTCAAAGTAATCTTTAGGGAGAAATAGATATAAGAAGGCACTTTAAACAACTTACTGTACATTGATAAATTGAGACAGAAGTCTGAATATACCATTTGACATGGTGAGGGAAATCACCTACCTTTTATTAGTAGAAGTTTAAGAAGATTTATGTTACACTAGGCTTGCATAAAGCCTGTGGGGTAGTACCATCTTGGGTGCCTCAAGATTCGTTTCAATTACGATTCAGTGTTGGAATTTAATTAATCAACGATTATTTTTGTTGACTTTTTTTTCCACAAAGTCCTTAAACGCTTTAATAATATTCTGTTTCCTTAAAGAAAACTTGATTTCAACTTATAAAAATTGTTCAATCTGCTTAGAGAGAATAGTTGAAAAACAAGCTTCATGTTGGCTTTTACAAGTTAGTCATTACAAAAAAAGAATTTAAGATCTCTGGAAATAAATAAAAGAACCAATTACTTTTCTGTTCTAGAAAATGTATCTTTAACAATAACACCACACTTTTTAGGTTGGAAGCATAAAGGAAAAAAATGAACAAAAATCTGAATTGATATTGAGAAAGTATTTTTTTTATTATTAAACGTTAAAATAAAATTAAAAAACACAAATACACTCAAAGGGTATACTTCAGTCTTAAGTTTTGCTTTGTCATTTTAAAAGCTGAACTCTCACTTTGCACAACCTGTTCCTAATTTTTTAGTCAGTGTGATCAATGGGATCTTTGCTCCTGTGATACACAGAAACGAATCTGTCAGCTATGTGCAAGGTGAACTCCAGTACACATCAATCGCCATCTGTACAGTATGAAGGAAATTTATTTTGTGATCCGTCCGTGAATTTACAGTCTGGCTCTGATGTCTTTTGAACAGCAGCTATCCTGCGTTGCAGCTCAGGGAGGACATAGACGCACTGGACAGAACGTGAAAAGTGGACATGACGTTGCTGCTAAGATAATACACAGCAAAGATGCTTGTTTCACAATGAAAATGTTAAATATTTGCTGCATTTTGTAGATTTCATGTTTCTTCCTGTCAGTTCTCTAACCTCTAACTGGACCTTTATGTTTTTCTCAATAAATTAGTATGAAGTTTTAGTATGTAGTTTTTGGACACTTAAATTCCTATCATTTTGGCATCATTATGAATCAATTTAATAGTAAGAGCTGCGTTGTTCTCTCTGGTACAGTACTTTGCTGGTTAGTCTTGCTTTAAGAAGAGTCCATTCTTTGTGTCAATAGACAATTTTTCATCAGAACAGAGAGAAATCACATGTGAGGTCCCCCAGGGCTCCATCCTCGGGTCCCCCTATTTAATATCTACGTGGTCCCGCTAGCCAAAGTTAATAACAACCAATAACATTAGCTACCATAACTACCCAGATGATACTTTGCTTTACATTACAATGTCACAATGTGACTATGAACCCATCCAAACCCTAAGAGAATGCATTATGCAATTCAAAAGCTGGATGTCCCATGATGTTCTTAAACTTTAATTCTAATAATTCATACAACTACAAACCACTGATCGGGCCTGAAATCTAATAATAATGGGCTCAGACCTTAAACCTGCAGGGTCACATAAAAGCAATAACAAGGTCAGCCTTCTATCACCTGAAGAACATTTCTTGGATCAAGGGAATAATGTCAGAAAAACTAATTTGTGCGTTTATCTGATTGATTACAGCAACAGCGTCCTCACAGGTCTGCTTAAAAAGTCAATCAGACAGCTGCAGCTGATCCAGAATGCTGCTGCTCGTGTTCTCACTAGAACCAGGAAAGTATGTTCTAAAGTCCTTACACTGGCTCCCTGAAGCTCAGAGAATAGACTTTAAAATACTCCTAGTTTATTAGTCATTGAGTGGCTTGGCTCCAAAGTATGTTAAGGACCTACTGTCATCATACCAACTCTTCTAATCATTCTGAGAATCTGAACCAAATTTGGAGAAGCAGTTTTCAGTTATGTGCTTGCCTTAACTGGAACAAACTTCAAGACCACTGAAAAGTTGCTAAAACGCTGAGCTGCTTTAATTCAAAATTAAAAACTAGTCTGTTTAGAGCTGCCTATGAGTAATCAATTAATAATAGCTGGAATGTCATATGTTTTAATGTGTCATACTGTATGTTCTGTGTCTATAATGTTGCATTTTATTGTCCTTCCGTAATCACATAAAAAACAATGTTGTTGAAAGTTTGCTGTCCAAATAAAGTTGCCTTGATGATGTGATCAAGCTGTTCTAATTTACTCTTTACCATGTAGGCAATGAGGATAAATACTGATGTTCAGTCATTATATATACAGTAGTTATTGTAAGTTAAATATTTTTTGTCTTCTATTACACAAAAAAGAAAAGCTCGTGAAGCTTTATTTCTGTGCGATATCAAATTTATAAATTACTAATCAGGAAAGCAGAAATAAATGTTATTTCTATTTAAATTTTAGTTGGTTTTTGATAACATTTATCTTACATTTTATTTAAGGTACTTTCTCTTTATTGATTTTATGATACGTTTTGTGTTGCATTTTTCCACAAAAGTTTTGCATTTAAAAAAGAATAATAAATGCTCTTTAAATGGCATGTTATATTTTTTTGAAGTCGTAGTGCTGGTATGTTCAAAAACATTTTGACACATATAAATAGAGGCAAATAATATACTGCACTACATATCGCGACCACATATTGCCTCAGATTATATTGTAATATAGATTTTAGCCCCAGCCCTCTGACACACCACTAAATCTCTGCCAAAAACTCAAAAAGACGATCAGTTGCTGTTGGATTGTTGTCAGTCTATCTTTTTGACACAACCAGTATCTCCAATCCCCTAGCCAATTGGTGACCAGCAGTCTTCTGATGTTACTGTTTCATCCCGACTTGGTACCTTTGGAACCATTCCTAAGTAGGTTAAAAAAAAAAGGGTTTGGTCCACGTAACCATTCCTAGTTGAGAACCCTTGTAAACGCGTGAAGTAGGCACTAGAGGAAAAGGGCTATTTGAGGATAAGTTTATTCAGCTCTTTATTAATGACGGTGTTTAAAGACACGATTGTCAAGATGCCTCCTTGGTGGCGCTATTTAAGACTTGTACCTCCTATCTTTTCTTCTCTATGCAAATGATTAAATATACTGTAAATACTCTATTGTATATCCTTCACAATTCCAGTCAGTTGTCGTTATTTGTTTCCTCCGAAAGTCTTCACTCATTTTTCACATACTAGTGTACTAATATGTATTGTTAAACAAGTTCCTCATTGATTACTGCATGTTTCTGGAGCTCATAAAGCCCATGTTCATGAACAATTGCAGATGTACTCATTTAATTGCTTCACATCTGCAACTATACGGAATTTCAAACATTGTTTTTGTCCAGAATTTGTTGACAGAACATTGTTTTATTGCTGGGTTGAGTAGGAGAGCCCAACATTTGAATCAGATGAGACAGCTTCATTGGTATGTGAACTTTCTTTCCACTGTTTGAGATGGGAACACCCAAGGTGGAACATCGCTGATGGCTTGCAAGATGGCGTGTGTGCGACGGACTGATCGGCTCCAATGCGCCACTGGACCCTTTTGTTGGAGCTCTGTGGGACCCCCCCACCCAGTGCATGATCAAAGCTTTGCTGGATGTCAGGGGACCACAGGAGAATGCTGCTGTCACCCACCCTTGACTATGCCATCACCATGCTAACTCATATCATGGCATTTCCTGCAGATAGGCCTGGTATGCTCCTATTTGTCTTGATTCTTTTATTCCAGGAAAGTCTCTGGAATGCCGAATTACACAACATGCAAGACGAAATATTGGATTTCGCCATCACCAAAGTGTTTATTTGTTGGGTTTGCTCGGCTAACAGTAGTGGTTAGCTGAATGCAGGCCTGAGATCAGCCAGACAATTTCACTGTGGTTTCAGTGGTGATGCTTATTTAATTCATACAATGCTATGAAGGTTTTAGGTGCTGCGTTTCACTCACTTTTTTCTCTTTGTAGTCATTGCAAAAAAATTGGTAAATGTGGCCATTCAGCTAAGCTGTTTTTTCTTCTCATTTTTATCTCCCAAAGTGATAACAGGTTCATCACAAATGTTCTGTCCAAATGTAGAACATTTTGTGGAATTTCTGCTGAATTCAATTAGGCAATCAGACCAAAGAGGTGAGGAAAACTAAGTCAGCCTTACAGAGGCCTCTTTATGTCACTGTCATAGTCCAAAGGGGCCCAGGGTTAGCATGCATCACACTTAGGAAAACACCAGGCAAGCCCCCAGACGGTCCAGACCAGACCAATCTGCCTCTGAAAACCTCTCTGCTACTAGTTTATAAGGAGCATACGGCCTCACTAGAACCACTTTCAAAGGGCTTTCCTTAACATTTCGAGGCCCCTCATTTCCTCCTCTTCTCAGGAGGGAAATGTATGTGTGCAGGAGTGAGAATGTTGCAGAGCTGAGGGGAAATGAATTGGGACGAAGAAAGCAATGTTATTTGTGGAGCTGGGAGGCCCATATGCTTAAAATAAACTTACACAAAATGACTTACTGGAAACTTCTCAGTCGTCTGTTGCTGATTAATGCCTCATTTTTTTCCCTTTTTGTGCTGCAGGGCCACAGATTGTTTTAGAGCAAGAAAGAGAAAGAGAGGATTCACTCTTGTCCAACCAAGGTCAACGAGTGGCCAGCTGCAAGGCTTTCTGTTCACCGCTGGGATCCGTCTTCCTATTGGACATCCTGTCTCTGACGAACTGTCACTCTTCTAATTGAGGATCGCAAAGAGGAAGCAGGCTGACGCCAGGACACACCCACATGACCTCACCAGCCAATCGTATTGCTCCAGTTGTCCAGCATCCTTTACACTGTAAGACACAGCTGCAGCAGGAGCTCCTCTTCCTTAATCTCTGGGTACACACACTTGTTCACTTGTGACAGGCAGCCACTGCCTTTTGGCCTTGGTCCACTTCAGTCCTCCCCTCTGGTCTTCAGCGCCGCCCTGAGATGTGTGTCTGTCCCCCCAGCAGTTATATAACAAAAAGCAAGCTGTATGCTCACATCAAGAATGCTGCTCTGTCTTTTCTAGAAACACAAACCTAGCTGTCTGTTTTCCATGCATGCTCTCTTTTATAGTCAAGCATCCAGGGAAACTGGAAAACCAAATGTCATCTCATCCAGGTATCTAAGCTATTTTATAGTTCACTGTGAATTGGAGCTTATTCAAGCTGTTACTTGTCACCCATGAGTTAACCCAGACTTTGCGCAGTGTCCCCTTTGTGCTCCTCACTAAAATATGTGTTTCTTTGAGAACCTTGGGCTGAATTTTGCAAATACAGCTGAAACCAGATGTTTGCAAACCTTTTCTCCCCACTGTCAAACAATAGATCAGACTAACTGTTAAGAAAATTATTTCTATTTTCCAATATCCAGTATAATAAGTGAGATATTATTGACTTGACAAATTTACAAATTAGGACTTGGGGTCTGCTGTTGTGTATGCCAGCCTTTTTGCTCCATGCACTGCCTAACAGCCAGAGAGAGAGGGAATAAGAAAATAACAAAGTCTATGGATCTATTAGGCTGGAATGTCGGTAAATTATACTTTTCGTTTATCATTAATAAACTTAACATGTGTGGTGAACATGCGCTGCTGCTTTTCCATGTTGTTCCAATTAGGTATGCACTGATACTGGTATGAGGTATCCGGGCCTATACCGCTCCTATGTACTGCATCATATCAGTTAAAGGTAACCAACACCATGAACCGATACTTAAAGAGTAAACCACCCGCCCTACCAGAGTATAACCCCGCCCACATTTATTTTAGAAAATTGGATCAAAATGAGGCGTAGCCTGTTGGACCAGGAAAAACTTGGGGGGATGAAAGGCTGGGCGTGGTCTGGGCTGTGACTGACATGTTGCAGGCAGCAGCGCAGCGGCCAGAAAGATGGACAGAGCCATAGTAATGTGAGCTCCGCCTGGAAATAATCTGGAGGTTTAGTTTTTTTCCTCAAATTCGTTCTCCAAAGGGAACAGAGTACAGGGAGGTTCTGTGGAGGAAGGGAGTGGCGCCATATCATTAAGAGCCGTTGTCTCGTTCTCTGCGCGGAGAGAATAATTTCTGAATCGAATCGT
This sequence comes from Apricaphanius iberus, assembly GCA_028564705.1. Lineage (NCBI taxonomy): Eukaryota > Metazoa > Chordata > Actinopteri > Cyprinodontiformes > Aphaniidae > Apricaphanius > Apricaphanius iberus. The sequence goes on from JAPXFQ010002912.1 coordinate 1,503,494, forward strand.
CACACCAAGAATTGGAATCATATTGAATCATGGTGATGTTGTAAGATTCCCATCCCTAGCAGATATCAGGACCAAATCTAATGCTAAATATGGATTAGCTCGAGTAATTTCGTGACTCTGCCTCGACAGGTTCACCTGCGGCCATTGTACGTCATTGTCCGCAACAGAAAATGTGTGTTGCAGACAGATGTATCCAAGCATGATGAGAAACATTCAGGAATTTGCAAAAAAAAAAAAACATACCATCACAATTATTGCATTAAAAATGAACTTTTAGCCCAGATTTTATTTTCCATTTATTGATATATCAGTTATTCCCTTTGTCATAGGTAAGAACAGACCCGACTGTCCTCAGTAACTTCAGGCCGATCTCTAAGCTACCAATCTTGTCCAAGATCCTAGAAAAGGTGGTCTCTGAGCAGCTGTCATTATTCCTGGATCAAAACAACATCCATGAGACATTTCAGTCTGGTTTCCGCAAACATCACTCTACGGAGACAGCCTTGCTGAAAGTGTCCAGTGACATTATGATGTCTGCGGATTCGGGAAAGTGCACTGTTCTAGTTCTCTTAGATCTGTCCTCAGCCTTTGACACTGTCAACCACCAAATCCTGATGAAAAGGCCGAGGGAGGAAGTAGGACTGTCAGGTTCAGTTCTTCATTGGTTCTCGTCACACCTCTCTGGGCGCAGCTTTAGTGTCATAGCTAACCAAATAAGGTCTGGATCAGCAGATCTGTTGTGTGGAGTCCCCCAAGGTTCTGTTTTGGGTCCTTTATTATTTTTGTTGTACTTGATCCCCTTGGGAAAAATCATCCAGAGATTTCCTGATGTCTCCTACCACATGTTTGCGGATGATATTCAGCTGTACTGCTCTTTTAAGTCTTCTGAGCTCCACAGGCTAAATTCCTTAGTTCATTGCTTGGTGGAGATTAATCAATGGCTACGTGTGAACACCTTGCAGCTAAACGTGGACAAAACTGAAACCCTGGCTATTGCCCCTGATGGCTCCATTCCTGGGATTAACCAGGATTTGGGTGACTTGGGCCAGTCTGTTAAACCGAGCCTAAGAAACCTGGGTGTTGTGTTCGACAAAGACATGTCATTAGTGCAACACTGCAAACAGTTGACAAGGAATTGCTTCTTTCATCTGAGGAATATTTCTAAACTCAGGAAAATGTTGTCGAAAAATGAGCTGGTCATTCACGCATTTGTGTCTTCGCGTTTGGACTATTGTAATAGTTTGTTCTCTTGTCTAAACAAGAAGGAGCTGTCTCGCCTGCAGCTGGTGCAAAACTCCGCAGCAAGAATTCTGACCCACTCTAATAGGAGGTCACACATAACCCCTATTCTCAAAGCTTTTCATTGGCTGCCAGTTTCTTTCAGGATCAATTTTAAAATTCTGGTTTTAACTTTTAGAGCTTTGCATGGTCAGGCCCCACCCTACATCAACGATCTGATCCAGCCGTACACCCCAGCTCGGGCGCTGAGGTCTGTGGATCAGAATCTGCTGATGGTTCCTCGTACTCGCTTCCGGACCAGAGGAGACCGATCCTTCCAGGCAGTTGCCCCCAGGCTTTGGAACGATCTTCCGCTCTCTCTGCGTTCCATGGAGTCTGTTGACTCCTTCAAAAGGCAACTAAAGACCTTTTTATTTGTACAGGCTTTTGCCTAATTGTTTTGGGGCTGTTATTATTGTAAATGTGTTGTCTTGAGCTTTTAACTTGTATGTATCTCTTACTGTGTTTTTATTGTAACTGTGAAGCGCTCTGTGACCATGGTCTGTGAAGGGCGCTGTATAAATAAACTTTACTTACTTACTTACTTACTTAATGCGCAAATGTCAGCAAGTAGTGGTAACCACCTGCATAACGGAGCACCTAGATTATGAGTCTATTGTGCTGCTTGCAGTTTATGGCACCTCGCCATCTGGCCGAGACCCCACATGTTATATACCCCACCACGGCCGGACTGCTGTCGTCACTATTCCAAGCCTACGTAGATAACTCGAGATTAGCCGTTAGCAACGCAGGATTTGAATTCCAGTGAATTACAGTGCAGTGTACAACAATCGTTTAACCACTTGGGGCACTAAACTATAATGTTTGGTATAACATTAATATTTTCACTAAAACGTACTAAAATACATAAAATAATTCCTGGAAATGTAGATAGTGCTATGAAAGACTCAATTATACAGTTTATCAACAAAGAAAAGTTTATTTTGGGGTGAGTTTCTCTTTAAAGTCTGTAAACTCTGCAATAATTTCACAGGAAATGTTTATTTTTCTCTTGAAATATTAGTTTTTTGGTCATTTTTATTAATATATATTTTTTATATATACAATTCACCATAATTTGTAGTAACAAGCAGAGAACAAAATAAAACCTATCTTCCAATACCAATCCAAGTTATTCAAGTACTCAAATGCAAGCATCGATATCGTATCGGTTTGAAAAAAGTGGTATCTGTGCATCACTACCCTTGATTTATTGCATCCCTAATTCTGATTAAAGGTGCAACTTGTCCAGAATAAGGCTGGTCACAATCCTGAGAAGTCCGTATTCTATTGATATTGTTGAAATGCACTTCATTTTAAATAAATAAATTTAATTAAAGGTAAAATATGCTAACACACATTTCCTGCAAAAATCTGCTGTCTACAGAGCATCTCAGAATTACATGAAGTATCTTTAAAATATTAGAAAACTAACTGGCATTTATTCTTAAAAAAAAGTATTAAAATCTAATTTTAGCTTTGGATCTACCTGAATGTTTTAGGTATTTTATTGAAGGCTGGAATTTACAAGTAAATTAAAATCTAATATCTGGCTTTTATGTATATTCTGAAATTTTTTTAAAAAGTGACAATGTAGTTGTCATTTGGGTATTGTAAATTATTATTATGTTGTATTAATTGTACCTCAGGAAGATTAGTAACCATTCTGGTGGACACTAATGGAGCTCTAAATAAATTAACAGCAGATGCATTGAGAGCGCAGTGAATTATGATGCGTTTTGGGAAAAAAGGGGGGAAATCGATTCAAGTGTCAGGTTTATTGCCATTATAGTTTTAATTACTATTAGGTTAGAATGTATGTGAACCATATTTTTATGGTTCGTCCGTAATTAACCTATGCTGAATGTGATGGCGCAAAGTTAAGACAGGTCTTTCAGAGGTGCTAAAAATAGGCCCTAAAAAACCAGCACAGACAGTTTGATGTTTAGTAAATCACACTGCACCTGGAACACCTACTTATTTGCGTGTTCTCCCCCGAATATTTTCCGTATTCTGACAGAAACGGCTGCATTGCATATTCATCAAGGGCAAAAGTACTAAATAGATTGCACGCTGTGGGTTTAACATGCACAATACTCTGAGCTTTGTCAGTAAATCAGCTGCAGCAGGTTTTTGCAACGCTGTCCAGTTTCGCCCATTTTAGCAACAGGAAACCTTTGATAAATCAGACCCTATATATATTTCTAAGTTTTTTGAGGGTCATTGGTCATTTGATTTGGAAGATCCATTTGTCCAAAGGCTTTATGTTCCTAGCTTATGTCTTGAAATGTTGCTTCAGTAATTCCACAGAATACTCTTTCTTTGTGATGCCACATATTCTGTGGGGATCAAAAGATCCTCCTGAAGAAAAAAACAAAACAAAATCTACTCTTACTTCACAATAGGGAGTGTTTTTTATGTTTTGCTTTCCTCCAAAGTTAACAAGGACAATTTTGGTCAAAGTCTGTTAAACAGACAACAATTACAGACACTAGGTGAGCCTCCAGCAGGGAAAGGAGGTTCGACCCAGGTCCACACTGGGAGGAAAGTTTGAATGAAGAATTGCAGATGAAGATGGCAAGGAGTTGTCCTTCCTGTTAATGGAGTTGAAGCAGGTCACTGGAGGAGGTAAGAGAGTCCTCTAAAACTAAGACTGGCAAAGCGCGCTGAGCATTCGGTTGGTGATCATTTGTCTCTCTTTATTTGTAGGATGGATGGCAACGGACGGTGGGCAGGCAGTTGGAGCTCAGCTCATCAACAGTGGATTGTGGTGAAGTAATAGATTACTATATTTGTCATTACCATACTGCTGTGGGTCACAGACAAATTCAAGGTAAATCCTTCATTTAAATTTAAATTCAGTTTATTTATATAGCATTTAATTAATCTAATCTCAAGGCTCTTTATGAGAAAAGTCCTTTCAATTCTATCATACAAAGACTCCAATTAGTTTAAAAATTTTCTATCTCAGGAATTCAGACGGATTCCACTGAGTTATTGTCTTGCAGCATTCATTCCTCCAGACGACTATACATTGACATTAGAGTTAGTTATGGAGTTGACTTCTCAGCAATTCCTCATACTGATCAAAAGTAGACAGGGTGTCTCATACACTAAGGCCACGTCCACACTAAGCCGGGTAATGCCTTAAGCGTATAATTATTTAGTCTACACCCCCCTATCGTCCACACTAACCCGGCGTCGTTTAAGGTCTGTGGCCGGATAACTATTAGCCGGGTAAGAGAGCCGTGTAAATCTTAATTCAACGGCTAAACGACCTAGTGTGGACAGATTCCCCGGATAATGAAAGGAAGTGGCGTCAATGAATGCTGCGTCAATAACAATACGACACTACAGACAAAGACAACGGCAAAGAGTAATAAATCGATCTCGTCGTCTGTCCACACCAAAAACTCTATCTTCTTCTGAGCAGCTATTGTTCTCTTCGGTTAACGGGACAAGCAGATATGTACTGTGCTGTAGAGCTTCTTGTATACATTATGTAGGCACTGGTGTCACGTAGATTATACGTGTGTTCAGTGCGTCTTTTCGCGCATGCCCAGTATTTGCACAGGTCGGTATGGGATTGCGCAATCATGGGAACTTAAACGGATTTTAAACAGGGCGTAAATGCTCGTGTTGAGTGGATAACATTAGGCGTCTAACTCCCCGTATAACCTTATCGGCTTAGTGTGGACGTAGCCTAAAACTGGGAGCTGGTTCAACAGGAGAGGAGCCTGATAACTAAAATATATTCCTTCCATTCTACTTTGAGAAATCCTAGGAACTACCAGTAAACCTAACCTAACCCTTAGAGCCACTATTTAACGTATATGCGCATCATCATAGGAAATCCTGAATTAAAAACATATCTTTATAAGTTGTTTGCAAATGTATCACTATGAAAGTTTCAGAAAATTATTTGACAGGAATATTTTTCCCACAGTCCCCACTGAGACCTTGGGGTAATTTCAAGACACAAAGATATAATTGTGAAATGTTTTTTTTTCCCCCCCTATTTTCTTTTTTATGTTTTGTTTTTAATGCGGTTTTGCATAAGTTTCCAGAACTGTTACTGTCCTTCCACAAATAGATTTAAGGAAATCCCAACAAGAAGTACGGTTTCCTAGTCAGGAACAACAACACTGGGACAAAGCACCGGTCAGGCATTGTCTGCTTGATGCTTTCTGGAGTTTGATGAACTTAACGACTGTTGAAAAAGTAAAAAAAATCAGAACAATTGGGATGTTAACTGACGGGGATATTTCCATTGTAACAGGCCACAGGCCAAGTGGTGAGCGTTTCACAGTCTCTTGTTCGGTCACCTATAGACCCTCCTTTGTTTTAAATGCACGCTCATTATCTCCCCTCTTCGTCTGCCGTCTCTCCTGACTTCATGGTAGAGAATGGGGTAATGTTCTCAGAGGTTCTGGTAGGATCGGGGGATGCAATCTGCCGGACGTCAGGCTCATGTATAGACGTAAAACGGGGGGGGGGGGGGGGGGGGGGGGGGCGGCAAAGTCTACAGTAACCGAGAAAAAGAAACCCCTTTTGTCCTCAGGACCCGGACCAGGCCCGGATGTTGCTATCTATCTCTTCATTGTCTCCTCGAATGTTGGCATTTGAGTTTGAATGATGGCTTTCAGTTTAGCCAAAACATTCCAAAGACGCAGCGGGGGAAACACCCTCCCCTTCCTGCGCTCACTCCATTTGTTTTCTAATCTTGCCTTCGCAGTTGAGTGCAAATTAGCTGGTTGCACCGCAGATTCCAATCACATCTGAAGGATGCATTCATGGTGGGAGTTACTCTTGGGTTAAGTAAGGATTTATGCCTCCAGAAAATATAATTAAGAGACACTGGGATAGGAAAAGCGAAGCAGTTGTTGGGAGCAGCTTCAGCATGCCTGGCTGAAGTTCTCCTGGAAAGCGTCTCTGCACAGAGCGGTAGTGATAGGAGACCTTTGATGTGCAACACTTCTGATAAAAACCTGCCCCTTGCTACTGATAGCATAACCAGAATAGCATATGAAAGAGGAAGAAAATGCAAGTCAACATTTGTGTTGCCTTTTTTTAGGTTCAGGAGTGTTTGGCCCACTTCCATGGTGCTGTAAGCTCCCAGAATGCAACCATGTGACAGTAAAAAAAAAAACAGCTTTATCTCTGTCTAAGCAACACCAGCTATCGGTTAGCTCTGGGAGGAGCGCTCACCACTGTTCACACCACTGCATTCCAGCCATAGCATCCTCTTCTCTGCTGTCAGTAAACCCAAACAGCCAGCTTGACTCAGAGCACATGGGTAACCTGTAATCAAGCTCTGGAACTGGCATGCCAAAATAAATCCTGTTTATATCCAACAGTGGCCTCCCTCGTGGAGCAACTTCCTTGATCTCGCACAGGAAATGCGTTACATGATTTTAAGCTCCAAACCAAACTCCAGGATTACGGATCAGGACTGCTGTCCCTCCACCTTTTCCCTCTTCCTTTGTCTCTTTCTCTTGATCATTGGCAGCCTGCTTATCTGCGGGCCCCTGTGCTCTGGTGGGTTCAGCGGACTGGTATGCAGCAGGACTCTTTGGATCAAGGTGATTTCACGCTGCGCCACGTTTTCCCAGGGTTTCAGGCTCTGACGTGTTATCACAGGACACATGCACAAACAGCAGCATTGGAGGAAGGCTGCTTTTATCTAACGCCTCAAGTGTCGGCGCTTTGACTGGATGGCATGGAAGACTTCCTTGTCATTAAAGACAGGGATTTGTCAGCCTCTTCATGGAAAGATAACTGGATAACCCAACAAGAAATCTCAAATCTGAGAGCAGCCCGCTGAAAGACATCCCTTCTTTTAAAGCAGAACTAATCTTGCTAACCCTGACGTTCCCTCACAGACAGTTCCGACTCTCACTTCACAGTCTGCTCTCATAATAGCTCCACAGTGCACAGTGTGTACGTGCCTTTTTTTCTCAATGAAAGTCCATATCTCATTCAGCCGTTTGGTGGCAGCTGTGAAAGGAGGAAGTTAGCAACGTGACTCAGTTTGGCTCCTCTGTTTGCTCTAACAGTAAAAATGCCTTGATCCTAGCTGGCAAGTTGAGATTCCTGCTCGGCTCTCACAGCTGCAAACTGAACTGGATCAGGCTTTCAGATATAAAGCACGTGAATTTGGTTTAAACGGGGTTTCTAGGTCTGTGCAGAGTTTCATGCACATCTGTATGCATGCTACCATGCCAAAATACTTCCTTTATGGAAAGCGTGGCTCTGGGAAAAGATCAACGTGCCGTCTGCTGCCATAAAGGCGCTCCTGCTACTTTCCTCTGATTGGGTTCTAAAGAAAACCAGCATGCTTTGTATCTTACATGTACTCCAGAATATTTCCACTTTTATTGCAACATTTAACCTGTATAATTGAACTTAAAAGCACATTTTGATCTGATTGTGACATTCAAACACATGGCAATATTTGCCCATTGATATGTCACCAAAGGTCCCCAAATCCACAGCTTTCCCTTAAAAATCTAAGGGTTTTGGGTCCAAGCTTGCAATAATTAGAGCCACTCATACCATTCACCTCAACCAAAGTTCAAGCCAACAAATAAACCCATAGCATGATGCTGCAACCACCATGCTTTGTGGGTATGGTGGTATTTTTGTCTCTTTTTTTTGTTGTTGCTAAGAATAGTCTTTGTAATGGAAACAACCAAAGTTTTTTTTTCCGTTAGACCGTAACTCTTTTTCCTTAAGATTTTGGCAGAATATAATATGGCCTGGATGGTTTTTTTTTTGTGGTTATTTTGAAGAAGAAGAAAAGGCTTCTGTCTTGTAACTCTTCTACTCTTTAGTCTAGGCATTTGGAGATTCCAGAGCTTTATTGTAACATGTAGAAAACAACTGATATTTGATGAGAAAAATCTGCAGATCTCCAGAGCATTTTTTTGCACCCATCTCCTTATTTATACCTTTATACTATTGAATATTTTAGAAACGGCTGCTTAAGCAAAATATTTTAAATTAAGAAGTATAACAAAACTTCTACAAGAGCAGTCGAGCTTTATAACAGATTGATTAGATTTATTATTATCAATGGCAGACATAAATTCAAGACTGAAATCTCAAATTTGATCTAAGGCTTCAACAAAGAACTGGAAATATTCTGATTATACAAATTTTCTTTGTTCTTTTTACTTCAGCTAAATCTGGCATTCTATCAGAGAGACAAAAGCACGGACATCCTCACAAATCTAGGTGTCTACACCAAGTAAAGTGGGCTTAACATAAGGATAGCATTGATTCCTGGTGAAAGCTGGTATGCAAGGCTTCTCTCTGGAGATGTTTTGGAGGTGAGATGTTTAGATAACTGTAACACTTTAAGAATATGTTAAGCTAAAGGTTTAATTAGTAAGGTACTTTAAAGAAAGCTGTAGCTTACTGTAAAGTCCTCAGTATCTTTATAGCTTTTATTGCATATTTCAAGAGCTGATATCATTGTCACTTTTTAACTGATACCAGTTGTTCCCTGCTCTTTGTTCTGCAACTCGTGTTATTTTTCTATGTTGTGTCTTAAAATAATCTGCAAAGGTTACACACAGAATTCTTTCTGTTTTTTGTTCTTCTCATGTCTCCAAGCATTTTAATCACAGCTGGTTGATTTTTTTCCAAGCATATTTTAGATTCATTATTTTACCTGCACCTGTAGACATGTTACAGAGGAAATGGCAACTATTCTATGTGAATAAGATTAAGTTAAACTGCATCATTATGCAATTTGTTTACAGATGAAAATATCATTAACAAGGTATTAACCTCTTACAACTAGTGAATAGTTTGTCAGGTTTTACCTGGTGAATGTGAAGTTTATATTGTCCAGAAACGTCAAACAACTAAGTCAATAATTAACTCAAAGGTATTTGCATGTCCTCTTCCGGAGCAGGTTGGGTTTTCAGATAAGAAATATTTGTGCAATTTCTGTCCAATCAATGCCCTGAGAAAATGAAGAACAAAATGCTGCATGGACAGTGAGACTTTCTTTGGTTTCTCCCAGACTTACAACGTTTACTTTGACTTTTACTGATAAGAGCACACAGGAAGTAACAGTGCGCTGGGATCTTGTATAGAATAATCAGAATAAAAGGTAAACTAAAATACTTTACATAACAGTATTGAACTTAGATGGAAGAATTCACAAGTTTTTACAGAGGCGTGTGGCTGCAAATTTAACATTATTTGCACTAAATTAGCTGATGACACACTGAATAAACAGAGCTTTCTTTGTAGTTTGGATCTCTGATCTGGAACACACTTACAGCTCAGAATAAATCATCAACTGCAGGTTTTACCTTGGAAGTCAACCTCTGTCATCCACACCCAACTTGAAAGTGTTTAATTTGGCAGTTGGAAAACCAGTGGTATGTGCTAAATGTTGTGCCAAGTGACTGACAGGCTGACTTCAAATGGCCACACTGGCCACTTTAATTGAAATGCATTCAATATTAGGGATGCAACGGGACGGGGTAAAGTACCGGACCGTTCGGTATGCCCTGCACAGGACAATCCGTCCTCCTGTACCGTGGGACTTCGGTACTGCCATTGATTTTCTGCTGGTAATTAGTTACTGCCGGCCCGACGTTACCAAACTGCGCCGCGCTCCCAGACACAAGTGCAACAACCAGCTCGCTGTTCACCGCTCTAGCAGCTGGTTGGCATAGAGACACATCCTCCTCTCCACAATGCGCTCATCACGGAGCACCATGAGGAGCGAAAAAATTTGCACGGGTCAGTTGCGCTTTTTTCGGAAATCAGCCCTGGTGTGAGGCGCTGCTATTGATGCACACACAAATGCCCTTTGAGCAGTGGGCACACGAAGAATATTAATCCGCCACCTGTGTCAGTGTGGTCAGATGCGCTCTCGTTTAAAGAACCGGTAAAATACAGCAAAACATTGTTACTGCGGCCCTGTGTGTGAACCATAATCCCAGAGAGACAGAGAGATTCTCAATGAGAAGGACTGTACAGTTACAGCAGCTTCAAAAGATTTCAAGACTTACAAACCAGCTCAAGTACCAGCGACGCAGTGCTTTCTCTGTGTCTCCTCATAGTGGGATGTGCCAGCAACATCTCACCAGGGAGACGTCCAGGAGGTGCCCTAACCTTATGCCCGAGCCACCTCACCCGGCTCCTCTCACGGTGAAGGAGCAGCGGCTCTACTCTGAGCCTCTTCCCACATCACCGAGCATCTCCCCTTATCTCCAAAACCCGGATCACACTGTGGGATTACACCCGTACCAGACCTTTACATTAATCGTGAAAAGAGTTGTGATGAAAGACTGTGAACATGTGTGTGTGATTCGCCGGTCTGTGGCTGTGCAGTGTGATGTGCTGCCCAACAGTGTATTTATTGCACCTACAACCAAAACTTACCCCTTCTTCAGGCAGAGTCAGAAACTCTATGATTCAAGTGTGCCATTGACCAATAAAATTGCACCCTGTGAGTGAGGTGTCAGCTAGGATAATGCTAATCATAGCAGGCATCTCAAATTGTCCCCTTTTTCCCAGCCATGAAAGTGTCCACATTTGTCTTTTTCTTCCTCATCTTCCTCATCTTCTTTTTGCCATTTGATTCAGAGCTAGGAACAAACTCAGCTAGCGTTTGTTTACTTTTCCATGCCGCCGTCTTGGCTCTGTCCATTGGTCGGCTTTAGTGACATATGCTTTTAAGCGATGTCACTGGTAAAGTTGGCTTTTGGCGCGTCTTGCTAAGGCTAGACTTTTTGTAATTATACCAACTGAAACCTGGAGCCATGCAGGGAGACACACCTCTAGAGCTCAGTGGCGCTCGCACAGTTTTGGATGAAGCAGTTTGAGACGGCCGAGAAACGCACAGTGTGATTCCGGTTTAAGGGAGACAGCCTGTGGAGGAAACTCATTTCAGTCACTTGTATCCATGACTTTGTTCCATGGCTTTGTTCGTTCGATCAGAAGTCATCAATGGTGTGAATATGGCAGCTATACTGGATTTTGAGGTTGGGGTTGTTGAGAATCCTCCTACCTAATAAAAAAAAACGGTGGGGTGCTTTTTAACTTCCTCGTTAGGAGACACATAATCTTGGGTTCAAATGAAATGTTTATTGTTGTTGCTATCCATCGCTATCACTGCTTTTGGATTTTGAGAGGAAATTTGTCTGAGAGGAGTCACCAAAGGCATTTAGAGATCCACTCCCTGGCCCAAATCATTTTTGTGGAGCCAGAATGATTTTGGAGCACATAATTTTTCACTCTAAAACTGAACTACAGCGTTATTTCCCTAGAAACCTTTGAATGATCTGATTCTAATTACTGTTACCCTTTTGCTGTCACCCCCATTGCCCCAAAATCAAGAGAACATAATAATGTCAGTTTTTGTTTTTAATGGTGTGTCTTTTATTTAAAATTCTGCTGTGGCTATTGGTTTTTGGTTGCCACCACAAGATTATCAATGGTTCCCATCAGATTTCTCATTTCAGACATTTCTGGAGTCACTTCTAATTCTGAAAGAAGCATTATCTGTAAACCTTACCAAGGTACTGAACTTTTTGTGCAGTACGTCATGCATCTTCTTTTTAATATCCGCATGCTCCTGCTAGCCCAGATTATGACAAACGATAAGTATGCAGATGATACTCAGATTTACATTACAATGTCACCAGGTAACTTTAAACCCATTCAAACTATAACTAATGCATTGAGCAAATGAATAGCTGGATATCCCATAATTTTCTCCGACTGAATAGATACAAAACTAAAGTATTATCTTTGGACCCAAAGAGGTAAGATCAAGAGAGAGCACTCGGCTTCAGTTAATACAACTGGAAACCACTGAACAGGCCCAAAATCTAGGTGTAATAATGGACTCAGGCCTGAACTTCAGGTCACATAAAAGCAATAACAAGTTCACCCTTCTGTTACCTGAATTAAAAGACCAATATCACAACAGGACCTGAAAAAAAACTCATCCATGCATTTATCTTTAGTTGGATTGATTACTTCAACAGCGTCCTCACAGGTCTTCCTAAAAAGTTACCTCCTACAAAGGAGAATAAACTAGGCTTTATACTGGCTCCCTAAGATAATAGACTTAAAGATACTTTTACTACTTTATAAATCATTGAATGGCTTAGGACAAAATATGTTGAAGACCTGCTGTTGACCTGTTGTACCAAACCCCCGGACCACTCAGGTCCTCCAAATCTAGTCTATTAATCACCTAACCTCGAATCTGAACCAAACATGTAGAAGCTGCTTTCAGTTTCTATGCTCCCATTATCTGGAATTGCGGACTACAAGGCTGCTGAAAAATTGCTTTAAACGAAAATTAAAAACTAATCTGCTAAGAGCTGCCTTTGAGTAAATCTTGCTACTTGTTTTTATTTGTCCTACATTTTTTGTCTTGCTTTATTTTGCATCGTAACTTATGTGTGTTTGATGCTTATCATGTTTTTATGCTTGCTATGCCCTCATGTTTTACTTGTTTCTTTACTACCAAGTCATGTAAAGCCCCATGAATTACCCAGTTGTTGAAAGTATGCTACACAAATAAAATTACTTGGCCTTGCCTTACTTGGACTGGGTTTGGTGGCTATTCTAGTTGATTTTCTCACTTAGAACTTGGAAATTCCAAATAACAAGATTATGTAGTTACAAAGCACATAGTATTTCTTAAATAACCTTGGTTCTTTCAGTGTTTGCAACAAAAGTTTGGAAAGGTTCCATAAGTCTGTTACAGAAACACTGGAGATGGTTACTGAAGCTGGTTGTGTAAAGCAGGATGGTTAAAAGATATTTTGTATTACGTTACGCTATATAATTTGAACTGAACTATATTAAGGTGTAACGTATCATTCATCCCACTGAAGTGATTCAACGTTGCTGTGCTAACTTTAACTAAAGTGCTAATTTTATTAGTTTGGTTATTTTTTTTGTTAACCTGTTTTACTTATATATCTTTTTTGCTTTACTTTATTTTGTAATTATATTATTTTTAAGCTATTTCATTTGATCGTTCCATTTTTATTTATTTCTATCATGTGTTTTTCTCAGATTTGTTTTCTTTTTATACTATTTTTATCTTATTGTTTTTTTCTTTATTCATTCTTACTAAACCTTTTAGTTGATAATTGTGTGCGTTACTGTATTTTATAATCAAGTTATTATTTTTTTATTTAATGATGTTTTCAAATATCTTGTTTATATTTTATGTATTGAATTAGTTCACATAATTAGCTTTTATGTTGTTTCGTTTTTGTTTTATTTTGTTAGACCGGACGTCCTGTAAAGTCTGCGGCTTTTATTTTGAATATCTCCTCCGGAAGTAGAGCCTCGCCGTAGCTGCCTTGTCTGCCTAGTCCTGGAGGAAGGAGCAGACCCGAGAGGCAGCAGGTCGGGACGGAACCTCATTGACTCAGCCTCATGCTTCGTCTCGGGGACTTCTGCTCCTCCAGTCGGCTGACGAAGTCGCTATAACAATATTTATTTATTATTTTAATATTATTTTTGTAACTTTAGTCACACAAAAGCTGCAGAGAAGTGAGGGAAGCGCAGAAGGGGGCCTTAGTCATGGAGCTGTATTGCCTGGAGTCGGACACAGCCATGAAAGCCCAGCCTGACCCCAACATCCTCTATGATGACAGAGTGCTGCAGAGTTTATTAACAATTGAGGACAGTTTTTTACCTCAGTGTTCGTATTTTGAGCGGGTCCAGAAGGAGATTCAGCCTTATATGAGGAAAATGGTTGCAGGCTGGATGCATGAGGTTTGTGGGAACTTTATGCTTTAGCTAACGTCTGTTTGCACTTTTTTGAGCAAAAATGTGGCTTTAAAAGACAGATGCGGCTCAAGAAAGAGCTGTTCTGGATGTTTACCTGTTTTACAATTGAATGAGAGTGACTCACAAAGGCGTGGGGGAGTAGGAAATTCCACCCAGGAGAAAAATCAGCCACAATGTGCTTATAGCTACTTATTTACATTAGTTTTTATCCACACTAGGCTATTTTTGCTTCACGTAAAGCTCAGACGACAGCTAAAGAGTTTATCTTAATTTACATAATCGAAAATATGGTGTTTTCTGTGTTCACTAATTATTACTAATTTTTTAAAAGTGACTCAACCCAGAAGCATGGCAAGGGCGCTTTCAGTTTTGTTAACAGAAATAGCTCAGATTGATCAAACTTTCATTCGATTCGACTGTCGGAAACTATTGCATTGAGCATTTTAATTGCAACTATAAAAGCTTTTGAATGATTTATCATAATTTTCAAGAATGGTCAAATCGGCAATGAGGAAGAGGATCTGAAAAACGAGAAGGGGGTTGCAAAACGACTCCCTACTGCAGCTAATTTGCTAGAATTTTTTTTTTGTGCTTTTCATTCAGTAGACTGGTGTTGAGTTAGAGATTTAACCTTGAAATCGAAAGTACCTCACTGATCTACATGCAAAATCTCGTTTAACCTGTTAAATTGATTAACATGTTTTGTTAATCAATTTTCTAATCAGAAACCTGTAAGTTTTAGTTTTAAAATGCAAAATTTAGCAATAGGCTACATCAGACTAAACGCAATTTTTCTGGAGTTTTTTAAATTTATTTTTCTTTATTTTGTGGTCAAATGTGAGTTGACTATTTTATTTTTACCTTCAAAATGATCGAAGTGTATAGGAAAAAGAACAAATTGGCCAGTTTTCTAATTGTAGGACAACTTTTAGAGGACCCCCGTGACGTCACTGTGCTTTCATATAAATATAGGATTGTCTTGGTAAGAGTTTTCAAGATGGGGCCCAAAACTCACATCAAAATGGCCTTTTAAACAATAAAAATAATTTTATGTATTCTAGTCTATTTAAATTCTATTTGTTTTGTCATAGATTCTGGAGTTATATATTTGGGTATTTTATATATTTGACAACATTATGATATTACGCTCTAATTCCAACTTTTTCTCACCTCCATGGCGAGCCTTTATCACTGCCTTCTACTTCCGGTCAATGAGTCCCTTACTGCCCCCCAAAAAAGAAAGAGTCAATCTAGCGATAAAAGTTGTTTTCTGATCCCGTTTGAAGCGCGCATATGATTTCCGTTAATTTTGAAAACACATTTTGATGCAGAGAAAACTCTTGATTTTCGACCTGCAGCAAAAGTTACTTTAGGTTTTGTGTAAAAACACGTAGCAAGCTACAACTGAAGTAGGAGACAAATGGCTGTAGCCTCCTGGAAGAAAGGTGGAGCATTAAAACCACTCTAAATCTGGCCTTGTTGAAAGTAACAGCTATGCTGGAGGAGAAATCGTCGTTGGAGTGAGAGCCAGCATGCTGTAGAAGCTCTATAAGAGCTTGGTAAGCATTTTACGTGCTAGCTAGTGCTAGCTCTGTGACGTCATATATGCAACCTCTGATTTGTAGGCATTTTAATTGTGAATTTTTAAGAAGGCCTGTGAAAATGCACAGCATTCGTTATATCAGTTGAGGTACATCATATTCATAATAAAGGGTGTAAGACAGAGCAGACCATAAAACCACTTTTATTACTCCAATGACTTCCATTCATTATTTTCTCGGGCAGAGGACCCACGGGCCGACAGCAAGGGGAGGAGACTTAGGCTCCCCATTTGGGTTAGCTACGACAATGAAATGAAATGTATTTGACATCCTCAAATGTGTCAGTTTGTGTTAATTTTAATATAATTTGCAAGCTGTAGCTTAAATAGTTAAACTTTAAATGCTTATTCATTAGCAGGGTGCAGAGCTAACTTTAAAGTGCTTTTTTTAAAGCTTAAAGATTTTTACATTTTAAAGCCTGCTGTGTCTTAAATTCTGCACCCTGCTGGATGTCAGCCTAATAGAACGCTGATTAGAGAATGATTAAAGCGACTTTCAGACCAAAAAAGCTATATCTACATCACAAACACATGTCTGATTTAAGTTAACCACATCTTCTTACGTCGGACTAAGAGTAAATACAAGAAAATTGCTCTAAATCTCCCTTTTGGGTATAAGTTGATCATTTTTTAAAACATCGTCCAGTAGGTGGTACTGTCATGTCTGAAAAAGTATGTATAAAAACGGTGTTAATTAGTCAGAAATTGACTTTAAATGTCTAAATCTTAGAATTAACATTTTGTGACAAATATGAAAATGCCTGCCCCCGGTGGATGTAATCCATATTGCATTGTAGAAAAGAGTATTAGAGAGTAGCTACACTTCTTAGGCAGTCTTCATTTCATACATGATCATGTAATTTAACTTGGTATAAATCATAGAGTTGAATAATACATCACAATTATGTCAGTTTCACCAATATTACAATACAAGCTGTATTATTCAGATCCAGCAATGATGGAGAAGTATGGCCCTGGTGGATGTAAAATGTATTAAATCAACTTTCGGATGATTAAAAAAAGAGACAGTTACTTTTTTTGTTGCATATTTAGAATAAAATAATGAATCATTCTTTATGATGAACTAGATTTCCATTCAGTTTATTAAACACGTGCTGTATCTGGCCAAACCAAAAGATCCATTTATTTTATTCTGTTGAATTCCTTTCATTCCAGGTTTGTGAAGAGGAAAACACCAATCAAGACGTCTTCCCTTTAGCCATTAACTATTTGGACAGATTTTTAGCAGTGATGCCTACAAGAAAAAACTATTTGCAGCTCCTGGGAGCCGTGTGCGTCTTCCTGGCTGCCAAGCTGAAGGACTGCAGGCCGCTATCAGCAGAAAAGCTCTGCATGTACACAGACAACTCCATCACACCACGAGAGCTGCTGGTAAGAACTAAGGTTTCATTCATTCGTTCATTCATTCATGTGAGCCTTTAAAAAAATGCGGCGTCACATTCTTTTTTTGGAGGATTTGATCATGGTAACGGCTGAATTAGTCGCGCAGGAAGTATCCAATTTTCATCACAAGTGAAACAGCTCAGCCACGTCTGTGCCGTTCATTCATGTGGACTGCAGAGGAGTGTGATGCCATCTAGTGCTAACAATGCATTATAACAAAGATATTATTGAAGTTATCTGGGGATTTTTTCCGTTCTTTTAGTTTCATTTGAATATAACAAGTGTATAATCTCATGTTTAGCAACATGTTCATAGATGTAACAGTCTTTGGGGGATGAGAGGCTGAAGTAGAGGTAGTCAGAGCTGTTTTTGGTGTTCAGGAAGTGAGCGCCCCGACAGCAAGCTCTCTTCTCTGCCAGTCTTGCAATCACTGATCTTTCTTTTCACGTAAGATTTGGGTTATGCACAGGAAACCCACGCAAATGTGAATGGCTACCGACGTTCGAGGTGACAAAGGTGCTTTTGGAAGAGAGCCAGCGGGGACGGCCCCCGCCTGGTGTCGAGGTTTCAGTGCTTACTACGTTTTTGTGTGTAGGGGATTTGTTTTACCGTAGAGGAAGTTAGCCACAAGCATCTGCGTTCTGATCATCTCCACGCTTTAAATGTCGAGTCGTTTCATCTGGATTTTAGCAGTGCAGTTTCCAGTTCTGATTTTAGCAAATCAAATTAAAATATTTTCCTTCGGCTTGTGCTGCTAATTAGCCATCTAGGTTATAAGCATCTAAAGATGTCTGCCTGCTTTTGGCCTTTAGACTACACAGATGAAAGAAGTTATGTTTTTTGACACTGAGTAGATTCAAACGTCACAAACTGCTCGATCAAGACGTTCCAGAAAACGTGTTCTGTCTTGTATTGCTCTCAGCTAACTGTTTTTCATGGGAATTTAAAAGCTTTAGCTCCGTCACAGCCAAGGTGGAGGTCTCATAATGTTCTTCAACACAGGAAGAATATTTTTCATTTTGATTTACCGAATCTATAGCGCAAAAAAAACGTAATTAAGTTAAGTTTAATAGTGTTAAACTATCAGAGGTGATGTTTATTCCAGCATCACTGTGTTGTACGATCACATCTGCCATATTGTGTAGGGATGTACCGATTTGGCCGATTTCCATATCCAATAAATATCCAATACTGATGTTAAGGCTGAAGTTTATCGATGTTAGATATATTTCCATACACTTTCAACACTATGTAAACCACCTGGCCAATAATCCCG
Source organism: Apricaphanius iberus (assembly GCA_028564705.1). Taxonomy (NCBI): domain Eukaryota; kingdom Metazoa; phylum Chordata; class Actinopteri; order Cyprinodontiformes; family Aphaniidae; genus Apricaphanius; species Apricaphanius iberus. The sequence goes on from JAPXFQ010002912.1 coordinate 1,521,841, forward strand.
TGCTGTATCACTGTCACCAAACCAAACAAACACTGCATAACAAGCCCCTCCCCCTTCCTGACAAATTAACACCAACAAGATAGAAAAAAAACATTGGCCGTCTCATTTGTTTTCCACGACTTAGTGGTGTGATGAACTTAAGTTAAAAATGTTACACTTTTACAACTCATATTATTTGCTCAAAACTTTTGCATAAATATGTTCTGTGATCTATTTGCTCTTTATTTGAAGCAACCAGCAGTTTTCAAAGTTGTTTAAAAATTGTCTATATCAAAGACTTCAGCACAAATATAGGAACAAACGCATGTTAAATGTATTAGCTGTTAGTAGCTAAGCTGTTGGGGTTTTCTGATTACCTTTTCTTTGAAAAATAAATCAATAACTGTAGTTTTGTATTTTGAAACCTTCTTTAAAGGTCTCATTAAGTCGTTTTTTTTTCTCAATAAATCTGGTGTGGTCTCTAGCACGTCTTGGGTCTTCCTCTGGGTCTCCTCACCAGGTAGACGTCCAGGACGCGTCCTGACCAGATCCTGAGTCGCCTTAACTGGCTCCTCTTAATATGGAGCAGCAGCGGCTCTACTCAGAGCCCCTCCTCAATGACCGAGCGTCTTACCATGTGTCTAAAGGTGCATTCACACCAGGCCTGTTTATTCCGCTTTAATCCAATTCTAGTTGGTTTGCACAGAAAATCCAGTTTGCGTGGAGAACTGTGAATGCGGAACAAAAAGGCGAACTCTAAACTGGTCTGCCTTAAAACCCTAGGTATGTTCTCGGTTTGGTTGGAATAAATTCTTCTGTGGTTCCATTTCGAATGTGAATGTCAAGCGGACCGGGACCAATTCCAAAGCAGAAAATGGACTACAGTACTCGGTATTCCCAGTAAATAAAACCAGAACATCTTGTTCTCTGCTCATGCTGAGCCCATTGCTGCAACGTTTATGTCTGGCACATTTGGCAAAGACAACAGAGTGATCCTAAAACCGCTACAGTCTGATGACGGTCAATGTTTGTCTCCTTTTCGGGGAACAGGAAGTGCCCCTGTGTCTAGTGATTATTTGTGCAGCGCCACCACAGGCAGGGAGGCTAACATGTTGCTCAAAAGCTTTGTTTGATACGACAAAGAGCAGTGAGAATGCAAAACGTGCCAGCTAAAAAAAGAAAAAAGTTACTGTTTTGGTTCCCAAAACAGATTACTGTTTACCACACTATCAGGTGTGAATGCCCCCTAAGTAGGAGCACAGAAACTCTCTTCAGCCGCTTGTATTCATAATCTAGTTCTTTTGGTCACTAGCTGGAGCTTGTGACCATAGATGAGGGTAGGAACGACGTACATCGAACGGTAAATCAAAAACGCTTCCAAAAAAACTTCAGGATTAGGAGCTGAAAAATCCACTGAAAAATCTCTGAATATGTGGTGCTCAGCTGTATCCGTTTTGGTGTTTCAAATAATGCATGTTTTCTGGGCCTTTCCGAAGGCTTTATTCACATCTTAGTGTATGTACACTTAAGACTTTGAAGAAGGATTGTTGATCTGTTTGAAATCTTGATACTGAAAGTTAAGCGAGAGATGATTAAAGATTAGTACATCTTTAATTTCTGCGTGCAGCAAAGCAGCGACACAGGAAATTAAGAGGTGAGAATGCACAGACCGGTGTTGCTGCTACAAAGACCGACTGTTGCCTGAGCAGTGTGAACTCATTGTAGCTGTTTGAGGCTTGTGACAGGAAGCCAGGGGCTCGCTGCCTCATTGGCAGGGCCTCTAAGCAGGGCAAAGCTTGTCACATGCTGGCGATACGAACACAAAGGATGCGAGGAATGAGAAAGGCACGCAGATAACAAGATACAGTGATGAGAGATAAAATGAAGAAATGTAACTCTTCTTACAGAGCTATTTCCTCTGGGAATAAGGATTGGCTGTGATGTTTTTTTCATGATCGATGAAGTCATGGCAGCACGCCACTGAGAGCCTGGCTGGGTGGATTTAGTCGAGAATCACAGTTTTTAACCGACTGACTTGTTTTTTTATGCTATAGGAGTGGGAACTGGTCGTCCTGGGGAAGTTGAAGTGGAACATGGCCTCAGTCATCCCCAATGATTTTATAGAGCACATCATGCGCCGGCTGCCCCTTCCCAAAGACAAGCAGGCGATGGTCTGCAAACACACGCTGACATTCATCGCCCTTTGTGCCACAGGTAACCTCGGCTCCGTTGCTCTTTGTTGCACTTTGATTTCACACACGTCTGCACGCTCACTTTGCTGCTTTTTCATTCCCACTTCAACCAGAATATTCCCACACATGCAAGCATTCTCCCAGAGTGAGTCATCCGTGACGACTTTCGCCTCTGATTTATAACACCCCCTTGAAGTGTTCATCCATGTTCCTCCACCGATGTCTGATCTGCGTTTGGATTAGCCCCATTCGCTGTTAGTTGTTTTTGCTCTGCTGTAACGCGGAGCTGCTCTGCTCTAATCGTCCTGTATTGTTTGTTGACAGGGAAGCTTCCAGGTTTAAAGAGTCGGGCTGATCTTCCTTCCTCTTCCCATCCTGGCCTCATGTCCAAAATAAACTCTGAAAGCTGGGGGGGTAAAAACTGGTCCCCTTTGGCCTTTCTGTAAAATTTTCATGGTATTCCTTTGCCTATACTAGGAATCCCTCTAATATTTTCATATCCTGGACAGAAATGCTACTTCATGATCATCTAATAGCATAATATGTAGGAGCATGTCACAAGACGGCTGTTCATCCACAAGCCCTCTCCAGCTAATTCGATGGAGACGAAACAAGGGAGATCACTTGGGTGCGATAAAAGCCCCTCACGAACGTCAGCGCGGTTGGATCAGGCCAGTCGTCGCAGATGCAGGTCTCTTTCTTGAGTCTCATGCTCTGCACAGTTTTCTATGTCACTTCTTTGTGCATTTGGGCGTGTTTCAGCGGCGGCTTCTGCTATTCATAAGCAGCTGCTGATATCAAAGCACAAAGCAGCCGCAGTGGGGTGGTGGTGGTGGGGGGGAAGCCTGCTGCGGTTTAGCTGTAATGTAAATGTTTGGAGTTTTATGCAGAGTGGAGATGTTATTCTTATATTGGTTCTAGCTCCTCCTATATGGACAGCTGGCCCCTTGGGAACGGCGGGGTTTATTTAAACCCCATCAGGTCGCTGGGATTTAAGAAAAGCTCGGCCCTTTAATTGGCCGCTGTTTTAAACTTCCATTTTGATTGTTAAATTTTCTTTTGCTCTGTAAATTTACAGAAATGGTTTAGGAGAATAAGAAACAAGAAGTAGAAAAATGCTGAGCTGCTGGTGTTGACATTAGATGTTGACAGTGCCGCCGTAAAAGATGCGAAATGAGCGGCTGTTGCGGTGTGTTGCACAAGATTTTCTCACATTTCAACCCAAACCCAAGACACAAAGTTGCATTTAGGTGGAAAGAAATTGATCGGGGGCTTCTTTTATCAACAGTGTTGGTGTAAACCAACCAATCTTTGTTCTCTAACAAGGATTTCTTCCATGATTATCATCCCATCTGCTCTGACCAGCTCTCTTTCCTAGTTAGAGGACAAGCGTCCCCATAGCCTGACTCTGCCACCGCCATGTTTGAGTGTGTAGCTGGTACGTTTAGGCTGGTGTGAGGTGTTTGTTTTTAATGATGAGAACCTGAGGCTTTCACAGAACAGCTGGATTAATACTGAGATAAACTGGTCAGGGATGCATAAGAAAACTTTAAATTGTTTCAGGGTTGTAAATAAGCTGAGAAGTCAGTTTTACTTGCATCCGTCCAGGTCTGCTTTAGTTAAAGTTTCTCAGGCTCGCATATGAACTCTGGGGATTCATGCCTGGAGCTCATTGCGCAGCGAGTGGGAGAAATTCCTGCTCTGCTTTTGCAATCAGAGCGGAGGTTCCTAAGAAGGACAAGCCACACAGGTTTGTTGTAGCTACGTCTGCTGAAATACAGACTGTGGGAAAAAAAAAGAAGAAAAATCAGGGTTAAGCGTGCGAATTGGAGGCGATCCAGTCGTTTCCACCTGCCGCCCACAAATCCCGATGCTGTCGTTTCATGAAATGTCTCTCCCTGACAGACGACCGTCTCGCCATGAACCCTCCTTCCATGATCGCCACGGGCAGCATGGCAGCTGCTATCTGCGGCCTTCAGCTGGACCACAACGACCAGAGGCTGAGTCGAGACAACCTGACGGACCTGCTGGCCAAGATCACCAACACTGAAGTGGTGAGTGTCATACCAAGGCAGCAGTTATTAGCTAGGATTACAATATCGCACGCAAGCAGTATAAAAGTCTCTTTGGTAAACAACAGTGACGACTTCAGTTGCAGCAGACTGAAGCTATTTGCTCTTCATGGAGAGGGAGAGCTTTCTGGTTGTTGGCTGGGCGGCCAGACTGCTGCTATAAAGAGCAGCGGCTGGGGGAATGTCTTCTTAGGACTCAGAGCCCACATTTTTGTGGTAGGACACATGTAGTTTCTTTTACATGCCTCCTGGTTTAGCTGTGGACCCCTACTGGTGGAGGAATATGTTTGCTATGAAGGCGAGGAACATCCTCGCTGAACGTTGTCATATCTGCAGAAAAACACATCAGCTGCTGCTTAGATTGGGCATCGCTGAGTCTAACAGTGTCACTGCGAATCTAATGCTGACAGCAGATGTGATGTACCATAGGTATTATTAATTATAGTGATTATATTCATTTCTTGAGTTATTCTATTCAGGAAGATTGAATTTTTGGAATATAAAGAGAGAGAGAGAAATTACCTTTGCACTTCTTGGGTTTCCAAAGTTCAAATCTTGTCTTGCAGGGCTTATTTATCAGGTTTTTTTAATTCAGCTCAACTGGCAAGAAGGGATGTATGGAGCTTGTTTGAAGTTCTCCAGGTCTGGATTAGTGTAGGAAAATAAAATGGCTTTCCTTTTCCATGCATCTGTAGTTTTGTGCATCCTTACATCAGCTTGTCCTGCTACCATTTTGTTCCTTTGTTCGGCCATCATTCATTTGAGCTTATTCATAATTTTTTCTGTCAATCATCCATCCATCCACATTTAGAGCTTGGCTGCAACAGAAATACATAGCAGACTTTTCTATCTACCGAGAAGGTTGTGAGTTTAAATGCCAGCTGGATGTCTGTCTAAATGAAGAATGCATGTTCTTCCTGTGCATGCATGGGTTCTCTCCAGGTTCTTTGGCTTACACTGGCTTCCTGTACTTCACAAAATAGACTTAAAGTTTGTTTTTTTAACTTTTACTAGTTCTGAATCTGTATGTTGAGAACCTGTTGTCACTATACCAACCCTCCAGTTTCCTTTCAGTTTCTATGCTCCCCTTATCTGGAAGAAACTTCCAGACCACAGCGATGCTGCTGAAACACTGAATTCCTTTAAATCAAAGCATAAAAAACTAACTAATCTGTTTAGAGCTGCCTTTGAATAAATTATTAATAATAGCTGGAATGTTTAAATGTGTCGTATGTTTTCTGTCTCTAAGACTGTATTTTATGCTTTTACTGTTGATCTCCCCAAATCACATAAAGCACCTTGAATTGCCTTGTTATGGAAAGTGTGCTATACAAATAAAGTTACCTTGACTGTCTCTCTAAATTTCCCTTTGCTGGGAGCATTCTTGGTTATTTCCCTGTGTGTCCTTCTGGCCCTGTGGTGGACTGGGTGCTACCAACCTTTCATCCAATCTTGAGAGTTGTCCTTGGAGGCAACTAAACTTTTCTTGTAATAAACAAGATCTCTTCTGGGGAGACGAGTCACCACTGCACTGCAGATGTAAGCCGTCATTTGTACGTCGGATGTAGTAGAAAAATCTTTTGCCATGACAAAAAACGGTGAGTGTGTGGCCGTCCAGTGTGACGGGCCCTCCGTCGACTTACTAAGTCTGAAAACGACCAATGAAGACCCAAGGAGCGACACGAAAAGTTAGTGAAGATAGTACAGGGTGACGGTGGCAGTATCAACGTTTAGCAACAATGGATGCTGCACGCACGCACATGTGAAGCAAAAAGAAGACGGATTTGTTGAGCTTTGACAGCAAAGTCAGTATATATGACATTTTATTGTTGCCATCTTGGGCATCGGCCGGCTTTCAGTGACGTATGCTTTTCGCCGACGTATGTTGGAGTGTCCTGCTAGAGCGAGACGGCGTGCAGCTAGACTCACAGAAATCTTTGGCCCTACAGTGAACCACCTCTCTAGATCTCACACAGCGCGACATGACGCAATCCTTTGCGACCGCTGAAAAACGCTTTCGGGAGATTGGACCTTCTTCGACAACTCAAGGAGTTAATTTAAGGTTCCATCTTTCTAACGTCTACAGTGCAGGCTGGATTAACAGATACCGTGGGACATGTAAGCAAAAAAAAATGTACATGTTGACTTTGTTGGGGACTCATTAGGATTGTTCGTACCAGCGACCCTTACAAATGGAGGATTTAATGTGACGTCGAAGGCCTCTTTAGTTGACAACGATGGCCTTTTTATTTATACTCAAAAACTGGGTTAAAACAGGCTGAGGAACTGTGAGGTTTAAAATTTCATGGTCTGTTCCGCTTGTAGTCGTAACTCGAAGTCGGACTTCCCACACGGAAAGTCTGAGATTATTTTTTCTTTTTCCCCCGACTTTGACTTCAATATGGCCGTTCATCATATTAATAATAGTAGCGCTGGTGGAAAAATGTCTATTTTACAAGACAGGCTTGTAAGAAAACGTCTAAAATCAGTGTTACATGTTGAGCCTTCAACTCTGGAACTTCACTAAATAAAAGGGATGTTTGCATGTGGGCAGTACAGTTTAAAAGGTACTTGTAACAATGGCTACCTGGCCGTCGCCATATTTGAATCCATAAATGGATCACACCATCGGACTCAAATTTAAGCTGTTCTCATCATCTAAAATCCCTCCAGTGAGTTACTAATGATCTTTTTAAGGGTTTTGCTGTTTTGTAGATTTTCTTTTGTATGCAATGAATAAATACAGGGAAAAGAAATGTATTCATCCTGTTTGATTATTTATGAAGCTTGAGTAAAGATAATGAATGGGCAGCATTGGTCCTCATGAACTGCATGTAGAAGTTTTAATTAAATGTCACTTTTCTGCTGCCGTCACACTGCTGCCACATTTACCCCAGGCATTGTTTTATTCCAACAATATTTAGCAATATGCTCTAAACAGTGTTAAAATCAACACAAGCGCTGCCGTCTACAAGCTTGTGGTCGCGTAACTATGGTTACGTGGGCCCCCCAGCTCTGCCGTCATAACAAGAACCCCCGACTGCAGCCCATCAGGTTCCAATTATTCGTACATTTGAAAGGAATGCTGGCCTTTTTTCTTTTCTTTTCTTTTTTTTTTTGCGAGCTTCGGCCCTTTCTTTAAGGGTTCGGCGTTCGGCTCAGGGAGGCAGACCTCCCACATCTCCAGCCCAGACCTGCAGGAGGAGGAGGAGGGAGAGAAAGGATCTTCTTTCATAGAAGTTTTCCAAAAACATCCGGTCCCACTGTCCTGTTCTGTTTTAGGCCAAAACTCTGAGGGGGTCATGGTGCAGTGGGTCAAAGCCATTTCCTCTAGGCCTCCACATGAGATTGACCGTGCTCTAAACCCAAGCCGTGGTGGTGGTGGAGGAAGGGTATGCAGGGTTTTAGATCTGCTGATCTGTTTGCAGCCCTGGCGTCCCTCCTGCCAACCTTAACTGGCAGAGGAGAGGACTCCTCCACCCCCCTGCGTCTCGATCCCTACTCTGTTGTCGGTGTTGAGGGGCGCGCTGGTACTCATTGTTCTACTCATGATGCAGGCAGGACCACCTACCTCAAGACGTATAATTCCCCTCCGGTATGCCAAGCATGTGAATAAAAAAGGTTGAACCTGGATGACAAATACGAGTAAAAAAACATGCATTTTATTGTCTGTGTAGAGGTGTAGAGAACAACCTCTCCTGAGTCATCTTTAGTCATCTTTATGTTGTTAAATATTTGCAACAATTAAGATTAATGTGTTTCTAATCAGAGGTTTAACCTGTTTTTGTTATCAGATTTTTTTATTACAAAAAGTAAAAAGCAGGACCGTTTCTGTTGAGGACTTAAGGTTGTCTACAAATGGGTTTTCTGCATCTTAATTTGTCTCTGCTGCGCACCAGCATCCCCACAGCATTATGCCACCTTCACTGTGTGTCGCAGTGTTAGTTTTCCACCCAAAATCTGGCTGAATGATCGATGTGGGTCTCATCTGACCAGATTACCTTCTTTCAGATGTTGGTTCAGTGGGTATCTTTCATTAGGTCCAGATTTTTAGAAGGTACAACTAACTTTTCTGCATCTTTTCCCTGTAGCTCCTCCAAAGCTGCCATGGGACTCACTGCCTTTTCTTTTCCAGCCTTTTGGCTTTGATTGATAACCCAACCCTGCTGTAGTATTATCCACATTTTTATCCCCAACCTGCCTGCTTTGTTCCTTGACCTTTATCATCCAGTTTGTCCACTCATCTTTTCAAATAACCCACTAAGGCTTTCACAGAACAACATATTTTATACTACTTGATAGTTTGCGACTTCTGGGTTTTATTTAAGCGTATTATATGTTACAGATATTTTTGTTAAAAGGGAAAAAAAGCAATTATTTAAAATCACGTACTGCCACGAATTCCCAATTTTAAACATTGACGTTACTGGTTTTAAAGTGAAAATAGCTCTGCGAGGCAATGCGGGACAAGTGTTCAATTAGCTCCGACATTCGGGAACGTTTGACAGAAGCCCTCATGCTTAACCACATCTGACCCTCTTTGTTCCAGGACTGTTTGAGGGCGTGCCAGGAGCAAATCGAGCGTGTGCTGGCCTCCAGGCTGCAGCAGGGCCAGCAGTACGGACCCGAGACCGGCGTCAGGGGCGGCAGCAAGTCGAGGGAGCAGCAGGACCAGTCGAGCACCCCCACGGACGTCCGCGACGTCAACTTATGAGCTCCCATCGCCGCCTGACTCAGCCGACGTGTGCCTGCTTACCAATGAACTGACAGGAGCGTGACGCTGGAGGGAGAGAAGGGGGGGCAGGAGCTGCCAGTATCTATTTTAAGTTGCCCCCCTTCAGTGATGGCGCGACAATCTATGAACTTTTAGAAACTAAGAAATTTGTAGTTTTTCTCCTTTTTTTTTTGTTTTGGCCCCATTCACGTCAGGTTTGGGACTTTTTTTTCACCTTTTTTGTACACTTCTCTAGCTATTTAAGAAAAACAGACATATAATTGTTGAAAACTTGATAGTGCCTTAGGTTCCAAGAGCGGCAACCTGAAAATATTTTTCATACTTGAAAACTGCATAAATATATGAGATATACCGAATGATGTATATTTAGCCAGCATTTATAACTCTTTAACCAGCTTTAGTGATTAGTTATCAATTTACTGCAGTTTTCCTTTAGTTGGAAATCCATATAGCAGTAATTAAAGCAGAGGAGCGCTATCGTAGCTCTATCTATCATACTGTGCACCTGTAGCACTGCTTGTTATTTATGCAGAGAGGTGCTGGCTCGGAGTGGGCTGGGCCTGCTCACAGAGGAATGACGTGAAGTGAAATAGGTCTTTTGATCCCATGGAGTGGCGTTTGAATTCACCGAAGCCACAGTGTTGTTGTGTTCAAGCAAAGTTAGAAGTGTTAAATAGTTTGGAAGGGGTAAGCATTGATGAAAGAGTTTCTGCAAGTTCTTCACAAGGTTATAGCGGAGACGGGGAAAAGGGCTGTGTAGTTTCTTGAAAAGGAGAGACGAAAGCGTATGGAAAGTGGTGAAAAGGTGTGCAAAAGTATGGGTTGCAAAAATAAAAGCAGGGAGGATTTTTTTTTTTGAAAGCTTTATGATGTTTCTGCAGGAGTTTTTGCAGGAAATTGGAGTGACAGGAGGAGAAATGTCTTTTTTTTGTTTTTCATTTTTCTCCTGTTATCAATTACACCATCGGGCCTTTTGTAGAGAGGGCGACATGGAACAATATCGATGCACTTTTAAAACACACTCCTTAAGTTTTGGTAAGGGGATGGTTTGTGAGGAAAAGTTAGGAGGGGTCATTTGTCTTTATTCTATCTTTTTCTAAGTTATTAGGGTCTTTTTCTGGGCTGGATTCCCATGGGGGGAAGCATGTTTTCTTGCTTTGCCTCAGTTGGTGAGTAGACTTATTAAAAATCACCCTCCTAATGTAAAAGTTGATAATCCAAGGCAAGTCACTTGAGGACTTCGGTGTACTTGTATAATCCTAAACTTGAATTTATTTCATTTTCAGATTGTTTAGACCCATTCCATTAGATCTAATAGTTACATCCTTCTGTTTCGTGTTTATTTCTTATTTCTGAACTGCAGTTTTAAAGGCGCCCCTTTTTACATGTGTAAATAACAGATCTCTAAACAAAGAAAAATGCTTGAAATCCATGTGACGTTTTAGAACCGAAACTCTGTTTCTAATTTGTTCTGATGCCTTTTTCCATGTGCAAAAAAAAGCCAAATTGCTTTAAAAAATGCTTTAAGGTTCAGTTTAATGCTTTTGTGTCTTTTCCAAAGTAAAAAGAAATAATCTACGACATTCTTTGCTGCTATTAAGCTTTTTCTTTTCTAGTCTTACACAAAAAAAAAATGCCTTATTGTCATTCACTTGTGTGCTGCTATATTTTAATGTTGTGTATGTAACAAGTCTGCTTTTCCCCTTTGTCAATGTACCAGAGGGAAAAAGAGCAGAGTTTGGTGCGGGACTGGAAATCTGTTTTGATCAGCATGTTTTATTCATTTATTGTTTTAATCATTGTAATCTTTGTTCTATCTTTGTTCTATCAATATTCTTGCTGCTTCTTGTGTACCTCAGGATAATTAAATTGGACAGACACAGCGAGAGGCCATCTCACAATTACCTCATCACACATCGCATCACACACAATGACTTCACTCCTGATTTGTCAGACGGGTTTCATTTTTCCTATATTTTTTTTTTACTTTTTGTTAGTAAATCCACCTACCAGATTCCACTGATTTAAAAGTGCCTCCAGCCGACTTTAAAATTGTTAACTTTAATGTCTGGTGTTAGTTAAAATTAAAGAATTTTCTGTGTTTTATATTTGTTTTGGAAATTTTACAGAAAAAAAAAACTATTTGGGGAACAAGTTTGGATCAGTTCAATAAAAGCATTGTCATTTATTTTTATCGAGGTACCCATTTACTCAATTCTACAATTGTTTGTTGTGGTTGTTCATACAAATCCTTTTCCTTTTATCCCCATGCGCAACCATCTGTGTACCTCAATTTGTTCTCAATAAATTGGCTAAAATCACTGTTGTGGTTTGTCTTTCTATTGTAGTGCTTAGCACCTCTACGGGGCACTGAAGCTACCAGAAAGAAAAGAAAATAGTCTGTTAAACAACTGTTTTTGTGCTAAAACGGGTGAAGGTCATGGAGGCAAGATGAAGTGGAGTGGATTGTGTCAAGATCCCTCTTATTTAAAACCTAGAGATCATCTAGATGTCCATGGTTTTAAAGGTTGCCAAAAAGTTACATATTTAATCATGTAAAACTAATGTGTTTTTAGCCATATAAATGATGTTAAATGTGAGGGGCGTCCCAATTTATTCCCCACACAGGCAAAAAATATACAATGCTTAAGGATGTATTTTTAAATGTATTTGTTTTGTTACTTGACTTTCTCAGTATTGTTATAGTCTATGTTAAATATCTATATGTTTAAATATGTTGTAAGAATTCATTTTTCAACCGCTAGAAAGAAAAACGCCTCATATGCAGGAATATTAGTTTGGCTCCTTGAGTAGAACAGAAGTCAATAAAACACCAATACGTTCGTTAAACGATTAAATATTTAATTTTCTACTTATTTCAAACCGTGACGTCCATTAAAATAGTTTACAGAGTCTATCATAGAGCTTAAGTATGAACTTTAGTTTTAGTAAACGACGCTGAAATGCGTCATGACAGAGTACGCTACGTCTCGTGACGTAAGACTCAATCAGGAAGTAGCTTGAGAGCAGCCGGTGAAAATGTTAACGTTCGCTCTAACGTTTATACGGCAGTAAGTTGGTCTTTTAATAGCTGTTTTCTGCTTTAATTGTCTTTCTTTCCATTTTATATGTTTGGCAAAGAAACACGGAGTTGATTTTCAACCTTGTTGGGGGAATTACATCGATTAATGCAGAGTTTGACTTTGTTCTGTCACTAACTGCCTCATAATAATGTCATTCATTTAATTCGTTCACTTTGTTTTCAAACAGTGGAGAGACGCAGTACAACAGAGACAAGCTCCTGCAAGGTAAATAATTTTCATTTCATAATATTCATTTAGCTTTATTTGATATCTGTTTGGGTCGGTTGACTAACAGGAAAATAGGGTATAAAACAATGTCGGGTCTGTAAATGATTCAGTTTCAACTAGTTGGTACATTTATCCATCCATCCATCCATCCATCTTCTTAACCGCTTATCCAATTCAGGGTCACGGGGCAGCTGGAGCCTATCCCAGCAATTATCAGGCGTTAGGCAGGGTACACCCTGAACAGGACGCCAGTCTGTTGCAGGGCCAACACAGAGAGACAGACAACCATTCACACTCACATTCATTCCTAGGGACAATTTAGAGTGATCAATTCACCTATCATGCATGTTTTTGGACTGTGGGAGGAAGCCGGAGTACCCGGAGAGAACCCACGCATACACGGGGAGAACATGCAAACTCCATTCAGAAAGACCCTGGGCCGGGATACGAACCCACGACCTTCTTGCTGCAAGGCAACAGCGCTAACCACTGCGCCACCGTGCAGCCCGGTACATTTATCTATACACAATTATTTTTTCTGTAAAATATAAATAAATCTGCAATTAGAGTTTTGATTAAAAAAAAATCATAATTCTAAATTGTAAGTCAATTCTTTTTTTTTTCTAAAAAAAAGAAAAATCCGACTTTTTCCAAAGTCAGAGTTAGGTTATCTTCCCGGTCTGTAAATTCGTCTATTTTTAAATACAGGTGAAACAAAATAAAATAGAATATTGTGCAAAAGTTAATGTATTTCAGTAATTCAACATAAAAGGTGAAACTAATCTGATATAGATTCATTACAGGCACAGTGACATAGTTCAAGCCTTTATTTGTCATAAATTTGGTGATTATCGCGCATGCATCTTATGAAAACCACTAATTGAAACGCTCAGAACACTAGAATGTGACACTTATTGGCTTATTGAAGAGAAAAAAATTAAAATAAACACATACAAAGAGTTCCTGAGTCTTTAAATGGTCTCTCTGTCTGGTTTAGTAGGAATAATAATCATAGAGAAGACTGCTGACCTGACAGTTGGACAGAAAATCATCATTGATAACTTCCATAAGGAGGGAAAGCCTCAAAGGGTCATTGCAAAAGAAGTTGGATGTTCCCAAAGTGCTGTATCAAACACATTAATAGAAAGTTATGTGGAAGAAAAAAGTGGACAAGCAGAAGGGATTACAGTAGCCTGGAGAGGAAATTAAAAAGTGTTTAACTTCACAAGGATTGGCCCAAACCATGTACTGATTATACTTTTCAGAGGTCTAACATTTCTGTATTCAAAATCCTTGTTTTACTGATTTCATATAATATAATCATTTGTGTAGATTTTGAATTGAACTGTAAGAAATAATCATCAAAATTATAACAAAGGTTTAAAATATCTCACTTTGCATGTAAGGAGTCTATATCATATTAGTTTAACCTTTAGGTTGAATCAGTGAAATAAATTAACTTTTTCACAATTCAGTTCTACAGTTTCACCTGGAGATGGCACGTTTATATGGAGGAGGATTAGGACACTGGAAAAAAGAATTTTAGATTTAAGTCAGAATTATTTATTTTCAGTTTGAAAAACAAATATTTTTGTGGCTCATTCAAAAAAGTCAAAATTAGAATAATGAAGAATGCAGACATTTTCCAAAATTCTGATAGTCTTTCTTTTTTAAACAATGGTCCAACTCCTCTGCAGTACATTTAAAATGGTTTGCATCATAATTGAAGCAATCAGGTTACCTTTCAGTTTTCTGGGTCTACAAATGATTCTGCTTTTAAATGAACGTCAGGTTTATAAGGAGAAAGATTAGGGTCAGAATAGTGCAGGCCCTTACCTATATTCCAGGAGGAAAGGTGGGCATACATTTTTTGATTCATGGACCATTTATAGGCAATTTTCTAGCCAAATTTTGGTTTTGTCTTTAAAGCCGCATAAAAAATAAATATTGCATATGTTGTGCATAGGCTTTTACTTTGCGTTGAAACAAACCTGCATAGCTTAGACGTCTTATTTACATGTGGGCTGAATAATTCTCTTTATTCAGTTTAAAATTCTGAGAAAAGTCCAGCATGATGGAAGAATCAATGTGCATGATTTAAATAAGCAGAGGGTGCGGATTCTTATACCTCAAAATTGCTTCGTAGCATCCTGGTACAGTCTTTCTCTAAAACCAACACAAATGCTCTTTAAAACCCCATAAATGTTCAGGTTCACATAGCCAGCCGGTTCCTTTGATCTCGCTTTAATTATGTGAAATCCAACTTTATTTATAAAGTGCTTTTCATACAAGAATTGTATCTCAAAGTGGTTTACAGATTAAATGAACAGACATGAACCACATTCCCATCCCTCCCCCACAGGTTTGAAAGCATGGTCACAATTATACCCCCACCAAACTCCCATGCACACACACACAGTTAAAAGTAACAGTAAAGTAAGGGAAAGCATGGACTTCAATTCTGAACAAGAGCGGGTCTCCTTTATCTACAGCAGGGGGCAGACTTGCTGCAGGAGACGATTGCTCCACGGTGTACTAAATCCCTGCTTGTATCCAGGGTGGAAAAGCCGACAAACTTGGCCGACTGTTCCCCAGCAGTGCTGCTACATGCATGCAATATCTATTAGAACTGATACCAGAAGTCTCACAAATAGAGGATGGAAGGGTTAGAATAAAAATGTCTGAATATTGAGTTCCAAACTTGTCATATTGGTGTGTTTCTGTTAAGTGATGAAGTCTAGCTTTCCTTCAGGCTGATAGCTCTTTGCTTTCAGGTCAGGGAGTGGACACGCCCCTGTCAGAAACAGGTGTGAAGCAAGGCGAAGCTGTTGGAAGATACCTTAGAGATATCAAGTTTTGCAAAGTCTTTGTTAGCAACCTGCAACGAGCTGTGCAGGTAAGACCCATGTTTGTTTTAATTTACATTGATTGTGTAAATATTGATTGTGAAATATTCATAACAAAAAAAAAACATTTACCTCTTTAAATATGTGGAAATATAAACTTAGATTACTGGAGATTAAGCAAATCCTTTTGGTTGAGCTTCTTCCCAGGCCAGATTACTTAGAACAATGATCTTACTTAAATAGGACCTGTATGGCAACATAAAGAGGGCTACATCTCAGAGAGCGGCACACCACATCCCAGTATAGAAAAACAAAGTCATTGATGCGGCAATGAGACCTTAGAGGACACAAATTATTTGCCTAATTATGAATTGGTAACATAAAGCATGATTCTGTAATTATTCATTTATGCTCATCCCTCGCATCCCCATGGCAACGGCTACGGAAAATCAGTTCAAACTCATGCGTATCTCATTAGTAAGACTGAAAACAGGATGAATGACTTTCAGGGGAAATAGTTGTGCGGACATTCATGTTTCTGTGGTGTTTGACTCACTGCTGCCGCTGGATTTGAATGAGCCTTAGTATTGTCCGTTAAATCCAGGACTGAATCTTTTGCCACTTGAGTCACTCAATTCCAGGTTGTTTGTCCTTTTTTTATTTTTTTCAGACAGCGGAAATAATTCTGAGGAACAATGCTCACAGCTCTGGCATGGGGATGGTTTTGGAGCCCTTACTCAGAGAACGGGTAAGATCCGCTGCACATGCTGAATTTCTTTCTCTCTTTTTTTTTCGTGGGCTTGGCTCAAAGTGGAGTTCTTCTGGTGCAGAGTTTTGGTGTGGCTGAAGGCCGTCACAAAGAGGATCTGAAGAACATGGCGAATGCAGCTGGCCAGTCATGCCGGGATTACACGCCTCCAGGGGGAGAAACTTTAGACCAGGTGAGTTGGGTATAATTTAAGAAGATCAGGAGGGTATTAATTGTAAAACAGTGACACCTTGTGGCCATTTTAGGTATTTATATCCTAATAACTTCAGAACTCTCTCAAAATCACCTTTTAAGAATAGAATAATACTGAGAAACTTTCCTGTGAGTTTCTTTCTGTATTCATAAATTACTATTTTAGAGCTTTCATACCTAAAATACGTTGACAAAATTGTAGTGTAGATGGTCTTTGCGTCAAGTAAATGCATCTGAGCTTCATAATAGGTCATCTTCTTTTTAAATCAAGTTCTTAATTTTTTATTTATTTATTTTTTTTGAGCTAGCCATACCTGAATGGTCACATTGCAGAAATTGCTTGATGCCCGCAGAAAATACATCATAACCCAACAAACTAAGATCTGCTGCACTTTAACATGTATGTGAAGGGGTGATACTTAAGGAAACTAACTTAACTTAAAGGATGTGAGAGCCAATGGATTAGAAAAAAAAACATGTTAATGTGTTCGAATGGCCTAGTCGAAGTCCAGATTTAAATCCATTGTAGAATCAGTGGAAAAACTTGAAGGTTGATGGTTACAGATTCCATTTTTTAAGAATGGGTGAAAATCAGTCTAGCTGTGCAAAGCTGGTGGAGACGTGCCTGAAAAGGCTGGCAGCTGTACTTGCAGGAAAAGTATGAAGTGCAAGGACTGAGAGCTAATGTTTGCCACACTTTTCAGATTTGTATTGATCAAGAGTAATTGTAATCATGCATCCTTTTCATAATACTTTGCAATTATCCTCTACTTTATGTTGGTTTCTCAGATACAATTCTAATAAAATACAGTTTTGGATGAACAAAATGGGGATATCTTTCGCGGAGTCTGAATGGAGCTGCAAGTGTAACAACTCTAATTATTTTCCCTTTGAATTAAAACAATCATATACGTTTCGTTTTCTTCTTAATCCTTAATAAACTGATAAAAATCAAGGACCCTGCTCAGTCTCCCCCCCCCCCCCTCCTAAATCATGTTCAACTTTTAGCTTCCCTGTCACTTGATTCCAGGTCAAACTGAGGTTCAAAAATTTCCTGCAAGTTCTTTTCGAACAAATGCTAGATGAGCACAGCTCCTCAGGACAGGAAACCTCCTCAGTGGCACAATCGACCAGAGACGGCGCCTCCTCCGACGTCTCTTCCCACGGCTCGGCCAGGGACGGCCTCCAGGGGGCGTCTGCCCACGTTCTGGTGGTGAGCCACGGCGCGTACATCCGGGTGGCCGTCAGGCACTTCGTGGAAGACTTGAAGTGCGACCTGCCTGCAGGTGTGAAGATGTCGCAGCTGTTTTCGCCTTGTCCCAACACTGGAATCAGCCGCTTTGTTCTCACTCTGAGCCGGGCCGAGTCGGGTCCGGCGCTTTCTGCTGCTCGCTGTCTATTCACCAACAGAAAGGACCACCTGGAAAACCTTCCAGATCCTGAATAGGAAAAAAGGGAATGAACCTCAGCGGTGGCACAGTAAACCGATCTCAACAGTGTTTTCTTGATAATCCACATGTTTTACTGTATTTAAGGTTCAATCAAACCTTACACCTGTAGGGAGGGACACTTTTTTCATTTATAAACTGGGAATTGAATTACCTCTTTTATAATTTAATACCAAAGTTGAATATATTTATTCTGTTTGATGGCAGATGGTCCTCACTCTATATGTGCAATAAACATTGAAGCATTCAATCATGATTGATGGTAAATATTCAGGAAAAAAGGTTGATAAGCTGCTATGTTTTACTTTATAGGTGACATGTATGTGATTGTCCTTGTTTGTTCGGTGCCGGGTGTGAAAATATTAGTTTTTGTCAGCTTTAAGCTAAATGCTTGAGACATTCATTTAGACCCGACCTCATTAAAGACAAAAATCACAGAATAAAACCTATAAACTGGCAACGTTTAGCGCCAATCTGACCTAATCTTACAAGACATTGTTGGGAGGCAACCTTTTTAAGAGTTGGTTGTGTAATTCATTACTACTGATTCTGTTCGTATGCAGATGTTGACTCTCCTGGTAAAAATATGTACAAAGCCTTAATATAAATGTATCTCTTAGAGCAGCACCATAATCTGAATTTGAGAAAATGAAAATTCAATACTTAAATTGATTTAGAAAGGTGGAAAAATAAACATTTTCTTTTACTCTGTCATATTGTACCCTTGACAATTCCCCTTAAATAAAGACTCACACCTTTAATTAACTTTTATTTAAGCCGACTAGTCTTCCAGCATAGTGACAGACCCAGATTGGAACAAAAATTGCTTAATATGTTGGTTTGCAGCATCCTACTCGCAAAGGACTGTTTGGATCAAATATCTGGCTGGATGTCATATTTCAAGTGCCATGCTTTTAGTGCCTATAATATTTTTGGCAATTGGCATAGTCTCTAATTACCTTTGATGCCCAAATCGGATAGATAGTTTTAGAGGCAGAGGAGGGAATAATGTGAGAGAGAAGGCAAAAGATAGTCAGGAAAATGTGGGTTAAATATATTTGCTGTCTTCAGAGTCTTGTCATTTAAAAAAAGGTTTGGTTTGAAGAAAATGCGCGGAAAAGAACGTCCGTCCCTGAAGCCGTAACGTAGCCGTAGTGGCCCTGTGTATCGTCTAAACGTTCTTGTTTACTCTTGGAAAAACTGGACAGTTCGAAGCTGCTTCTTTAATAGGACAATGATCCAAAACGACACACAAATGGTTCACCAGATAAAGCAAAAATCAATCTTGTCCCATGACCATCTGAACCTAAATCCGTACAAAATCCTGTAAGGTGAGCAGAGGTCTCTGAAGGATCTATACAGCTTCAACATTAGGTGATTTTCAGTTGCACGAAAGAAACTTTTGGGATATTTTCCCTGTAATAATTGAATAATTGTAATTAAATCAAAGGTTAAATATTTTTGTGTGTGTAGGATTATGCTGCTCCAATAAAACTACTTTAAGGCATTTACATATCTATCAGGGGTGCCAATAATTGCAAAGGTTGACGTCTGTTATCCTTGCTATCTAACAAAATAACTCCAATATAAAAATATTTGAGAAGGTTAGATTTAAGGATTGCCAGCACTTTAGAGCAGATTTTGATTATTCTGAACACCAAAAATAAAGCACCTTTTTATACAAAGGCTTATTAAACGATCCTTGTTGGCAGGAATCTGCATCTGGAGTCAGACTTTTCAGTCTGAGTTTTTCATGCTGAGCTTTAAAAGTTTGTATTCGATGTGCTTTACCCGTTTGTGTGTTATGCATGGAGTGGGAAAAAATGAGATGTTATCTGCTCAGCCTTAAATATCCTCATCCCGATCTCACAACTTGAACGTTTGCACAAAAGATTGACACACAGATGTTGAACTTGCTTTTTATTTTTTTTTATTTTGCATCAAATTCAAGCAACTCTCCAACAACTACTCCAGCTCATACATTCAAAGTAAACTGTTTGTTTTTTTTATTCGTATATACATCTCTGTAAAGCATCCTTATAAATACCATAAATAACAATAAAGGAATGGATTTAAATAAATAAATAGTGTTGGGACGGTTTTTGTTCTGTGTGTTTTGCTGGTGGTGTCCAGCACCTGACTATCACACAATTTTCAAATTTAAGCTCAAAATTACTCCTTTTGTAAAGGTTTTCTTAGCCTGTCTTCTTTTCAAGTCATGTATTGGATGAACCAATATAGTTCAAATTGATAACTCATATTCTGCAGACAAATTACTTTTAGTTTGTGACTTAACTCGAGATCTGACATAATGAATAAAATAAAACCTTAAATGTACTAATAGCTACTCCAACATATATTTATATGTAAATTTTGATTTTCAGCAGTGCCTGCCTGGTTTTGCACCAGCATTCAGGCCCTTTGGTCCGCCAGAGGTAGGATAAATTAGGCTTCTGTCTAGGGAAAACATCTTTGTGGGTTTGTAGTCTGGAAAGAAAACCTCAAAAGTACACATTTACATTTTAAAATATTCTTTCTACTGAGCTTTGTTATTTTTGGCAAAGATACAAAGTAAATATGTGGAATATAATTTACCTTTTGGGGTTTAAAAACATGTTGAATTTCTTTAAAAGTACTAAACAATGTTTAGATTATTAAAATACAATAGAAATTGTGCAAAAATCATTGCAACTCAAGTGAAATGCTGCACTTTCAGTGTATAAACACTGCTTTTTCTACATGATTCAACAGCAGTATGGCCTAATCTAAAGGTTCTAAGAGTAGTTTGTCCCTCTAAGCTCAGCCCATGGTGCCGGTGCTCCAGGGACTAGCCTGTCTGGAAGACTGCACATTCCAGGGGTCGTGGTTGGGCGCAGCCTGAGGCGGTATCTCCCTGGAAGCATTGAGCCCGTCGTCCCCAGCTTCCGTCTCAAACTCCACCTCCAGGTCACCGTCATCCTCTCGCACGGCCCTGGAGTCTGAGCCGTCCTCGGGGAGGAGGAGAACATTGTGGGGGTCTGAGGGGTCCACCACTTGGTTCCTCTTCTCCCTGTGCAGCAGGAGGCGCTCCAGCGGCACAGTGTTCTTCTTCGGTAGGAAAAGGGCCGTCTGCGGCAGATTTTGACCCACTGAGAACACCTGCCGAGAGCCTTCCAAGTTGAACAGGATACCGGTCCGGGTGGAGTAGTAGACGTCCCGGTTGTTCTCCAGAAGCTTGTGGTTGAACAAGCAATCCTCCCTGAGACAAACGGGCTGTGAGACAAAAAGGGTTGACAATAATCTCAACTTTGATTCATTTAAATAACTGTTGGCACTTTAAAACTGATTTTAGAGGGAATTACATTTCAGTCATTAGTTAATTATTTTTTTTAAATCAGCTTTCACTCCAAAAGAGGATTTTTTTAAGAGTCTTTAATATTAGAAATTAAACTTATTTCAATTTCAGTTAGGGATGCAAGGATACCACTTTTTTTCAAACCGATATGAGACCGATACTTGGATCTGAGTACTTTCCGATACAGAGTACCATTGTTGATACGTCTACCACAGACAAAAATGTAATGAATTGGAAGACGGCTTTTATTTTATTTTCTCTGCTTGTTAGAACAAATGATGGTGAATTAGGTAAAAACATTTTTTATAAAAATGACCATAAAGTTAAACATGTGAAAACTTTTTTTTCTTCTGTGAAATTATTGCAAAGTTTTTACATTGTAAGTATCGGTTTGTGGTATCAGTTAACCAATACTAAAATGAGAACATTAGAATGGTATTGGCATACCCCTAATTTTAATCAATTATTGTAGTTTTGTAAATCTAACTTTAAACAATTAGTAAATTCTATTTAATTTGATAAGATGCTAGCTAAACATTTGGATTTAGCTAAAGTTGGTTCAGTCAACCTATCTTAATATTGGATTTCATTATAAATGGATATGTCAACTTGGTAAAAGTTAAGATGTATCATACGATTAGTGACTGAGAAAGTTTCTCTGTTAAAACATGAATTTAAACGTGCCTCCAGTTTTCAGTAGTAAAGCAGTAATGCTGCGGTTTCCAAAACCTACAGGAACACATGTCCAAAAATCTGACAGAAAAAGGTTGATGTTTAAACTTTGAACTTTTTAAAAAAACTTTTTACTAATCAGTTTATCTCAAACTAGTTCTTATTTGTAGCTTTTTAAATGGGAGGCAAACAAGATGTGCATAAAACGTGAATAGTTTACCTAACTTAAATAAAAGCTTAAAATAACCAGACATTTATTAATTTGTCAAGCTAAACAAACTCAAAAAATCTACTTGGATAAACCTAATTCAATTGTTACCAATCCAAGTAATTTATTTAAGCTGGATCAGCCTTCCCTTTATTCAGTATGATTGGAATTGAACTTTTGTGTAAAATTTTTTTTGTTTCATATTTTGTTTAATTTTAAACATTTTGACAATTGGTTAAAAATTGTATTTTTTTCACATCTTTTGAGCTGTTAAACACTAAAAGGATTGTTTAATAAAATCTACCAAAAGGTTATTTACAAATTACTTTACTAATTTTATTGGGATGTTTTATTAGTGTAGGGTAAAGAAATGTATTTAGAATTATAATTTGTTCGCTTGAAAATTTGAAGTTAGCATCTAAAAAATCAAAATGATTTTTCTTTGTAAAACAGTTTTGTTTAGTTAAAGAGCAGTATATTTGCATTTTAAAGTTGTATTCATCTTTAAATCAACTGGTTTTTTTTTTTTTACCAACCGTTACACTTAACAGGTAGAATTTCAAAAAAAATTTGGCATGTTTTTTGGCATGTTTCCTATTTTAAATAGAAACAAAAATGTCTGACTGAGTCTAAAAGCAATGAAAATAGTGAAATAGTAATGCATGTTTTAAATCTATTTTTACAAGGTGGCTTGTAACCTGTAAGGATTTTTTTTCCAGAAATGTAATTTTTTAAATTCTTTTAAGTAATCTCAATCAATCAGACTCAAATAACAGAAAAAAAAATAGCTCCCAAAATCTTGAAATGCAAAATAATAAAACCCTGAAACTGGGGAAAAAATACATTTCAAAGTAGTTTTTAGTCTTTAAATGACCTGCTCTTCCCTCTGAACTATTTTAATGAGAAAAGGCAGTTCTGACCTTAGAAGATTTTGACTATTTGTCTTGCAGAGGAATTACTAAAGGAAAAATAAAAATGTCTTTGTTTTCTTTAAGATAGAAATCTTAACCAAAAAAAGTATTCCAAATAATAGATTAAATTTGTTAAACTCTGCAATTTTATGAATGTAAAGAAATGTTTATTTTCATTTTTTTTCTAAATCATCAGATAAATCATATTGAAACATTTGAAATATTTTCGAAAAAACAGAAACTTGAAAACACTGTTAACGTAATTTAATTAATTTATAAAAAAAATATCTGTTTTTTTTGTTGGTTGCACAAGTATATTCATACTGTTAAAACTGTTTTGGAACAAGTTAGTGAAAAAAAATCCCAAATATTTTTTTCCTTGTGTACTAGAGTGCAGAAGACGGCGTCACAAGTTGTGCGTAAAGGTCCGTATTTGTGCCAAAGGCGTACTATAAAGGGTTAAATAACAATGAAATAAAATTAAATGTGACGAATCGTATAGAGAAAGAATGATTAAAGTAGAAATATATTAAAAACTAAATATTGATCATAAAAAGCAGCGATCAAACAGGATGCATGTCTGTGCGTAAAAGTGCAAAAGTGGCAAAACAAACAGTTTAAAAGCAAAATGTAGACTGTGGAGATTTATTGATGACTGAAATGAGATTGCTTACCGAGGTGAAGGGGTTGCCCTCCAGATCCATACACAAGAAGCGGTTGCTTTTGACGCCGAAGATGGCCATGCGCTCCCGTGTTTCAGCTTTCAGTAGAATTACACCTGCATGAGGAAAAAACAAACCCAGCTTTATGCTTCTGTGAGTTAAAGACGGATGTCAGACCTTGAAGGGACAGCTTCATCAAAACCAGAGCTTACTGTATGAGGTCCTAGAGGTGGCACTGCGCACAGTGCCGTCTAATTTGATCTCCAGGTAGAAGGTGTTGAAGTCTGTGGAGGTCTGCAGGTGAACGTATCTCCTCGGGTTCCCCCAGTTGGATCCGACCAGTGGCGACGGGTTCGGGGCTGCGTCCCCGATGGGAAGACCATGCAGGACGGTGAGGAAGAGCACCAGCACGGTGTCCCTCATTCCTGGTCGTTTGGTGACGTCCATCCTGGTGGTTTCCACTGGGAGATGCTGGAGGTTCTCAGAGGTTCTGTTGTGCCAAAGTTTGTTGACGGTACCTTTTTAAACCCCTCCGAACGCCACTCCTGCACACATCCTTTGCTTGGAAAAAAAGCAAAACAGTCGCCCCCAAAGATGTGCGGGCTGCTGGAACGGAAGGGCCACTTCCACCTCAGTGTGTTTATCCCAGAGCTGTTGGTCACACTCGTATTTTTGGTTACACATCTTGCCTCCTCCACTTTAAAGTGTTTAATAATCATCTGGTTCAGGATGTCATTCAGACCAGGAAACTATTGTGCAATTATATAAAAAAGACTCAATATTTCCCTGAAGGTTTAAAAGAAAAAAAACAACGTTTTTTTTGCTATTTAACATTAATCTTGTTAAAGATATTCTTCCAGTTATATTCTTGGCTTCTTTTGCCCTGATATTCTGACCAGACTGGACTGTGTGCTTCCTATTTAATTCTTTTTTTTTTTTTTTTGCTTTGATGCACTTGACGTCTTCACATTTCCACTTTTTCACCAGCAGATGGAGACACTTCCTTACTTACTGAAGGCCACAAAACATCACGAGTAGTTGCCTCTAATTGAAAAATGCAGACGTAGAGTTTGTCAAGAGTTATTTGTCCTCTCGAGGGAACAAAATGTTTCCTTGTAAACATTTTAATCATCTCCACTCCACAAGAGAAACTTTTTTACTTTGATTAAATTCAGTAAGATGGTTTAAAAATGTAAAATACTGTATTTTCAGCAGGGTTTGTCTTATCTATATAGGTTTAAATCTATTCATACACCCCACAAAGAGTTGGTGAAGTATTCCTTATGAAGTTTCATCTTGATCACTTGCTTTTTATAGCCATCATCAGGCTTCTGGTAGCATCCTGCATATATAATCCAGAATAGACTTTAAGATCCTCCTCCTTACGTATAAAGCCCTTAATAATCAAACTCCATCGTACATCAGAGATCTGATTGTTCCATATGTTACTAACAGAGCACTTTGTTCTCAAAATGCAGGTCTACTGGTAGTTCCTAGGATTTCAAAAAGTAGAATAGGAGGCAGATCTTTTAGTTATCAGGCTCCTCTCCTGTGGAACCAGCTCCCAGTTTTAGTTCGTGAGGCTGATACTCTGTCCGCTCAAAGTCACCGAGCATCCTCCATGCTGTCTCTTCTCTGTCTTCTCAGACCCCCAGACGGTTGTGGCAGATGACCGCTTGTACTGAGCCAGGGTTCTGCCGGAGGTTTCTTCCTGTTAAAGGGGAGTTTTTCCTCTCCACTGTCGCTACATGCTTGCTCAGTTGAGGGATTGCTGAGGAATTGCTGTGGTTGGAGTCTGCATGATCCAGGCACAACCTCACGCCGATGACTCAACGCAATCTGCTGGGATTCCTTACATAGAAAACGTAACTGATTGGAATGTTTGTATAATTGCATTGAGATGACATTTTTTGTGAACTAGCGCTATATAAATAAAAGTGAATTAAATTGAATATAACCACTCCGCTGGGCAGAATTTGTAGAATTCACTTAAAGTAGTTGTTGTACTGGCATGAATGCAGCTTTGAAGCCTCATCTGCATTTTTTCCACCTCCATGCTGCTTAGTTATTGTGTCCTTAGGGTTTGAAAACTTCATCTTTACTGCTGCAGACATACCCATCAAACCATTAAACACTTCTCTAGAAAACACTGCAGTGTTCCAGTTGGAAAGCTGCTCGAAGGTGTTGATTTTGTAGCCAGAGCTTCTTTCGATTGTCACTATTTGTCCATCTTGATGTTAAACCTGCTTCAGTGTGGATGGTGATGATCTAGTTTATGATAAGTCTGAGCCCGGGTAGTTCCTGGATTGTTTTAAACATTCAAACTAATTTCCTTTCATCTGAGGGGGAGTTTTGGGGCTTCAGTTGTTGAGTTTATTACAGGCTCACATTAAGAATTTTAAACAGCTTCTGTAAAGCCACAGTTCTGAATTGTAAAAAAAAAAACTAATAGAGAATGCCTAAAGTTTTCTTTGTGCCAAGAAAGTAACCAGTTAGAGGGTTCTCTATGGGCTATGAAGTGCATTTAACCAAATGTTGAGAATCTGACTAACTTTAGCATCATTGTGACCCTCATGTTTTTAAAATGTTGTATAGTAGTTCCACATTAGAAAAAATGGTCGGGGCATCTATGCCGCCATGATAAGGGCATGTAAGCATCTGTGTTGTTTTCCTGGTTTCAGTAAGCATGGAGGAAGAAAAATTTAAAACAAATAACTTTAAAAAAAAACTAGTATTACTTTTTAATTCTGATTACATTGCTGCCCGAGCCTATGCCTACTGAGCACCTGTTAGTTTTTTCCACCAAAACACTGAGTCTAAAACAACCAAGAAGATGTCAGGGTGAACTTGTATTGTTCAGGGGGTTTTGGTGTGATTAATGTTATGGGCACCAGATATAAACTTCAGCAATAGTTCATTATCTTATCTCTGTAATTTTAGTCAAAACTATAACAATGCAGAGCTTTGCCATGACAGTCCATGGGCCAGACCAGATGTGAGTACCAACTTGCTTATGATTTTTCAAAAGATCTATTTCTGTAAATGATACTTTGGTGTGATTACCCTCCCTGAGTTGCAGCTGTATCATAGTCATAAAGTTACCCATACCCTTCAGAAAACTATATTTTACACGCTGGTATATATCCTGGTTTAGACTGGTGTACAAGAAATCTATGAATTTTTAACACCATCTTTGGTATGATTTTAAAGGTGACGTTTTAGGGTTTTACTTAAAGTAAGATGGGAATCTGTCTGACTAATACAGCAGCCACTCTAGCTCTTTAAACAATCAACAACACAACGTTTTACACCCTTTTTGCCTAAATGATATACTATCTTTTAGCTCCTTGTCATCTGGGAACAACAGTGACAACAGTGACAACATAATATCATAGGTGGAATACTCATAAGGCCATAGGGATTCAGGAATGTGTAACATGCCCATATTCAGTCGTTGTCAGGGGTGTTTCTGAACATTAAAGCATCTTTAGGTGGTAATAAACTGCAAATAGACAACCAGTAGGCTGATGTCAAGTTATTGTTTTAAAATGCAATATGAATAAATTTTGATTTGATGTCGGAAACGTATTTTTATCGTAGACGGGCTAAAGACCAGCCATGAAGGAGATCACAATAAGATAAAGAACCAGCTGAGTTTTATAATTAACATTTTACCTATTTATTTAAAATATTTACACAACAATATTGTAAATAAAATTAACAGCAGAATCACCTAATGTCACTCAAACTGCAAATCTCATTACTCCCTAAATTCCAAGTCAGGTTCTTGATCATCCTACCGTTTGTTTTGTTGTCACAAGTCTGCAATCATTACATATCTGTGCATCCTAGTCTATTTAATTAGCATATGGATGTTCCCTCTCTACTGTTTCTTCAATATCAGCGCCATTGAGTAGAGAGTTACGACACACTTTGAACTCGCCGACACGCGGTCACGTGGTTCATGGAGCCCTCAATAGTTCCAAACATCCCAGGGCCGTCATTGATTTTTAGTGGTAAAGGGCTTAATAAACGAATTTTTTCTCACCTTTCCTGCGATTTTCTCTAAATTACATCATGTGCACCGATTACCTCCCCATATATTTCATAATTATGGTTCTTTGTGCGGACAAATGACATTTGTTACTGTATATTAGTAGGAAATTAGACTTCAAAGATATTGCACAATACCTTTTGACTACATATCTTCTACCAATGCACTCAATATAAGCATGTCTGCAGTGTTTAATAATGTTATGCACTTAAAACCAAACTGTAGAGTAAATACACAAAATAGAGCTTTCTGGTGGCATTTAGATGCTAGCATGGAGAGGCTACATCTGGTCCTATTAATATGCAAGTGGTTAAGAGGTCTGCTCCAGCTTACCTTCAGATATTTATTCTTCACTAAAACATGCTATATTACTGTAACAGGATAAACTTATAGTCCCAAACTATATTGACACTGGACATGGCTCCTGGGTCTTGGTCTTAGCCCTCGCGGGGGTGCTGGGGTGGGGGGCTCTGGCCGGTGTTGGTCGGCCTCCACGGTGACTGACCAGTTGGTGGGGTGTGGGCTGGTGGGTGGACGTGCTGGGTTCTGTTGCCACCCGGCCATCGGGCGGTAGTAGCAAGGCTGGAGGATGTCGGCCTGGGGATTGGCCGCCCGGGACTTCGGTCTGCTCACGGGCCTGGCGCGGCATGTCCGGGGTACCCGAGTCGGTGGTGCGCCGGGTTCCGGCCTCGGCCCGGGGGTCCTCGGACGCTGGCGGTGCCTGGGGCGTCTCTTATTGGCGGGGATTGTAGTCCCAAACAACACGTTTAGATGTCATGCTGTCTCCTCTCTGCCTGATATCTAGTGCAAAATTAGCTGAATTGCAGAACTGATCTAAACTACTTATTTAAAAAAGATTTAAATAATTAGGAGGAAAACATTTTTCATTTTTTGAAAACATTTCATTTTTTGTTTTTCCTCTGATCTGAGAAAATCTATGTGTAACCCAGTAGATTGTGCTTCTAGCCAGAAACTTGTAAAATACCTAATTGATTAAAAACTACAGTTAAATCAAACTGTTTCAAACAGTGTGTGTATGTTTAAGTAAATATTAAGGGGTGAGGAAGTAAACTAATTATGCAAAAACAAGAAACTACCAAACATTTTATTATACAATATCATGTAAAATATAAAATAAGCTTCAGTGAAGAAGTCCTTTTACTACCATTCTACTTTATGATAAAATTTGTACAATGTTGAAATTTGCTAAAGTCTTAATGACAGTTCATCCTTGGTATCAGTGACAGCAGCTCCCTTTGATTGTATCTTAAACCCTGCTGGGAGATTCTGGATTCATTCAGGGGCGTCTTCACACAGCCTGAACCTGTGATGCTGCCTGGTGTGATGGATCTCTGGTGCTGCACGTCTGGTCCTGTGCAGCCATGTCCACTGCTTCACTGCTGTCCTTCAGCCTGGCATGGAGAGCAGACTGGTCTGATCTCAGGAGGAAGGAGACCAGGGAGATGAGACTAAGGTTGCCAGCTATGGGAATGAAAATCAGGATTATTAATTTGGTTGATTTTAGTGAGAGGTACAGAAGCAGCACTGAAGACTGAGTCCAGGAAACAACACAGAGATAAACCTTGGAAAAGAGCATGATAAGTTCTCAGGCTGAAATAATCTGGAAATAACAATGACAGTCAGACATTTTCTATCAGGGCTCAGCATGCCTTACTGTTCCCCCAATGAAATTGTAAATGTCCAGATAGTTTACAAAAGACAATTATTATTGTTAAATAATTCATTTTTATGCTAACAGTGTGATCATATTTTTTAGAGATTGAGAAAGGAAGAAACAACACGGTTATGTTGTATGAGTATATCCATTTTTGCTTCAATATCTGATTCAAATGTTAAAGACTAATGATACAGCGACCAGCAACACAAGATCAAATAAAATCAGTAAACTATGTTAAATTTATAGCCCATTTTAAACAGTGCTGAATATTTATAAAAAGTTAAATTAGACAGACTGAAATGAAACAGTCTCCAGCTTGTCAAGCTTGTCTGGACCCCTCCTGCTTACATTTAGCTGGCTGCAGCTAAAACTACAAAGAGCTCATTAACACACCTAATTAACTAAAACTGGCTACATTAAATATCACCGTTGACTTATTTTGGCACAGAACAGTCAGTTAACGCTTCACAATGCTGAAAATATTGTAATATCATCAACTTACCAGAGAAAATGATTCTAAAACACCGAAAATGAACTGCGTTCGATGACGGGGTGCTGCTGTTTGGAACTATTCGCAGCTGCATGAACCACGTGACTTCCGCGTTCCATTCTTCTATAGAAGTCTATGGGAGTGTCCAAACTCTCCTTAGACGGCACTGTTCAAGGTGATTAATACTGTCCCAGTCTAAAGTTGTAAAAACACTGGGATTGATGTTACAGTAGGGCAAAAAAGCTTTTGGCAGCCAAAGGTTTTGCAAGTTTTCCCAGTCAGAAAAATTTGTGATTTGCAATTTGAAGGGGGGGGGGGGGGGTTGTTTGTTGGTTTGCTGGCTGCGGGTCCTTCCTGCCTTGCGACAGGGAACCCTTGTCGGCCGGTCCCTGGTCGGGGCCCTGCTGGGGGAGGGGGCGCCCCATATCCCGAGGCCTCCGGGTCTTGGCAGCTGGCATAGCCGGTTTCCAGCGGAGCCCGTGGGCTCGTCCCTGCAACCTCCTGGGCCCCAGCATTGCGGCTGCTGGGTGTTCCCCTGGTGCTTCCATCTACGCTGGTCCGCTTGTGGCCCCTGCGCTCTGTGGAAATCTGGACATATACACTACCGTTCAAAAGTTTGGGGTCACCCAAACAATTTTGTGTTTTCCATGAAAACTCACACTTATTCACCACCATACGTTGTGAAATGAATAAAAAATAGAGTCAAGACATTTACAAGGTTAGAAATAATGATTTTTATTTGAAATAAGATTTTTTTTTACATCAAACTTTGCTTTCATCAAAGAATCCTCCATTTGCAGCAATTACAGCATTGCAGACCTTTGGCATTCTAGCTGTTAATTTGTTGAGGTAATCTGGAGAAATTGCACCCCACGCTTCTAGAAGCAGCTCCCACAATTTGGATTGGTTGGATGGGCACTTCTTGCGTACCATACGGTCAAGCTGCTCCCACAACAGCTCAACGGGGTTCAAATCTGCTGACTGCGCTGGCCACTCCATTACCGATAGAATACCAGCTGCCTGCTTCTTCTCTAAATAGTTCTTGCACAATTTCGAGGTGTGTTTTGGGTCATTGTCCTGTTGTAGGATGAAATTGGCTCCAATCAAGCGCCGTCCACTGGGTATGGCATGGCGTTGCAAAATGGAGTGATAGCCTTCCTTATTCAGAATCCCTTTTACCCTGTACAAATCTCCCACCTTACCAGCACCAAAGCAACCCCAGACCATCACATTACCTCCACCATGCTTAACAGATGGCGTCAGGCATTCTTCCAGCATCTTTTCAGTTGTTCTGCGTCTCACAAACGTTCTTCTTTGTGATCCAAACACCTCAAACTTGGATTCATCCGTCCACAGCACTTTTTTCCAGTCTTCCTCTGTCCAATGTCTGTGTTCTTTTGCCCATCTTAATCTTTTTCTTTTATTGGCCAGTCTCAGATATGGCTTTTTCTTTGCCACTCTGCCCTGAAGCCCAGAATCCCGCAGCCGCCTCTTCACTGTAGATGTTGACACTGGTGTTTTGCGGGTACTATTTAATGAAGATGCCAGTTGGGGACCTGTGAGGCTGTCTGTTTCTCAAACTAGAGACTCTAATGTACTTATCTTCTTGCTCAGTTGTGCAACGCGGCCTCCCACTTCTTTTTCTACTCTGGTTAGAGCCTGTTTGTGCTGTCCTCTGAAGGGAGTAGTACACACCGTTGTAGGAAATCTTCAATTTCTTAGCAATTTCTCGCATGGAATAGCCTTCATTTCTAAGAACAAGAATAGACTGTCGAGTTTCAGATGAAAGTTCTCTTTTTCTGGCCATTTTGAGCGTTTAATTGACCCCACAAATGTGATGCTCCAGAAACTCAATCTGCTCAAAGGAAGGTCAGTTTTGTAGCTTCTGTACCGAGCTAAACTGTTTTCAGATGTGTGAACATGATTGCACAAGGGTTTTCTAATCATCAATTAGCCTTCTGAGCCAATGAGCAAACACATTGTACCATTAGAACACTGGAGTGATAGTTGCTGGAAATGGGCCTCTATACACCTATGTAGATATTGCACCAAAAACCAGACATTTGCAGCTAGAATAGTCATTTACCACATTAGCAATGTATAGCGTGTGTTTCTTTAAAGTTAAGACTAATTTAAAGTTATCTTCATTGAAAAGTACAGTGCTTTTCCTTCAAAAATAAGGACATTTCAATGTGACCCCAAACTTTTGAACGTTAGTGTACGTCTCCGACCTCCTTCTTGTCTGTGTCGATTCCTGTAGGACGGATTGACGGTTCCTTACACCAACTATCAATCACTTGCATGGGGAAACCTCATTTACACCTACATGCTCGCACACACACATAGGTGTGGGGACATTGGTCTGTACGGACATAATCTTGAGCTGAGGTTATCATCAACAGATATTGGTACCAGGACAAGAAACATTAGTGTTGTGTTCATTTATCCATTTTTGTGTGTAGTGATTGTGTAGTTCTTAGTTCATATTACTGGATCCGTTTTCTTAAAGTTGTTCTGTTCTATTGGAGTTTTTGTTTGTTTTTCCCACTTCTCTGCCGTCCAACAGAGGTGGAGGACTGAGATGCTTGCCTTCCTATCTTGTATCGTCAGTTCACACTCCTACCTGTCCTGTTTCTCTTCTTCATCTTCTTTCTTCCTTTTTATCGTCTCAATTTCGTGTCTGTAACTTTAAGAAATTAAACCCTCAGTAAACATTGATGAAGATTTCTCATACATATATATCAAGAGGAGTACTATAGCAAAGCTGTAATGCTCTGCTTGGGAAAGTAAATCTGTTGGGCTTGTACTTGGTACTCAGACACTAATTCTGAGTAGCAAACTGCTAGACAGGACATGTAAAAAAAAAAAAAGAAAATAAAAAGAAGACAATTACAGTTAAGGATCGGATGGCATTGTGTGCAAATATTCCAGAACATCTATCTGAAAACGGCTTTAGTAACGCGCTGTGTCGTCATGGATTAAAATCCTGCAGCACTCGAAAAGTCCCCATGCTTAAGCCAGCACGTGTCTATTAACACATACTTGTGGACTGGTGCCAGCAGAACCACCTTCTGATCAACACAGGAAAAATGAAGGAGTTGGTGGTGGACTTCCGCAGGTGCAGACCGACCACACATTGAGATAGTGGACTTTTATAAGTACCTGTGTTTTCACCTAAACAATAAACTGGACTGGAGTCACAACACTGATGGTCTCTAGAGGAAGAATCAGAGCAGACTACCTGCTGAGGAGGTCGTTTAGAATCCAGGGAGCACTCATAAATACATAAATTGACTTTGTGGTGGAATCAGCCATCTTTTGTGGTGTAGTATGTTGGAGCAGCAGTTTAGTTCTAGGATGCACCCTGGACCCACTGCAGGTGGTGGGAAACAGGACTTTGGCCAAAATAACATCTCCCACCCAATCCATGAAGATGTTGCTGAGCTGCAGAGCTCTTTCAGTGACAGTCTGATGCATTATATGTATGACGGAGCGTTTTCGCAGGTCTTTCCTCCTAGCGGCTGTCACTGTACAACCAAAATTACTCTCAGAAAACTCAATAATACATCCATGTTGTAATTTGTGCTGTTTGACTCACTTAAATAACATTTTTAATGCCGTTATTTGCATATTTGTTTTTTTCACAGTTCATATTTAAGTAACTTGTTGGATATAATGTTTACTTTTTAATGCAGAACTACACTTGCACACTCTGTAAATATTCTTAAATTGTTAAAAGTTCCTATTAAATGATACTCCTACTCAGCTGTCTAGTCTAATTTGAGAATACCACTATATTGTTTTTAATAGTGTGGCATACTCATACTATATTTTAAATTAATTTTGTAATGTATTTTACTTTGCTGCTGTTATACATGAAATTCCCCTTTGTGGGGCAATAGACGATAAATCTGTTCTACCAGGTGTGAAGCATGGGGGGAAACATTGTTCTTTGGAGTTGTCTCTCTGCAACTGGAATAGGATGACTGATCTGTATTAAGGAAATGATGAATGCGGCCATGATTCGTGAGATTTTCAGCCAAAACGACCTTCAATCAGTTAAAGCATTGAAGATTAAACATGTCCATGATCCCAAACAGACCACTCTGGCAACCAAGGAGTGGATGCATTAAAGCGTGTTGCCCAGTTACAGCCCCAAAACATCCCAGCTCTAGAGAAGATCTGCATGGAGGAACTGGCAAAAAATACCAGCTACAGTGTGTTGCAGATGTTTATGAGCGCTACATTCCCTGTCAAAGACTTGACACTTAATGGTAGAATAATGTGCTTTGAAGGTTTGATTTTTCTACACTTGTCACTGTATAGTCTTTCTGCATGGAGTTTGCATTTTCTCCCTGTGTGTGTGTAGGTTCCCTGAATGTGTACTCCAGCTTCCTCCCATAGCACACAAACATGGCTATTAGGTTAACTGGTCATTCTAAATCGACTTGGGTATGAGTGTGTGCGTACATGGTTGTTTGTCCTGTGTGTCTCTATGTTGCTCTGAAATAAATTGG
The DNA here is from genome assembly GCA_028564705.1 of Apricaphanius iberus. NCBI lineage: Eukaryota > Metazoa > Chordata > Actinopteri > Cyprinodontiformes > Aphaniidae > Apricaphanius > Apricaphanius iberus. The sequence goes on from JAPXFQ010002912.1 coordinate 1,555,911, forward strand.
TGACCTGTCCAGATATTGTAAACATATCTATAAACATTATATATGGGTTGTACAATCATATTCATAAAATTTCTATACTTTGACTTTTTTATTTATTTCAAATGACTATTTTTAATTACATTACTTTGCTTGTTGACCACAATTTTACTAGAATACAGGTAGAAAAGTCTTGTGCTTCCTGTCTTTTCTTACTAAGCCTGAAAAGTTCATCTTTGAATTTAATGTTGAGAAACACTCCTGACAAAGAATGAATATTGGCATACAATACAGTTCTTGAATCCTATTGGCCTTGTGAGTATCCCACCTACTATATTTTTTGTCACTGTTGTCCTCAGAGGATACGCACGCTAAAAGATCGTTTATCATTTAGGCAAAAACTTTGTAAAACAATTTGTTGTTGATTGTTTGAAGAGCTACAGTGGCTTCTGTATTGGTCAGGCTGCTTCACATCTTACTTAAATTCCACCTTTAAAATCATACAGTGTTAAAGATTGATAGAGGTCTTGTACGTGAGTCTAAACCAGGATCTGGCCCATGGTATTTTTTAAACAAGCTTGATCAAAGTAAAAATACCTTTTAACTTTTGAATGTGGACACAAAAAACTGAACATAGAAATCTGAAAAGCTTAAATCTGGAGTTTTGTAGAAACTTTATAAGACAAAACACATAATCAACCACCTGTTTAAAAAACAAACTTTTATTATTTCTTATCTCAGGAATACAGTAGATTGCTGTGCACAGCACATACGTACAAAAATAAAAGGAACAAAATTAATTAGCAATGTCTGCCCTCGGAAACAAATCACTACAGTTTGTTTCTTATTTTACAGTGATCAGAAAAAAACCAAATCTAAGGCAGGAGGTGAGGTATATGTGAACAGAGGAATCGAGAAAAACATTGCGAAGCGCACACCTTCAGTCGAGCTCAGGACTCAGGCATCCTACTACACATTCAAAAATAAAAGGACATATTCCTTACCTTCCCTGAAATTAAAATAGGATGTGGGAAAAAAATAGCAAGAATTTTTTTCCAATAGGATTTAAATCAAAGCTGAACACCGAGTATCTGTACTTTAAACTCTTTTTAAGTATCAAACACATTTATTAGCTGTAGTTTATTGATCAAGACGTCCTGTTTAAAGTGCTACTAGAGACATCAGACTTCTTGATGTGCAAGTTTAACTTTTACTTTCTTGACCTAAATTATGTTCCGAGAAATCTCCAAAAGACATAGTATGCAGCCTCGTCTACAAATTCTTATCTCTGCATTTTTTTAATTAGAGCTTTGCCCTTCTGAAGCGGCTTACGTGCGAAGAGAACACTGATATGAATCCATGGAGCGTACAAATGGCGCGCCAGCATGTTGGGATCGGAGGGGTTTAAGGTCAGGAGAGGGGCAGCGTCCTGAGGAAAGAAGGCCTGGAGAGTGTTGCAGCAGCAGAGGTGAGCTCAGCATCTGCGTGACTGAGCTCATCACAGACTGCGTCATCTCTGCAAAGCTCCTGTCTGTAGAGACGCTTACAACCCCAGCACTTGGAGAAAGAAGCAGGAAACACAATGTATTGATGCATTTTTAGCAGTGAGCAGATGAAATACATTCAAGAAACCAGGGTCAACACTAAAATGAATCCTGTTCTTTGTCAGATTATTCATATACCTTCAAGTTTAATGTATTTTGTCACGTTCCAGCTAGAAAAGTAATAGGCCAACACAAAGTAGCACATATACATGGTTCTTAGCATATTTTTTCACAGATTACAATCTAAAAGGTGTTTAGTTACTCTGATATCCCCAAATAAAAGCCATTGCAACCTTCAAAAGTCATCTGAATAGTAAACAGAGTCCAGCTGCATGTAATTTAATCCTAGTATGAATCCACCTGTTCTTGGAGGCCTCAGAGGTTTGCTAGAGAACACGGAGAACAGACTGCATCAAGAAGACCAAGGAACACAGTAGACTGGTCAAAGATGAAATAGTTGAAGTTTACAGCAGAGTTGGGTTGTGAAACAATGTCTGAAGTCAAGTGGCCCATGGTAACTCTGGAGGGGATGCAAAGCTACAACTCAGGTGGGAGAATCTATTTACAAGACAACTATTAGCCTAGTCAAAAGAAGAAAGCTGTCGTGTAAAGAAAACCATAAGAAGTCTGTATTTTGCTACAGGGCATGTACGGAACAGCAAACATGTGGACGAAAGACCACTGGTCAGGTGAAATAGAAGTTTAACTTTCTGACCATGCATAGCAGGAAACCAACATTTCCCATCACCCTGAACAAGTCATCTCCAATATAAAATATGGTAGTAGCAGCATCATGCTGCGGAGACAGATTAGTTCTGCAGGTAGCGTGGACGAAGTCCCAGAAAGTATAATTCTACCTTTGTAAGAATCCATGTATCCTTTCCCTTCCACCTAACAGTTATTGCTATACTTTGTGTTGATCTCTTACAACAACAAAAATGGTGGCTGTAAACACAAACTTGAAGTGGTATGAGCGCTTTTACAGGACACTTTATGCCAAAAAATTATTTAAATTCTTGATCAGGACAACAGACCTCCCTGACCACAGGAGTCGAACCAAACACAGCTCAGTGACTCTGACCTTGAACTAAAAAAGGCTGAAATGAGAGGAGGAAGCTCACAGGTTAAAACTGGAATCTGAAAGGTTCCTCCCTGCAGCGGGTGAGTTGTGGGGGTGAAGGTTGGGGTTAGCAAACAGGCAGAGGTGGACAGTGCAGCCTGTCAAGGGTTCAGGTATGTGGGAAAGCGCCCCTGTCATCCTGACAGAGCCACATTCCTGCAGAGAGGGGCGATGGTTTGACAAACAAAGACAGCGTGCCGGCTCCGTGCGTCCACACGTCTTTCCTGGGTTTAAATAGTCCTGCTTCCTGTCGCACAGGAATGAAGCAGTTAACAGCTGCAGAAACTAGAAGTATATTCGCTCTAGAGGAGTCTAAGGAATTCAGAGAACGAGGCGAGAAAAACATCTTTGGAATACTGAACGAGAATATCCAATTCATGAGTCTGCAAAACATCCCCCACCTTCAGCTTTGTGAACAAACTGCTGCTATTAATACCTAAACTCTACCACCATTTTAACCGCACAAAGTAGAAATATTTACGCCTAAATGTAGATGCCAAACACCAGAACATGGGCTTTGCAACCATTCTTTCCACTGCCTTATCCTTTTAGTCTTTCACGTACAAAAACCGATTAATTGCTTGCCTCCAGCTTCCTGCACGTGAATTGGCACTGCAGTGCTGCTGCAGAAAAGACAAGAGAGGCTGAAAAAATCAACTAGAGCACCAAAATACTCCCCCCAAAAACACAAAAACCAAAGACAAACTGAAAGAACCAAGTGTTTTAAGTAGCATCATTGCTGGTTTCTTGTGGAGCCTTTGTATTTTTTTGTGCTACAAAAACTTCTTCTTTTAAACTTGCAACTATTTACATTGTTTTCCATTGGTTTCATCCTTTTAATAGCAGCTAAAAGCTTCGCATTTCAAAAACAGCAGCACCCTTTACTGCTGGGTCTCTGTCAAAGGCATTGTGCAGCAGCATTTGTATTTGCTTCATCCGTTAAATCGATAATTGTGCAGAAGCAAGCCAGGTCCGAACCGAAAAGTTCCTCCATGCTGCGGCACATACGGATTTCCACCCTGTTTGATTACTGGATTTGCTACACAGTTAAACATGTGGCCCTGTGCCAGTCTCTATGGCTGACCGTTCTCTGGTCTCAACCACAGATTGTTTAATACTTAATCGATCTAATTACAGAAAAGAAAATAAACCGGATATAGCCGACCCCCCCCTCCCTCCTTTCACCTCTTCTGAGGCCCTCTGGAACGTCAGCCCTATTTCTGACTCCTCCGGGTGTCTCTTACACAGAGGCCAGCAAATGGGAACACGAAGGCACCTTTAAATCGTGCAGGAAAAAAGTAGTGCATTTAAATGTCTCCTCTCCACTGCAGGACATCAGTAATCGAGCATTGAACCGTCAAGCATACAAAGGTTTGAATAAAATTATAAACTGAGCAGAAGTCCATGCATTCCTTCAGCTAGTGAAGTGGTTCGTTGAGGTAATAAAAAGTATTCATTTCACTCTTTAAAAGCACAGCATAAAGCTCATCCTCCATCTCAGAAAAGTAAGTGGCGTGTAGCTCAGTTACAGCAAGCACCAAGGTAAAGTGGGACAGGGAAAGGCTTCGGCTTGCCCTGTCCAGAAAAACAATAAGCAGCACAGTATGGCATACATTTACAAACACGGCTATCCAAATGTACACATAAATACAACAGAATAAATATTTGTGTTTTCCTTTGCAGTTCATGGGTGCGTCTGCCATGACTTTGCATTTCCGCATTTATGTTACCTGGAGAAACATCCACATGTGCAAATTTCTCTGAAACTGTCGGGTTCCTTCATAGTCGCGGGAGGAAATGTGTGACAGTCATGGCGGTGGTCGCCTTGTTGCCTCGCTTTACTCGGCCGTGCTTGCTGAGGCCGATGTAGAAGTCCTTGTAAACAAACGACTCGTAGGCGTTGTAGTTGTTCGGCAGCAGCGTCTCCTTGAACTTGCACTCGTCCTTGAAGACTCTCTGGATAAGAAAGATGTGGGCAGTGAACATCCCAATGTACAGAAGAAACCAGCAGGTGTTTACTTACAACATATAATAAGACAACCATTATTCTCACTGTTTGACATTAAATTTGACTAAAACCTGTTCTGATTTTGGAGTTGAATGGAGGTATATCATAGATGAATCAAAAGAAATCAGCCAAGATATCAGGAAGAGACTTTAAGACCTCTGGTATAAGATCATGATCCTTAAACGGCTGCATGAAAGTGTAAACATGTTAATCACACGTTCCTTCAGAAGGGAGATGCATTCTTTATCCTAGAAATCCCTGTGTGCTTAATGTGTGAATCAACCTTAAAAACCAAATGCTAACGACCTTGTGAGGATGACAGCTGAAGCTTGTTATAGAGTTTCGTTATCTACAATGAAACGGGCGCCGTCTCAACATGGACGGAAAAGCCGCTCAGCGAGGTAGAAGCCATAACTTAAAACATAAAATTAGGAAAAGCAGTGAGGGAAAAATGCTGTTAGCGCCAAAGGACAATAACAAAGTAACTCTTTCCCTTGCATGTGTTCAAACACAACAGGAACATGTTCCCACCTCGATATTTTCCAGCAAAATGTGGGCGACTTGGATTGATGGAGTACTTTCTATTAAAATTGCAACTAAATAGCTACATTTATACAATGTGGTTCAGCCACATTGGGTACTAAACTCCAAAATGTTCTGTGGCTTTCCCATCCAGCATTCAAAATATAGGAGGACCTTTAGCTGTTTTTTAAGACTGGGAACTGAGAAACTTTTGACTTCTGAATCAAAAAGAAAGGTTTTAAAGATCTTAGTTTTAGAAGACATAAGGCCCGTCTCCACTAGACATATTTTGGGAGGGGGAAGGTGAGAGTGAACATTTGCTGGCTCGGTCCTCTCAGCCGCTGGGTCTTCATACAAAATTGGCCATTTAAAGAATTTGCTACGACGTCAGCATATCGCGACCGTTTCGGCAACAGAGAACAACAAGAGACAGACAACAGAAGAAGCAGTCCTTAATCCTGCATTTCTGTTTGCTATGTTGTCATAAACTGCTTGGAGATTGATAGAGTGGAAACGTGCCTATATCCTGTAGTTTGATTAAGCTAAAACTGAAATGTTCCCATAATTATCATGGCTACATTTGGAGTGAAAATGCGGAAAGGTTGGCTCTGCTTACAAACCTGCCGGAATTACATTAGTTCTGTCAGGAGGAATGAGGCAACATTCCAGGAAAAACTATTGTGAAAAGCTTCTGTAAGGACAATCATTTGACCAAAGTTATACAGTTTAAAATGCAATGTTTGTAATTACAAAGAGACTCTGTGTAAATTGGTTTGTCTGATTGGAGAATGAAAAAAGTGTCATTATTAAGTGTATGTTAATATCTGGTTATAATTGCATGTATGGTTAAGGGCCTTTTTCTGACAAATACCATGAATTATTTTAAATACTTGAGCTACTGGCACTGGGTATAACTGCATTTCTACTGTCAATTCTTAGAGCAACGTGTCATATTTGCTTACAGCGCAGAAGGTATATTCTTGAAACTTTTTCCTATGTGGTAATCACAGATACAAAGTTGAGCATAATTGTGAGGTAATCATTGTTTACAAGGAAAAAATCTGAAAAGTATGGCATGCATTTGTATTTTGGCACCTTTACTGTGATACTCCTACATGAAATCCAAGTAAATATGCTTTTAGGAGGGAGAAATTTGGTATCAAAAAGGAAAAAAGTCTAACACAGTAGCTAAGCTTCAAAGAAATGTCCACCTAAACTGACAATCAGACGAAGAGTCAAAAAGCTCAGGGTAAATCCCATCATGTAGAGGGGTCAGCAAATATGTGGAAGAAGGTGGATGGCCTGCTGAGACCGGCCATAAATGTTGATTTTTGATCTTTGTGCAAAATACTGTGTGAAGGTGAACTAACAGGACATGTAACCCTGAACAAACCATCTACACAGTAAAGCATGGTGGTGATAGCATGATGGTGTTTGATGCTGCAGTAATGGCCAAAATGAAATGAGCTAAATACAGGACAATCCTACAAGAGCTAATGTTAGAGGCTATAAGGGTTGAGGACTAGATAAGAGATTTACCTTGGAGCAGGAAAAAGACCCTAATCATTAAACCAGTTACAATGCAGTAGTTTACATCAATGCATGTTCATATGTAAGGATCGTTGATAAAACCTAAACATTTATGTTCGCAGAACATCCCCAGTCTGACTGAAATACACGGGCAAACATTCCACAAGTGCAAATACACACCAAACTTGTCAGATTTTTATTCGTGAAAATGTTTTTTTTTTAATCAGATTTTTTATTTTATTTTCACTGCTTCCTGTTCTATCACATAACCTTCTTCTAATCCTACTTTTTTGAAACACTGTCTGAAAGACAGTGGGTATTTGACTTTAGACCTTTATATAAGACAGCATAAATACTGAATTTTACAATTGAAAAAACCCCTCACCTATTTCAGTTTTACATTGAGCTTTAACAACCAACCAACGCACAGATGTAAGAAATTTTGACTATATTTTCATTTTAAGATATATTTTTTTGCTGTTTTACAAAAATGTACTTTTAGTAGAGGAACATATGTGTACCATTCAGACAATGAAAAGGGAACAGATAGTAACCCTGAGGTCCAATATTTGTCCCTAGACTTTATTAATTTCTTTTTTGTACCTTGGGGCACAGTAATGTACCCATTCTGTACCCCTATTTCTGACACTGTTATTTTTGTCGATAATAGTAATTATGTAGTTTTTATGACTAAATAATTTATTTTGCGTTTGATGGATAATAACATTTACTCAAATTTTGATCATAAGGTCAGTACATTTCTAAAGCTCTAAACTGTTTGACAAAATTGTATTGATATGATGAGTCTCCCCAACACACAATTTTTTATGATTAAAAAAACATGGAAAATAATCATTAAGCAAACATATTGCAAACTTTTCAAAGTTAGATACAAGTACAATTATGATCAAATTTGATAGTTTTTTCACATTTAATAAAGTTTAATATAAATTAACCTAAAAATAATGCAGTATTTTTTTGGTTTCATAGTTTTATTTATGCTGAGCTGTTTAAAAAAAAAAAAATTTGTGAGAATTTTATAAACAGTGTGCAAGGATTTATATAATTGCAACTACAGACGCAAACAGTTGGTTAGTTTAGATTTTCATGAATCAGAGATTTAAGTTCTATACTCCCGCTGTTGTTGTTTTGAAAACTTTAAGAAAACTGTATTCTCCCCCACCCCCACTTAGAATGTTTCTTGAAGTGTCATTTTAAACTTTATATTTCAGGCTGAATAAAAAACCATTTGAATTCATTTCAGTAAACATTCAGTCTTTGCTCTGCAGAGCTTCATTTTTGATGCCCGCTTTAATGGAAGCATTATAAATGTTCTTGAATGTGATATTTGCTGTAGAGGTTGTACAGAGCTTTGAGCCCCCTCCTCTCCTATCATCATGTCATATTAATAACACAACAGCACTCATAAAGCGACGGATGCAGCAGCAGCTCAATGTGAACTTTCACTCAGCAGGATGTGTGATTGAGTTGCGCACTGTAACGTACCGTTCCGTACAACCTTCCTCTGCTGTTCATTGCGACAAACAGCTGACTCCTCACTCCGAACAGGCTGATCACTCCTCGGTCAACGGTGGAGATCTCTATTAGACCTGAATGAGACATAATGTTAGAATCAGGCAGGGTCAGTGCGACGCTCTGCTTTGGGACAAATTTAAGTGGCCTATGCAGTAGCGGTGGGTGTAACCTTGCAGGTGCACTGCGACTTGGATGATGCTCGTTCCATCTGTGCAGTAATCAGCTTTTTGCATGTTAGAAATTGTGGGTGGGTTACAGCATGCTGAGAGCAATATGAGCGTCCTACAGCAGGGTAAAAATAAGTCAGCGTCATGCATTCATGTCATGTTTTTGGCTGCACTGTTTTTGCTTTCGGAAACTTTCAACCATGCCGACGTTGCTTATTAAATATCATGCATCACCGGCTCTAACTTTTACACAGTTACACTCTCTTTGGATACCGTGCATTTTGCAGGGTGCAACTCACTGTATGGGTTTTCACTGTGCACACCGCTTATCCTTCCATCAGGGAGCACCTGCAGGTGAAACCCAATGCCCACGTTGCAGTACAGCCGCCGCACTCTTTTGATGCCCTGCAAGTAGTCGCTCTGCCAGTTCAGCTGCGATCTGCCCCCGTTTATACCCAGATAGGAGCGGGAGAAAAGGGTCTCCCACTTCCTTTCCAGCAAAGTAGCATTAGTCCTGTTCGGGATTGGAAAAGAGGAAGCGATTGCCCACAGAGAAGTCCACAGAACGATAACTGCTGGCAGCGTCCAGTGCGTCTCGGCCCCGCTGCGCATGCTGTAGTGATACCTTTGCGCAATGGCCATCCAGTTTACCTTGGGGGCACCTGGTTAAAGTTACCTGCCCTAAAAAAACAACTCTTCTTATCTTCTGTCCTTTGGCATGTTGGCGATGAACGTTTAGAGTTTTTGGATCAATGTAGATCAAGGCCCCATGGCCCGAGATCTGAGCGAGTGGAGAACTGAACGCGTCGGAGCTTGGATTGGTGCCGGTGGCGATGACCATCTTTCGCCGCTCCGCGCCTTTGTACAGGCAACGCTGGCCGTGGAGGGGGGTGGGGGGCACCACTCACTGCAAGATCAACTCACCTTGCCCCCTACTCTCTCACATCCTCCAATGACATCACTGTGACTTCACCGCTGCATGAAGCCCCCCATTGCAAGTAGGAGATGGGAGGAGGAGAGAGCTCCAGAACCTTAGCAGCACCAGCAGGTCTGATACGAGTGATGGGGGGGCTGCACCTTCACACCAGCGTCAGACAAGTTAGAAGGACTTAAAACAAGAGCTTCCTCCAGTACATTTCAAAATAAAACGTATTTTCATTCAATGACTATGCAAATACCTCTTCAAAATATTTTCCCACATGTTCCTAGTTTTTGCGTTCGTTTTCACAGCTTAAAATCAAATTCATATCCAACAAAGAAAATCTAAACGAAAAATAACAAGTGATTTTCAAATGCTAATTTTATTTCTTAAAGGAAAAAAACATGTTCAGAGTAGCGTGGCTTTATGTAAAAAGTGATTACCCTCTAAGCTCAATAAGTGATTGGTGATCCTTGGCAACACGTCGTAAACATCACTGTAGAGCAGTTATGGAGATTGTTTTATTTCAGTCACATTGGAAGGATTTATCTGTTGAAACTGGGTATTAAACGTCATTACGCAATATTACACTCACATTTTAATACAAATTTGTACTTTAGGTCAATTCATAGTCTTCTTTTTCTCAAGATTTTCAGAGGTTGAGTTGCTGGTTTGCTTCAGATCACTGTCCTGTTGCATAACTTGAGTGTTACTGAGGTTGACAACCTGATGGCTAGACATCCTCCTTCAGGATTAATGGAAAGCAGAATTCATGGTTCCATCAACTGCAGCAGGTCAAATAAGCAAAGCACACCCACACCACACCCAACTGTCTGCTTAACTGGTATTCTGCTTGTAGTTTTCCACCTATTGTTCAAAATCAATCGCACTCCATGGGTGGTGCTTTTTTTAGTTTCCACACCATGGCTTTCAGTGATTTTTGCAACTGGAGAATTTTCTAAACAAGTGAGGGAAAGTTTGTAACTTTTTTTGTTTTAGCCAGCTGACCAGAAGTATGCAGTTCTGATAGGGAAGGGGTAGCCCTGCCTCATTCTCTTAGCTGATACAGCTGATGGAAACTTGCCCCTTTTTACTTTGAATGGTAACTAACCTCTTTATTCAGTCTTCCTCAATATATCAGAGCTAACTTGACCTAGATCCTCCTCACATGGGAAACTTTCAGTGTGTGTTTGTGTGTGTGTGTGTGTAAGAGAGAGGGAGGGAGAGTTTGGCTTTTATTGGCATTGAGCAAGCATTGGATAGATGGATGGATACTGTGTCCAGGGCCCAAATCGGGACGGTGGTCATATGTCCTGGCAGCCTGCAGCCTTATTTAGAAGGAGGTGTAAAAACAGTCTCGGGGGAGCAAATGGCAATCCTGTCTGACACTTCCCTCGCTGTTTGTCCAGGAAGTTTACACAACCAAAATATTCTCCCAGGTCAGATTGCATATTGTTATTATTATTATTGCAAGTAGCACACTCTCCACCACAAAAATACAACCTGCATGAATCAAATTAATTGCATACGTTTGTGTTTAGGTCCAGAAAGAAGTCAAAACTTGACCTATAAACAGAGAAACGCCAACCTATTTACCATTTAGGACAAATCCAACCATAGAAACACAATACCAAGTTTAAATTAAAATCCCTTTGAGAATTATTTTACACATTTAATATTTGGCTTATTACACTCCTCATAATTGCTGTTGTGGGAAAAGTGATTGCTATCATCTTATTTTCTAGTGATTAATAACCATGCAAAACTTCTAAAAATATAAAAAAAAGCATGTTAAATAATATTTAGTTGTAAAAATGTCCTCCCCATATATGTACAAGTATTTGTGAGGTATTTGCAGTATTCTGGGTATAGATAAAAAGTTTAATCCACTTATCGTCCCTTTCTACATCGATGTTTACATGTCAAACATCTATGTGACATTTATGAGCTTTTAATTCATAACCGGTGCCAAACAGCCACAAAAATCCAGCTCTTAACTTGAGGAGAATTGCTGAATAAATAAAAAACACTCAATCACCATACCCATAAACAAAATAAAAGTGGAAAAACTTTTAGAAGGAAGCCAAGGACTGGGGACATGTTGGCATGGAGGAATAACACTAAGGAACTCCTCAAGGATGTGTACTATGTCCTTTGCTCTCTATTAAACTGACACATGAATTAACAAAAAATGAGCTCATTTGGGTAGTTCATGATTCATGTGTTTATTCCCAACTCAGTGACTTTAAGGTTTCCACACTCTCCACTACCATGGCAAACAGTTAGTTTGAAATGCTGGCACTTTTCTACCGGGTTTGAGATTTGAAGTGAATTTTAGTACGGCTTTACAATTCTAAATCAGTTTGTTTTTTATTTAATAATGACACTGTGGAGTATGCCATGTGTATTCTACAATTAAGTCTAGGTAAAGTCTTGTCCAGTGTAAAGGCTGGTAAAGACAAGATAATTGTTATCATGTCCTAATTCGTAAAACCTTAAGTTTGTAAAAATGGATGCTTATGGTCTTTTTATTCCCTAAGGGGTTGACTATCCAGATCACACTGAATAGCAAATTAATGAGACAGGCTTTTTATTTGCTGAATAGGCGCATGACTATGCTAACCAAGGACACTGAATAGACAAAACTACTGGGTTATTGACAGAGTGGAACCTAAATCAATGGAAAGTGTGCCTGTTAATGAGACGGTGCTGAGCTCTTCAGATTAACTCGGCTAATACTGGGGCGATGCTGATGCTGCTTTTCAGTCATGACTACTTTCAGTAATTAAGAGAAGGGCAATTGGAAGTACATGTCCTCTGATGGAACTAGACATTATCATCTATATACTATTTACTTACATCTTGCACATTCACCCATGTTAAATATATTGAGACATGACCAAAAGATGAAACTACCACTTTAATGGACTAGGAAAATTTCAAAAGAAATGTTGATGGGGTCTGTCAGTTGGTACGTATTTCTAGCACCGGAGGCAGAGTTTCTGTGTCCCAATGTGCACATCAGGTTTGTCCTTAAAGGTTTGAGAAGTTAAAAATAACATACTTTGTGTATGTGTCTGTCAGTTTCATGAAAATAATCAAATGGTTCCTTTTCAGTCATACTGTTATACTGCTTCTTTTATACCATCTTTTTTGGGCCAAAGTTCACCTGTATACAAACATATGTGTTAATAGATATAAACAAATCACCATCCATGTGTTGTTGTTTATGTGGTTAAATTTAAACAAATGATTATTTTTAACATTTTCCTAATCGTAAGAACTATGCAAGCTGCTTAAAATGCTAATAGTAACTATGGAATGAAATAGGCTTTTACTTGGAAGTTCATCTGTAATCTTCATTGTGAAAGAATGTAGAACCATTTACACTAATTTTGCAGTAAATTTCTTTGTGTATAATGAATGACTTTATTTCTTAGGTCTTATTTTGAAATTCCAGCATAGTTTTCCTCTAAGGTTTGGTTTAGTTCAATTAGTAAAATGGAACCTACTTGCTATTCTTAAAATATTGTTTGCACAATTATCAGCTTAAAAAATAATGGCAACAATGGAAAACTTTTATAAAAAAACTTTGATTAATTTTGTTCTGAACAATCAAAGTAATCCCAATCCCAACCTTGGTTGAGTTCAAATATTTTTAAACCCAATGTTGCAATAATCTACTTTGTAAAATATCAAAGCTTTTTTTTTGGAGGGTATGTTTTGGTCTTATTTTGAAAGTCCAGCAAGATTGTCCTATCAGATTTTTTTAAAATTATATTATAGATATGGAACAGGCTTCTTATACTAATATATAATTAAAATACTGTCTGTTTATACAGTGTGTTTATGTATTTATGTAGCTTTAAGTAATAGAATACAGAAACATTCAAAGCTATTTCAATCACTCTTTCAATCAGCTCTTTTATTAATGTATGATTTAAAAATAAATGATTAAAGCCACAGCTGGGAAGACACACAGATGAAAGGGGGTTTCTCTGGTATGACAACAGGATAACTGATGTAGAAAGTCAATAATAATGAGCCCAGCTAAACAATAATTCATGATGCTGGAAAGCTGCGCAGAGGTACTGTAGGCCTGGTTGATAGTTTCTGGTAGCGACAGTAACCTGTCAAATAATTTAATTTAATTTAGCTCATTAATCAAGGCAATATGTGAAAATGTCGTAATAATGAGAAAGCTATACGGCAAGTTAAATGATCAGCAGAGCTTGTACAGCTAATGTGAGTGAGAGAAATATATAAACACTGTGTGAAATTTAATGACCAGTTGACTCAGTAAATGTTGGACTGTTTTATAAAATAATGTTTTGCTTCACAAAGAAAATTTTGAGAATCGAAAAAGTCATTAGAGCTTTAAATGTAATGTAGGCCTATCTTAATTACACAAATTTTAAATGTATGTTAAAATGTGGTTACTATGATAAATACCTGGTAACTAGTGCCAGTTACTGTAAATTTGAAGGTTTAAAGCACATGCATAGTTTTTTCTTTTATTTGTGATACAATGGATGGTAGAAAAAAGCTTAAGCTGTTAATTTAAGGCTATTACTAAACAACAAAATCTTGTCAAATGCGAAATTCTCAGTTCAAAACTATGCACACGCACGTCTCAAAGAATGGCATCATATTTTTAAGCTGAAATACAAAAAACTAGAGCTGTATAAATACATTTCACTGCAACACTGAGTTGTTGGTAACCGAAAAAAGTAGCTTGAGATACTTTTAGAGTCAACTTTTTTTTTAAACTATTTTTTCTAACTTAATGGTAGCATTGTTAGCTCAACGTTAGCCTCTGTCAGTGTCGAATGTATTGTTTGTGTTGAAGACTTAGCAAACCTGGCAGGCTCACGTGTGATTGGCTCTGGAACCAGGAAGTGTGAAGATGGAACATGCGTCCCTCTGTGGCCTTTTTAAAATTATAAAAACTTTCAACCACCATGCCGGCTAAGAAGAAAATCTCTTTCAATGTATCCTTCCTTCCAAAATATTTGACTGTTGAGTGATTATTTCACTGTAAAATTCTTACATATTGCACCTTTAAAATAGAGTAAAATATTTCACTATTGCAGTTTTATGTTGTTTAAATGAAAAAGTATGGCTATCTATCCGTTGATTGAGCCATTGTGTACATGTTGAGAAACCTCCCTCAATAAATCACTGTAAGGAGCCTGATTTAGGGTAATTTTGAGCATCTGTGTCAGATTTAAAGGTAATCTCAAACCAATAAAATGTTTTTGATGATCATTTCAGGTTATTGTGTTGTTATTTGATGATCGGTAGTAAAGGAGCAGGAGCTGGTAAAACAATGTACCATTAAAGGAGCTTGGGATTCAGATTTGTGCTGAGCCAGCTGATGAATAATTCAGCGGCCAAAAAGTGCAGATGGTGTTCCCCCTCCTGCTTTATAAATTGTGACACAAGAAAATCCAGCCGGTCTTGAGGGTGAAACTAGGAAATAGTTATGAAAGAAATCTGTTTCTGTCGTTATAATTATGTCAAGAGTTGAGCTTCAAAAAGAAGACAACGAGTAGGCTGTCACAAGGGAGTCTTCCCAGTAAAAATACCTCATCAAGGGTACAGCTTGTGCACCTTGCAGAGTAAGATCTGGCTGCTGCTAAATCGGGCCGGGAGTGACTACATGAAAAAAAAAGTCAGGCAGAGGTGACTTTACAGCCAGTTACAAACCCCCACCAATGACACAGCAGTTTTTTGTTTTTTTTTTTGCTCAACTCAGTGATGTACTTTAAAACAAAAGAAAAAAAGTTGTCCTTGAAGCGAATTACTTTGACCAATAAAAGAGTAATGCTTTAAAATAAAATTAATGCAGCGACTCCGTTTTTATTAAGACATTAATTTACATTTTCAATTCAGTTTATTTATGTAGCAACAATTCACAACAGATATCAGCAGGTAAGGGCCTAGTGGACGATACAAAAGCAAAAGTGATTTTAATGTTTGGCTTCTTGGATAAGGAAATGTAAGGATTAGATGTTCAAAAGAAATGTAGCTATTGGGGGCTTAGGGTGAATTTGTAAATCTGAACGAAAGATGGTTGCAACTTCTTGCTCAGTACTTCTAGGAATGTGATCAATCAACTAATCGGAAGGAGTGGACTCATTTATGATTTTAAAAATCCCCCTGCTGCAGCCATACTTCTGATAGGCAGGATATGTATGTATGTATATATATATATATATATATATATATATATCATATCAAGTCATTTATTAATAGAACTGAGAAGAGGGGCCTTATGTTCAGTAAACCACATCTCACTGCCGTATTTTTTCATTTAGTCAAAGTCATATTTATTTTAATGAGATTTTCATAATTTGCTTTTGTTAGGTTAACTTTTAATCTGTTTGATTATGGTTGTGGGCAAGACACTGTCTCAATTGGGTATTGAATGGGTAAGAGTACAGAAGCAGCAGAGAGGTGGGTTAAACTACGACTCTGCATCCTGGTCTGGACCCTGGTCTGTCAGTGTTTTGGAGGACTAATAAATCTGTCAAGATTCCTAGAAATAAGAGCTGCTCCATCCAAAGTGGGATGGATGCCTCACTCCGGATCATATAAGGTTTTCCCCAAAAGGTCTTCCAATTATCAATCTAGCCCACGTTGTTTGCTGGACACAACTTAGGCAACCAGTGATGGAATGACAGCATGTGGCTAAACACGTCATCACTAGTGCGATCGGGCAGGAGACCAGAAAAGATTAGTCGGACATTATTTTAGCGAACTTACACACGGAAGCAACACTAATTTTAGTGACTTCCGATAGGCGTGACAGGGTCATTACCGCCACTGTGAATAACTATCCACTGTATTTACAGTGGGGAGAAAAGTACTTGATATACTGCCGATTTTTTTAAGTTTTCCCACTTAGAAAGCATGGAGAGGTCTGTAATCTGTATCAAAGGTATTCTTCAACTGTGAGGGACAGGATCTAAAACTAAAATATAGAAAATCACAGTGGATGATTTTTAGATAATTAATTTCCATTTTATTGTATGACATAATGATTTGATACATCAGACAAACAGAACTCGATATTTTGTACAGAAACCGTTGTTTGCAATTACAGAGATCAGATGTTTTCTGTAGTTCTTCTCCAGGTTTGCACACAGTGCAGCAGGGATTTTGGCCCACTCCTCCATACAGATCTTCTCCAGAGGGTTCAGGTTTCAGGGCTGTCGATGGGTAACACTGACTTTCAGCTCTCTCCAATTATTTCTTTATCGGATTCAGGTCTGGAGACTGGCTAGGCCACTCCAGGACCTTGAGATGCTTCCAACGGAGCCACTACTTAGTTACACTGGCTGTGTGTTTCAGGTTGTTGTCATGCTGGAAGCCCCAGCCACGACCCATCTTTAATGCTCTTCCTGAGGGAAGGAGATTGTTGGCCAAAATCTCATGATACATGGCCCCATCCATCCTCCTCTCAATACGATGCAGTCATCCCATCACCTTTGCAGAAAAGCATCCCCAAAGAATGATGTTTCCACCTCCATGCTTCACAGTTAATATGGTGTTCTTGAGGTTGTGCTCATCCTTCTTCTTTCTCCAAACACGGCGAGTGGAATATAGACCAGAAAGCTCCAGATGGTCATTGGCAAATTTTAGACGGGCCTTGACATTCGCTGGGTTGAGCAGGGGGACCTTGCGTGCACTGCAGGACTTTAATCCAAGACGACGGAGTGTGTTACTGATGGTTTTCTTTGAGACTGTGGTCCCAGATCTATTCAGGTCATTGAGCAGGTCCTGCCGTGTAGTTCTGGGCTCATCCCTCACTGTCCTCACGATCATTGATGCCCCACGAGGAGAGATCCTGCATGGCGCTCCAGACTGAGGGAGATTGACAGTTGTCTTGAACTTCTTCCATTTTCTAATTATTGTACCAACAGTTCTTGCCTTCTCACCAAGCTGCTTGCCTATTGTCCTGTAAACCATCCCAGGCTTGTGCAGGTCTACAATTTTATCCCTGATGTCCTTGCATAGCTCTCTTGTCTTGGCCATTGTGGAGAAGTTGGAGTTTTTGGACAGGTGTCTTTTATACAGATAACAAGTTCAAACAGGTGCAGTTAATACATGTAATGAGTGGAGAACATGAGGGCTTCTTAAAGAAGAACTATCAGGTCTGTAGAAGCCTAAATTCAATCAAATACTTATATCATGCAATAAAATGGAAATTAATTACTTAAAAATCCTCTACTGTGATTTTCAGCATTTTTGTTTTAGATTCTGTCCCTCACAATTTAAGAGTACCTTTGATACAAATAAAAGACCTCTACATGCATTTTAAGTGATAAAAAAAGAAAAAATCATCAGTGTATCAAATACTTGTTCTCCCAACTGTATGCTTACAGTTATCCACCAGTTTCAGGAGGGATTTAATGTTGGTTGTTTTGGCCCCTGGAAAACATTTGACTTTGGTCAATGGTGTCTCTAATGCCACGTGTCTGACTAATAGAACTGCCAATTACCAGGATCTGCTTCTCAGTGGGTTCACTGAGCGGAGAATAAATCTGTTAGAAAAGCGGACAGGTTGCTGGGGTCCTTTGCATATGATAAGTTTGTTACTCTTGGTTGTGTTGTAGGAGTTTAATTTTATTTTTTTATTAATACCATGGCGCAAATAGGTCTTTGGCAACCACAAACTGTGCAAGTTGTATCACTTAAACAGATGAGAGAAGTCTGTAATTTTCCTTTAGGTACACTTCAACTGTGAGAGATTTCAATGTTCTCTGTGAGAGATTTCAATGTTCTCACCGATGTAAGGAGGTTTTTGACCAAAATCTCATGATATATGGCCTCATTCATCCTTTCCTTTATACAGATACGTCATCTTGTCCAATTTGCGGAAAAGCAGCCCAGAAGTATGTTTCCACCACCATGCTTCACAGTGCGTATGGTGTTCTTGGGATGCAACTCAGCATTTCCCCCCCTCTCAACAAGGCAAGGGGCATTTACACTAAACAGTTCTATTTTTGTCTCATTGGACCCCATGACATTCTCCCAATCCTCCTCAGGATCATCCAAACTGCTAACTTTAGACGGGCCTGAACATGTACTGGCTTAAGCAGGGGAACCTTTTGAGTGCTGCAGCATTTTAATCCATGACGATGTAGTCTCTTATTAATAGTAACCTTTGTTACTGTGGTTCCAGCTCTCTTCAGGTCATCTGTGGACATAGCACATCAGCACTGCATTTTTTATCTAAGAAAGAGGAGCTGATGAAGAAACTGCTGGACTCTGTCATGGAACCGCTGCGACCAAAGTGAGTTAATTTAATTATTTGTTTGAAGGTAGCAAAGCAGTTGCTAGAGTATTAGCCAATCATAGACGAGACGTTTGCATATCGTGAATAATACTGAGTTAGACTTGTGATCCAGACGTTTTACCCCACCCACTCCTCTGAAAAATACTGCAACATCCTGAAAAAGGACTGAGGCAGGCATTTTTTACTCTTAAAACAAATTTAAGGGCATATAATTGGGCTAGAGACCATAGGAAAGTAATTGGGGAAAAAAACAAGTGAATTCGACCTTTAAACCTAGGAACACCATCCCAAGTGTAAAGTATGGGGGTGGCAGCATTATGTTGCTGGTATGTTGTGCTGCAGGAGGAACTGGTGCACTACATAATATAAGATGACATCATGAGGAAAAAATATGTAGAAACATTTCAGCAAATCCTAAAGACACCAGCAAATTATTGTGAACATCTTGTGGAATGATACCCTAGATGTTTGACTAAAGTCATACAGTTTAGAGGCAATGCTAACAAATACTCAAGAAATGTACAGAAACTTGTGATTTCTAGGATGAAAATGTGTTTAGCTATAGGAGGGACTGATGCACTTCACAGAAGACACCTCATGGTGAGGAAAGGAATGGTTCTTGTAAAACAAATCTCAACCTAGGTCCTCAGGACCCACTGTACTGCATGTTTTTTGTGTTTCCATTCATGTTCTCTTTAGAGAATGAACCAATATTACAGCAGACTATATTAGGAAGCTTTTGGTAAGATACCCTGAACATTTGACCCAAGTCAACCCATTGTAAAAACTACTATACCAAACATGAAGGAAATTTATATCAAATGATGGAATATTGAACGGTAAAGTCTCACATAGTGTCCATTGATCCGTTTTTAAGCTCACTAATTACAAGGTTTTCCCCAGGGGGCTAAAAGAAGCGAGTAGTCTGTTAAACAACCTCTGATCAAACAGTTTTGCAAGCTTAACACCAGAGCCATGTTACCGTGAAGAGTGCAAGCAAAGCAAAATTCAAGAAAGTGCGAACATGGATGCCTTAGAACAGACTGTGAATATCCACCTTGTTGAATACATTTTTTTAAACAAAAGAAAGTTACAAATTGTTTTTTTTTTTTTATTTCCATGAATCGGTATTCAAGGATTTAACTTTATTTTCATGTTGATCTTTTGTTTATTGTTCCACGTGCAAGAACAAAGCTACGGTTTAGCCTCTGATAGGCAGAGATTTAGAGCTTGAGTTTGGTAAGATGTCCTAAAACTGCCACATTTGTCTTGTTTTTCTCTCACTGTAGAAAACTCCCATCTGGGCATCTCAATGGATTGCTATATACTAAATCCTAAACCACAACAGAACTATTCAATCAAGATAAAAGCTTGGCATTTGTAACTGAGGCCACAAGGAAAAGCAATGCCTATGTGGCCGCCATGCTGAAAACTCAGACAGATTGGTTTATGGCTGTAGGAAGAGATAGAGATCAGAGGAGGTGTCAGCTGCTGAGTCGACTGCCGATTCCTCCGGCTCCTCTTCCCCCTCTCCCATGAACCCAACACCAATCCAGGCCACCAGGGCTGAGTGGGGGAATGTCAGGAATCCTCTCAGCACATTTGCTTAGCGCTTTGCTCTTTCTCACCCCTGTGAGATGAAAATCGGACCGCCGGCCCTGACGGCGAGTCCCCCTATCTCTGCTGTGGGGAGCAGTACCGTGGGGGAGAGGCGGCAAAGTGAGGTAGATCAAGGCAAATTGGCTGATGGCTTGAGGAGAGCGTCAGGCATGGCAGACTGCTGAGTGAGTCATCTTGGACAGGGCTGCTCTCATTCTGCCAGCACAACAAAGATCAGATCATTTATTTTTATCATTGCCCCCCGCTGGATGAAATCTAAACCCATAAGTAGTTGATCAAAGGTTATGGTGTGGTGCCTATCCTGGAGAGCAACAATTAACAAAGGACATTTGGGAAAGATCCAGAAGAATCCAAGACTAATGCATTGGAGTCTGACCAGTTTGCCTTTATAATCACAGTGATTAACAATCCATAAAATGCTTGCAAGCTACAGTAGGCTTTACTTAAACCCTTTGAGGAGCAAGTAAATGCATTTTTTCCTATTTTGACATTTGGCCAGGTTTCTGCCTAAATGAAAAACTTGCTTCAGTTTTACTGGTTGGCCTCATGGAGCCTACTTTGTCCCGGATGTCCTTCTCCATCCCGAGGAAACTTGTCCATCTTGAATATGGACCAAAAGATGACAGGACAAGGAATGTTATCAAGTATATGACAGGGAAGCAGAGGGTGGGTAGTATGCAAAAATTCTACTCAAGAGTATCACTACCTTAACATGTTTTTACTTTGTTTATTTTCTTCCAGCAAACGAAAACTCCAAATTCAGTTCAAAATTACACTGTTACATAAGATGAATGAGAAAAAAGTTTTAGTGGTGAAATGTGGGTCAGGTGAGAAGTATGTCAATCCTGCACTTTGAATTGCCTTGTGTATGAATTGTGCTCTACAAATAAACTTGCCTTGCCGTATCCAAAGCAATTCACAATAAATGACACATAATGATGACTGATCACCTCTTCAGAATGCAAGTTTTTTTTTGTTTTTTTTTACAGGTTAAAGCTCACTGACATCAAATTTCCAGAACAAACTATATCATCTACTTTTCTAGATTTACTATCAACAAAATATAAATAATAAATTGTAAAATATCTGTGAAAACCCCTGTCCTGATACTTGCCTGGTTTCTCTCAGCTGAAGACCCTGGACCATTGTCCCTGCTGCTGGCCTCTGGTCTGATATCTCCTCCCTGGCTCTGGTTTTTACTATTGTGGCGTGGCATAAATGCACATGTAGAAAGTAAAATTTGGAAATAGACTTAGGATGAGTAGCAGGGATATTACTGTTACAGCCACCTATATTCTCTTTCCACCTGTGCAGACCCTCCCTGACCTGCTTTGTTTATCCTGGAAATAAAGATTTATTTTGAATATGTGGAAAATAGTAGACTAAAGTTCTACACAGAAATTAAAGAGAAGTGAGTTTATTCCTGCATTAACATTAGTATTGTTAACCAGCTTAACATGATATATTACCTTGTATTAATAGGTTTCATTTAGCCAATATTACCTGTATGTGACAGCATAACTCAATTTACTCTGCAGCACCTGTCGGGGATCTACTGATCTGATGCTGTGTATGCTTAAAGACGGGTCAGAAAATAGGTTGCCGTGTATTAACAGACTAATGGCTGACAAAAAAAAAGGGCAGCGACACTGAATGATGTTTCCCACACCTACCCAGCGTCTGTCACCCCCATACCTCTAACATATCTGCTCCAGACAACCACATATGCAATTCAAAAGCATTTTTTACATTACTGTGTCTCGGTCTCAACGTTCTTGCATGGTTTATCCCCTCACTATTTTGTCGGTATTCCTTTAGCATTAATTTGCAACAATAAGAAATTAGAATTTTTGGGATAACTTTAATACCATCAATAAAAAAAAATACTGTTGAAAAAACTAAACAAATACAACACATATACCTGTCTCCTATTTACTAAAAAACGTATTAACCACACAACTTTTGAGAAACATAATTGATAACTGAACCAACGCAAGTTCTGCTTTCCAGCATAACGTCCTAAACGAGATTGTCCAGCTATGAGTTTGGGAGCTTAAGCTCACGTGACCTAGTCAAAGTCTGTACTTAAACCCACTCCAGATGCTGTCACATGAAGTTAATTAATGTTGGTGAAATAAAACTATTCTACAAAGAAGAGTAGGTCAGAATTATCCATTAGAGACCATTAATAGAAGTTGTTACTACCAAATGTGGCAGAACTAGGCATAGGCGTCATTTTAACCAGGGATGCCGGGGACATGTTCTCAGCACCTTTTATGATTGACGGGTTTGTTCCCACCAAAACTGAAGCCTGGTTCACACCAGATGCAGCGTGCCCTGAAATGATCGTTTCGGCATCTGGTCTATTTTTTGTGTGAGCTGCGAGCAAGCCATATCAATTGTGAAAATAAAAGCAAATTTTCTAAATAAAATTCTGCGGATGAAAAATGCAGTCATATTTGTGGATCTAAACAGACTATAGAAATTATATAGAGTGGCAGTCCCAAAGTTGGGGTTGGGACCCCACCTGGGGTCACAAACAGGAAATATGGGGTCTCGAGATTCTCTTGAGAAAAAAATTATGTCAATACCAGAAATGTTGATGAGCAAGCATATCCATTTTATCAATTAAATGAAAGATGAAAAACAGGATTTTAATTACTAAAAACAGCATATGGAGTTCGATATATAATAGCTGTTCATGTCAGTTATGTTGCCATTCTATCACTTTTGTAAGTAAATCAGAAAAAAATGCTTGCATGTTCCATTAAGAGTTGGGGTCACGGGCCTCAGTCTTTATTTCGTGGGTCAAAGACGGAAAAGTTTGGGAACCACTGACATAGAGAACTCTTCTCCTGTCTACTCGCACTGGGAAACAGGAAGAGAAAGTAGATGTATTAAATGTGAAGAGTAGATAAACAAATATGACTATTTCAACAGTATATCTACACTAGACTCTCTACTACTGCACACACTCTGTTTCTCTGGCTGTGTGTGACTCAACAAAGGACAAAGTAACGAACTGTTCACAGAAACATGCCATAATTATTTCATAAGGTTATTTACTTACCCAAGATGAAAAAAATAGCTCTGAATAAACAACAGCTAAGTAGAAGGGCTTGTCCACTGCTTGGAGAAATACGCGTCTGGTGTGAACAGGTATAGTAGCAGATAGAGCGTGATTTTCCTGAGGGCAGGCGGTGTGAACCAGGCGGAAATTCTTTACCAGAACTGATCTAACAGCCACTTGTGCTTCCAAAACAATTCCCACATAGCCTAACGGACTTTTACTTAAATCACTCTGATCCACTTCCTCATGCAATCATGTTTTATTTCTGTGCAGATGCTGCTGTCAAGAAAACACCTTCAATGTCGCAGGTACCAATTTTAGATGGGAAAAATGCATAACCTAAACGTCATGGCTCTGGTGGAAATTTCTTTATTGCGGATGGGCGAAAAAAAATATTCATGTAAGATTTTTGGTTGTTTAAGACTTTGCGCTGAAAGCAGAATATTCTCATTATGTTGGCATCCAGGGATACAGGCATGGTAGCAGAGGCAAAATTGGACTTGACTGCCCATGGCCGAAGAAGGGAGCGGGGCCCATGAAAATTCAAAACATTGTAATTGAAGAAGTTTTGGGGCAGATAAGGCTTTAATAAAGGCGGCAAATCTCCTGCCCTGATTGACTTCAGTTGTACGGATATACGCTGACACGACTAGATATAAACTTCTCCTGAAGGACTCCAAGTGGCTCCAAACTTGTGTTGGTGAGTAAATGAATGTAATATTTGCTAAACTATTTGCTATAACCGAACTTCCTCTTTAATATGCGTATTAACATGTGACATCATCTGGCGACATCTAGCGGCCTTCTGGGTCAAATTCAGCTACTTTCTGTCGTAGATAGTTGGCAACACTGGAGTCCAGACCAGGAAGATTAGATTAGCCTTGACCCAAGTCATCATGCTGCCCAAACAGAACAAATCGCGCCATCAAAATAAGAAACGGAGGGAAGAAAAGGAAATAAGGCAGAATGAGAGGAGACAGCTGTTGACTCTTCTCTTTCTGGAAAAGTGAGTTACTTTGCTTGTTGTTAGGCAAAGTCCAATTAAATTTATTGTCTGTAGCCTACACGTATGAAGTCTTTCGCTTAACTATTTGCCAGCTAAGCTTTGTTGCTTTAAGCATAAAGACAACTAAACTATGGGCCTATAGGCCAGCTAACGTGTAGTTGTCTATGTCATAGACATGAATCAGCAAGGTCCACTGACTATGGCTATGTTAGCCAATGGAATTGGCCTGCTAGTAGGGACAACATTTACTATTAACCATGAGATGAGATGTAGCCTAATGTGTTAAGCATATGAGAACAAGTTGGCCAAATGCATCAATTTAGGGGGTGAATAACAGAAATACTCAATACATTCAAGTCTGATTGTTACATAAAACCTTATTTATGCTTTTATAATAAAAAAAAATGGCACTTTTATTCTCGTGTTCCTAATGGGGACCAACTGACATCGAGAGTGTACAGGGCCCAGAATGTGGTGAGACAACCCTTTCCAGGGCTACCAGAGAGATTTGATATGTCTACCTTAAACAGCGGATTAGCTGCAGGTTCCCATTCTATTAAAGGACTCTGACCTTTAAGTTAGAGTTGAAGTTTATTCACACAGAACGGACAACAATGGCAAAGGTTGCAAAAGGAACGGGTTTTATTGTTGCGCATATCCTTCTGGTGTGAGTACGTATTTGCCGTCATTGTGCTATATGTGGATTTTAATTTCTGCTATTTGAAAAACCAAAAACGTAATCCTCTGTCTTTAAACTGTTATTAATTGAATAAAGATGTGATTTTCAACACCAGTTTATACTCATTAGCACTTATTGTGATCAAACATGAAACAGAGTAATACTAGGCTATCAATAGTTAATAATTCTCCCCAGCAATTTTAAACCACAATCAAGTTTATGTTTATTGTTCCCAGCGCTTTTAAAAACAAACTTATGCCCTTGGATTTAGGGGACAAATACTTTATTAGGTAGAATCGGATTAGTTTATATAGAATTTGGCTTAATAAATATTTTCATTAGCTTTAGTTTTTTATTTTCTTTTGATGATCAAAAACATGTTTGTGTAACAAAAGAAAAAAAACTGAAGAAAGGAACAAGTCAAGGGGCAAATACTATTTCACAGTAAACATGTAAATGTGTTTCACCTCTTAAATTGAATTACAGGAAAAAAATGACTTTTTTTTACCTTTAATTTTTTATATTAATTTTTTTATGTCCTTCAGCAACACAAAAAAAATATTTATCCATAAACTAAAGTATACAGTCATACTTGTCAAGACTTTGTAAAACCAAATCCAGTGTCGCCACATAATAATATCGCCCTCTGGTGTCAGATATGGGTTAGACCAGCCTGACTGCTGGCTAATCGCTCACTGCATTGCAGCATTTGAAAGTTAGCAAATGCCTGGAATTAGGAGATCAATAACTATTCATTGAATTAAGGAACATTTTCCAAAAGTTATAGTTGGTGAATTCTTTGGATTTTTATCCCTCCAGTATAATGGATCATAACTAATTTATATTAACCTCATAAAATGCAACATTTACAAATACAAATACAAAAGAAAGCTTTATCATAATCTGTATTTCAGATAATAAAATTGGTAAAATAATGACATCTTAATACAACATATTGTGACAGTACTCCAAGCTTCTGTAGGAGGATGAGTCACTGTCATTAAACAGAGGGCCTGTTGCCATAAGAATTTAGACGTGATTGGGCCAGTGATATCACTGCATCCCAGGCATGAGGGGAGCGAAGTCACAGAGGTGATCAGGTTCTGGTGTGCTTCAGCGGGTGACCTGCCTGTTAAAAGGTTGTCCTAATGAGGGTGCTCCTCAGTTACCCTTCAAGTGCCACAACGCAGTCCATCCAACAATGCTATTTAAAATGGTGTCACGGTGCAGAGTTGGCAGCAATGAATTATTCCTGCTGCTTTGAAGCTCTTTATAGCTTTACCGTGTTGTCAACACATATAATCATAAGCATCTAGGAGCGTATATTGCAGGAACTGGCCTGGTGATCGAGTTTTAGGGAAGCCTCTGAGAGCATCAACAGATGACTCGAAACTACTTGTGTTATGTACCATTGAGCTAAGGGATCAAAGTTGGAGTTGATTAAAGCTTTAGGAATGGATCAGAAGGTCAAGGATTAATGCCACTCATCCCAGGAGAAAGGCTCTTTATGGACCCTTTGCCCACCTACAATTGTACATAGAAAAGAAGCTTACTACATGAAACAGACTTTTTTGTATTTATCAAATATTTTCCCTTCTTTAGGAAAGGCCAGGGTGATTAGACAAACAAGCCAAAACCCTTTTAGCTAGTCAAATACTGCACTGAAATTGAGCAATGGAGCAGCCAAAATCCATGGAAAAAATGTTCAATTAAATTCAATTTAGTTTAATAATATTGTGCCAATTAACAACAGATGTCGCCTCAATGCACTTTACAAGAATAGTTATTTCAATGCAATTATACAAACATTTGAACCAGTTACAAGTTTTCTATTTAAGGAATCCCATCAGATTGCGTTGAGTCATTGACTTGCAGTTGTGCCCTGTGCATGCAGACTCCAACCACAGCAATCCTCTCATCAATGCTTCATACTGAGGAAGAATATAGTAACAGTGGAGAGGAAAAACTCCCCCTTAACGGGGAGAAACCTCCAGCAGAACCTGGCTCGGTATGAGCGGCCATGCAACAGACTGTTGGAGGTCCACAGGAGGTCTTCCTGATACTTTGCCTAATTTCTTTTGATTTTTCCATCATTCGCACAAAGACGCAATGATGGACCTACATTGTAAATTATTCTGACAAACACTTACACAGCCATGGCACCATCATACGACGAGCTGATAGTAAGTGATTGACGACTTGAAGCTTTTAATTTCTTCCTTGTAACCAATGATATTTAAATTAATCAATTTTTCACTCTTACGAGGAGTCATTTAGATGCATATTAACAATATATCTAATCACTTAAAAAAATACATACCTCTAAGTTGTCAATTGGCACAATTTAAAGCCCTAACATCAGTCAAAGATTCTCGCAAAGTGAATATTTGTTCCTTGAAATCACCTTTGTGGCTGCTCAGTATGTAGTTCCATCATGGAAGTTCAGTGAATGCGAGTTGGGCTGCTGGACAACAGAGTCCGGAAGCCCCTGATTGACAGATTTGTCTGCCCACTCTGATTCCCCGGCTGCTGTTGCAGGGCTGCGGTTGGCCATACTCCACGCCTGAAGGCATTTGGCCTGAGGCCATTTCTAGATTACAAAAACAACAATGCCGCACCGGATATCCGAAGCACTAAAAGCTCATTAAAGCATCCTTAGGTTTAGGCTGGTAAATGACTCCCAACCCCAACTGGAGAGTTTTCTTTTTATGGTGGCATTTTGCCTTTACTAGGAACTAAAAATATATTCAGCATGAAATTTAATGACATACTTTATGAACAGGAGCAGTAAAAAACAAGTTTAGTTCCTTTCCTAAAAATATGTGCATTTCATGTATGTAAGACGTGAAAATGTTCCCATCTTGTGTAGCAACTATGTCGGAGAGAATATTTCCTTCCAGGAATGTAAATAACAATATTGAAGTCTCTGCCTGCGGAACAACCAAACATGGACACCAGCACTGCTCCTAGAGAGCCTCACACAAAATACCACTCTGAGGGGACAAACACAACATAATGATGGCATTCACATCAGTGGTTGAGAAGGAAACCAGTCTCCTGACCACTTCCAACAAACAAGCTCAAATTAAGACCACTGATGACCTCACGAGGCCAAGTAGGCTTGTAAACCAAACTGCTTCTCTTATCAGGATAAAATGATGCCTGTTTGAATAAATAGTTGGTGTAAGAGAAATATGGATATAACATCTTCACCCCATCGTTTAATACAACTAAAATACACTCCGCTCTTTCTTCTTTGAGGGTTCTTTGCCCTACTGTGGAGTTGATTAAACCCATTTTCTCCCATCAAATCAAATTAATTAATAGAAATAGATAATAAGAGAGCATTTTTATTCATTTTTTTTCAAATCTAGAAAAACATAATTATGACTTTAAACAGTTGTGGAAAGTCCAAATAAGGACATCTTTCAGCAAAAAGAGGGGTTCTGTGTCCCAGAGGTGATTGAGTCTTGGTCAAAAATTTTAAATTAACTCCACAACCAAAATCTAATAATTTCTGTACCAATATGGGCTGAAAGGCTGCTCAGTGAGGAAGAAGCCATTACTTCAAAAGCACAAACAAGGTCCCTCGGTGTATTGTGAATAAGAGCATGAACGAGACATATAGTGGTCTTCTTGAAGATTTATTTTTCAACTTGTAAATGACATACATTTTTACATTCTGTCACTTTTCAGCTCCCCCATCAAAACTTCAATGGATGTCTTTGCATAGTCATTTCCAAGTTGTGAATCAACCTGGTTTTTCAAATTCAAAGTAAGGATTAATAAGACACCTTTTGCCTTTCACATTGATGTCTTCAGTTAGCCATCTTTTCACAATTTGAAAAAGACAGCTTTGCTTCGCTGTAAACAGAGTCTGGTATGTGTGCTGTAATTTTTCAAATTTCAATATAATTTAGGCATTATAAGACGTTTTTATGAAGATGCTTTGCCATGTTGTAAAAATCACTCCATCTGTGCGCTGAAGGTGTCAGTAGCAAACATAGAAAACATCTTCCCAGGATGTAAATAAGACTGTTTTTCTCTTTTTTGTGTTACAAATAAGGTTCAAGTTTCACATTTCAACCCCGCTGACCTGTTTTTTAAGTAGAAGCAAATACATTTATTTTTTTTAACTGAATTTTGCTGAAGGCGGCAGGAAAGAAGAATTGTTAAAAAGCTGAATATTGTTGAATAACTAACAAATTTAGATCAGCCAAATGTAAGGCTGCAAAATCCTTAGATTTAAAGAGACATCCAAAAATGTTTTTAGCTCACAAAGGCAATAAAGTGGCTAAAGTTGGTGAATGTGAATCATATTGTAAACTTTTAAGGTAAGGTGCTGAGACTTGCCATACCACGATTACCTTATTCAGGCGACCAAGTCTCCCATCCTCATTACAACTGGTGTGATATTGTCATAAACAGAGTGTAAACATCTATATGTGTGATCAGCAGTGTAATATTGTAACCGCAGCGTTGACTCGGAGGGGTATTTTAGTCGCAGCTGGAGGAGTTCAGGAATGTGTGACCACAAGACCTTTTGGCCCCAGCCTGCTTGTCTTCCTTCCTTGTCTGGGTCCGAACATACGGACCGTGGCGTCCCCGAGCGTCTGCTTCAGGTCCACTGTGTGACAAACCACAGCCGACAGCCACCCACTCACAAAGGGGAAAATGACAACCTTTGGTACAGCAGCTGCTTACTTGGAATGGCTATAAAAATGGAGAGATTTCATTTTTACCCCACTTCAGAGGGAGCAGGGATTGTTTCCGGCCCAAGTGTGGGCGGGTGGGCAGCTGAGGACGTGTCAAGCTCATGTCAATCAGCTGGTGGAGCTATGTGGCTCATCAGACCCATACTGCCCTCTGCTGTAAAAACTATTTCAGAATACTGCAATGACCTTTGTGCAGGTTGTTGTTAGACAGCGGGCTTGATTCTTGGTATAAAATTTGACAATCTACTTGGTCCATAAAGATGTGACTTAATTAACTGGAATGTGTAATGGGTAATATTTAAGTTACGAGTACGCTGCCTCATCGTGCAATTAACGAAACAAATATGGAAAACATGTACACACGTGAACAATTTAGAACAACGAAATAAATGTTCACTTCATTAAGAAATATCCCGGTATCAATACCTGAAATCATGTTTTTGCAGGATTTTAGGGTTGTGAACTGACCAGGTCCTGCAACTACAACCCACAAACCATGACACTTCCACCTCCAAGCGTCACACTTGATATGTGAGTCCTCTTCCTCTTGTCTTCATGCTTTTCTTAGTGTTCCCTTTGTATTCCCCTTTGCATGCCTTTCGTGAAAGTGTCCAGCAGTCTCGTCTCTGTCCGTGTGCCCCAAGGCAGCTGTGGCTACAGCGTAGCTTGGCATCACCAGTGTGTGAATGTGTGCGTGGATGGGTGAATGACTGAATGTAGTGTGAAGCGCTTTGGGGTCCATAAGGAGTAAATAGAACGCTATACAAGTACATTTCATTTACCAAAGTAAAACTTGTGCAGTTTTGTTGTGATTGTGAAGGCATTCATCATCACATCATCATTAGATCCTAAGGTGGCGTTCGTTGGTTTTGGGGGTATTGTTTTAGCATATTGCAGTTGCTTTCCAGGTGAACTTGCTTGAAGCAGCTGGACCTGGAGCTGCTTGCAGTTGGTTGTGAATTTCCTCCATGTTATTTGTCAATTCCATACTCATTACCAATTACAACAATCACTCTGATGACAGGCACGTTTTGGGATAGGGCCGGGCGAATCGGGATTATATAAACTGTATTGAACAATCTTGATTTTCAATTAGATTTTTGTGTTATCAAAACAATAATAAAACTATAACTAACTTAAAAATAACCTTCACTATTAATGTCACATACAGAACGTGTATCCTGCTACTGTTGTATTGCTAACATCACATCACTTCAAAACTGTGTGCGTCTCTTTGTACTCAGGGGGATGATAGGACTTCAGGTGATTAAACAGATTGCTTGTACTAATCAGCTTTGTTGAAACGGTCTGACAGTAGATTTTACAGATCGGTTTAGTCTGGCTGATATCCCTCTCTGAAATATCCAAACCATTTTCAAACTACTGAGCTCACAATGCCACTTCTCTCCAAAATGTCATTGCAGTGTCCTCGTCTGTGGTCGGTGTCAACAATTTGGTCATCTTAATCATCTTACCTGTTTTCAGTTTTCCTTCAAAATTCTTTTGTTTTACCTTCCAGCAGGGGCCTTCTTTTTTTAAGTACAAAATTTTTTGTCACCTAATTAGCCATTTATCTTGACAACAAGGCAGTGCTTCAACTGGAATGGTCAGTTGGGAAAGTGATTAAAACCCACCACACGAATATCACGATCAAGGTTTTTAATATCACAGTTTCCCTTGAAATTTGATTAATTGCCCAGCCCTACTTTGAAGGTGTAAACAGGGCAAACCATGTGCTTCTAATATGATACTTCTGTTTGAGATTCTAGCCCTTTTAGAAATTTAATGTGGGTTGTTTTCTAATCTATTCCTTACAAGAAATTACATTTTTAAATGACATTTTACAGAGAATGTTACATTTTTTTTGTAAATTGTTTTTGCTCCAACAACATCAATGCTAGGTTAATTAACCTTGTTTATCCTCTTGTTCTCTGTCTTGTTCTGTCCAGGGAGAACTTCACCAGTCAACCATTGATCTTAGGAGACCCCGTGACCTTGCGACCTCTGGGAGGGATGGAGGACATTTCAAGTTTTGGTCTATATATCCAAATATGTTAGAAAAAAACCCAAGTTCAAAATAAAATTTGTTTAATTTTGCCACACGACTGTATTTAAACTTTTTAAAGATGTGAATATATTTTAAGCAAATTATGTTATTTTAACTGGTTCCCCACACACCTCCATGTTAGCTTGTGCAAACTTATGTTTGGCAGCATAGTACTGGAAGTATGGGATGAGTCATTTCTGGAGTTTACTGGGTCATGTCTCTCATTTAAATGTCAAATAACCTATTATAAATAGTTTTAATATAATTTAAATTTAAATATTAAAACTATGAGGTTTATAATGAAGTATCTCCTAAATGTTAGTGGACCTGCTAGGGTTTTAAAACTATAGTTTTTTTAAAATTGTACTATAACTTATGCAGAATACTTTTGTTATGTGAGAGGCTTTCTTGTTTTTACTTTTGCTTTAACAACCTAAAGCACAATTTGCACTGAAATTAAAAAGTTTCTCACTAATAACTAAATAAATAGGATAAAAAAGGGTTGTTGAAATGTCTAAAAAAGGACTGCATGATGTTAGGAAAATATGAAATTACACACACAGACACACACACACACACACACACATATATATATATATATATATATATATATGTCCCAACCATAGGCTACTCCCTTGGTCACTAAAACCTGTACAAGGTGTGCACACAAAAACGAATCCATCCAAATTATTGCCAAGAAGATTTTACTTTGGATTTATGTCACCAGAAATATATATTTTATCGCATCCAAGCAGACCTTTGCTATTGCAGTAGCCTATTGCACAAATTGAAGTCGCATCGATAATTGTAAAAATATTATTGAGCTATTGTCTAAAATAAACCCGCTTTTTTCCAAGCATCTAACAAGGTTCATTATATAATATTCATGTCATATTTAAAATATATAAATAAATAAAAAAACAAGACTTAAGTTTATGTTTCTTAACAACAGAAGCAATTAATGTTATGATTGTTCGGAAACAATAAACTGTGTTCTGAATAGTCATATGATATGATACGTGAAGTAAATGTAAAATGTTGCCGAGCCTGCTACAATGAATAATACTGATATTGATTTTTTATTTTATTTATACTTTACATAAAATTGCCTAAATCGTACTTGTCGTTGTATGGACGGTTTGTCTCTTTTACCCACCCAATATGGCGGCACGTGACTGTAAATATATCGCTACGCAATTACGTACATGAAACTAATCACAAAAGCATTTTCGTTACTTAATCGTGGACATTAAAAAAGTGTTATCTATTTGATTCAGTTTAATCAATAGGTTTTTTTCGTGTGTCAGACTATTTATACATTTTCCAATGTTTAGAATAAAAAATCATAGAAATTAGAGACGAATCAGCTTTAGGGTTTCGACAGATTGGTCAACATAACGTCACTTCCGGTATGATCCGGCGGGCTGGATGAAAAGCAGGAAAAGACGCGCTTCAACTACTGTTTTAAAGCTGAAATTGTTTTTAATTTGAAAATAAGGTGTTCGTTAGACTTGGGTTAGCTTCTTGTAGCACATTTATCATTAGCTTGTTGCCACAGCAGTTGTTTGTGTTCATCAACCAGCCGTTAATATTTGCTGAATGAAAACCCGAATTTAGCTTCACATTTACTCTGGATATGGACCGACCATCCAGGTGAGTGGACGCTTTTATGATTTCATTTACTCATATGCGGATCGTTTTTTTAAGCAGCTGCCAATGTTTGTTTACACAGGAAGACAAAGGCTGTGAACTACTTTGAAAGCAAAGACTTGGATGATGGTGAGTTAAACGATGAACCTTCTGCTAGTTTACTCTCTTTGCTATACATATTTAACATGCCACCAAAATAATCTTTTATTAAAAGATCAGTTTAGCATGCCATTTTTTTATGTCCTGCAGATTAATTCAGTGGTAAGCTTTGCACATCTATGTAAATCTCAAAAACATACATGTATATAACATATTTAACTTTTAATTGCTTTTTTGTGCAAATTATATCATTATGTAATGTCATGCAGCCCTCAATCTACTGGCCCGCAGCATCACAGCTCCTTTGCCATACTTAGTAGTGGTGATGAGGTGCTTTTCCACTTTATTCATGCTTTGTTTCACTCCACCTATGCATGGGGTGTTGGGATGCCTCTTTCAAAAATAAATGGCATGTAGATATTTTCCAATAGATATAACGTACTTTTGAGATTTCTTATTTGTCCTTTTCCATCCTGGTCATTGTACATGGTGGAAAGATAAACCAACGTCCTTGTCCAGCTTAGCTGGTCTCAGTTAGTTTTCAACAGATTAGCGCACATCCATCCTACCTGAACGTTATCTTTTGTCTTTCCATTTTGAAGAGCTCTGGTAAAACATTTGAACCCAAGCGAAGCTAGTATTCATCAATTACTATTTTAAGTTTTCTAGATTAACCTAAACATGTCACATTTATTTAACAGGAGATGAAGGTGCCTGAAGGCTGGGATATAATGAATGTGTTAAAAATGTTTTGCAGTAATGTAGCATTTTGTTTTCAGGTAGAAATTGAAATGTAATGGGTAAAAAAGTAGTCTGGGGTGCTGCTTGGGTGTGACCTTAACATGGATTCCCCTTGTGCTCTACAGAATATGGATCTATACTAAATTTGAAAAAGTTTGGACCGAAGCACTCAAGAGGATAAAAAAACAACAAGATTATTATTCCATGGCTATAAGAATGAAACCATGCTAATGTGTTTCAGCCCTAGCGCCTTCTGCAGTTAAACGGTTCTGTATTTTGCAACAGCTGTTCTAATTAGACAGGTGGGAAGTCACACGTTCAGCTAAACAACCAATGAAGTGCTGCCATATGTTTCACACCCATAATCGCATGCAATTATCAATAAAAGATTAAACAAAAAATACATCAGAGACTCCGAACATTTACAAAAAAGGAGAAAAGTAAAGTTCTCTATTAAACAATGAAATTGAGTAGCTTTCAATGTTTAAATCCAGTAAGATTCTCTTTGTAACAGTTTTCTTAAGTCTCCTTCTCTAACAGGATCTTTAAAATGTTCAATGCCTAAAATTTAAAGCATATTAAACCTCCCCTGGTCAATATCTTTATAATGTACTGTCATCTGGTTTAGAGGAGTCCCTGTTCTTGTAGCATATTTATGCTCTGCTCCTTTAATTTGAAGTTTGCGCTCTGTAATCACTATATAGAAACAAACACATGGGCATTCCAATCTGTTTTTTTTGTTCTTTATAAAGGATTTAATGCATGAATTTGTCATACGATATATCCATAAAAGAAAAAATGAAATGTTCTTCTACGTGTTGCTTTTTTTTGCCAAATTACCAGTTCATTATCAGCTTCTTAAAGATTTCCATGTTTCCTGCTCCCTTTCTTGGACAGATGAGGATTTTGCCTGTTCGAAAGCTCCGCCCAGCAAAAAACCCAAAGAGGAAATGAGGCATGAACAGAAAAAATCTATAAGCAGGTCCTCCAGTCAAGAGACAAACCCGAAATTAGTGCAGATCGAGAAGAGCAGGTGGGCAAAACAGAATGAAACGTTTCATAGTCTGCTTCTGCAAATATGTATAAATGTAGCCATGTGTTAAAATGGAAATGTTAAGCCTGTCTAAACCTGTCTACCTGCTTTAGATGGGCTGCACAGACTTCCCATTCATTGATTTGAACATTTTGAACCACAATTACCTTAAAGTGTCTTCATTTGATGGAGCAAGCTCATCCATTGGATTAAAAACAAAGATTACCACAATATTCCCGTTCTAAATTGAGTTGTGTTTACTTACATGTTGTGAATATGAAATCATGACTTTTCCAGAAAGCCACTGGATGAGAAGTTGTATGAAAGAGACCTTGAAGCAGCCATTACCCTTTCTTTACTCAATAATTCAGATGGATTACAGGAGTCTGTCACCAGTAAGGGTTAGCTGTTGCTATTAATTTGTAGATTCTTATGCTTTATGAACTTCAAACTTAGTTTTCTTCTCATTTTATTCCAGCGAATGTTAAAGTTCAAAGCCCTATCGATGAAAACACAGACCCAGCTTCTTTGCTGTTGTCTAACTGCAGTGTGGACGGAGCGGTTTTAGGTAAATCTTGTTTTTTGTTGCTGCTGTTTTTAGATTTTTCTTCTTCTTGTTCCTTTAAAGTGCTACATTTTCTTCAGGTCTTGATGAAATTACATCAGAGAAAGGATCACCGGCTGCTGCCCGACATAGAAAGGCTTCGACTAAAGCAGCTGAGGTGCAGAGAAAGAAGGGCGAAGATGAAGACTACAAACCCAAACAGACTCCAGGTTGTCTGCCGCTCCATCTGTATTCGTGTCAACATGCTTCTGTTATCGGTACGATGACTGTGGTGCCTTTCCAGATTCAGAGAGCGATGAAGACTTCAGTGAGCCTGAAGAGAGCGAGGATGAGGAGTTTACAGTGAAGAAAGCCAGCAAAGCTAAAAGAAAGGAGAAAGTGATGAAGAAAGACAACCCCAAAGCAAGTCCTGCTTCCAGAAAAGAAAAGAAACAACCAGTAGCCAAAATGGCTCCCAGCAGGCCATCTTCGTTCAGCACAGCTTCCACTGTGAAGCCTGTAAGCTCTCTGAGCCCAGCAGGGGGCAGAATACCAAAGTGGAATCCACCAGGTACAGCCTGACAGAATGACACCACTGGTGCTTCTCTGTTTTCAGACAGTAGATTTAATAATCCTGATGTGTTTGTTCTTCAGCTCAGGTCGGTAAAAGTCCCACCTCGTCCCAGAATCTGGCTGTGAAGTCTCCCAGTGCCGGTCTGAGACTGGGACTGTCCCGCCTGGTCAGGGTCAAGCCTCTTCACCCAAGCGTGGCTAGTCACTGACAGATAATCCATTACTCTCTGCGTGTGTGTGTTAATGAGCAAGCGCTCATTTTTGTATAATTTCATCAGATGTATCAACTTCTGTTTTTCTTCATCCCAAACATGATTTCAGCAGAAGATATTGGAGTAGATTGGGAGCTGTCTCTCACTGACTGGAGTCTGTAGTTTAACGTCCGTCTCATCTGACATTATTTTCAATTGTAATCTCTGTTTTTTCTTTGGCTTCTCTACATTTCATTGTTATCCTAGTTTTTCTTTCATTTGCCTTTTTGAAAACATTTTATTACTCTTTATAATGCTTGTATATTATGTACATAAACATAGAATAAAGTTTAAAACCATTTATTCCAGATATTCTTTCCACACTGGGCCCTTAACATGGATACAAATGCATAAACCACAAATACTTCTTATCAAATTAAATAAAATTCCTTCTTTGAAGCTAATGCATGAGGCGAAGAGGATTACTGTTTTTAAGAGGTTTTTTTCTTGCTATTAAAGTGTTTCTAAACCATCTATAAACATATGGAATATGATTTGTAAGTCTGGATAAATACAGAGAAAGAAATCAGTGTATAGATTTTGTATCAGAGTTCATCCTCCCTCTAATTGTCCAAATGTTATGTCTATCTATACCTTTGTTCATGTTTAATCGTCTCTTTCAGACATTAGTGCGTCCAAATGATGGAACATCCATTTGTCTTCATCTGTCTGCAAGAGGTCCATTAGTTTAATGGTTCATCCATCTGATGATGCATCCCTTTAATCTGTTGTTTCCTATGACAACAGTGTCTTCTGTCTGAGGCTTCTTTAGTTTCAGTGCAACTCAGACTGCTACAGGAGATCCTTCCTTGAAGATTCAATAGTATGAGCTACAACACTTGATTTCCCTGGGATCAATACAGTATTTTTGAATGGAATTATCCATCATCACAGTATTTCTATCTGTATGTCCATTCACTGTCTCATGGATCCATCCTAGTACATCTCTTATCTATCCATCATGTCTACTACCTTTTAATTATATGAAATATCCTAAATACTCGCTTTTATTAAGACTGAAATGATAAATTATCTTTTCTGGTCACCAGAAGATTAATTGCTGCATTTGTGGTTATATGGATTAAAAAATTATATATTTTCAACCCCAGCTAACAACCCTGCTGACGTGTGTATTAATGGGTTTGTAGGATAAATTATGGACTTATGTTAGTTTGGAAGGTATTTTGGGTGCTTCTTTTCTCTTTGGCTCTGCCTGCAGATTAGCCATTTAATCTTGAAAAACCCTCACAACGCAGCCGCTTTTATCTGCTGTTAAGGTAAGGTGATTTTAGCACATTTCCAGCAAAAAGGCAGTTCAAAGTTCTTGATGATATTAGAATTGAAGGAACTCAGTGTTTCAGCAGTTCTATTAGAGGAACAAAAACTGAAAGCTGCTGCTTCATGTTTGGTTCTGCTTCTGGGGGTGAACTAGAAGACCTGAGCGGTCTGGAAGGTTGATAGGACAGGTCTTTCATGTAGTTTGATGCTAAGCTATTCAGTGATAAACTAAAAATATTTTTTTTCTGGGGAGCCAGTGTAAGGGAAAAACTGGGGTGATGTATTCTACTTTCCTGGTTCTAGTTGGAACAGGAGCCCAGCGTTCTGGATCAGCTGCAGCTGTCTGAACTTTTTTGACATACCTGTGAAGACACTGTTGCCGTGATTCATTTCTCATGATCTTGTTAGGACGTTTGTCCTTTGATCCTAGAAATTTTAACACCATCTGTTTTTGGAACTCCTACACAGAAACCTTCAGCTGCAAACCGCATAATTACTCCACATTTAGATCAACACAAAGTGTACATAATACTCCAAAGGGTCTTGGTGGTCTTTTGGTCAGCATTGGCCTCAGTAATCTTTCTTATTGAGTCATGAATGCTGATATTAACTGAGGTTAGTAAATAAGATATTTATGATTAACCTTTTAGGATATAAATCAAAAAGTGCTTCAGAAGAGAAAACGACGTGTAACGAAGCCAAAGAATCTGGAAGCCACCAAACAGAATGATGTGTCTCTATTATGAACAACCATCAACAGACCTTCACGAACATATGAGTGCAGACGCTCTCTGAGATTACCTGGCGCCTGTGCATAAGGAGCTCTCCAAACAGTGGCGTAGCCACGGGTGTGCCAGTGCCACCCACAGAGCCAGCTGACACACCCAGAGAGAGAGAGAGAGACGGAAAATCTGATGTCTGTTAAGCATTTTTACCGATTAGTTTCCACACCTCCATCTCGCTTTATGTAATGCGCAGATGTGTTTTTTCCCCATGAGTCCAGGTAACTAAATCCCATTTATTATTTGTCCCGCTTCTCCTTGAAGAGTCGCGAGGGGTCTGGGGCATTTGTCCAGCGGTTATCGGGTAAGAGTAAGAGGCGCCATGAAACCTGGACAGGTCCCCAGTCAATCCACCCCAGTGCGCCAGTTAGAAGCGCTCCAGCCCGATATGTGCCACAGATGTTCGGCGCCTGCATGCAGCTTAACAGGAGGCGCTCCTCCGGTAGTTTACGGGTCATGAAACGGCTCATTCTGAGAGTCTTCATCTTTTGGTCGCTACAATGGGAGAAATATTTCCTCATGTTACACTTTTTGTTTGAAGTGAATGACGTTGCAGTCTCCAGTAAAGCAAAGTGCGAGTTCTGCCTGCAGCTCAACAGGTATGATTACCCATGGGGTAATCTATTCTGTCAGCGGGAGAAAAAAATCCAAAAACTTAAGGCCAATAAATTATGCAACAATGCGACTATAAGATTACCAAAAAAAAGGGATAGTGTAATAATAGCGCAAACGTTTAATTTCACTTTTATTTGTAGTTCTCTGGTCAGGTTGTTTTGATTAAATACTGCTTAACAGATCATATTTAATATGAATTAATTTGTCAAACGATTGCTGGAGATGGTAGCCACGTTTTCCCCAAGATGAACAGTTTGCTTCGCATACTCATTTCACTGCCTGTTACAAGTTGCTCTGTAGAGCGCCTTTTTTTCCAGTGGTGAACAGGATCAAAACCAGCAGCAGAGCTACAATGCTCACTGAGAGACTTAACAGCATCTAATGGCTCATGTTGGAAAAAGTAAAAAAAAAAAAGTTAAAATAGTTACATTATTTTGAATGTGCTAAAAATTTTGAAGATTAAATTTGACAACCTTTGCTACTTTTTTTTACATGACTTTTAAAGCAGAGTGTAGAATCAAGGACTACCCCAAGGTATTTAAATTCTGAGACCAGATGAAGTTCCTCTCCATTCAGGAAGAAATTTGAGCTGCTTATGTTGACATGGCGTTTTGAGAAGTACATGCAAACAGTTTTTCTGGTGTTCAACATGAGGCATGAATTCCTGAGCCAGTCCTGCACATGAGAAAGGCAAGCTGCTTACCAGCATCTAATGGCTCATGTTCAAAAAAGAGCTTCCAAGCAAACTGCACTCTGCCGAAATAATAAACCTGTTTAAGGCCGGGCCGCCTTGACTCGTGAAGCTGCAATCCGAAGTTGGGAAGTTCAGGTGCTTAAATAAAATTTAGCCCTACATGTGATAGAGTAAGAAATAAATAGGATAAGATAAACAGGTTTACTTATAAGTACTACAGGAAATACATTTAAACATTGTTAACAACTCATTTAAATTGTGTTGAAAACTTGTGTTTAAACGTTGAAAAGTTCTTATGATGTATTTCAAAAGTTGAGAATGTGTTTGTTTACACAAGCTAATACCAGCCAGTGATTTTGAATGTTAGTCTGAAATTATTA
This sequence comes from Apricaphanius iberus, assembly GCA_028564705.1. NCBI lineage: Eukaryota > Metazoa > Chordata > Actinopteri > Cyprinodontiformes > Aphaniidae > Apricaphanius > Apricaphanius iberus. The sequence goes on from JAPXFQ010002912.1 coordinate 1,596,314, forward strand.
GTTTTGCCTGCAGGTCTGTAGGTAGGGTGAGCCCTTGTCACTCCGCTTAAGGCAAATTATGAAACTGGCAACATTTCACCCCCTTTTCCCCAGTAAAAAAAAAAATCTGTTGAAAATAAATTTGGCACGCCCATTTTATGCTAGTTGCACACCCAGCTTCATATTTCTGGCTACGCCACTGTCTCCAAGTCAGGAAGTTAAGCCTGCAGAGGTTTAGAGGTTCTGGGTTCTTCTGTGACCTCCTGGATGAATTGTTGATTCAATCATATTCTGTCCACGTCCTCAGCTCTGGCAGCAATCGTGCCATATTGTGACTAAAGCAATTAAACTCAACTTTCTAGCTCTCCTCATTTATCTACGTTCACACCCTGCTTCGTTAGAAAAAGAGAAATAAAGAGCTTAGATCCTCGTTCTTGTAGATATTTCTCTTCAGCTGAAGCGTGCAACACTACCTTTAGTTTATACTATTAATCACCCATTTAACTCCTGCTCATTACCCTTTGTCCCTTCTCTGCCTCTACACTAAATCTCAGAGAACATTTTTTATTTTGTACGTGAACAAGGCTGATAGTGTATGAATATTTTCATCATGATTGCTTTATTTCATTTTTTCTCTGTTTTCATTTTCTTCCTGATATTTTGCAGCAGACTTGGACAGAAGGAAAACATGGCATGGATCTGAAAAACCTAACAGTTTTTTATTTTATTTTATTTGACAAAATTCTGCTTCACAGCCAAATTAATGTGAAATTTATTTAATTGTATCTGCTTATTGTCAAGATGTTTAGTAAATTTGCTGTGACAGCAGAAGGAAGGTAAGGTTTGACTCATTCACTCCTGTTTGCTGCTGGTTTTAACTCTACCTGTGAAGTTAATTGTGAAAGCGTTGCAGGTGTGATGTGATGACAACACAAGCAGAGAGTAATCAGGGGCGGAAAGATTTAGATGTTGGATCAGACAGGCTGTCGGATGGTTAAGATAAACTGCATTATAATCTGTGGTTTTAGATGCATTTCTGGAGGCGGGGACAGAAAAAGAGCTGAGATTATCCAGACAGCAGAAAAACGTCCTGCAACTTGTCTCACTCTGAGACAGCATCTCTGTCAGGATGAGACCCGGATGGTTCAAAGGTTTCCTGATGGTTTTGGTTGTGGCTTCAGCGTTGATATTCCTCAGCTCCTTAAAGACGGAGTTCCACAGCCACTCAGAAAGGCTCCAGAGGGCCCACCACAATGACTCCATCAGGGGTCAGGGAATGATCAAAAGGATGGAGAGGATGGAAGAAAACATCAACAGGCTGTGTGAGTCAACTTTTCTGTTCAGAATACAACAGATTCTGCACGGGTTTTTTCAGGGTGGTTAATCAGTTTTGTGTTGCTGTAAACAAAATGTTGTGTATCTTAGAAACAAAGCTAATTAAATCGAGTAACTCTTCGGTGGAGAACATTTTAATTCACTCATATGTTTTGAAGAAAAAATATCAAAAATAGGTGGCATTCTTCAGATTTTATTTAAACATATATCCTCCTAACCATCCAAACCAAGACTTGTCTATATCTAAATCGATTCCAACCTCATTTAATGCCAGGAAACCGAAATATTGATAAGGTAGTTGAAGTAATGTGCATAAGAAACTAAATTTTTTTGGTGTGACTATAGACTGAAAACTAGGCTGGAACCACATGTTGAATATATCAAGTATCTAAATCTTTTGCTACTCTACAAATCAAGTGATGTATTAAATGAAAAGATTTTGTTTTTGATATATTGTTCTCTAGTTGAGTCTTTTCATGTCATATCCCAACCCCAAAGCAATCATTTTGGTTGGAATATTGTCTAACATTGTAACTTTTACAGTACCAATTAAATTTAAAGTTTTCATTTGTATAAATAAGTAATTAGTTGGTTCAACGTATCCTGCTTTGACAATTCTAATAGCAATTTTTTGTTATTTTGGGGGCTCCAACAGATATCTTCCCTGCATTTGCCAAAAACGGCACCATATGAAAAGACCAAACTAGAGAACAATATATGAAAAACAGCCAGAACTAATGTGATATCAAGGTGTGTTTCTGTTCTTGGTGTGAAAGTATGAAAGGAATTAAATGACGAGCTGAATTAATGTACTTTAACACAATTTAAAACGTGTCTTAAATATCAAAAACTCAGTAAATATGAAAAGTGGAAGCAAAATATTACTTTCTTTATGGGGAAAAGTGAGACATTGACTATATATATATATATATATATATATTAAAGATTAAAACTGGTTATCATGTGGAGGATGAAATGTGCATTGCTTCTGCCTATTTCTTTTTAGTTTGTAATTTGTGGTGTTTTTCTATTTTCTTTTGTAATGTGACAACCAGAGATTAATAATGAATGAATTTCAACATTCTTAGTTATGACTATGATTTGTTTAAAATGTTGATTTAATGTGCAGATGGATGAGGTTTGCAGCTCGGGGAGGGGCATTTTCTAAAGAAGCAAACTACAGACACCCACCTCTTTATGTCCACAGTGAACTTGATGAAAAATCATGAAAAGAAGGAGGTGGAGGTCGAGAAAGGAGTCAAAGTGAAGGAGAAACAGCTAGTGAGGAAGTTATATCCAAACTCCCATCTGTTCAGCAAGTGGGGCGACGAGCTGTCAGAGGAGGAGCAGAAGGAGGCTGAGGGCTTGTTCCAGCGATACGGATACAACGCATTCCTCAGCGACCGGCTGCCACTCAACCGAGAGATTCCTGACACCAGGCCTCCGAGGTGAGCTTCTCATCCTGCTCCTCCAGGAACTGCTGAAAGCCGGCACACCTTTTCCACACACGGATGCTATTACAGGGAGGTCTTCAAATACTGATCATGGAAAGGGTGTAAATATTGCACCTGAATAGTAATCAGTGAATGCTTAGACATATCCACCATCTTTTGCTATCGGCTCCATAGCACGCAGACTTAACTGGATATAAAAAAAAAAACAGTTTGAAGAATGAATTTAGGTTATCATCAAGAGTTTCTGTTTAGTAAAATAGATTGGGGACAATAACCATAAACTTTAGTGTGGATTGAAGATTGCTGGGGACATTTATTAAATATTCATAAACAAGTATTCATCGGTTTGACATTTCATTACAATAACCTATGCATTGTACTGTAGACTGTGTTGAAGCTGCCATCGTAGTCTAAAGGGTAGAATACCGACTAAAACCTGAAGGAGGAAAAAACTAATGTAGCCATCAGGTTTCATTTGACTGGCATGTTCACACACAGGGGCATCCAGTCATTTATTAATTTGCAACACCTGAGATAAATAAACCACACCCCCTTAGACAACAGAGTAAAAACACATTCAAGATCAACAATGTTCAACACACCCATTTGCTCTTAGGCTGAATAACACAGTTGTCATATTGTACATTTACACAGAACAGTTAATGCATTTTTTTTCCTTTTAAAAAAAAAAACTCTTCATACCAAAACTAAAACGCAAATCTATCGAGTGTGACTTTGGTTACAGGTTTGGTCAAAATGTCTGCAACAATGGCTGCTGTAATGTTAAGTCATCTTTCCTTCAAGAAGTGCAGATCGAACAAAAGTATATTTTACATCAACATGTTCACACCTTTGGTGGCATAGAGGGTTCTTAGACAAAGCAGTTGCCCCTCGATTGTCCTCAAAAATTGTCACTGGTGTGTAAATACATTCATTGTCAGTTTTGCTTGATAACTGGACAAGAAATGGGCTTTCCTGTGCAGTAGCTGCCAAAGCCAACTGTGGATTGTTAGACTTCCAAGAAATAACAGGGCCAGTGGCAGACAAGCTAAAACAGCAACACAATTCTTTGTTCAGCAGTTCCCTATAAATATCACAATACATGTTTAGCAGCTACCCAGTGTTGGTTCTGTGGTTCAGATAAGTGTTTTGGCAGCTTACTGACAATGAAACCTAGATCTGGTCTAGTACAGGTCATTAGATGGATCCAGCAACCAACCACTTCTTGGGTAGTGCATGGTCATCATCACATAGGTGGGTTCCATCCCTCTCCTTGTGCACATTATCTTCACACATTGATCTGTCAAGTGACATATTAAATAAAAAGTGTGGCATTCTGTGACACTCTTTGTGAGAAACTCCACCAACCTGCTTTTGATCACTTTCCTTGAGCCTGGATAGAAAACTGGATATGCAGGGCTATTCTTGTCATAATCAATGAAAATCCCTTTTTCACATCGAAAGTCCAACTTTTTCTTTTTCTCTTTGTATGCATGGCCCTTCGAGCCAAATAAAGATCTGCGTTTTCCAGTCAGCCTTTAGTATGGGGTCTATCTTACATGTTTGTTATAACATCTGTTGTGGATAGCAGCAGCAGTCTGGATTGCATAAATCCGTAACATTTTTGGTAAACCACTCTAAATTAACATACACCTTGCCATGTCAAGCATAGTTCTCCAGCTCCTCTCAAATGTCCCATTCTGATGGGGTGAATAGGGAGCTGAGGTTTCGTGTCTAATGGCATTTTTACTGAGGAGGGACTGAAACACCGGGATGAAAATTCTCATCTAATACATTTAATTTTACCTCAAGGTGAAACATCAGTAATGACCTTCTCTGTTCTTTCGGCTGTATCATTGTTTGCTTTTAATAAATATGTAAATATTGCACCTGAATAGTAATCAGTGAATGCAGGTCAGGTGCAGAAAGTATTTTTGGGTGTAATAATCTGTACCCTCGGTTAATTAAACCACACGCCCCTGTGTTGGGGTCAGTCTCGGACATAAAGATCTAGATGCTTGTCGAGCTCGGGTCAGGTTCGGTTACTGCTCTGTCGGACGCGGGCCGGGCTCGGACAGAAAAATGTGGCCTGACATGTCCCAGCATATGGTTCTTATCAGTGCCGTAGCCAGAAAAATGAAGCTGGGTGTGCAACTAGCATAAAAGAGGTGTGCCAAATTTATTTTCAACAGATTTTTTTTTTTTTTTTTTTTTTTTTTACTGGGGAAAATGGGGCAAAATGTTGCCAGTTTCATAATTTGCCTTAAGCGGAGTGGCAAGGGCTCACCCTACCTACAGACCTGCGGACCAAACTAATAATTCCAGACTAACATTCAAAATCACTGGCTGGTATTAGCTTGTGTAAACAAACACATTCTCAACTTTTGAAATACATCATAAGAACTTTTCAACCTTTAAACACAAGTTTTCAACACAATTTAAATGAGTTGTTAACAATGTTTAAATGTATTTCCTGTAGTTCTTATAAGTAAACCTGTTTATCTTATCCTATTTATTTCTTACTCTATCACATGTAGGGCTAAATTTTATTTAAGCACCTGAACTTCCCAACTTCGGATTGCAGCTTCACGAGTCAAGGCGGCCCGGCCTTAAACAGGTTTATTATTTCGGCAGAGTGCAGTTTGCTTGGAAGCTCTTTTTTGAACATGAGCCATTAGATGCTGGTACGCAGCTTGCCTTTCTCATGTGCAGGACTGGCTCAGGAATTCATGCCTCATGTTGAACACCAGAAAAACTGTTTGCATGTACTTCTCAAAACGCCATGTCAACATAAGCAGCTCAAATTTCTTCCTGAATGGAGAGGAACTTCATCTGGTCTCAGAATTGAAATACCTTGGGGTAGTCCTTGATTCTACACTCTGCTTTAAAAGTCATGTAAAAAAAAGTAGCAAAGGTTGTCAAATTTAATCTTCAAAATTTTTGGCACATTCAAAATAATTTAACTATGGATGCAGCTAAAACATATTTTTTTTCTATGATTATTTCTCACTTTGATTACTGTCTGACTACCTGGTCTCTTGCTTGCCCCACAACACTTAAAACCATAGAAAGTCTATATAAAAAGGCATTAAAAACATTAGATAAAAAACAGTTATCCCACCATCACTGTCAAGTTCTAAACATAAATTATTGGATTTTCAAAATATGATTAACTTGAAAATGGTGTGTCTGATTTACAAGGTCCTCCACTCCCTTGATCCGTCACCTCTGAAAGATTTGATTAAATTTAAAGACACTTCTCTGAGCACCACGCGAGCCTCTACCAGAGGAGACGTGATAATCTCACAGGCGCACCACCTTCGGTCAGACGGTCCTGTCTGTCCGGGGTGGGAACCTGTGGAATAGTCTTCCTCTAACACTAAGAGAATGTACTACATATAGCTGTTTTAAAGTCCAATTGAAGAAATGGCTATTGGCAAATCAAAGTTGCACACATTAGTATGTTTTATCCTTTTTTAAATTGTTTTATTTTGTAATGAGTACATGGATGAGTGTTGTAAAGTTGAATATAGTCTTGTATATAGGATTTAGCTATTTTATAAATTGACTGTAGATGTAAATTTTATGCTGAAATGTTTTTGTAAGCTTTTGTTGTGAGCTGTGTGATTCTAGCCTGTGGGACTACGGATGGAAATTGGCCCTTGGCTATAATCCGACATGTTTACATGCATGTTCTACATGTTTTTTGATGAAGATGAAGACTCTCAGAATGAGCCGTTTCATGACCCGTAAACTACCGGAGGAGCGCCTCCTGTTAAGCTGCATGCAGGCGCCGAACATCTGTGGCACATATCGGGCTGGAGCGCTTCTAACTGGCGCACTGGGGTGGATTGACTGCGGACCTGTCCAGGTTTCATGGCGTCTCTTACTCTTACCTGATAACCGCTGGACAAATGCCCCAGACCCCTCGCGACTCTTCAAGGAGAAGCGGGACAAATAATAAATGGGATTTAGTTACCTGGACTCATTGGAAAAAAACACATCTGCGCATTACATAAAGCGAGATGGAGGTGTGGAAACTAATCGGTAAAAATGCTTAACAGACATCAGATTTGTCGTGTCTCTCTCTGGGTGTGCCAGCTGGCTTTGTGGGTGGCACACCCGTGGCTACGCCACTGGTTCTTATGAAATCTTAGACTATCTTGGGCTTTGGGATGTAGAAATATCTTTATGGACTTAATTACTGTTCACCTTTTTGTAGGGGTGGGCGGTATGGCAAAATGTTCATATCACTGTATTTTTTAATTACCACGTTAATACGGTATTTAACGGTATTTTGTTCCCAATACAAGACCGTTCCTATCCACATTATCTTATAAGAATGAAGAATATAAAAATGTGCTTTAAATAGCCAATTTTACTGTCATATGGACTGCATCATGTTGTTTTTTCCACACACAGGTGAATGATATGAAAATAATTAAAATGATTATGATTCTGGTAGACATTCTTGATGTTCTAAGGCTGAAAGTAGATAGATGGATAGATAGATAGATACTTTATTCATCTCCAAGAGAAATTCACAGTTCTAGCAGCTTACGGGAACACAGGGGCATGCAGGGAGAATACAATATAAAAATTTAAAAGGAGAACTAAGGTAAAGTATAATGGTATAAAAAAGTATAATGTCTGCCAGTCCAGTTCGAGTGCAGTTGTGCAGATGTCAGTATGCAAAAACAGTTGAGTAATGGTCAGTTTGTACATACTTAGACTCCAACTTGTAGATGTGTGTGTATGATAAAGTGCATGTGTGACCGAAGGTGCATGGTGTGATTAGTATATATATTTTTTAAACCTCACGTTGGCGCAAGGGACAAATTGCATCTTTTAATTGCTTTGCATGTAATACTGAAGAGTATAGACTCAGATCGGATTTACCCAAAGAAGTAAAATAAACATGGCGACAGTAGGTGATTATTAGCTGGTTAATATTCAGATAACAGAAAAAAAGACGACTGAAGTATCGTAGATGGTGTGTAAATGATTTCTTTCTTACTTGTTTAGCTGCCGTCAACCACGTTTACCTACAGAAAGGGTCAAATAGCACTCAACACTCCCCCTACTGGTTACTCTCAATAGCGTTTGTAGAAGGTATGCCGTTTGGTTCTCGTTTGACATTTTAAAACCGATAAACTTTTTAAACTATAGAGGAGGCTCCTCTTTTTTTGGAATTACTTCATCAGAATTGTGTGCTTCGCTCTGCCAGCAGCTGTACTTAGTTAAAAACGTTATTTTCTACACTACTGTGTTGAAGAGCGTGTAGCAGTGAAATCGGTCCTGGCTGAAACACTTCCCCTCACTAAATGTTCCGGAAGTTCTTCGATTTTTCTTATCACTTATCACTTATTCACCGGTATAGGGGTATGTTAAAAATTCATATAACGAAAATAAACCCCGGTTTTTGGCGCCTACATTTGTATGCTACCAAGCTCCAAGTGGCTCCAAACTCGTCCGGTTGAGTAAATTAACATAATAAATTCTAAAAATAAGATCCAGGTTGGAAAAAAAAATCCGAACTTCCCATTTAAGGTCTTTATAGCATTGAAATGTACACGTCATTTTAACAAGATGTTATGTCAGCTCAAGCTTTCTGGAAAATCCTCTGGGGAAAGCTGTTCTCTTGTTAATTATGTTCACTATAATTGTCAGGTGGGAAGCATCCAAACAGATTTGGAGACCTTCTGCAATTTTATGCGAGTTAATAATACCAAGTAAAGATGTGGCATACTGATGGACTCCTAATAAATGACTGAATTCTGGTCCTTTTTTTTAAAGCAGTAGTGTAGGTGTGTATAGACTGGCACACACATTGTCTTTGTATTCATACGATATTTGAAAAAGTTAAAAAAAAAACATTGCATTCATTTGGGTCTTTGTCTCTTTTCAGCATTTCCTCAAACAGTTGCTTCGCTTATTGTTAGCACTTCAAATAAATTTTATTTTTACTTCTGGCAGATGTGCAGATAAACAGTATCCAGACAATCTGCCCTCCCTCAGCGTGATCTTGATCTATCTGGATGAAGCCCTTTCTGTTATCAAGAGAGCCATCCGCAGCATTGTCGACAAGACGCCTGCCAGGCTGCTGCAAGAAATCATACTGGTGGATGATCACAGCTCCAATGGTTTGTTTAGAGTCCTGTTTTGTGTCTTGAAGCCCGTCTTTTTCGTGTAAGTTTTATCTAGAAGTTCTGTTTGAAAGAAGGTGAGAACCTCTATTTAATTATTTTTTTCTCGGATCCTGATTGTTTTAGAATCAACCAATGAAATTGTTTTCATCCTTACTGAGTTGTTAGAAGTGTTGAGACTGAATTTGCCCATAGAATGGTTCATGTCCTTTATTTTGCTGCAGATGATTTGGTGGACAAACTGGACGAGTACATTAGCTCCATCCATGAGGAGCGTCCAGGTCTGGTGAAGAAGATTCGGCACTCTGAGCAGCTTGGCCTAACTCAGGCCAGACTGTCGGGATGGAGAGCAGCTGTGGGAGATGTGGTGGCCATCCTGGATGCACACATAGAGGTCCATGTGCAGTGGTTAGTTGAAGCCCATGCTGAGTTTTTTAAATTCTTATCTTGGTTTTAATGTTCTGGTAAAACGGTATTGTGTGTGTGTGTGTGTGTGTGTGCAGGGCAGAGCCTCTGTTGGCTCGGATTAAGGAGGACCGCACCGTGATCCTGACACCAGTTTTTGACAAAGTCTGCTTCGATGACTTGACACTGATTCCTTATGCAACCAGCGCCGATGGCTTTGACTGGGCAATGTGGTGCCTGTACGATAGCTTCAGACCTGAGTGGTACGCCTTGAACGATGAGTCCCAACCTGGCAAGTAAGAAATATCTCAATATCTGGCTCTGACGTACCTATTGTTGTCTCGTCTGTATTTAAAAAAAAAGAAAAAATGTGGTGGATTGGTTTAGATTTCGAAGCTGCCAGACCTTCTTCTTGGTCAGTAGTTGAGGGTTCCTACATGGTGTGGAGAAGTATGGAATAATATTTCTTGTTTTTGTAGGTGTTATATTTGCATTTCCAAACGTGATTCTCTACTGAGTCGGGCTAAAAAAAAAAAAAGCTCAAAAAACAGAAAGCTGATTCAAGAATTTTGCTCAATATTTTGGTTTCTGTTTTTTTACAAACCAGCAGCTGATTCATGTTGTCCCTTACTTATGGGCAAACTGATTTGTTTTAAAGAGGTTAAATTCTTGACCTGTTTATAATTGACTTTAATAAGATTAGAGTGAGATTCTCACTTTGTCCTCTTCATTTCACTGTCAGTGTTAGTTCATTCTTCTCCGCATGTTGGACAAGCAGCTCAGTGTTTGGCTTAATTGCTGCAAAACGTCGTCTTTGCTATGTCCCAGTTTGTGTTTTGGTGAATGAGAGCCTCAATGTGGACAACAGGGTCACGTTATACAAACAGGGTAAATAAATGTCCACAAAGCACTACTGACAGAAAACCTCCTACATAGTGATACAGACACAGAGGTATTTATTGTTACAAGCCCTTTCTGACACACTTACCAAAGGATCGGTTTTGGAAACATTTTCCCCTCAAAGTTTTAAAATCAGATATATCACCATCTGTACAGTTTTGGCCACTAGATGTCCCCCTAATGAGCAGACAGCAGAAAAAATATATGCTTAAAAAGGCCCTGTTGTCAGTATATTATTTGTCCTATTGTCTCACAAGGAGCCCGTCCATCATGGGAATTCTGGCTGCAGATCGCAAGTTCTTTGGAGAGATCGGAAGCCTCGACGGCGGGATGAAGATATACGGAGGAGAAAACGTGGAGCTGGGCATCCGGGTGAGAACCAAAAAGAAATGCAATGAAGTGTTTTCCAGCCTCCACATAACCATGTTTTTGTTTTTTTTACTAGTGTTTTATATTTGATTTGTACCATTACTGTTGTGTGTCTGTTACTTGGTGCCCAAACAGTGGACTAATAGCTGATTAATTTGTTTCTACCAAAATGGCTATATGGACTCATAGTAGTTTTAATAAATGTAAAACTTGGAAGAAAACTATTTAGATTTGTTTTGTAGAATGGTGTAAAAAATGTTATGTCTGTTAATATTTTATTCTCACTGTAACCTCTTAAATTAAGATGGGTATTTTTGCTAAATATAGATTATAACATATAGATTGCCACCATGCTTTGGTATTTTTCCCCATAATTTTGGACGATTTAATTTGTTTCAAAAGTTGAATTTTGTTTTTCATTGAAGAAAATGAGCTTGAATATCAGGTGTAATAATAATACTAGGGCAAATATTTTAATGGATCTTTACTAAAATAATAATATTTAGCAAATAAATAATAAAAATCACTGGCTATATTTAATATGATTACATTCATGTATTTTAACAAATTATTTTCATATGTAAATTTCAAGTAAATTTTATTTTGATGTTAACTTATTAATTTGCTTTAATTTGCTACTTTATTTTTAAATGACAGTGTGTAGTTTTTGCTATTGATCTCTTGACATTGAAATCAAAATATTGTTGAAAATGAATAAAATGATGCCCAATCATGGAAAAGCATGGACGACGGGTTTAATACACATGGGAACGGGTGCTGTTGTATGAGGGCCGACCTATTGGACGCTGTTTCTCCTTCTACGTGAGCCAATGTGGACAAAACACCTTTACTGATTTTTGAATATGCAGTTACATTAGTATCCACTTATCCTCATTAGAAGTTTAAATAAGGAACTCTATAAACACTTGAAGGGGAAAAAAGCCCCCAACTACAACAGGATCTGAGATGACTTTGTGTGACATGGACCCAGTCCGCGGCTCCATGTCAGAGGCAAGAAGCTCACAGAGATGATGACCACTGCCAGAAAACGAGAGTAAACCTCAGCATCGCATTCTCTTAATGGAAATAACTGAAGGAAAGGATAGGCAGAGAAGGTTGGATAATAAGATGGATCATTTGATCTGTTAGAATAACCAGAACTCATGTTCTTAGTAGCTGTACAGGACAAACCAGCCAGTAGGCTTGAAGGTCCAACCCACTGACCCTGATTGGCAGATTAACTAATTTAGTTGAACACCATTCTGGAATAAAAAATGGCTCAAAAAAACAAACAAACCGTCAGTTAAATGCTTTTACTTAAATACATTTTTTAAAGAACAAAAAATACTTCCTTCTAATGCTCTCCGAACTGTACGTGCATTTAGTTTTTTACAGTTTCATCATGTTTAATTTGAAGCGTTTTGGTTTTCATAAATACATCTTGGTTTAGAATATTTTTTCTCATTAGTTTTATTCATACATTATATAAACTTCTGTATAAGATGAATTTACTGCCCCCTAGTGGAGTTTTCTGGTAGCAAATCTAACCAAAGGACAGACCACCTTGTAACGACGAATTATTATTAATTTAAAAAGATTTTAAAGTTGTCGTTTAATATCACTGTTTAAAGCGAGTTTGTATTTTTGCAGGTGTGGCTGTGTGGAGGCAGCATAGAGGTGATACCCTGCTCAAAGATCGCTCACGTCGAACGCTTTCATAAACCTTACACCTCTGACCTGAGCAGCACTGTGAAGCGTAACGCCCTGAGGGTGGCAGAGGTGTGGCTGGATGACTACAAATACAACGTGGAAGTGGCCTGGAACCTCCCCATAGGGGTAAGATGTCATCATTCCTAACATCAGTTCAATCTTTTGTCATCAAACATAATCTGATTAGGTTTTATTAAAGGCTCCAAACATCGTTAATAACCCAGAAAATGGCATCATGTGACATCTTATCAAATCTCCCACTCCCCAACAGAATCATGGGATAGACATTGGAGATGTCTCTGAGAGGAAGAAGCTGAGACAGAGGTTGAAGTGTCGGCCCTTTCAGTGGTACCTGGATAATGTTTACCCCATGCTGGAACCCCTGCAGGACCTGCTTGGTTATGGAGCTGTGAGTCAAAAACTGCTGCTTTGCTTGTTAAAACACCAATGCTGAGCTTTTGAATCCTCTCAGTTTAATGTTTAAGATGATTTAACAACATGGCAGACTGTTCAGATATTAAGCTGGGGTTTTGTGAAGCTTTTCGAAAGCGCGGTGGATGTATGTATGTTTGTTGTTATGAAAACGGATAGGACTGGTGGCCAGAAACAGGTGGGGTTAAACTCTCTGTTCCTCTCAAACATTTCATCTTCATCCTTTGCTTCTCTTACATCTCCCTCACGCTGTTCCTATTGTCTGCCTTTTCCTCCCTCTTGGCAACATCTTCAAGTAAACTCTAATCAAAACATTTCAAAATGAAATTGTGAATTTGATATAAAACACCAGAGACACGTTTGCACCTGGGATGGAAATACGCACCACCCATGATACAAACACACATGGTTTCCAATCCTGGATAGGCTGCTCAACTTAACTTACAGGATTCCTCTTTAGAGGTATCAATATTTCCCTGCCTCTTTCTTTTTCTAAATTTTAATGATTCTGTGTGATAAAGACATTGGTCTGATAGAACTGTGACTGCTAAATATTGCTTACTTAAACAAAAACAAAAAACCTCAACGTTTTATTTAGGTGGTATAAAGTAAAAAATGTTTTTTTTAACATTAAAATATCCACTTTTTTCATTGTTAGCCTAAAAAAAAGAAATGCAATACAGAAAACACTCAACATGTGAACAAAACATAAACAGAACAGATCAAGCCTATTTAAAAACGTCAAAAGTGGAAACTCATTCTGAGTACCTGGAAAAGTGAGATCTTAAATCTGCCTCATCTCCCCTCCGTCTCAAACATGACACCAACTTTAAGTGTGACCGGCTGCTTATTGACTTTTCTGCCTTAACTTCCAACTCTAGTGGTGTGTTAGATTTATTTGTCAGGTCGGGTCGAGGGGGCGGGAACTCATGAGCGGCCAGGAAAACAAAGGAGCAACTTCTGCTAATGAGCACTAATTTATGTCTGAAAACATCACTTTGACTGAATAATCCACACTTTAACACAGCACTAACTCCCTACGAAATGTGCTGAAACCATACAGTGAATCAAAATGCATAAACATAAATACAGCGGTTTTATACCCTTTGTATCGCGACACGGGGGCTGCTGGCTATTGGCAAGACCGAACAGACAGTAGAAGTGGGTTTGATCATTTCTATAGAGTGCTTCTAAGGAAGGGTACTGACGGTTTTACAAAACATCAAACTGATGGTGTGTCAGTTGGTAAATCTGTTTCCCTGGCACTGCATCACATCATCACGCCCAATAACCCTGAAATAAGCATTTATTACTTACCAATCCAGTAGCAACTCAGCTAGTTCAGGGATCCATACATCTTACTGTTTCTCATAAGGTCTCACTTACAGCGGCTGATCACACAAAACTGAAAAGTTGTAATACTGGATTGTAGAAGCTGATCTTACTTTGACCTACCCTGAATAACAGTTTGTCTTGCTGTTCCGCCGACAGAACACTGCAACTTTCCTTGCCCCCGATTCACACTGGGTGCTGAACGAATGCGGCCCAGTATGAATCATTTTAACAAGCCTTCTGCACCGGTGAAGCTCTGGCAGCTGCTCTTGCAGCCTAGATTCTTTTCCTTGCTTCTTCTGATGACGTTTTCTTTGCATCTACCATGGCTCAAGTCTCAAAACCTCAGATTTCTTTATATCATTAGGCGTAGCGTACTGCCGTAAAGCGAAACTCTGTCAGTAGATCTGGAGAAGCGGTCTGCAGCTGAAAAGTACAATCGCGCGGTAAAAACCAGGGGGACCATCACATGTAGTTACAGCTCAAAAAACGAACAAACAAAATGTTGCACGATAAAAACACGCGTTTTCGTAACGTTTATGTGATGCAAGAGTTATGGAATGGGTCTTTAATGTGTGATGCATTAGTCTGCTATGGCTCTTGGGAATGACTAATAATTTCTCAACATAAAATACTATTATGAATGTGAATAACTGTTTTAATTCGTTCTGTAAATTATCCCAAAATGGTTGTATCGTATGTTAATGCAAGTTGTGTAATAATATTTTTCTGTCATTCTTCTGTCTTTAGGCAAAAGGCATAGGCTTAAGCAGATGGAGGAAAGTGAAAGTGCTTGTGGAACTAGGAAGAGGGCACTGGATGATTATAATAATCATTTACTATATAAACTGGGTTACAGTCATTTGTTTCCCCAATATTCCAGCCTGCTAATGTTTGCCTCCTTATTCTCAAAGAAAGCATGGATGAGTTGTTGTTATGGTACCCCAACTCCTTGGAACACAAACTCGCCTTTGAATAAAATAAATGGTAAAAAAATCGTTTTTTATAAGCAAATCTTACTTGTTTGACATTTTAGATTGAAGTTACCTTATTAGGGTTTATGTCAAAATGTTCCCACACAGCTGGCTCCATTATCTCTCTCTCTCAAACATCTTCAAACTAAACACGAACCAAACTCTAACATGACTAACTCAGCTACTCAAAACCACATTTCTATTGTTGCCTCAAATGTTTGTTGCTAACAAAATCTGAACCACTAGCTGAAGCAGTCAGGGGGCTTCAGATGTCATCGTTCTCAGCTCCTCCCCTAAATGAAGCAGGGCTCGATACACGCTTTGTAGCCTTGGCACACATCGTAACGGTGTATTTTATGAAAAAAGTACTTGGTAATTGTGAAACAATTAGAATTAGCAGAAGTCTGGGCTCTAGAGAACCATAGCTAACACGAATCCATGGAATATTAATTTGTTCTTTGTGTTGGCAGCTGATTAATGATCTCCAGCCAGATCTGTGCGTGGATCAGGGCCCGAAGCCAGGCTTCACACCTGTCCTGTATGGATGCCACTTCTTCTCCACTCAGGTAATGTTCAGATGCTGAAAGCCTTTGTAGACAGACTTAGGTTCTTGGCTGATTTAGTTTTTCTGTTGCAGCACTGCTATTACCACACAGATGGACAACTCTACGTCGGTGGGATCAAGTCCCACAAATACGAAAGCAACAACTGTCTGGTGGATCTTGGCTCCGGAGTTTTACCTGGGCTGTTGCAGTGCAAGTTGGCTCAGCAGAAGAAGATGAACATATTTTGGGATTTTAGACAGGTAAAAACTTTCTAAATCAAAATGCACAAACAGAAGCAGGTTTATCAGGAAATAAAAGGTAATTTTATTCACAGGGAGGACAGATCCAGAACAGAGAAACAAAGAGATGTTTGGAAGTTGTGATGGGAGACGTATTCTTCAGACTCGTTCTTCAGCGATGTAGTAGTCAGAGGTGGACGATACAACACGTGATTGATGGCATTACAGCACAGAAACTGCAAATTGTTTCCAAGAAAGGGGTACTGTGACCTGCAAGACTCACATTAAACTGGGCAACATCCTGTTTTCTTAAATTGTTTTATACTTCAAGTGAAACATGATTATTTGATTGGATGATTAGAGATGAAGGTGTCCCAGTTGTTCTGCCACATCGCTAAAGCTCTGTCCTTAAGATTAGCTGGCAGGGAGCTGTACCTGCAAGCAGAAGCAGCAAGTATGACGGGAACAGTTTCTAAGTGAACAAATCAGGCAGCTGAAGCACTTGCTGTGAGTTTTTATTTTTCTTCATTTTGATAAAACGGGTATGTTCATATCTTGGTCGAGTGTAAATCAGTAAAATGCAACTGGACTGGTCTTAAAACCTTCAGTTCTCATCTTGAATGGAAGTAACATGGTTGACACCAGATTGAACCTGTATATACAGCCAGAACTACGTTGTATCAAGTTATTTGTGGTGTAAACATGGTTAGTATTAGGCAATAATTGGTTCTCATACATTCATACATACTTATTGAGCCCTGCTGATGATACATTTGAGATAAATTTTCAATAGGATGAAAATCATTTCCAACTTCACCAAGTTTCTGTGACATTCCAGTGTGTGAATAGACCCTGTGCACGTTAGCAAATGCTACTTCCTATTGAGAAGCTGTGTTGGCACAGCGCTTACAAAATGGATGGAGCCTGCAGCAAATTTTACTTTTTAATATGCCTTGGATATTTACCAAGAACTTCAGTGGACGATGTTGATGGTTGTCAATACCGTTTAATCTGCTTCACAAAGTAAAAACGAAAAGGGGTTAAATTGTTTTCCCAGTTTGAACCCCTTTTCAAGCCACAGCTTCTCAACAGGAAGTAGCATTTGCTAAAGTGCACAGGGTCTATTGACTCCCTCAGATTAGTCGGGGCTGCAGAGGTGGTGTTGGTTTACCATGTTAAACAGCTTCTACTCATCTCTTGTCCTTGATGTGAAGGAGCAGCTGTTTTTCCCATCATTAGATCAGTTTGTGTAGCTCCACAGTGGCTACACAAACTGATCACCCACTCTGAGGTCATCTGGCAATAATCACCCCAAACATTGAGTTTCAGTGTGATTGTCACGACTAGAACCTTTAAGCCTGTTGATTCCAACCATAATCAGAACTGAAACAAGAGAAGTTGTCTTACGCACAAAGGATAGCTTAGACTGCAATAAGTGCAATTACCATGCTTGTAATATATTTGTTGACTCTTGTTTAATGCAAATTGGTGGTCAGTCATCTGCTGAAAGGGAAACTGTTACTGGGGGAAATAATGACCCCAATATTGTGCAGCTCTAATGGTGCGTTCACACCGCAAACGTCAGCGTCATGACATGTTGAGGCCATCGGGGGGGTGTTGGGAGTCTCTGAACATTGGCTGCGTCAAAGTTTCAAGCACAAAAAGCCAGCAATGCAGAAGTTCAACTAGCTGAACTTTTGATATCAGTGTCTCTCACTGTAGTGATGTCATCAACATTATCAAACCAACAATGATAGGCTAGTGCAGTGTTTCCCAACCCTGGTTCTCAAGGCACACTGCCCGACACTTTAGGTTTTTCCCTGCTTTAACACAACTGATTCAGATGACTTCAACAAAAGTCTGTTAATTGGCCATCAATTGTGCTAAAGTAGGAAAAAAACCAAAACATGTAAGGCAGTGTGCCTTGAGGACCAGGGTTGGCAAACATCTGCTGGAGAAAAGCCCGCCCACACGCTTTCAAAGCGTTGTTTAATAATAAAGCATGCAGTGTGATCATAACTTGCAATAAATATTTTTCCCATAGAAAACAGAGCATGAGTCTTTAATACAGCTAATGATTTCCATCAACATATTTCTTGTTTGGACATTTTTAGCATTTAACCTTCACTTACTCACCCAGACAAGTTTGGAGCCACTTTGAGTCCTTCATGATCAGTGTATATCCATATAATGGGAGTCAATGGGGTGTATGGTGTACATTTTAGGACCTTCTGAGGCCATTTTTTTCGGAGGTCTTTTAGATACAAAAGGCATCAGGTCTCAGTAAAACATTTGGCAACCTTCAGACCAAACAGCATCAGGAACAAGTCTTCAGTATAATTGATGGATATATAGCAACATGAATTGGAGATCCTGTTGGAACTTTGTAAAGCTCATCTTTTACTTCCCCGTATAAATTTCCGTGTGTACCAACTCAAAGCCGAAGCCAGCTTTTCTCTGTAGAAAGTAGCAGCACACAACTATTTGCCGTTTTTCCCAGTTCCCCTGTAAGTAAATGTCGTTAACAGACATTGGAGCTGTAGCTGAATGGGAAAGAAGCTGTAAGGAAACGTCACTAAATATTGTTGCGTGATGCTACTTTCTACAGAGAAAAAGCTGGCTGGCTTTGGCTTTTAGTTGGTTTCCCTTAATTTATATGGGGAAGTAAAAGATGACCTTTGATAAGTTCAAACAGGATAGCAATTTCTACACATAAAAGTTTAAATTTTCTTGCCATATACCATCCATCACTTTTTCCTGATGCCGTTTGTTCTGAAGGCCTGAGGTCTGATAGATAATTCTGATACATGAGGATGTCTTAAAATGTACACCGTATGCCATTCTGCCCCAAAACTACTTCATTTAACCATGTTTTTATAAATGGTCAGCACCTCCGAGATGTTCCAAACTTGCAGGGCAATAATCTCTAAGCTATTATCTTCTAGGGTTGTTAGAGGCTTTTAATCCAACTTGCACTAACTGGCGAGTACAATGAGGTCCTAGCCATCTGCCATTGCAGCTGTAGTCTGCATTGGTTTCGGAAAGGGAGCCTATGGAAACTGAATTTAGTCCAATAGAGCTCTGCACGTCACGTGGCTCTCAGAGCGTAGGCGCCATGCTGGCAGGAATGAAAGTAATCAATTGAGCATTTCCGATTGGTATTTTACGTTGGAGTTTACTTACCATTTTAAAACATAAGATATTTTATATACTGTGAAATTAAAACGATTAAACGTCTCCGACCTTTGTCATGTCCCTTGGATACATTTTAAAACTTCAGAACTTGTCGGACCCGAGATATACAGTTTCCTGATACATTTTCCCTCATCCTACTCAAGAGTACTTCTTAAAGCCTGGAGGAATATAAATGGACCCAATTGGGTTTGTTATAAAGATCCACAACTGGAATTTTCCTACAAAGGACTGCATATCGGGAGGGTAAGTGGCGCAACGAGCAGCTAGGTTATGTCCGTGTGCTTTTGTGTGTCAATATCTGACCATGCAGACATCACAAATATTATCTGCAAAGTTTCATAAGATTTTTACTTGTTGCTATGTGAGCCACAAGACATAAAATTCCACGACAAAATAGCTGTAGGAAGTTCGCCAAGAATATTAAAAGCAAAAATATATTTAGTTTACCGTAATGCCATTATAATTAAAACTGTGGATACATTTTAGTTACAGTCGTTAGAAATACTAATGTAAAAGTTAACTGAAATTAAATTGTCACTAAATAAGCAAAACCCATTGAGAGACTGGTTCCAACACACTGTTTAATTTTGTAACATAAATCTCTTTTCCTCCACACTGGATCTTTTAGGAGACGATAAAAGGCGCCGTCTTTAACTCAACCTTGGTGGCTGGAAAACTCTTGAATAACCGGCTAGCTACTGTAGCTGGTTTAGTTTTTTTCCTGCCATTATGGCATGCCGGTGTATTCTGGAATCATGTGAAGTCATCTCCTGGAGCTCTATTGATCATTAAGCTAGTGCAACTTGGAAACACGCAAACACAAACCATGTTGACGTCCGTAGTAGCAAGTTCTGTGTAACCGACCACCGTAGAGCACAGAGGGAAAGTCCTGCTCAGGCTACATCGGGATGGTGCATGGCGGTGACATAATGCTATTCGCTTGTTAGTGTAGTTGGGTTATAAGCCTCTAAAACACCCGGAAGAGAAAAGAGAAGCACTTCCAAGACGTTCTGAACTCTGAGGAGGAGAGTAGTGCTAGCTATTCATAACAAAACATTGTTTAAATGAAGAAGTTTGAGGGCAGAAAATGGAAGCAGCTCTAGGCATGCCCCCCTAGACTCCCATTATATGGATATACATTTCTTCCGAAGGAACTGGCTCCAAACTTGCTATGGTGAGTAAAGGAACGTAATATTTGCTAAAATTAAGCTCATGGTTGAAAAAAACCAAAAACAAACTTTCTCTTTAATAGAGTTGCTGCTGATATGCAAACTATGTAACCCTACATGTACATTCTCACTTTACCTTGAAAAGTAAAAACTGATTACAGATATTCTCGCGTATTAACTGATGTGATGTCAGTGGGTTGTCTGACCTGATGGAGTTGGCAGCCAGCTCTTTCAGAGTCCCAAGATTCGCCTTCAGTCCTCCAACCCCGACAAAGGCTTCGTAAAAGTCATAGGAGAGTCCGGTGGAACCGAACAAAGAGGGATCATCTGAGCTGATCACCATGGGATGGCCCTCAGACATCAGCACAGCCGCAGGGTGGTTCCTCAGATCAGATACCAGCTTCAACACCTGCACATCGGAGGGATCAAAAACCCAGAAACAAGAACATGTTGTCTTTTACATCTGTCAGCTTTGACAGAATACCTGGTTAGAGATGGGGCAAAGCTCCACAGCTACGTTCCTCTTCCTGGAAAGCTCCTTGGCGAGAGGATGGTGGGCCAGAGCATAGCCATGTCCAATACGAGTGGTGTTGAAGAGAAGAGCGTCTAGGATGTTTTGATCTACGTCTGTGCCTTCATCATCTGCACAAAAAAAACACAATGATGGGGGAGGGGGAAAATTAAGAACATGGTTTTAAATTAATGGTCAAAAAAATATGGAAGCACAACTTGGGCTTACTATGTTGCATCAACACAAATGAGACCCAAGCAATAATGTATGGTCATAATGCACAGCGCCATATTAAAACTAGCCAAGAACTACAGTTATCTGGGCTAGTGTTGTAGTACCAGGAGTACATAACCAACAACATACTGTTTCCCACATATTAATCATGTACATCACAAGTTACAACAAAGCATTTCTTGTATTCTGTAATTAAATATGTTTTAAGGAGCTGTGAAAATAATTAAAACTAGCCTGTTTACTGATCTCCTTTTGTCAGGCAAGGTTGCTCTGCTAAATGGTGTGTAGAGCCGCAGTTCCATAAATAACATTGTTTCATTTTATCACAATGTTGCGATCATAGATCAACTTCAACAGATCAAGGCTCTTTAAACAGCTGTTTGAGCCTGAATTTTTTTTACCTAATTACAGGGTAGCTGTGAATTAATCTTGAATAATTAACATTCCCAAATATGACTAAAAAACTACAGTTTTTAGTGTAAAGTGACAAATCTAATTGCTGTAGCTCTTTTTTATGAAATAAAAGGAGAGATTAATAGAATTTTGGTTTTAACTCCACAGTCACATTCACCCATGACCCTTTTAACTATTTATCTTTCAGCCAGTTACTAACACAAATGAACTGGCTAACATTTTCTGTATGTAAAGCGGTTTCTTATTAATGTTGGACAACCCTGATCATCCTCTTAATAGGACTATCCTACGACAGCAGAATTATTTCAGTCAGATGCTTCAACAGTTTTGCTGCAACACAGACTGCTACTGAAGAGAAACCCTGAGCTGTCTAGAGGTTCTGGTTCAGACTGGGATCACTCTGTTAACACTGGGAGAACCTGTCAGAGCTCCACTTAAAGCCATTCAGAGTATGAGATGATATGGAGAAAAGGCTGTTATATTTATTCTGTTCTTAAAATAAAAATAAGAACAAATAGAAGGTAAGGTAGAAATAACCAAAATATATGAATAAACTTAATATTTGGATATCAGCAGCTGTGTTAAATATCAAATAAATCAAATGTAATAAATGTATTAATCATTTACCCTTTTCCTAACTGTAAACACTCAGCAGATAAACTATCCAGTTCATCGATCTAAACAATAGGAATACATGCTCTTATTATGAAGTAGCACAGTCTACACAGCTACTTCCTCTAATGATTAGCACTAATTGAAGTCAGAAAACATTAACTGAATAATACGCATTTGTAACGCAGCGAATCCTTACTATGAAATTTACTCAAGCTATACAGTGACCCAACATGCATAATTCAATATAAATAAATGAGTACGGCGCTTTTTACTCCCGTTTTACTGCTGAATGGTCTGATATTTAAATGATCAGATCTGAACCTGCTGTGTTTTTCTTTCAAACTGTAGTTTTTTGTTAGGGATATAACTAAATTCTTCTTTTTCTCTTTATGCATTTTGCGTCTCTTTTCGTTAGTCTCCAACTCCTGCAATTTGAACTGTCTATTTATGACAGATGTCTGACGTTTGATTTCAGCCGCACAGCGGGAGGGGGGCGATATGTAATCTCCACCCCCTTTAGGGCGCACCTCTCCTGCGCCCCAAATCATCCCATCTTTTGTATTGAAGAGGAGCTACTGCACATGTACAACTTATAACGAGAGTCTATGGACGCCTTGGGGTGTAATTACGTCCTCAATCAGACAAGGCCGATGAGTAACAACTAAACAACTAAAATCCCCTTAAACTATGAAATATTTACCTTACACATTTGAAAGATAACACACATACATTCTGAAATATTTTTAGTTGTTATAAAAATTATTTTCCATGTTTTATTCAAAGTAATATGGCAAGTTGTGAGTGGTGGGGCAGTGCCCTAGCGCCCTCTATTGGCCAGCCGCCATTGGTAGAAACTAAAGTTATAGCGTTGAAATCAACAGACTCGATGCTGTACGGCGACCAAAGTGGAAAAATAAATATTCTCACTCTATACACAGATTCCTGTGAGTTTTTAGAAGACTAAGTGACTATTCCTAAATGCTTATTGTTGCTGAGCAGGGGCGTATCCAGGACGTAGATGAAAAGGGGCTAAAAGGCCCCAGGGCACCAAAATAAAAGCAGAGATGTTCTTCTAGTGGGGAACCAATCTGAGCTGGTCACATTTTATAGTTTCCCTTTAAATTACCTATAAAGTCATTTTATTTTGCTAAGGCTTGTGTCACAATGTTGCCTCTTAACTCTGCTAATAATGTTAAATTATATATTACTTTACCATTATCAGCAGAGTTAAGAGGCTAATAGCATCTTTTGAACCTCCAGGGTCACATAAAGTCAATAAGGTCAGCTTTCTATCACCTGAGGAACATTTATAGGATTAAAGGACTGATGACACAAGGAAACCTAGAAAAACTCAATGCATTTATCTTTAGCCGCCTTGATTACTGTAACCCGGGCTTTCTACCGGACACGTAAGCAGCATGTTAAAGGAGCAGCACATTTTAGTTGCGTATTCTGCTGCTTGGCCCTTTCCACCGGGGGCGTATGAGGCGCGTAGCAGTAGGGAAGCCATGATCAAAATCCCGCGATTTGAATGAGGTAAAAAATAAATTTAAAAATCACGTTAATAAGTTGCATAAACTCACCATCTTGCCCTAAAACAGCAGATACATCACTCCAGGCTTTATCCTCCTGGACGTTGTCTTTATAAAAAATGTGACTGGGGTCAAACATGATTGAGTGCTTCTCGACTTCAATGATCAACCGTTCGATGTCCATGATCAAACACAAATCCAAAAGGTCCAAATGTATCCGTTTCAGAGGCATAGCACATAGAAAATACGATACTTCAGTCTGTCCCGTGCCGAATTTTACGACCTCCTGGGCCGCATCGGAGCTCAAATCTCCTACCAGGACACCAACTACAGGTTCTCTATTCCTCCCGAAGAGCGCCTGTCCATTTGTCTTTGGTAAATGTTATTTATGATTTTTTTAAATCTGCATTTTCTAGACTTAAAATGTAGGTTTTTCCTGCTCCCACTACATTCAAAATACGTGTAGTGACATCACTACAATTATAGGCTCAGATTGTTTAACGCGCCGGTTCAGGGCCGTCAGCACCGTCAAAAGTTCAACTAGCTGAACGTCTGCGTTGCTAGCTTTAAGAACTTTGAAGCTTGAAAAGCAGGAAAAGCTTGAAAAGTTGACGGAGCCAAAGCTCACAAAGCGCCACAGAGACCGTGACGCTCCTCCAACGGCCTCCGCCATAGACTTAACATGTAATCTTGACGTTGATGATGCTGAAAAGCCCTTGGTCTGAATGCACCATTAGGCGCCCCATAAAGTTCCTGCATCTGCATTTCATGTGAAATAAAGGAAATCTTACATCTTTTGCACTTGTTTCTGTAAGTGCTCTCTAATCTTTTGTTTTTAATTTAGAGAAATATAAAACAGTCGTATTAATCTTATAGTAATTGTTTTTTGCATTCAGACTTTTACCATGAATTAAAATCTTAACTGTTTGGTAGAGATCTGTTTTTAAAAAAAATATGTATCGAGTTGTTTGAAAAAAAACAAAAAACTGTCAGTTCTAAAGGAATATGAAAATGCTAATCATTTTAATAGCAGCTTTTCTGGTGTGTACCTCAAGAGATCAATTTTTACAACTTTGAGATCAACAAACCTGTCTCTCCTGCATGAAAGAAGAATGGCAGCGATGCTCCCAGCTCAGCTGGCAGGGAAAGAGCTTCTCTGAAGTACCAAAGAGTCCTCCCACTGTTCTCCCTGCCAACCTACAGACCATAATGACAGATCACATAATGAGAGGACGGAGCTGATTGATAGAGGATCGTCCAACAGGACCCACAAACCTTACCAAGTCAAACCCTGCAACAACATCTGGGAAGTCCTTCTTCAGTTGGATAGCCTCTGTTACAGCAGCTTTGACCTCAGAGACACTCAGAGCCCTAAAGAAAGCAACAAGAGATGACAGCATTCAGTTCAACTTCAGCACAAAATGACTGAGACAACATGAAATTAAGAGTTGTAAATTATCAACTTGACTAATTATTTTATGATGTTGCAACATAGCAACATTATAAACAAGTACCTGTTATGTGTTAATGTGATAAATTCCCATCTTTGTTCATTGCAAGTAGGTAAAAAATGTATTCAATGTATAAAACCACAGAGTGCTGTATAATAAGTCACAGGTTTGCATCAATCAAGCAAAAGTTTAGAAACAATTTGGAGTTTAGCTGCCTCTAAAGAAGCAATAGGGTCCACAGATCTCTAGTTTACAGGAAGTAACTTCCAGAGCTTTGAAGCTAATCATAACACTCAACTGCTTTTAGTCTTGAGGCTGATCAACTATGGAAAACATAAGAGTTATATGAAAAAAAGTTTATAACAAACAATGCATTTTTAGCATTTGGAGAACAAAGTATATTCCTTTAAATTTACTGATCAAATGCAGTAGTAGAATAAATTAAAAATAAAAGCATATGTTATTAATAAAAAGGATAATTAATTATTATAATGAATCACGGATATTTTCCAATTTACTCAATTTATTACATCTGCTTTTTTATTCAGTCTCTTACTGGTTTGTGTGCACATCTTGTACTTTTTTATTACCCCACTCAGTGGCACATTTCATTCTATCTGACTTTGCCATTACTTGACACTTTTTTCCTTTTAAACTGTAAATTGACGCTTAATCTAAAGTCTTATTTTTTTGCTAATGAATTTGTATTTACGTCTTTTTCCCGTAGTTTGAATACACTTCTATTCACCTCTGCTGCTGGAACAACTTAATTTCCCAACTTTCTCTTCTACTCATGTTCTTCAAATTCAGATGTTTATAAGCAACGGTCCAATTCGTGTCTATATATCAGGAGTTTAATAGATCTGTGATGCTGCAGGTGTTCTGACATAACAGCATACCCATCAGAATGACATACCTTCGGTTAATGCGCATGCGCAGCAGAAAACTTTTAGGTTTAGGCATTTAAAATGATGTGTTTTTGTCTTACTGTGGCCTTGGGGATAGAACATAAAACGTATGGGTTGGTTAATATTAGATAACTCATCTTAAGGTGTCCTATTCTATTAAAGTATAGACAGAAAGAACACCGTTTGATGCAGACACCACCAGGAGGAGCGAACCTCTTATCACCATAGACTGTATATATTTATCACTAGTCTCTCCGCCCTCCGACACAAATAAGCGGACTACCTTTTGTTTGAAAACCGGTGCTGCTATCGCCGCGGTTGGTGGTCACATCGCCTCCACTTTTGGTTGTTTCATGTCGGACTTATTTGTAGCGAAGTTGTGTCGTCTGTCCGTTTACTCTAAGCAGGTGGTTTCTATCAGCTGACGAGCCGGAAGCGCGAAATTTCATGCGATGCATTTCAAAATAAGAGCATGCTTGCATTTTAGAATTTTGTCAAAAGAAACCTTTCTTTGAGATTGAAGCCAAAATAAAGTTAAATGACTAATCGTATTATTTACTTATGGATCCCTGGGCCATTTGCATTCATTGGAATAATATTGAAAAAATAAAATAATGTCCGTCGACTACAGTTTATCAATGGTACAATTTTGGTTCTCTACCAAATGGATCTGATCAAGATGGACTTTTCTATGTTTTTAGGATTTGATTTAAATGACCAATTAATATCTTAGATCGAAAATGTTAGAGAAAACACCTTAAAAAATTAATCACGTCTCTAATTGTGTTGTATTAATATTGTTACAAGTAAGAATAAAAACACTTTGACTTGTTACTTACAGATTTGGACCCATTCATTAAACTTGTCTAAATACAGCCATAATTAAAAAAACACATAAACTGTATTGTGCCAAAAAATATTGTAAAAAGATATTATAGAGAGCAAAAAACAACAACAAAATATTTGAAAAGAAAACTGAGCTTTTTAAAAATTATTATAAAGAAAAATGAGATATTTTTTATTCCTCAATAATTTATTTGGATTCATCAATGCAGCACATGCTTATTTTTTCAAAAGCAGGTAAAAAGTCAATATTTTAGAAGGAATCCCGAATCCTAACAACCTGTAAAGTTAAAAGAGAAACATTGCTCTACAAGTTAGAACCAGGATCTTGGGCAGAACTCTACAGTAGATAGGAAGCCAGTAAAGAAGTGGAGTAATCTGAGAAAATACCACTCAATCATTGTTGTATAGCAAATGCATTTTGAACCTGAACTTTGTTTAGGAGTGTGAAGAGACAACAGCTTCTCCAACAATTTATATAAGGATGGTAACCCAAAAACCTGGCAAAGTAAAAATAAAATAAAAATAAAATTGTCTCCAAAGAAGTGACAGGAAAGATATGTCCTATATAAAAAAATATTTTTCATTCCTTCATCTTCATTCCAAACGATCTATACTGCTTCAGTGTTTTAATAGGTGTCATTTCATGAGGTTCACCATGTAACTTGCTAACTGATGTCTGTAGACATTCAGATGGACTGCCTTGGTGCAAGGAAAAAAAATTAGCTGGTCTGAGTCAGTGCTGCTGCAGGAATATGGCACTTTAGCATCTACGGGAACTCTCTGTCACCTTTTCATGAACTTTCTGAACTTTTTACACTAATCTGCCAAGGATCCCAGGAAAAAAAATTGTTTAGCTGCTAGTTACTTTCTTTAACTAAATTTAGTTTGAATTCTGGCTTTAAATATTTTGGAGATGGCCTTATAACCGTTCCCACATTTATTTTGAACAGCAAATGCTTTTTTAAGGTCAATGCTGTCGTCTGACCTTCTTGGCATCGTGTTAGATAGCTGTAGAACCTCTTACAGAGCAACATATAGAATCGGTTAATTACAACTTTAAGTTCAATTTTAATACTTTTAGAACCTGGTAAACATATGACAACCACTATGTTTTCATACGAGCAAGAAGAACACCACATGTATTCATCATTCTAAAGGTATATTAGAGGGTTTAAAGTATATTTTATGGCAGCAAACTGGCCAGCTTCTGTTTTTAAATAAACAAAGTTTAGAAAAATCTAAGACAAGAGTTGTTTTTGTTAAAACTCATTTAGAATAAAATGAATTTTTATAGCATCTCATTAAATGTCATAGTGCTGCTGCAGCAAAATCTCTCAGAGAACATATTCCCTTTACAGCAAACTTTGCTACTTTTTCTGATTCATTTGTGAGATGATAGTCCGCTCAAATGTTAACAATAATTCCTTCAGTCCAGCCAGCCTAAATGCTTAGATTTTAATAGTATGTTACCTGTGCACAGAAATGATGATGCGAGCTCCAAAAAATCCTGGATGATTTTGTTTGAACTTTGACGTAACTTCCTGGAACATCTTCAGAGTCCAGATCTTGTCGTGAATGGTTCCATCAAGCTCATATGTCTGCAATGAAGAGAAGAAGGTTGAAGCTTTTGTTTTGGGTGAAGCTCAAACAAATGATGTGGGAAGAACACAAACCCTGGACAGACCACTCCTCAGCTCCAGATACATGATGTTGTCCCTGTGGAGCTCCTCTAAGCCCTGGTAGATGTAGTCCCTCAGAACGGGAGCGTGGGTTATTAACCCTGCAGCTGCGATGAAGGCCTTCTCAAACTTCTCCCACGCAACATCCTGGTTTGGATATTCAACATCTGGATCCTCAGTAAACAGTGTGAGGTGCTGGATTAAACTGAAAAAACATCCAAAGGGGGATATTTCAGTTCAGGCTCCACCGTTATACATGATGGCATTAAAGGTTTAATCCCCGCCAACCTGCTGTCAAACCCAGCATTGTCTTCTATCCTGGCTCTTAGCGACTCCAGCAGCTGCCAGTAGAAGCAGTCCCATCGAGGGAAGGGCTGTTGACTGGAGAACAGGAAACGGATAGAGTTGTCCCACGTGAAGCAGATGTAGCAGTGAGGTCTGTAGGTGACATTTTTCACCAGCCATTCAGCGCTGACCAGAGACGAAGTGTGGATGTGGAGCGCTGCGCCTGTGTCCAGAACGTACAGCTGCAGTCAGCAAGGATTATAATTACACTACACTTCAGTACATTGAACTCCCTTGTGTCAAAGTAGAGAACTTAGACACAAAAACACAAAGTTATGTCGTTTACTTTTTACAACTATATTTAGTGAAAGAGTGACTGTATTGGCTGCTGCAGCTACCTGTCTGTCTTCCTGTTTGGGGGAGGGGTGGAGAGAGAGAGCAGCTGAAACACTAGTCAGTTTCATGACGTTCAAAGCATCAAGGTTCTGAACCAGCTGGAAACTCACTAAAACACAAAATGAGCCGAATCATCTACAACTTTAAAAAGAAATTAAACATGCTAAAGCTAGCATAGCATTTTAGCAAAGCAATCTGTATTTAAACATTGGCGAGGGCTAAATATGAGCGTTTTGAACATTGCAGCTGGAGGTTGCATACAGCTAATTATCTCTAAAAATATACAGGGACACTAAGACATATGTTGACACATTTTTATGTCACAATACCCTTGTTTTTAAAACACATTAATGGAGTTTTTAGTCCATTCTAAAGGATAAATCCAGAAATTCTGAATAAATAAACCAAAAGACAGAGGCACAAAGGGATGGGTAAATTATACATGATGAATAGATGAACTAAATGAATGGATGCCAGATTGAAAAAATTTATTTTTAGATGGATTCATAACAAAAGGATGATACAACTGGAGAAAACGTATGGAAGGACAGTTGACTCACAATGGCTAAATGGGTAATGATAGATGGGACTTAAAGAGAGTAGAATAGGAAAAACAAATATTTTCCACACTTGTTAAGATCAGGAAAATGCTTAGATATTTTTTCCACACTGCATAGAAACCCTGCTCTTAGAAACAGGACAGTCTTAAAACTTTTGGTAGATTTACGTAGCGCCGGCAGAACCGCATGGACAACAGTTCCTCCACCATGATCACATAGGTTCAGGAACTACGCCATCCAGAAAGGAAACTGTTAAACTGACTCGCGCAAGGAGGAAAAACTATGGTGCCAAGTTGTTGACATGATTAAGTAGTAAAATGAAGATAATCCATCTCATAGGAAGAGGATTGGGGCAGTCATCACTAAAGAGGAACAACCTAGCATCTGCAAACAGCCTGTGTACACAGGGATACTAGAAAGATATTTGCTAGCGTCAATGTGCAGGATATAGCTTTTTTTGCATGAGTGACGTCCGGATCCGTGCGGTTTAAACAGTTTGGATGAAATCCCATTTTATCCTCCATTCCAAGAAGTGGGTAAACAGTGCTGCTAGCATTAATGTATTCATGCTACTCAGTGTGTTTTGATGTGTTAAGGCCTTCAACTCTAAACCTTAGATCAAAGTGTAGTGTTCAAGTCAGTGATAATTCATTTAAAACGCAAAAGAACAGTCTTTAATTCAGACAAGGTTGTGATTTAAAAATATAAATAATCAAATCTTGGTTTGTGTAGGTTTAATATTCACTTTGATAATATGGCAAATTTTTGCCACCAAGAAGTCATTTAAATAATGCAAGTATGTGCTGCTAAAATATCTACTCTCACAAATCTGTGTATATTTACAGTTATCACAATGCCAAAAGTCTAAACAACCAGGGCTGTAACAAATGAAGCTGAATGAAGAGCCCATTTTATCTCGCTATACCACAGGAAAGAGGACGATCAAAACTCACTAAGAAATTTAGCCACCATATGAACGCCATTAAGCCGTTTAAGAGGCATGCCAGGAAAATTATTTTTTTCCTACCATCAGGAATGTAAACCTGTGAGTCTTTAGCTGCGATTGTGGCTGTTGAAATTGTATTTTCCTTTTTGTATCTGCAAATTATTGTATTTTCTCTGTCATAAGGAACAAAAATCACACAAGGTAGATTTTGTGTAGCATCAATATGTGGGGGAGCATCTAATGGCCACTTTTGAGTATGGTGGAGGTTATGTAATGCTGTGGGCCTGTTTCTCTTCTCTATCTTGTTAAAATGCAGGTTATCTCGAACTCGGTCCCCACTATATAGAAACACTAAAAAGAGCCAAATATGTAGATCACTTAATATATATCCATAAAGCTATGCATTCAGCATCACCTTTAGGCATCTTCTGCAGCAGTTTGTAGATGGAGCTCTTCTCAATGAAAGGCCTTGCCTTGAAGAAGTGCATGGCTGGAGGAAACGGTGTAGCCGCCACCTCCTGCTCCTTTAACCGATGCAGGTAAGCGTCCAGCTTCTGTTCTGCAGCCGTGAGAGTCAACAGCCCTCCCGTCTGCCGGGACACCTCCTCACGCATCAGCAGTTCCCTGCGAGAAGGGTCCGGCATCCCATCGGATTCCCTCACAAGCCACAGCAGGGGACCGAAGGAGACCAGAGCCAGGCAGAGTGATTTTACCATGTCCCTTTTTACCCAACTGGAAAGGGCGAGAGTCCTAGTGAAACATGCTGCTGTAGTTCTCCCAATGAGCAGAATTTATGGGCTTTGGTGCAGAAAAGAAGAGAAACACAGTCATGACACATAACAGCTATGAGTTTAACAAATCATTCCCAAAACTATCAAGGGAGAAAAACAAAAAGTTTTGCACCTTTTAAACAACTTGGATAAACACAGGACCCCCCCACCCAGACTATGAAAAGATGTGGAATACTGACATGAGTAAAAACATTAGTGGAACATACTTCTTCATATCTACTAGAAAACATAGAAGGAAAAATAAAGAGTATAATATATTTTAAAAAAAGTAAACCTTTTTTAAATGAAGATATTAAATCATTAACATAATAGTAAAAAGCATAAGTCAAAGTTTACCAAGAATAAAACTGGTAGTAATCACAGAATTCTTAAGAGAAATAATCTGACATTTTAGACATTAAAAAGATTAAACATTCAGAAAATAGATGAAAGTCCACAAAGAACTGAATAAGTCCAAAAATCTCATTTTACATAAAAAAACGACGGTAATCTCTGACATCTTCTGGTGTCCTCAAAAACGCTCTCAAAAAACAAACCTGCAGCTACTTACGACCAAACGGCAGCTCCGTCCAAAACGCTCTTCGCTTGTTTTCCCGGAGACAAACTGCATTGGCTGAACATGTCAGCAAAATACTCGGAGCGGCTGGATAACAGGAGCATTTTTGTCTGACTAATACCATGTGATAAACTAATGAAGGAGGCATGAATGGGCAGGATGAGTCAAAGAGGCGCACGCAGGAAGGAGTAATCATTTATATATATCTTTATTTTGTTTTTTTTACATTTACTCAGTTTAACATTTTCAGTTGGACACAATCACAAACAGAAAAAAACAAAACAAAAAACACAAGCACACAAACATAATTTAATCTGGAAACCTCATATACAAACACCTTCTGGAATGATATCGGTCACTTCTCAAGATGAACGTATTCTCGATGCAACATCAATAAATTAACTCGGTATGGTCATGTACGGTGTTGGGTCTTATTTCTTAGATACCATTTATTTGCCTGTGATTGGTTGGAGCAGACACCCATTAGCAACACAAAGCCCCATGCAGCTGTTAATGTGCTGGAAGGTTTGGAAAATGAGGAGAAACTGCGACACAGAAGCCGTTTTTGTCATGGAAACTGATCCGATTAGAGGACAACCTGTTAAACATCCAACCGATCCCCGACCAATCGCTGTAAACAGAGACCACCGAGGGTTAGCCCGTCCCTGCAGCTGGGGCGAGCGCCCCCCTCAGGAGAAAAACAGCAACACATCACACGTACAACAACAAGTCTTTTGTGCATCAGCAATTTGGTTTCACAGACAAAAGAATGAGATCTCCCATACGACATGTAAAAAATAAAAGGAAGGGTTTTGTCAAACACGGCAAAGGACCTCAGTCCAAAAACTTGCGGTTAGGATTGGCGCCGAAGAGAGCCACTCGGATCTCAGGCATCATCTGTAGACAAAGATGACAGCATTACCCCAAAATTCAATTGAGAATAAACGAATGCATGAAAAGTTTTTTAATTTAAGACAAATTATTAAATACAGTATTCACAGAGGCCAAGAACAAAAACAAACGACAAACAAAAAAACCCACAAGACATTTTAAAAATTCATAAATATGTTCCTACCTGCTGAGCCATTAGGTCCAGTCTGCTCTCCAGGGTGTTAGAAACTTTGATTTTTCCATTGGCGTTATACATCTCAATGCCTCCAGACCTTCAGGGACGAGCGAGGCAAATTAAAACCCAAAGATGGCTAATTCTCAGAATAAATTTATGTGCATTTCAGGAGTGCTGCGGCTTACACATCTGGAGAGAGGAAGTGGTCCTGGTCAATCCGGACCTCTAGGTTGTTCTTCACAGCTGCTTTGTAAATGGGGATGTTCTTCTGGACGGACGCCTAAAAAAAAAAAAAAAAAAAAAAAAACAACAGAGAAAGGTTTACAGATGTAACATTTATGTCTTGGCAAAACAAATGCTAGAAAAAATTTTTTTGCACAATTTTATCACCTGCACCAACTGAACGTCCTGTTTACGACAGCGGATGGTCACTTTGGGTTCCAGCAGCTGATAGAATCCCTGATATGAAAGAAAGAAATCCAACTTTTATTGTCCTCAGTTTTTTTTTCCGGTGTGCGTTTTAATTCCGGTTTACTATATTCGGAAAAGAAAAAAAAAATGCAACAAACAGCTATTCCTGTGAGAAAGGTGTAAGTGTAGCAGAGAAAACCGCTGAAACACTTGCGTTTAATTAATAATTAATACTATGATGATCAAAGCAAATCATAGAGTTTATGAAGCACAAAAGCAGATTTTTGTATATTTTCCCGTCACAGGATTACCCTTAATTGCACTGTAGTTAGGATTCCATTCAGTGAGTCATAAAAACTGAGGGAACAGTCAGTTATTTTATTTTAAATAACCTTTATGAAAAAGAGGTTAGCGACATAAAGTTGTGACATTAATTTAAAGAAAATGGATTACTTTCAATACAGCTCTAGTTAGGAGGCGGGCTGGTGAAGTGGTTAAACACAATTATAGAAACATTGCTGTACACACAGCTGCTTCTTTGTTCTTAAAACGGCTAAATTGAGAAATAAAAGGTCTTGATGTCTCTCTCTAGATGTTACTTTTTCTAGATCCCTCTCTCTACCCCATCTCTCTCTCTGTCTAAATCTAAACTTAGCAATTACATAAGCTGAAGGTTGAAGCCATTTGCAAAGGGACAGGCCATAACATAAATATGGATATAAATTGCCAGCGGCCTCTCAGACACCCCTTTTTTTTCCATGACACTCCATTAAACATGTTTTATTCAAAAATGGAACAGAAGACCATTTGCTCCAGTTGAACTTAATGAACTACACCCAGTATTCAAATTTGAGGTGAACTCTGGGGGAATCTGAAGGGCCACTGCCCTGAAAGTCAACCCAAACCAGAGCCCACCACTGGTGTTAAGCATCAAGGCTGGATCCGATATGAGCAAGGTGACGCGTCAGAGTGCCGACTCAACTTGAACTCCTGACTAATTTAATTTGGATATTTAAATTGTACGCAAAAATTAGGAGCTCTCAAAATAAGCTGTGTTTGCTGAGAGCAGTAACATGATTTCCATTCCAAGATGGAGAAAACCTGCAGCTTGCTCACTGAAACGATAGTTCCGTTTTTAGAAAGAGATGCCGCAGCTGATTGCTTTCAAACTAGCACACAAGTCAATTAGACTCACATGCTCTAAATGGGCCAACTTTTAAACACAGATGGCTCATACACAATCCGAAATGGAAATGTTTTTAACCGCAAAAAAAACCCCATATTTTTATTTCTCAGAATAATTAGGTTATTTTTTGGGATTTTCAAGGAATTTCCCATTTAATCTAATACAAAAGACTCAACCAATCATTGAGTGTCTGTCTGCCTTGATGAAACTAATAGAATCTATTTT
Organism: Apricaphanius iberus; assembly: GCA_028564705.1. Classification (NCBI taxonomy): domain Eukaryota; kingdom Metazoa; phylum Chordata; class Actinopteri; order Cyprinodontiformes; family Aphaniidae; genus Apricaphanius; species Apricaphanius iberus. The sequence goes on from JAPXFQ010002912.1 coordinate 1,631,110, forward strand.
ATTACTTTGATCTATTAGATTAAATCAAAATTGCATTTCCTGTAGTTCATTGAAAATGTTCTAAAAATCATTACATGAAAAATGTTTAAAAAAAAAGTCAAGTATGAAGTTCAGGAAGCAGAGCGTGAACAAACCTGTAGGATCAATCCCTCCATCAGAGATGAATACCTAGCTGGATCTTTAGCGATGTTAGCAAGCCGTTGGCGAGCCTCGTTCAGCATATCCTACACGGGATAAATGTAGAATATTTGAGAACCTGCGTGTCTCATCTGACGGATTAGTATGTAATAATGAGGCTTACCGAGATCATGTCATCACGGGCCTTCAGCACTTTCAGCCGAGCCTGGTTCATCAGGTTTGACATCTGACTGTTAGATAAATGACAGACACAATGGAGCTACTTAAGATTTCTAAATGGATCTATCTTTATCCATGAGGAAACCATGCAGACTGTTAGGAGGCGGGCTGGTTAAAGGGTACCGCAGGGTGAAGCGGTTAAACACAATTATAGAAAGATTGCTGTTCACACAGCTGCTTCTTTGTTCTTAAAACGGCTAAAGTTAATAAAATAAAATAAAAAGGACTTTATGTCCTGTGATGTCTCGCCATCACTCACATTTTCTTCTGCTGTTCAATCTGTTTCTCTTTCTTCTCGTAGTACTCCATGATCTTCAGCCTCTGGGTTTGGACCAGACGGCCCTTCTCGATGTTGAACTCTTCCTCTGCCTGCAGGGAGAATCAGGGTTTATTTCTGAAGAGTCCTCCAGTACAGTTTTACGTAGACTGGCTTTAAAACAGCAGAATCGTGTAATGAAAGGTTTATTTTTTCAAGCGCTCAGGTTCTAGTGCTGAGAGAACAGATAAATTCACAGATTCCTCTATTTTTTCAGTCCACAAGTTTGATCTTGAATTCATCTCCTGTGCTCATTCAACAATGGAATGACGGCTGGACATGAAATAATAAATTAAATTTATTTTTTTAAACTATAAATTTAAAGGGAATAAAGGAAATAAAATAATAAAGCTTGTACAAAAAACGTTTTTTGTAATTTTCTGGTCTCTCTTTCCAAACTTATCCAGACCTAGTAAACACTTAAATGAAATTCCAAACTATTTCGTACTAAACAGGAATCTTGGGAATGTTATGGTCCTTTTACATTTAATTTTGTACCTGCATTTTCAACATTCGGTGAATAATACTTCCATAACACACAGTGTTAGCTCCAATGACATCCTAAAAATGGTCAAGGATATTCTTTTAAATGAGCTGTATTAAGAATAAAAAAAAAATAAACTACACAACTACTAATATCAGTAATTAAAATAAATACAATTGCATAAGATAATACAGAGAGAAAGATAAAAGAAAAATATAAGGGCTCAAAAATATTAAGGAACAATAATTACTTAAAAACAGAACAAGTGCAAGAGTTGGTAAATAATCACAGATCAGATACACTGATATGCATCCATTAGCGCCCCCTAGTGTCCAGTCTCATACAGTGAAGGGAAAAATGGAGAAAAAATAAATAACTGAAATTTGTTCATAGCTAGATCATCTTCCCCTGGATAAAAGCTGATTTTATACAATAAACCTAAACTTTAATAAATAATAAGATTAGTTCAGTAGATTTCAATTCATGATTTATTAACAGTAGAACAATAGATGTAAAAAATTAAATAAAGCCTTAACGAAAAGGCCCGATTTGGAGCTGGTTAGCAGTATGAATAAGATAAATCTGAGCACAGGATGAGAAAGATTACAGCCACAAGAGTCTGCTTATACCTTTGCATCAATTTCCTCTGCCTTCTCATTGGCCTCCTGCTCTATAAAGGCCATCATATGTTTAATCTGTGGAAAAAGATAAAAGCAGTGAGAAAAAAAATGCATTTGGCCAAAAACTAAACACAGCATCATTTATTACAGAAACGTTACTGCTAATTTGAAAGACATTTTTCATTTAACGAACATTTTTCATCATTGGGCATTTTGGAACAAATCTATAATTCCTTATAGGACCGAATAATCTGGATGGTTTCACCAATCATGTGTGCAAAATGAATACAATGGATTTCTTTCTTTTTTAACAGTTTCCTAATCAAGGGGAGAACAATTACAAGATATTTTTCGTCATTTTCCAAAACTGTTCACCTTCACATTTAAAGCACAAAAACACATCAACATTTAATTTGGATAACACAAAGGAAGAAAATGCAGACATCTGTTCTGTTGGTAGATCCTCTCTCCTAACCTTTAACCTCATTTTCCCCATTCATTTGTGAAGCAACATCACTGATGGTATTTGCCACACAAGTGAGGAAAGTTTCAGTTCATGTAGTTGCAAGTCAAAGCAGAAAAATCACCTGATCCGGGTCATTAGCAGCACTAACGAAAAAGTGCCCCTCATCTTAATTTCGCTTTTAAAGAACAAGGCTTTAAGGCCATTTTCACAAATATTTTATCAACTATCTGACCATTTTCAAAGGGATGTTTGTGTCAAGAGATGAGGGAATACTGTGTTAATATACAAAACCAAAATACCAATAAGTCTATAAAAGAAAATCCCAAAGATTAAAGTCTGAAAGACAAATTAATGTTACAACAGAATTATTATTAATGATCAGGTGGCAAAAATATTATACATCCACAACATCCTGAGTCAGGGTTTTATAAGACTTTTTTTTATCCTTTTTAATGTACTACTCAACTGCACCAAACTTTATGAGGCCTGACACTTGTTAGTCTACTTTTTTGAACACAATATATTGTGTATGCAAAACGTAAAAGCAACTCAAACCCTTTTATCCCCTCGACAGTCAGCCTCAGAGACGCAGAGTGCTTTGGCACATTTTCCAGCAGCTTGTCCAACCCAGTTATTCTCTATGGATCCACTTCTGCAGAAGTACCACCTGCATGTCTTTATGTGCACGTTTCTACGTGGACTGGTGCTTAAGGGCTCATTTTAGTAATTGACATGTTAAATCAACATGCTGCACTAGAAGACGTGTAGCTATGTTGAAAATCGAGTATGAAGTATTTCACTTCACAACTATGGATCAACGTTGTGTTGGTCTGTTGAAAAGAAACTAAACACAACACAATACAGAAATTCAAAAAGTTCAAGAATGTAAACAATTTTGCACTGTATAGGCTTTGTCTTGTTTGAGGCTTTTCAAAAATATAGATGCTTGAGTTTATTTGTTTGTTTTGGAGGTCAATTTATGCAGTGAAAGGCCACAAACGAGATCAATAAAACTGAATGAATCTGAAAAAGCAGCTAAATTCTAATGAAAACCTCAGAGTCCTTCAGCAACCATGAAAACCATTAAGTTTATTAGCTCTGAAGTAAAAAGGAGGATAATGAAGCCATGTTGCAACATCAGTTCCCTTCTGTAGCTTAATGTTGGCGATGTTATTTTCCATTTTAGTCACTCCAAGTTCCTCCTCAGACCTCGGCGTGTGTTCATCATGTGATCGTTTGGAAATATGACCGCAGTAGCGGATCTACGGATAAACTGGTGTCTTTACCAGAAATACTCCGAACAAACCCCCGTAAAGACGATACAGAAGATTTAACCCGTCAATGTCATCCTTCTTCCAGGCGGGTTACAGCTCATAAACATAGTTTAACCTGCTGTACTTTTTCTATAATTACCAGCATAAAATAAAACCCAACAATATGATGTTTAACGGAGTAAAGCTGCGCGTTTGAACAGTTTGTTACCTGCTTCTGAACGTCGGCATCGCTGAGCGCCATGATCACCGCTGTTAAAGGTCCACCGAGGCCTGCAGGGGCGACAAAAACGAACACAAAAAGCGGTTTTAAAACCTACAAACGACAACACACAGCCGCCAGTGACAAGCATAATATTCCAAATGAGAGAACATGGGCTCGTAATGTGTAAATATACCAGAGAAGGACAGAGGAGACGGTTTGAATTAATCTCCGCAGTCGTGACTCGTAAAGATGTCCAGGAAGATCAGCTGATCACAATCACCTGACGGCTGCTTCTGCTTCTCCGCGGCTCTACGGCGGATTAGCGCCCCCTGCTGGACTGGAGCGGGGACTATAAAAATAAAATGAGCATGCAATGTAATAACAGTGACTTTCAAAGCCACATTTACAATAAGTCAAAAAATTATATGAGGTAAAACCAGAAGTGGGTTGTAAATATTCACTCAGTAATGTCTACTAAAATGTACTTTTAGAGGAATGTACATTTGCATTCTAGTTTACTGAGTAAATGGAAATCGTTACAACCAAACTATAAAATACGAACATTCTGCAGCAGGACAAGATGTCGGGGACAACCATTATCGCCTTCGGACACTGTTTGCAAATGAACCAGGAAGAATTGATGCTGTTTTGAAGGAAACGGGTTGTCACCAAATTGGATTTTGAAAATTTTGGCTTATATAGTCAAAGTTATCAGAGAAAAAGTCATACCTTTGATATTCAAAATCAAAATCACGAGATGCCATGTTATAAGTAAGAGTTTTAAACAAAAGAATAATGGGTTAATATTAAGGATGCACTGATACCAATACTGGTATTGGGTATCGGGGCCAATATCACTCTTATGTACTGTATCGGTATCGGTTACAGCTAACCAATACCATGAACCGATACTTAAAATGTTGAAACTCTAGAGTAATTTCACAGAAAATTTGTATTTTTTACTTGAAATAGTTTTGTGGTCATTGGTGAAATACAGGATGCCTTTTTATTTTTAACACTACATTTACAAAATGTAATAACTATCCCTTTCAAAGTCATATATACAGTGTGGAGAAAAGTATTTGATACACTCCTGATTTTTGAAGTTTTCCTATTTACAAAGCTTGTAGAGGTCTGTAATCTGTATCAAAGATACTCTTCAACTGCGAGGGACAGAATCTAAAACAAAAATGCAGAAAATCACAGTGGATGATTTTTAAATAATTAATTTCCATTTTATTGCATGACAAAAGTATTTGATCACCTATAAACCAGGAAGAATTTAGGCTTATACAGACCTGTTAGTTCTTCTTTAGGAAGCCCTCATGTTCTCCACTCATTACATGTATTAACTGCACCTGTTTGAATTTGTTATCTGTATAAAAGACACCTGTCCATACACTCAAACCAACTCCAACTTCTCCACAATGGCCAAGACCAGAAAGCTGTGCAGGGACATCAGGGATAAAATTGTAGACCTGCACAAGCCTGGGTTCTGGAGCACCATGCGAGATCTCTCCTACTGTGGTATCAATGATCATGAGGACAGTGAGGGATGAGCCCAGAACTACACAGCAGGACCTGCTCAATGATCTGAAAAGAGCTGGGATCACAGTCTCAAAGAAAACCATGAGTAACAAACTCCGAAGTCATGGATTAAAGTCCTGCAGTGCACGCAAGGTCCCCTTCCTCAAGCTAGCTCAAGTCAAGGCCCGTCTAAAGTTTGTCAATGACCATCTGGATGATGCAGAGGAGGAATGGGACAAGATCATGTGGTCTGATGAGACAAAAGTGGAGCTATCTGGTCTATATTCCACTCGGCGTATTTGGAGAAAGAAGAAGGATGAGTACAACCCCAAGAACAGCATCCTAACTATGAAGCATGGAGGTGGAAACATCATTCTTTGGGTATGCTTTTCTGCAAAGGGGATGGTATGACTGCACCTTATAGAGGGGAGGATGGATGGGGCCATGTTTGGTGAGATTTTGGCCAACCATCTCCTTCCCCCAGGAATAGCATTAAAGATGGGTCGTGGCTGGGTCCTCCAGCATGACAACGACCTGAAACACCCAGCCAGGGCCACTAAGGAGTGGCTCCATAGGAAGCATCTCAAGGTCCTGGAGTGGCCAAGCCAGTCTCCAGACCTGAATCCGATAAAAATTATTTGGAGAGAGCTGGAAGTCAGTGTTACCCATCGACAGCCCTGAAACCTGAACGCTCTGGAGAAGATCTGTATGGAGGAGTGGGCCAAAATCCCTGCTGCACTGTGTGCAAACCTGGAGAAGAACTACAGAAAACATCTGATATCTGTAATTGCAAACAAAGGTTTCTGTACAAAATATCGAGTTCTGATTGTCTGATGTATCAAATACTTATGTCATACAATAAAGTGGAAATTAATTATCTAAAAATCATCCACTGTGATTTTCTGTATTTTTGTTTTAGATCCTGTCCCTCACAGTTCAAGAATACCTTTGATACAGATTACAGACCTCTCCATGCTTTCTAAGTGGGAAAAATTCAAAAATCAGCAGTGTATCAAATACTTGTTCACATCACTGAAGAAGAAAGAGTAGTGTAAAACATATTTACTTTTAGAGATATGTATGAGATGAATGTCCCAATTATGACCCAATAATTATATTATTTCTAAGTGTCATGATTTTGAAAGCTTTAATTATGACTAAACTATTTCTCTATGATAAAGGACGTAGCATAAATGTTATTTAATTATAGAAATAAACCTCTATAGAGAAAGAAATCATTTTTAAATGTTTGAACCCCATTATTCTGTGCATGTGATTCATGTAAATAAAAACATGGTTCACATTATGTGGTTGTAGCTTTATATGACTGCTATTTTTCATTAGTGCCCTATTGTGTTATAACGACAGTCATTGGAGTCACAGTTGTTTCTGTTATTAGAGGCTAAGTTGTTTAGTCTCCTGGGGAGGGATGAAAGGGCAGCATTGTAAATTGGAGATAGGTGATGTCTCAGGCCTCCTCCTCTGTTTAGCGATGGTTTCTCTACTTTTACATAGATGCCTTCTTTTACTCTTCTTTCAAACCATCTGTCCTCTCTGTCTAATATCTGGACATTGCTGTCCTCAAAGGAGTGGGCTTTCTCCTTGAGATGTAAATGAACAGCAGAGTCCATGCCTGTTACCAAACTGTTACCAAGATGTTACCAAATAAAATAGTCTAGTTTCATTAAGTAAAATGACTTCATATTATATATGACTTAAAGGTGTCAGTCGTGAGTGCCTGGAGTCAATGCATTAATATATCTCCTAATGATTCTGCATAACACTTTATTTAATTTGCTTTATTTATATGATTTAAATTCGGAAACATTTAAATAAAGTCTCAAAATGTTTCATATGCACATTCCTATGGTTTATGTTACTAATTACGGTTAATAACTAGGATGACGCCTTTTGGGATTTTTTGAGAATACTTGTGCCAACAAATGGAAATCTTTTGCGGACATTGTCTGTGCATATTAAAAAGCTAGGAGGCTTATCTTAGGACTGATATACACTACTGTATCTGCTAAAAATATGATGAAATGTGGTGAATCTGTGAACCTGAGGTTCTTTCCCTGCCGCCAGAAGGTGGAGATAGAAGCTGGAAACTTTGACTTTAGAAATAGCTCGTCTCTCTGTCTGACATGCACTTTCCACTCATGCCACAGTGTCACCAGCACCTGCTGTGCTCCCTAATCTGTTTGGACAGGCAGAGTAAAATTGCAGAGACTTTTACCTGAGTGAAACACTGAGCCACTGAGAGCTGCTGACCTCTGTACAGGCCACAAACCCAAAGGTTAAAGTTTGCTTTGAAAGTAAGGGTTGTTTTTTACTCCCATTTTCAGTGCTAACCAACCTTACAGTCCGTACTTTCTCATTTGGGATGATCAGCAAAGTCATGATTGACTCCTCTGCTGCCAACTGTTATGTCATGGATTTGTGAGGTGGGTGAGTGAGAGAGAGGGAGAGACACTTGTGCACAGCTTGTCCACCTTGTTATTCCCTTACCAGCACCAGAATGCATTTCTCCCGATCTGCTGACTGTCTCTGAATGCACATCACACTTTGACCTGCTCCTCATCTAGCAACTCTTCCACAGAGGACAGAGGTATTCCTGTTTTTCTTATAAATCCTGTTTGTGCTGCTTTAAATATTGATGAATTATTCCGTGCAGAGTTAAACTGCTGTTTGTTATTGGAGGATTATCAAGGTAAATTTGCGCAGTCAGGGTTCAAAAAAACAAAGCAAGAAGGAATGCTTCACTTGACATTGAAAGCTGACCTTCTCCAACCTGTGTTGGCTGCATGTTAGCACGAAAAGCTCAGCCTAAATCTCATTATTTAATTCCTCATAATCTGCTGTTGATGTTAAGGATCAGGTGGGAACCGCATACCCATGTGGGATGATAAATAAAGGTCAGTTTCTGAGCTTGTAGAGATATGGACAAGGCTTTCTGTCTGACTAACTATGAAGTTTAGATCAGACCAGTTGCTGATAAAGTCCACAGGCCTATAGGACAAAAAAAAACACAACTTAACGGTGGAGTTCACTGTGCTGTAAATAATTACAAGACAAAAAGCAAGTAAACGAATAATGAACTTTTCAGAATAATTAAAAGAAACATCAAAGACATTGGTCTTTGATGTTGAAGGTCTAAAATCAGTCTACTAGAATGGCATTGCAGGAAGTCACAGAAAGTTACATAAAAACTATAAAAACACGGTTATACATGAGGACAGAAAATTATTCACTTTCCCCTTTGAGGTCATCAGAGTAAAATACAATGGAAACCGTTACTTTAACAACAACCTTCATGATTCTAAGTCCATTAGACACTTACACAAAAACAAAGTTGTTTATAATGGCAAGGTCACCACTACATATTATAATATATAATAAGGATGTATTAATATTGTTCTGAAATGAATGAGCAATTGAAGATAAGAAATCTACTGTCAGAGAAATGGACAAAATGTATGATCTTAATAATTTCTTAACACATATCAGCATGTTAGAACTTATCTGAGCATGTCAGTCAAGTTTTTTTTACACATTTTTAATGAAATACACAAAGAAGAAAAACTGAGACCAGGTTGGGGAGAATCACTATGAAAAGGAAAGCATGTTTTAGCACCGAAACATTTACTAAAAATGGGTTACTCGTATTCTTTAAATTCAACAAGAATTATCAATACTTTGGATTAACTGTTTTTTGAACTCTGTTCACTTAAGTTCAATTTAATTCAATTAAAATCTAATAAGCTCAATTAAAGTTAATTTCCTTAATTTTTTTAAAGATATATATTTCAATTCTGTTCAGATTGTTAATTTCCAAAATTTTAATATAAATTAATAAAAAAGAGAAAAACGTGTTCAATGTAACTCAATTTGCTTTAATTAAAAACCTTCAGATCCCATTCAATTTAATTCTTTGTGCATTTATTGAATTCAGTTCAAAGTTTACATAAACTGAATTCAAATGTCACTTTTTTAAAATTATTTAAATAAATTAAATGTAATTTAATTAATTTTGTTTACGTTTTAACAAATTTCAGTTTAATTCGACACAAATTCTATTTAATTCAGCGCTTAAGCTTCAAACCAAACCCAAAATCTTAACTTAATCAACAGTTAAGCTGCAATTAAACTTAGTTTAGATTAATTTATTTCAGCTTAACATGAATTGAGTTAAAATTAATCATATTAGGCCTATTGCTAAATTAAAGAAAAAAACTACTTAGAATAAATTACAATCAAATTAATCTTAGATCAATTTAAATAATCTTTACCATAATTCAGTTCAGTTCAATCTAAGTTTAAACTGAACTAAACTGATGCCTGATGTATGTATTTTAGATTCAGGCCAAGTTAGCTTGACTTGAATTGAGTTTAATTAATGATGAAGTTCAAACTGAATCATATTGATGTTCAAATTTAGTTAAAATCACTGTTCAGTTCAATCTTCAACCTAAAGTTAATTCAATTTAAGTTTTAAATGAATTGAATTTCAGTTTTTATTTAGACTGACTGAGGTCAAGCCACCCTAATTTAATTCATTTTTCATTTAATTGGAATTTAGGTGGATTTTTAAATGTTATTTGGCTAACCAGTTCGCACGCATAACTCTCACCCGGGAGTAGTAGGATTGAATCATGCCTGGGCCCTTGTTGTTCGCCCTGCCACATTATTTTACCAAAAAATAAACAAAATCAAGATTAAAAGCAGTTTGATTCAATATAATTAATGAAAAATATATTCATGAAGATAAAAACGGAAAAATCCACATTTCATTAGTTAATAAAGTTTTAATAGTCAAAGCAACATTGAGTCCAAGAACTCCCACAGATTTCTAAGCTCTGCAGTCAGTTATTAATTTTTTTTGCTTTAAATAGTTAGAAACATCTCCTGGACTTCGGGCTCGCTTGTTAATATCATTTTAGGTGTGAATATGACAAAAAATTACAGCCAGGAAAATATAGTTACGGGGTTTATTCCTCATTAAGAAACAAGCTCCAAACCCAGAGACGACTCTGAAGCCTGCAATGAACCTGATACAATATTAAACAGAGTTACAAATATCTATTCTGGGACTGGCATGAGGGGGAAGAGTTACGGTAATCAAAGTTGTGACACAAGAAGGTCAACATGTGACCTGAAAACGCGACTCAGAAGAAATCTTTTTTTTTAAATAAAAAGCTTTCAGATTAAACGTGAACTCAAAGTCTATATTTTAAATCTGACGTGTTAACATCGCTATCACTGCTTTTTGTCCCCCTTGTTGTTTGAGCCGCAGAGCTTCCATTCTTGAATGACAGACGAATATGCGTAACATAGTAAGGTATGCGGGGCTAAAGATAGCAACACAGCAAGTGAGCACATTTTTCCAGAGGCAATGACGCTGATGTCAGTGAGAACACAGACAAGAGAGATTATTTAGTAACGCAGAGACTCATGTGTTCATGTGATGAACTTTTTCTTGGAAAAACTGGAAGATTTTGGTGCCAGGTCGGTATAAACGTCACTTTATGGCAATAAAACAATATAAAAGGGATTTTAAAAATCTGAAGGCTGTGGTGTCCATGAGAGATATGTCTGTATGTTAGAGTTGTACAGCAAGAGACGGAAAATTTTCCCTCTTTTTAATGTTGTGACAGATTTTTATTTTGATTTAGGTCTCTGCTTTGACTAGGCCATTCATACTATAAAATGGGTTTGAGTGCTTTTGTGAGGAACTGAATGGCTCCTGCACCTTGCAGTGAGTTTGTCTGACCTCTGATCTGTGTTTTTTTTCAGCAGCCAGCCTTCAGTCTGGAGGGAAAGGCCCCAGTCGAGTCCAGCGGGGGGGATGGAGGAGGCACAGAGGCTAGATCCCGCAGTCCTGCCTCTCTGCCTCCGACCCAGCCAGAGAGCTCTGCGCCCTGGCACAGTGATAGTATGCTGGCCGACTCCTGGTCCACGATCGGCGACGTGGACCCCGAGGACGCCAAGAGCCTCGACAGCAACGACGGGCACGTTTTAGGCGGAGACGAAAACCACTCCTCCAACTCTGACATGGTCCACCTGGAGCGGGAGGAGGCAGAGATGCTGGAAGAAACAGAGGGACGGAGATGGGGAGATGAGGACGAGGAGCTGCAGGCAAGCGTGCTGAGCATGCTCAGCGTGGAGAGGGAGCTGGCGGAGCAGGACCTCCAAGCTCCGGGGTCTGCAGAGGAAAGCAAGCCAGCAGAGTTCAGACACGTTGTTCCCCCGATGGCCCTGCCTCTGCTGCCTATTGTCAAACTGGATCCCCCCTCCACGACATCCACGCCGGTCCCTTTGACCACAGCCTCCGAAGCAGACGAGCTATATTCCACTCAGGGTCTTCACCCACCATCTATCCTTTCCCCAAAGGCTCCAGAGCTTCAAATAGAGAGTCCTGAAGCAAAATTCTCACAGATCCCGCTTCAGGATGATGGAGAACATTCTGTCAAAGCAGCAGCACTGAAGAGGCTGGAACCACAGCCTGGTGCAATAAAGACCAAATCTCTGAGCTCCTCCGAGCTGCTGTTTGGAGTTGCTGCGTTAGTGGCCGTTGTAGGAGTGGTGGCCTATGGAGCTATAGTCTACTGCAAAAAGTAGAACACAACATTTTAAACTGGGTCTATTCAGTTCTCATATATATTTCTGACCAATTATTCCCATTTACTTTCTGTGTTCTGCATTTAAATCCCTTTAAAAAAGGATCTAATAGGATCTGACACTACTTCGGCTCAGAGCAGAGTTCATAGCTTTTTTCAGCTTGATCACTGAAGAAACAGAAAACTTAAACAGAATCATGAAAATCACAGTTCGGAAAAAAAACCCTTCTATTTAAAAATGCTTTGTGTGCGGCTCTTTCCTTGTTACTTTATCACCACCAGAGAGCAGCAGAAAGATAAAAATGAAAATAAGCAATATATTTCTCTGCGTGATAAGACTCACAGCATGATTTTTTTTTTGCTTTCCCTAATGACATTTTTTATGAATTTAACATGGTTCCTTAGAGAACTGATTACAGCTAAATGTTGTATATAACACTTGTACATCTGTCCCCGTGAAAATCAACTATACCCATTAAACAATTTTACATTCTGTCATAATGCAACCACAGGCTGCAATGTATTTTACCAGCATATTATTTAATGTACAAACAAAGTAGTCCATAGTAGTGAGGTGGAAGTAAAATAATACATGGTTTTCAACATTTTCTACCAATAAAAAAAATCTGAAAAAGTGTACTTTGCATTTTTCTACAACATTCTTTTTTACTTGATAACCCTTAACAAAAGAAATGCCCTAACAGCAAATAAAGTCCAACTGCTCTGTGAAGGCTTCAGGTTTGTTTGTGTTTCTGAGATCAACAAACAGCATTATGAAGATGAAGGAACACAGTGGAGACGTCAGGGAGGAAACTGTGGAGAGTAAATCAGAATTAGTTTATAAAAGAAAATATCCGAAGCTCTGAACCGGAGACAAGAAGAGTGTGGCTCAACTGAAAACCACTACTTGGATATAGAGCCTATAAAATGTATTCACCTTCTTGGATGTTTTACTCTTTTTATTGCTTTTACAAATCACTCATGATTAACAGAATTTGGCTTTGACAAAAAATATTTAAGGTAAAATAAGTGATTTACTAAATATTCCCCTTCAAGTCAGTATTTAGTAGATGAACTTATTTATGGTCTCAATCAGTCTTACACATCTGGATGCTGCAGTTTTACGTCATTCTTTCTGCCAAAGCTGCAAAGTCAAGCCACAGATTCTCTATCAGATGGAGATCTGGGCTTTGACTAGGCCACTCCAGCGGATCAACCTTGTTGTCTTCAAACCATTTCTGTGTAGCTGAGAAATAAACTGTCCTCCAGGATTTGTTCACGTTTTTATCCATTCACTTTTCATTCTACCTTCACAAACCTTCCAGGGCTGATTACCGAAAAAGCATCCCCACCCCATGCTGCTGCCACCACCATGCTTCACAGTGGGAAGGACGTGTTTGGTGTCTGCCAAACATAGCGTCTTTTCTGATGGCCAAAAAGCTCCAAATCGCTCTCATCAAACCAAAGACTTTTCTTCCACTTGACCACGGAGTCTCAAACATGCTTTTAGGTAAACTCTAGTAAAAACTTAATATGACTTAACTTCACCAGTGGCTCTTATTTTTACTCTTCCATAAAGCTTTGACTGCTAAAGAACCCAGCAAACAGTTGCTGTATGCAGAGTCTCTCCAATCTCTGCTGCTAAATTATGTAACTCCTTCAGCATAGTCAGAGCAGGGTTGCAACTCTTTTCTTCAAAAGAAAACTTTCCAATACTCATTTTCAAGACTTTTTCCGCTGCTACAGTACAAGTAAGGTAATTACAACTAGGGCTTGGCCATATACCAATATTTCTATATTGGGTTATACACTGAAACAGTTATTATATTGTACCTCTGCTGTTATATATGTATTATAGTTGTGAAAAGATTGTTGTCTGTCACAATGCCACTTGCTTTCTTCTATTTGCAATGCAACACAACTAAAACACAAGTTATTCTCTACTTAGTTCATACACTGATATTTCACGAGCTGACATCAGTTTAAAAGTCAGAACTCTCACAGTCAAGCTGTATACGCAATCAGTCACTAACGTTAGAAAATATTAGTTATTATCAGACCGTTAAAATAATTGCATCTACCTGCACCAAGGCACACTACCCACCCGGTATACATAATGGCATAAAATAATGAATTGTGTTTTTGACTCTAAATCATTTTGATTTATCAAGTCTTTGTAACTATTTTTTGTCAATTATATTGCTAAAATACCTTTTATAAAGCTTATATTTTCTGCAAGTGTACCATATATCTTTGTGCATTTAACCAGGTTTGCTTAAATATTTACTCATCTCCCTCTTTTGTACTTTCCCCACAAAATATTTTTATGTTCAATCACCAAATCAAATTCCTTTAGTTTATCTGCTTACTTATAGTTGACTTAGACCTACCTTTCATACATTTTTATGTAGCATTACTATGATAAATTCATGGTGACCACTTGAAATCATTGTCTTTATTAATTTAGCCATGTTGAATTCAGTTTATTTGTTCAAATGAACATGCAAGTCTTCAGTTAACACTGCCTCTTCACTGCTGTCTGTATCTAGCCCTCTGGGCACATACACAGTATTTTTGAAAGAGCTGAATTCATGACGTTTCTCTCATTCAAAAGTTTTTTGTTTATGCTGTCGGACAATAGAACAAGTATGAAATAATGAGAGGAACGTGGCCCGGCAAGACTACCTGTTACCTGTTGCTATCTCAAAGGTGTCATCATGTTCGCTATGGCTCCACTAAAACCAAAAACGTATTTTGTGCAATGACATGAGTGACAACATGCCCATGGTTCTCTCACTCGATATACTGTGATACAGCAACACTCTTGAACTGAAGGTCACAAGTTTTGGCCCTTCTTTGGGGAAATAAATCCTTACTTGGGTCTGAAAAATCTGTAAATCTAGCAACAAAGGCAGATGGAAACACTTGGAAGTAGAACTGTTCTAAAGGAATATGCAATCTGATTGGTTGGTAGAGTCACGTAGGGTGCTGTGCAGGCTAGATGCAGAATTGACAGCGAACAAGCACTACAGCCCAACAATGACCGTTAAAGTCAGATGAAAACAGACATTCATGGGTTACATGTTTAACTTGTTTGTGTTCATCCACAAGGAAGGAAAATTATTTTACGGGACAACTCAAATGTTTCCAGTCCATTTTACTTTCTTTCCCATTTTCCACGTTTTCCATGATTGAAAAATTGTTCTATAGTCTTCCAGGATGCGTGGAAACCCTGCAGAGGTGTCCTGATGGGATTTCACAATCGTCTCCCTTAGTTTTACTCATAGGCTAAGATTCCTTCAATTTCTTGAGAATTTTTGTATCCATCCCCTGATGTGTCTTTTTTAGCTATGAATACTGATTAAATAGAACGGGCCTTCCAGACACAAGTGTCTACAATCCCTTGAGTCACAGTCATTACACTCGGGTGTTCTCAAATCCACTTCCTGTGAGACAACTAACACCACTTGCCTGGACATTTGTTGAATTAGGCCAGTCAATTAAAAGGGAGTGACATTTAATCATTAATTTGTTGAAATTACTTTCAAGTTTTTTTTGTCAAATTTCTTTGTCAAAAAAGCCACACCTTGTTGTTCATGATTGATTGGCAAAAGCATAAAGAGAGTAATATTTTTTTATAGGCACTGTATGGCCAGACACCTAAGCAGAGTAATAGTCAAAGGAGCAGTCAGGAACCCAATAGGAGCTCTGGAGGACCTTTAAGATCAGCAGCTCAAGTGAGAGATTCTGCTGAAAGAGCAACTATTACTCATCAACATGCAACAAATCCTACTTTATTGAAAAACAGGGAACAAGAGTTGGAACAAAGCAAAAAGAAGTGGCCTGCCACAAGCAATAAAAGCGGAAGAAGGCGCTCTATCAATATCCAGAACTAAATCCTTAGGAAGACTTCAAAATTTGAGTTCACAATCTGACTAAGCCAATTTGCAAAGAGTGGGCAAAACATTTTGTTCATAGAGGAACGCTAGTAGAGGCATATCCAAAAAGATTTGCTGCTATAACTCCAAGGACATTAGAAAACCATATATGTAACCTTTTTTTTTTCTGCTTCACTAGTTGGTGATGGTAAAGCACATAAGATCCCCTACATGGAAGGTTTGAAATTTGAGATTGTCATGTGATAAACTGCAAAAGTTTAAGGGATATGAAAGCATTTGCACTGTATTAATACCATTAAAATGTTAAAGGAGATATATCATGCTTTTAAATCCTTCCTTTTCACATGTAAATCATTCACTTGTGGTCTATGTAAAGTAGAACCACAGTGGTTTGGTCTGAATTCCATGTTATTGTAGCCCCACAGACCCTCCTTATACCGTTCTGAGGAGCATCTTTAGAGCAACTCATTTTCGTGCGGTCCCTTTAAATGTAAGCGAAACATTTCATGCCCCGCCCCCTCCAGGTTACAGAGCGTTCCACTCCACCCCTTTCGGACATTTTTGTAGTCTGATAGCAGCGATTCGATTACTACCGGCAGATAAACTTTTTATTGCGAAGCGATTGTCGCTAAATTCCTGTACATCATGTGTACTCCACGACAAAAACCGTCAAAAAAAGCCCAATCATTTTATTCAAAGCATTCAGTACAGTTATATCCTCAGCTAAAAGCTAGCACACATCGCTAACAGAAGCAGAATGTACAATGCTACAACTGTCAAAACAATCGCCCGTACGACATATCAACACACAACATTCATGTCTAAAAAAAAAGTTTATTGTCATTTTAGTGTTATTTTAAGCATACCGTGGAGAGAAGCAACTGACCCCTCAATCAGACAAAGTCTTTTCGGCAAATCCCTCCTGATACAGACCAAGGTTGCTGAAACACTCTTCCTCGAAGTGCTTCGCGCAAACGAGGAGAACTTTCCCCACGGATGTCGGTATATTTCCACTAAAAATAAAATTTAACCAGGCACTTCTCAGAGGGTCTGATGCTGGGGGTCGATGTAGGGATTTGTGTGGGTTAATACACCCAATAACTGAACATTTTGACGTGCTTTCTTGTAATTTCGACATGAGTGACCTTGGACTACAAAATCGCTGTGGGGGAGAAAAGGTGGCGGCATCACGAAATTAGTTACCCAGAAGTCCATTACCTTCTTTGGCAGTTCAACGACAAATGCTGTGATGTACATTCATGGGTTACATGTTTAACTTGTTTGTGTTCATCCACAAGGAAGGAAAATTATTTTACGGGACAACTCAAATGTTTCCAGTCCATTTTACTTTCTTTACCATTTTCCACGTTTTCCATGATTGAAAAATTGTTCTATAGTTTTCCAGGATGCGTGGAAACCCTGCAGAGGTGTCCTGATGGGATTTCACAATCGTCTCCCTTAGTTTTACTCATAGGCTAAGATTCCTTCAATTTCTTGAGAATTTTTGTATCCATCCCCTGATGTGTCTTTTTTAGCTATGAATACTGATTAAATAGAACGGGCCTTCCAGACACAAGTGTCTACAATCCCTTGAGGCACAGTCATTACACTCGGGTGTTCTCAAATCCACTTCCTGTGAGACAACTAGCACCACTTGCCTGGACATTTGTTGAATTAGGCCAGTCAATTAAAAGGGAGTGACATTTAATCATTAATTTGTTGAAATTACTTTCAATTTTTTTTGGTCAAATTTCTTTGTCAAAAAAGCCACACCTTGTTGTTCATGATTGATTGGCAAAAGCATAAAGAGAGTAATATTTTTTTATAGGCACTGTATGGCCAGACACCTAAGCAGAGTAATAGTCAAAGGAGCAGTCAGGAACCCAATAGGAGCTCTGGAGGACCTTTAAGATCAGCAGCTCAAGTGAGAGATTCTGCTGAAAGAGCAACTATTACTCATCAACATGCAACAAATCCTACTTTATTGAAAAACAGGGAACAAGAGTTGGAACAAAGCAAAAAGAAGTGGCCTGCCACAAGCAATAAAAGCGGAAGAAGGCGCTCTATCAATATCCAGAACTAAATCCTTAGGAAGACTTCAAAATTTGAGTTCACAATCTGACTAAGCCAATTTGCAAAGAGTGGGCAAAAAATGTTGTTCATAGAGGAACGCTAGTAGAGGCATATCCAAAATTTTTGCTGCTATAACTCCAAGGACATTAGAAAACCATATATGTAACCTTTTTTTTTCTGCTTCACTAGTTGGTGATGGTAAAGCACATAAGATCCCCTACATGGAAGGTTTGAAATTTGAGATTGTCATGTGATAAACTGCAAAAGTTTAAGGGATATGAAAGCATTTGCACTGTATTAATACCATTAAAATGTTAAAGGAGATATATCATGCTTTTAAATCCTTCCTTTTCACATGTAAATCATTCACTTGTGGTCTATGTAAAGTAGAACCACAGTGGTTTGGTCTGAATTCCATGTTATTGTAGCCCCACAGACCCTCCTTATACCGTTCTGAGGAGCATCTTTAGAGCAACTCATTTTCGTGCGGTCCCTTTAAATGTAAGCGAAACATTTCATGCCCCGCCCCCTCCAGGTTACAGAGCGTTCCGCTCCACCCCGTTCGGACATTTTTGTAGTCTGATAGCAGCGATTCGATTACTACCGGCAGATAAACTTTTTATTGCGAAGCGATCGTCGCTAAATTCCTGTACATCATGTGTACCCCACGACAAAAACCGGCAAAAAAAGCCCAATCATTTTATTCAAAGCATGCAGTACAGTTATATCCTCAGCTAAAAGCTAGCACACATCGCTAACAGAAGCAGAATGTACAATGCTACAACTATCAAAACAATCGCCCGTACGACATATCAACACACAACATTCATGTCTAAAATAAAGTTTACTGTCATTTTAGTGTTATTTGAAGCTTACCGCTTTGCTTTGTCCGTCGTTTCCGTGGAGAGAAGGAACTGACCCCTCAATCAGACAAAGTCTTTTCGGCAAATCCCTCCTGATACAGACCGAGGTTGCTGAAGCACTCGTCCTCGAAGTGCTTCGCGCAAACGAGGAGAACTTTCCCCACGGATGTCGGTATATTTCCACTAAAAATAAAATTTAACCAGGCACTTCTCAGAGGCTCTGATGCTGGGGGTCGATGTAGGGATTTGTGTGGGTTAATACACCCAATAACTGAACATTTTGACTTGCTTTCTTGTAATTTCGACATGAGTGACCTTGGACTACAAAATCGCTGTGGGGGAGAAAAGGTGGCGGCATCACGAAATTGGTTACTGTCGTGACTCATATTTTTTAGGGCTACTTTATATAACAGTCTCGTATTGAATATGTTTATATAATCTTTAGTTAGTATTCAGAAAGTAAAAGTCTGTTTTAATTAGCTTGCATGATAGTAAAGAAATGTTTTGTCAAGTATTGTTTATGCAGGAAAGCTTTTAAGTCATAAAACTCTGGGGTGAGTTTTTATTGCAAGCTGTAAAAGCAAGAATGTTTAGATAAGAAACTGGGAGAAAAGTTTTTAGAGAAGCAGATAGCCATTTAACCATAAATTTTTATAATGAACCTTTGACCCAGAACAGAGACACCCATCTTCGGACTGCATAATTCTCTGACAGCAAATCATGGCTAAGAGACTGTTTGGAAGTGATCTGATTGGAGTAAGATTGGAGAGATTATAAGCGCCCAGAGGCCCACTTGTCTATAAAGCTGTGAAATAAAGATCATTTAATTGTTCAGATTTCTTTAAGTCTGGACCACAGAGAAACTAGGGCAACTTTCTCTGTAAACTGCAATTTGTTAATCTGTTCAAAATAAATGTTAAACTGGAAATTGGCTCCATTTTGTCTCTGCTTGAACATGCATTGAATTACTTATGATAATTATTTAAGTCAACAACAAATTTGGTGACCTCGACGTGTGCAGGGTTTTTGGACCAAAAAATCCAGTTATTTTTTAAGTTAATAAACGGACATGTATTTGCTCTATTGACAATCTGCGCAGAGTTGCGTAGTTTTTTAATTCTATTGATTGGTTAATCTAACATTGGGTGATGTTGTCATGCAAGTTAAATATGTTTTTTGTTTTTGTTTTGAGCAGATTGACTGTTGCAAGCCCGTGGTTGAAGCGGCTCCATTGTATGTGTCTCTCTTCTGAGCAGGACTGCGACCTGCTTTGCGCTCCGCAGAGAGACACCGGTGCATGCTGGGTGATGGAGTTTGTTACTCTGCAGGACAATGGAGCAGATGGACCGGATGGTGCGGTCCCTTCAACGACTCGAATCGGAGCCACAAGTGCGGATCGGGGCCCGAGAATTGGCCTTCTCAACTCCGGACAGGACGCTGTCGGAGAGAATCTTCAAAGCTGGCAAACGAAAATAGATTTTACGGGTGCCTGGGACGCACTCGGTTGAATCTGGAACGGATTACTTTGGAGAGGCTTGCGCTTCCTCAAGCGCGCGCGTGGGCACCGCGAATTGAGTAGTGAAATGGTCCGGCAGTGTTTTTTTGGTGAGCTCCGACGAGGTTAGTGTTTTAAATTTTGCTTGTACAAGAGTGTATTACTGTGTGTGTGTGAGATGTTTTTTACGCAGGCGCTTGGCGAGAAGTGCTGGTGATGTTGCGTTTTGTGTTAAAATGTTATAGTATAAATAATGAACTCGAGTATAATAAATGAATTAACATATATAAATGAATATATAACTGAATATGATGGATAACTGAAATTAAATATCTATAAGAATTAGTTGTGAACATTTACGACAGGCCATCAGAGCGGCCGCCCTAAGCTAGGAGCTAATACTGTCTGAGTTGTTTACTTGATAGCACGGCTAACATACGGTAGCTGTGCCTATATGTTTTGATAAATAAATTAGTGGTTATAGGCGGTTTTCTGCCATCTGTTCGAGTCTTTTGAGGGGTTTTCTGGAAGCCGGCGCCAGGAAATTTCTCAAAGCGGACTACGAAACTTGTAACAGACTGGTCTGAAACCTCCGCGATAAAATAATTAAGTAGGTCTAAAAGCCACAGCTTATAATGTTGTTTTTTTTTTGTTTTTTTTTGTTAATGGTTTTGGGCTGTAACGGACGTAGTTGAATCGGTGTTTGCTGTGCGGGACGGCTGAAATTGGAAAAATATGTTTCAGTCCGCGTGGACGAACAGGAGATTGTTTTTGTTCGAGCCGAATTAAAGTTTGGTACAGTGGTATAAATTGTGCGGATTAAGTCCTGGTATTGCGGTAAGTCATCTTCTAAAGTGTTTGTTGTGATTTTCTGGACTGTTTTCGCCGTACGTTTTGTGCTGTTTTGGCTTTCGTTTCACAGAGGAAGCTAACGGTAGCACGTGGAGCTAGGCTGTTGTGCTAAGTTAGCGGTGGTGGCTAACTGCATGTTCGATGTGTTGCGAGCTAAAAGTTGATTTTGGATAGAAAGTGATTACAGACTCCTGCAGACGATTGTCTTGTTAAGACTTAAACAAATTTGGATTTTGTTAAATTTTTCTGGTTAATTAGGATGTAAAACGGCCAAATTTATTTGGGATAATTATGCATGTTACAATTGAACGAAAATGACTAAGAACAGTTACTCATGAGTCGATTCTGACTTGGTGTAGTTTTAATTTTTGATTTCATCTTTAAAATTAAAAAGAGGGAGTTTATAGTCAAAATAAAAGATGCATTTTTGAATCTTTAAATAGGTGGATTTTTTGCTTTTCTGATTGATCTAAGCAGGAGTTGTTAAGTTGGCCTAAATAAAGATAAAGCTATAAGTAGTAATTATAAGCATTTAACGAAAAGCAAACGGTATTAATTGGAAAGCAACAAACTGGTTTAAATTATTTTAATAAGCACCGTGTTGAATGGTACAGAAAATGAGTCTGTGATTTAAATAAGTATCATTTATGCTAATATTATGTTTGCTTATTTCTGATGGCTCTATAGACTTTAGAAATATAGCTTGGTCTATGAATGAATGACCTAAAGGAGACTGGTGTTAAATTATTTACACAATTGAACATTCTTAAGGATTTTCTGGACAAAAATGCTTATTGGAGTTATCAAAATTTAACTGGGGCTCATGAAGTAACCCAGTACATTTCAATTCCGTTACAAATTAAATGTATTTACCATGCAAAACAACACTTATCATAGTGATAGTTTATAAACTAGTGGGATTTGAATGTTTGGTTTTAAAAAAGAAAACATTAAAACACAGAGTCATCTTTTGGTAATCAGTTTGTTTTTAACAGACTGGGGATAAATTTGGAATTGGTCTAAGGATTGAAAGTAACAATTAAAGTCTTTGGTAGATTTATTTAAGAACAAATAATGAATATCACGGTGACCGAAATGATGGTTTAATTTGAAAGTAAGAAGTAAATTCTAAATTCATTTATTTTGATCGTGTAGAGGCAAAATGTGATTGGACCAGCTACATTGAAATAATTTTTACCATATATTTGAATACACATTTTGTTTTGACAAATAAGAATCGGTTTTGGTTTTGAAATTTAAGATTAAGCTAGTTTATTTGATGCTGAGAGTAAATTTACAGGTCCTAAAACATTTTGGAATAGATCTGATCATAGAATAATGACATAATATATCATTTGATTAGTGGGGACTCTGTAACTGACAATTTATTTAGATTTTTGATTTTATTTTCTGGGCTGTACGGTAGCGCAGTGGTTAGCACTGTTGCCTTGCAGCAAGAAGGTTGTGGGTTCGTATCCCGGCCCAGGGTCTTTCTGCATGGAGTTTGCATGTTCTCCCCGTGCATGCGTGGGTTCCCTCCAGGTACTCTGGCTTCCTCCCACATTCCAAAAACATGACTGTCAGGTTAATTGATCACTATAAATTGTCCTTAGGTGTGAGTGTGTGCATGGTTGTTTGTCCTGTTTGTCCTGCCCTGTGATGGACTGGCGACCTGTCCAGGGTGTACCCCGCCTCTCGCCCGTTGACAGCTGGAGATAGGCACCAGCACCCCCGCGACCCATAAAGGATTAAGCGGTTAAGAAAATGGATGGATGGATGGATTTTATTTTCTTTATTTTTTCTTATTTTTATTTTTTGTTTTTTCCTCTTTCTCTCTCAAAATTTATATATTTGGTTCGACTTGGATTATGACCCAGATTTTTGAACTGCGGTCTGTTTATTAATTAGAACTTTGGAAAATGTTAATTTGGGAAGCTGGATTAAAGAAAACGTGATTCAGTGGTAATGTATTTGATGTCTCTAGAAGCTTCAATTTAATTTGGTGTTTATCATTGGAGAAAAGAAAATAAAAAAGAAGCCTGAGAGGAAAAGAGGGATACTGAAAAGAAAAATGCTGGTTTTTATTTTTTATTTTATTGCGACTAGTTTTTGTTTAGAGAAATCTCATCTCTTGAACCTCTTTTATTGAATTTTTTGTTTTGTTTTGTTTGACTGCTGAGGGGACTTAGACTATTGAGTATCCTACGAAAATTGAAGAGGAGTTTTAGTTGAAAAAATCACTTTGACTATGTTCAGTTCCCTTCACAGAATCGGACAGATGTTTTTGAAGTATGAAAAGTTTTCATTGTTTACAATCAAGAATATTTGGGCAAGTGAGCACATTTGGGTTTGTTTAAAGAGGAATCATATAAGCAAAAGTACTTTGAATGGATATTGGATTGGGTTAAAAAAATATATATATAATTTAGGTTTGGCAAATATTTATAGGGAAGTTGTTTTGTCGGTGATTTAAATCTTGGATTTTTCTTTAGAAATATAGATAGACTTTGAAGTATAGCAAACTGAAGACTGTTTTTGTAAACTATGTTGTGTTATCAGTGAGTACTGTTCTCTGGTTTTGTTTTAAACATTTGATGTTTTTAACCTTTTTCAACATCAACAACAGTTATCTCAATGTAAGTAGCATACTTATATTAGCAGAAATTATTAATTGGTTAAAGGGACAGAGTCGGGGAAAAGTGGTGTTAAGTCTGATTACAAAGGGGTTTAGTTCAATATGAGCTATTCGTCTCAACCTCAGTGAAGCGAAACCAGGAGAGCCACTTTTCCATAGCGACTTTTAAAAAAAAGGGATAGAACCTTTGCAGATGGTTATTGCCTTTATTTTTGTTATTGCAAATGTTTTAGTGGTGTATTAGCAATATCTAACAGAAAAATCCAGCCTTTTTGTTTGTTTCTTTTTTGATTTAATTTTGTTTTTCTAAGAACTAAGTGTGTTGATGAGATATTGCGATGCTCCATCTTTATAAATGTTTAATTTACACATGAGATGAAAGAGACATTTATCAAATTGAAAAAATTAAGAAAGGCATTGCATTGATGAAATATAGAATATAAATTGGATGAAAAATGAAGGAATCATTAATTAAAATACGCAGGGGAAGTATTAGAACAACAGTTTAATTAGACGTATAAGGATTGATTATTATTCCTGGTGGAGAGAGCAAACCTGTTGATTGGTATATTTTTACCAGAATTAATATTGAAGAAATTATTACTAGTATAACTGATTGAAGTAAAATTAAAATAGAGCCCACATAGGCAGTCTGAGTGTGGAAGATATTTAAATTCAGCATTCGAGGAAGGAGACTAATGAATATGAAAATAAAATGTTTGAATGTACCTTGATTTGAATAAGCTGAGAGGATCGACTGTCTGTTTTTTTTTTCTTCTTACTCTAATTATATATTTTTTCTCTTTTTCTCATCCTGCAACAGACAAACCCCTCAGATAAACATTCTTGAGATGGAATTTATGATCCTGGGGAGATGAGATGGGTGGGGGTGCGTGGGCTGATGACAATAGTGCCAGGCGCCCGCCGTAACGGCCACAGAGAGAAACATCTTTACGACCAGCGCAGAATTACGACTCTCTTGTGCTCTCCTCCCAAACACAGGGGGGCACAGGTGACTGTATATTTTCAGGGGTGAGCTGGAGGCCACCCTCAAAGGAGCACGTTTCCTCATGCTGAGCTGAACTTTCAAGGACAATATGTGTGAATTCACTTGGCTGGCGTGAGATGGACAGTTTCTGCTGAAGAAGTGATGATCAAAGACTGTTGATTCAATGTCACTGTTGCTGAATTAACCACAAGAGTTTATGTTTGTCTGATCGAAGGTGGCCGAGGTTCTACGAACTTTGATAACCCCATGTCTTCCCCAGGATTATCTCCGGGTAAAATACCACCATTTACCGGGAACAAAATTTGGCAGGAAAAATTGGGCCGATAGCAGGGGGTTGCTGGCTGGTGAGAGAGAAAAAACATTTTTTTTTTTTCTTTCTTTTACGTTTTCATCCACAGGGATGTACTGAATTTAAGAAAGGATATATTTTAATGGAACAGACATAAGTGTCTTAAACTGGATAAATAAAATAAGTAAATTTAAGAATCAATTTGGGTAAACAAGCAAATGGATAGTAATCAGTTGAACTGTACACAAAAAGTAAACTCTTGAGCCTGCTCTTGTTTTTAAATCCATTAATGAGGGAGGTGTTTTTGGTTTAGTTTTTAGGAAAAACAACGGTGTGCCAAAATAATGTGGATTTGCTCTTTCCCCAGGGATTATTTTTAATTAGATGGGTGAAATAATTTCTTGGCACAATGCAGTTGAATTAGATTGAAAAGGAGTGATCACAAGACCGGATCAAAAAAAACTGTCTTTTTTAGATGTTTACAAGCTTATGCCCCCAGGATTATCTCCAGGATTCAGCAGCACGTGAGGAGCACACAGTCTCCTCTGGTCACAGCTGCTGAAGGCGTCCAAGGTACAGCTCCAGGTCGAAGGCGTGAGGAGTCCAGTGGTTCAGCAAAGTTCCAGTTGACAGCTGGGAACACACACAAAGTGCAGCTCCACGCCAACGACGAACCTGGTCGGATTCTGCCTAAGGAGGGTCGTGAAGGGTTTGACCAAGCTGAATCGGAAGCTGGGGCCACAGGCGGCGGGGCCTAGCTCACCCAGAAGGTTGTTTGGGTGGTGATAGTACTCATCCAGTGTGATCTATGTGCCAATGAATGAGATGGGCAATTTGAAATTGCCATCTCAAAAGAGGGATCTACAGAAGAAGATCACAACTCAGCAATCAGCTGCACAGCAGGTTTTGACCAGCCCACAACGGTGGGCTAAGCTATAGGAAGCGGGGCCTGTCTGTGCATGTGTGTATATTGGGGGAAATGCTCAATTAATGAAGTAATTGGCATTTCAGAGAGTGGTTATCTGCAAATTTGGGAGTAAAAACTGGAACACTAAAAAAAATAGGAGCCCTCCACACTGATCAGCTCTGTATATCGCTCTCCAGCTGCCAGGAGCCATTGAGGGGGATAAAATGAGAGTGAAGAAAGAGGATCAGAATACAAATAAAGACTGAACATTTATTAATAATTTTTTTTGCATTTTACAGGTTGTTTAACTATTTGATTAACTATTTTATTCACAAGTGAAGAGTCGTAACACTGCCTAAAAGGGTTCTTAATACATTCTATTTCACAGGTTTCTTAACACTTTAAGTTTGATTTCTTTCAGAATATAATATAGTAATAATGTCTATGTTCATGGATTTTCTGAGCTTCTTCCACAGTATTAACATGTATCAAGTCAGATTTAATTATTTCTTCACATGTAAGACATTCTTATACATTGTGGGTTTTTGAATTTAGTTTGTGGGAATTGTTAAAATAAATTTTTTGGTTAATGCCAAAAGATGGTGAATCTATGATTAACAGATTTACATTTTTTAATGGGAGTTAAGGTTAAAAAAGGTACTTTAATAGTTTGTGTTTTGAATTTTAGTCTGGAATACTTCATGTTTTTAAACTGATGAAATTTCTTGGATTTGATTTTTTGCATTCTCAAAAAGCTTTACAGGTTTTGATCTTTAATCAATCCATTTTTAAAAATGGATTGAAAGAGGGAATTGTTGTGACTCATATTTTTTAGGGCTACTTTATATAACAGTCTCGTATTGAATATGTTTATATAATCTTTAGTTAGTATTCAGAAAGTAAAAGTCTGTTTTAATTAGCTTGCATGATAGTAAAGAAATGTTTTGTCAAGTATTGTTTATGGGGGTAAGCTTTTAAGTCGTAAAACTCTAGGCTAAGTTTATGCAGGTAGTAAAAGCAAGGATGTTTAGATAAGAAACTGGGAGAAAAGTTTTTAGAGAAGCAGATAGCCATTTAACCATAAATTTTTATAATGAACCTTTGACCCAGAACAGAGACGATTCCTTTTCTGACTCCAGGATTCTCTGACAGCAAATCATGGCTAAGAGACTGTTTGGAAATGATCTGATTGGAGTAAGATTGGAGAGATTATAAACGCCCAGAGGCCCGCTTGTCTATAAAGCTGTGAAATAAAGATCAGTTAATTGTTCAGATTTCTTTAAGTGTGGACCACAGAGAAACTAGGGCAACTTTCTCTGTAAACTGCAATTTGTTAATCTGTTCAAAATAAATGTTAAACTGGAAATTGGCTCCATTTTGTCTCTGCTTGAACATGCATTGAATTACTTATGATAATTATTTAATTCAACAACATTACCCAGAAGTCCATTACCTTCTTTGGCAGTTCAACGACAAATGCTGTGATGTAATAGACAAGAAAACGTAATAGCAAATAGAGAAAACTAAACAGACTGAAAAATATGACCAAAAAAGAATGTAAAGATATAAACACAGCACCAGAAGAGAATAAATGTAAGTTGTCTGCACTCCTAAACACCCAAAATACACATTTACATGCATTTAAGGGCTATTTTTTTTCAAGATATGTCTCCTTTAAGAATTTACAACACTGTATCTTAGCTAAAAGCTTCAGACTATCACGAATATGTGCTGTAAGGAGGACGAAGGACCCAGGGCAAGAAGCAGAGTTTCCGGTAAGGTGATAATTTATTTGTGAGCAGCGACATAAGGCGAGACGATACACACAAATGTACGACAATGATCCAGCGAGGATTGAAGCGCTCGCTGGATCTTAAGAGCCCGGTTGGCGTCCTCTTGTGGGAGCTGAGTCGGGAGGGCGACCCGGGTGGCGTCCTCTGACGGGACGAAAGACTGGCGGACATCCCCTGGCGGGACGCTAGTCAGGCGGACGGCCCAAATGGCGTCCTCTGCCTATTTGGATACAAACTAAGAGAGAAAAACATGGTCTTTTCAATTAAGAATAGGCACCATTATAAATTTCATTAGACAAGCCTAAAAAACTGGAGCATAAAAGAAATTATATAAGCCATCCCTTATTTAGCTGTAGTTTATTTATAGCTTACAAAGCCTTTATGGATGTTTTCTTTTGGTTTTGATTCATTTTCTGTCCAAAACACTTGATACAGTTAAAATTATGCATATGTTGCTTTAAATTTGTTCAGATGCTTTTTGGCATACATATTCAGAGGAATGTCTTTTGTAAAATTTATATCTAATCTCCAACAAGACAAATTTGCAAATAACCAATGTTAAGACTGGCGGACGTCCCTTGGCGTGACTGGAGACGGGCGGACGGCCCGGCGGTCTTCTCTTGCGGACGAGACAGTGGCGGGGAAGCTTGGCTGGTCGTCGGCGGAGAGAGAGTAGAGACAGCGGCGGCCATCTGGGACTGTCTAGTGGATGACTACATGGCTGTACCTTCCACTGAAGACTGGCGGTCCATTGCAAAAGGATTCCAGGAGTGGTGGAACTTCCCTCTCTGCGGTGGAGCTCTGGATGGGAAGTACGTCCAGTTGAAGGCAGCCCCCAACTCAGGATCCATGTTCCACAACTACAAGTGAACTTTTTCCATTGTTCTCCTAGCGGTTGTGGAGGCAGGGTATCGCTTCTGCGTCATTGATGTTGGGGGGTATGGGAGGACCAGCAATGGTGGTATTCTGGCCAACTCCACCTTTGGTAAGGTTCTACGGGTGGGGACTCTCCATCTGCCTCCTGACCAGCCTCTACCTGGTGGAGAAGACCGTGGAGCCCAGCCCCATGTGTTTGTGGCTGACGAGGCGTTCCCGCTGCGGAGGGAGCTCATAAGGCCTTTCCCTGGACGCCTCCTCCCATTACAGAAGAGGATCTTAAACTACCACCTCTCCAGGACCAGGCTGGTTGTGGAGTGTGCCTTCGGCATCCTCTCCTCACAGTGAAGGTTGTATCGGCACTCCATGGAGCTCCGTCCTGAGGTGGCTGAGAAGTGTTTCAAGGCGACGTGTGTTCTCCACAATTTTCTGCGCCGTTCAGAAGATAGAGGGGCACCTGCTGTGAGGAGCATGGCACCTGCTGTGGTGGAGATGTTGCAAGGCCTGGGTCATGTAGCGGCCAATAACTCCTTCAGAGAGGCTGTCCTGGTGAGGGAGACGTTCATGGCCCACTTCTCGGCGGAGGGAGCAGTGTCTGGGCAGCCAAAATAGCCTATTTGAAGTCCCAGTGACTTCCTCACAACGGCTTTTTTAAGAGCTACCCCCAAACCTCTAAAGAGTTTTTTTTCCTGCCTTTTTGTTATTTTCCTTAAGAAATAGAGCTTGCCTCCAAAATAAACTAACCGCTTTATTTTCTTAAATCATTTTTCTTCACTATGTTATTTTCCTATATGGTAGTTTATTTTGGTTTATACAATATTTAATTATTTCTATATAACGTGTGAAGTTGTGGGGCAATTTTGGCTGTGTAGTAAGATTTAGAGATAGTCATTTACAAAATTTATTTGAAAAAATAAATCCGAAACAAACGCATTTAACATAAATAAGAAAAATAAATACATATAAAGGAATAAAAAGGACCAAACCTTGAAAGTTGGAAGAGCCTGAGGGAGAAGGAGAAGAAAAGTGCGTTGTTCGTGCTGTGGAGAGCCTGCTGCCTCATATTTTCAGAAAACTACTGATTAGTATGGTCCATGGTTCCAAATTTAACACTGCTGTGGTGTTTTCAAAAACTATTTTTTGGAATTGGAATTTGTCGAACTCTCTCGTCTTGGTCTCCACAGCAGGAACAAGGCTCAGGAGGAAGAGCTCAGATGGTCGTGGCCTCTTGAGCGACTCCAGGAGGGCCAACTCCACCCTTGATTGGCCATCCTGGGACCCGTCCCTCATCTGCTTCGGAGCTCTCCTCCTCTGTGGGCCTGTAAAACAAAGCATCAAACAACAGAAAGAAATGAGAAGGCTGCTACTAGACTTTAATTTTCAAAATGGTGAAAAACAGCCTGTAATCGTATTGTTTGTAGATATTTAGAAAGGTTATTAATCAAAATTAGTAAATTCATGCAAATATTTAAAGCTATCAGTGCTTGCTGTACATCTGAATTATGCATGTTACATTAATTGTTGCTACAATTTCATTTATTCACCTGTGGGTGCAGCAGCAGGTGCGGAGGGACCAGGGACTGGGGAGCCAGGAGAAGCAACAGGGGATGGCTCTATTGCAGAATCAGTTGACCCTGTCAAGACAATATTAAATGTTAACAGGTTGATAAAAAATAAAGTAAAATTATTACTACTTTTAATAATGTAAAAATTCAAACATTCGTAGATTATTAAAACAAAAGTATAACTGTATACTGTTTATTAGTAAACAAAAACTTATATGCCTATATAACTGTCTACCTAAAATCATTGTAAACATACCTTCAATCTGGGACTCCCCTGCTGCTTCTTCAGGCTTACCTTGGCCCTCGAGGAGGATGTTCTCCGCTGTCCGCATACTCCCCATGTTGCTGCTGGTCTTCCGCGGGGTGATGAAGGGGTCAAAGAACCCCATGACCACGGAAAACTTCCACCTCCTCCCCGATCCGGCAGCTGACCCCCTCCGCTTCTCCTTCTCCGTCCGCCTCTCCTTGCAGTACGTGTACCTGAGGCTCTTCCACTTTTTTCTGCAGAAGTCCTCTGAATACACACATTATTTAGTTAGAGGAAAAGTCTTTAAACATCGGCGGGAAAAATAATAGATAAATAGCGGGACAGTAGGCGGGCTAGCGGCCTTTCGCACAGGTACGGTCAAAACTTAAAAGTGAAATGAATTTACCAGGTTGCCCAATCTCCTCACTTATCTTCTTCCTTGGTCCATTTATTCCTGTCTTTGTAAAGATAACAACTGGTCTCATGTAGCTCCGGGTTGTTAGCCACAGTGTTTATGAGTCTCTACTCCATGTTGAATGAATAAATTTCGCTGGATCTATCCGCTGTGAACTACGTCAGAGAATCACGTCCCCAGGCTCCTGATTGATTGACGCGGCGCAAATTGAAGCTGGAGTTCAGAGATTTTCAACTTGAGAAGACTTTTTCACGCGCTGCAAACGCCTCATTCGCACAAATTCTCCACGCAGATCAGGCAGAAAAGCTTTTTTGCGACGCAGATCTGCTTCTGATTTGAAGCGGGACCCCTTGCCGCGCTTCAAGGCGCTCCTCCATTGACATAACATGTACACCTGACTGGCCGCTTGCTTAATTCGCTTTTGGTGTGGACGTACTGTAAGGTTGCGTTCACACCGGCCATCGCGTCCAGGCGTCAAGTCGCTCAAATGGATGAAAGTTGATGCTTTAAAATTAAATCCGCGTCATCACGTCACATCAGTATGTCAGCGAGCGGGTGGGTGTGTCTCTGTTGCTAGTTGTTTACAACGTCTTCCACCAGGAAACTAGTAGTGCGTATTAATGAGGATTTTTAATGTGATTAAATATTTTATGCTTTGCTGAAAGTAATCAAGGCCTGCAGATGTGAGAGGGAGTTGTTTTTAGAGAGAAACTGCAGGACCAGGCACCGTCAGGCGCCGCCAGGTACCTGTTATCTCGCAGGATGGAACTGAATGTGTGTGTGGGGAAATAAATCAGCAAATGTATTGGTGTGTATGTGCTGTGAGCCATCATGTGGGTTGAATAAAGCAAGCCTGTCTGCAGAAGAGAGGCAGAACGCCTGGGACTCAGACTGATGAGGACAGGTCTTCTCCACGCTCTGCAGAGGTGAAACTAAATTAAGTCTCAGCCAGGTTTTTCTCCACTGAAGATGTTTTACTCTAAGTACTCCTGAACTGGGGGTGGTATTATTGACCACGACAGTATTTAGTACCGTAGTTACCCTAACCGGGTTTGGCTAGCATTAGCTAACATAACAAGAAAGTTAAAATAACTTTTTCCACTGCTTACCTGGCACTCCGATATCCTCTTACATCTTCCTCCAAATAAGGTCAGATCTCTTCCTGAAACTCCGACTCTGCAGCCTTCCAGCTCGATCTAGCCGACTCCTCTCTGATCACTGTGGATACCCCGCTCTATGAGTAGCTCCAGCCAGCATCTCGCCCTCTGCCTTCCCAGTTCCTACTGCCGGCATCTCATCGCTGATTGGCTGACACCCCAAATGTTCTGCCCCAAAGTTCAAATTTCCTAACTTCAAGCAGCAGCTGCGTGGACGCCTTGACAGACCGTCCGAGCAGCAGCTGCGTGAATGCACTGCCGGCTGTGAATGTGCCATAAAATGTGACCAG
Source organism: Apricaphanius iberus (assembly GCA_028564705.1). Taxonomy (NCBI): domain Eukaryota; kingdom Metazoa; phylum Chordata; class Actinopteri; order Cyprinodontiformes; family Aphaniidae; genus Apricaphanius; species Apricaphanius iberus. The sequence continues at coordinate 1,663,338 of JAPXFQ010002912.1, forward strand.
ATCAGTTTGGGGCCCCGCTAGAAGAACATCTTTGCCTTAATTTCTGTGCTACAGTCCAAGACCGACCTTGGGCCCATTTAGCCTCTGTCTTTTAAGCTTATGTGCAATTAATTGCACTCAAACAACAAGCACAGTGAGGAGTTCTGCTGTTTCGTCGGCACTCTTTGCAAAAGTGACTTTGTTTCTGGAACCCTCCAGAAATTCATGAGGATTCTCCAGCACATTTATTGCATTGTGAAAACAGCCAAAAGGCAATGTTCTGTAAAACACTGTTGTACTTGAAAAGACAACTCCGGTTGAAGGCCCGAATGGAATTGTCTGCCAATATTCTGAAAACGGCTTACTTGTGCATTCAGCAGCTTTTAGTGACACAAGGTATGCACCATAAGTAGTACAATCCCACTTCTGGGCATTCATTTAGAAGTTAATCTCTCTCATCTGAGTTCAATGTGCCACACTATTGTCATTATCCAAATACTCAGGTGGTAAACCACTGAAACAGATAACCAAATTTGTGTTAAGCTAATACACTCTCAAAGCAAGTGCTGAAGTTCGTGTGTCAGAAGATACACAAATTTGGATACAAACTAAGAGAGAAAAATATGGTCTTTTCAATGAAGAATAGGCACCCTTATAAATATTCATCAGACAAGACTAAAAAACTGGAGTATACAAGAAATTATATTAGCTATCCCTTATTTAGCTGTAGTTTATTTATATCTTACAAAGACTTTATGGATGTTTTTCTTTTGGTTTTGATTCCTTTTCTGTCCAAAACACTTGATACAGTTAAAATTATGCATATGTTGCTTTAAATTTGTTCAGATGCTTTTTGGCATACATATTCAGAGGAATGTTTTTTGTATAATTTATATCTAATCACCAACAAGACAAATTTGCAAATAACCAATGTTAAATTTAATATTTGGGGACAACTGCCAGTGAAAAACATCAAACATAAAACAACCTTAAAGACAGAAAATAAGATTCTTAAAAGCATGACTACTATGCTCACCATTTGGGAAACTATTTAGCATAATAATATAAATGGAGAACAAAATGGGAAAAAATTAGCTCCAGCCCAGCTAGACCTCCAGAATATTAATTTGTTGGAAAAACAAAATCCATTGCTTAAGTTGTAAAGTGCATTTTTGGATCTGATAACATATTGGGTACAAGGAGTGGAGATAATATGAGAGAAAAGAAGACAAAGTCCATAGATAACATTTAAGGAAGATTCTTAAAAAGTCAGGAGAATTGAGCAAAATCGCTTGGATTTGCCAATTTAGGGATGGTTTTTATTGTTTATCACCGTTTAATATATTTTTTTAATGAGTATGAAAAAAATCGATTCCTAAACAACCACTAAATTTACTGGCACAACTACATGTGTAATCAATGGAAAGAGTCATCGGTCTCCTCACGATGTTTCTGAAATTATGTTTGCTAAAAAATCCGCTAATTTCTGATGCACATCAGATTAAGTGAACTTTGTCCAGATGAGACTAAGATTTAGTTTTTTCAACAGGTGGCTTTGATGTGAACCAAAGGATAAATGGTTGTCATGATGTGAAAAAATATTTTACCCCTTCTTTTATTTTTTAAACCATTCAGCTGAAAAAAGTTTTAATATCAACCACAGATAAAATGACTAAATACAAAATAAGTATTTTAATCCCTGTAAGATTTTATTTCATGTAAAACAACAGGATTTTAACAATCTCATTTTATAGTACAGTGTTTGCTTCATGGTATCTGATTTTCCTGATCTGGTGTTTTTTTAAATTTTTTTTTTTTTTTATGGTGGTTTTTTACAACTGATTGCATGCTAGCGAGCTGTAACACCTTTAAAAGAAATTAAAATAAAATTCAACAAAAACAACAAAAACCCAAATCAAAATGATTTCTTTACTTTGGGAACTATTTTAATCGCAAAATCATAGCTTGATTACTGCCTGAAATTTTCAAATTGGAAATTCACCAAAATAGAGCTATTCCAAGAACATGAAGTAGGTAAAAATATCTGAAAAAGCAACACATGAATCATTGGTATAAAGAAATTCATAATATTTGAAAAAAGTATCTGACTTTATAACTTTATAAAAGCTGTATGATTACTGAACCACAGCGAGGGTCATTAATAATTAAATGTAGAAAACATGAAACAATGTTAAAATTTCCCAACAGTGGCTCCCCTACCAAAACTACAACAAAAGTGCTGCAACAACTCATACAGGAGGTCCCAAAAGAACCCAGAATAGTATCTAAAGACTGGTTCACACTGAGCCCTTTTTATCCGTCTCAAAGGACCGCTTCATGCTTCAGGGGTGTGTCACATTGAACAGCCAAAGATTTCACTGGGTCAAACTGCACGACGTCTCGATCTCTCTCCCAGCGTGCATTTTCATTGGTAAATGGCAGACCGGGGTCGTAGAATTTCTGAAACTGACTGAAGACTGCTAAGGCTTGGTTTTGGTCATACAAGCATTTATTAAGCTGTCGGGGAGCACATCACACTACACTGCCGCAGAGAAGCGAATAACACGCATTCGCACAGTTTTTCATCACAATTCTTTTCACGACAAAAGAAAAAGTCTAGGAAAGCTGAAATCAAACATTATGATCCCATTTCAGAGCACTAAAGGTCTCAACTGCCACAATTAATGTCAGAGATCAGGACTCAAATGCTGTTTTGAAAGAAAATGCCATGTTCTGTGCTGATATCTGTCACCCATTTGGTCGTTTGTAAGAGGCCAGCCTGTGGCAGCAATTCAAGGGTGTGTGGAGTAAATTTATTTTACATGAAAACAGAGTTACAAGCATGCAACAACAACTCTGCCTCGTTCTCTCTAGACTTTTCATTCTGGTTGAGATATTAGTCCGATTTATGCTAAAAGCTTTGTTATGGAAAATTTATATTAAGAAATGTATATTAAAAATGACCTGTTTTTTGTATTCCTACATACTGAGAGAACTGTGTGCTATTTCTTCATGATATAGTGATAGTCTGATTGTGTGACACTGTATAATATTAGGTTAGTATCAAATGAACTGATATTAGGATTCCTATGTCCTGTATTGCCATGGAAATGACCCTCGGAGCACTGAACATACTGAAGTGTTCTAAGATTGACCCTGTCCTATCAGACGAAGATGCCTGGGAGTCTGGAGTAGCCAGGGAGAAGAAATGTTTACTGATATGGTGTAGATAATAGTAAGGTTGTCTGAAGTGGTCAGTATGATTGTGTGAGGCAGGATTCAGCTGTTGCAAATATTCTGTAATACTGTTCCTCCTTGCTTGATCAAACAAGTCCATTAAATAACCTCTATATAATGAAGGAATCACACTCATCATTTTGATCTAATAATGTTTTTCTGACAACAGCTTGATTAAGATGTGCATAAAAACACACTGGCAGAGTCCCGTTAAAGGGGGCTGGCATGTAAAATACAGTTTGTAAAGCTTTTCATCGCATTCTTATGTCAATCACTCCTTAAAAACAAGCCTAAAGTGTTTCTTAGGTATTTATGTATGTTCGAGTAATCTTATACAGTTTTTTCTCAGTCGCTTTGGTGCTGTTCTCAGATCAGAATGAAAGTTATCACAACTATTAGTTCAACCTCCACAACATTTAGTCAGTTGTCCACATCATCGTAGCATTCCTTTGAACAAATTGCAAATGCTTTTGGACATGCATCAATTACTTTCATACAATTCTCTAATGTTTTATAACCATATCATTTGCTTGTGTCATGTCAGTCAAAATGAAACATACTTATGAATGCTTAATAGTCACTCATTAACAGTCATTGTTGAACTAGTTGTCAAAATCAGTCAAGCTAATTTCATACAATCCTTTATTTATTTTTTTCTGAAAATGTCTCCTTAATTGAACAATTGCTCTAAGGTGAACATCAGCTTTCACTCATCAAGACGTGTGTGAAGCATTACTGTAGTTGTAACCAATGACAAGCCTCTGGTCCACAGTCACTCAGAGCTGAATCCCATGAACCCTCACCTGGCAAGCATTTATATAAACCAAGCAGGACATAGTGTGTACCATTTTAACAATTCTGAGACACAAAAATGGAATATCAGCGTCGTGGAGGAGGGGTGAAAATCCGCAGAGGAAGGGGACAAAACTGGGGCAGAGGAAGAAGAGATGAAGTATAAATATGCAAATTCTTGATGAAAATAGGGCTACACTTGTACACCATGTTGTGAATCACAGCCTGACTATGGCTGAGGCTGGTCGACGAGTTAAACCAAATGTAGGGAGAACCACTGTGAATTTTCATATTTACTGTACATTACTATAATTTTACTCTGCAACACACAGGACTGCAAGACAATCTCACAGAGGTGGAAGGAGGGCCTGTTTTTTCTCCACAGCAAGAGGAAGCCATTTGTGCAATGGTGATTGCAAACAATGCAATAAGACTGAGAGAGATTCAAAGCGCTGTTATAGATGATGACAATATCTTTAGCAATATTGAATCTGTTTCAATTGCAACAATTGAGTGCTCAGGAGGAATGAAACGCGCATGAAATAACTTTACAATGTCCAAGAATAATTTATGTTCAGTTTACAATGCACAGATCTACTATAATGGTATTTCTTGTTTGTTCTAAAAAAAAAAGTGTTGTTTTTTTTTGCACAATGTAGAATTGCAAAGAGCATATGCAGTAAATATGTGAAACATACATATGTGTCTTGTACTCAGTTATCTCAATAAATACAGTAATGTGTAACTTTAATGTAGTTTTCAAATGGCAGTATAGGTGTATAGTGCTGTCTTGAGCATTTTCAGGTAGTGTCACCAAGATCTGACTTTTATGCATTGGAAAACACAGAGAGAGTAAACTGTCATAATGAAAACATGACAAAGCCATTTGACTGTCTAGTTCATAAACAGTGGTGTCCGGACTTATTATTTTGATGACACAGACAGTTTCATTGACATGTATACTTGCTTTTAAGGAATCAACTATTCATTTTGAGCAAGGTTATCCACTAGGTTTTGCAGTTTGTATTAATTGTTCTGAGCAGAGAGAGCCATGCCTTTTGCAGCCACAACGGCTCTTTTAAGAGCCACCCACAAACCTCTTAAAGGAACAGTTCGGTATTTTACACTTAAAGCCCTGTTTTCATACTTTTTCTGATGAAATAGAATAGGTTTTGATAGAAATTTGGACAAATGCTGCTGTCTCAATAAATTTAAGTTTCTTTGCTAACACCCCCCCACCCTCACAAAAGGACTATAGGTGCACAGAAACATTCCTTCCTAAAGCCCATTAAACTTTCGTTTACAAAGACGTGAAACTGAACTGAGTGGTCAACGGTGTTCACTGATATGCTCACACAAAAGTCGCCACAAAAGATGCTTTCCAACAGGTTTTATCCTAGTTTTCGTCCAACTCCATTGACTTGTATTAGAACTACTATTTGTAACGGTATCCCTCCACGGGCGGAAACGGAAATGGTTTTGCTTGAAGTCTTTCTGTAGTTTTATACAGTCGTTGGGTCGACTGTATAATTGGCAAAGGTGCATTACCATCAACAGCTGGGCTTAGTGTCTATTACTCAAGCTCTCAGCGGAAGAATGTACGGGTGTGAGGCGTTTGGAAAAATAGGTTGACAGTTTTGAAATGAATGGTAAAACACCTGTTGGAAAGCATCTTTTGCGGCGACTTTTGTGTGAGCATATCAGTGAACAACCCAGACCACTCGGTGAGTTTCACGTTTTTATAAATTAAAGTTTAATGTGTTTTAGGAAGGAATGTTTCTGTGCACCTATCTACAGTCCTATTGTGAGGGTGGGGAGGTGTTAGCAAAGAAACAAATTTATCTAGACAGCAGCATTTGTCCAAATTTCTATCAAAACCTATTCTATTTAGTCAGAAAAAGTATGAAAATAGGGCTTTAAGTGTAAAATACTGAACTGTTCCTTTAAGAGGTTTGTGGGTGGCTCTTAAAAGAGCCGTTGTGGCTGCAAAGGCACTGCTCTCTCCACTGAGAAGTGAGCCATAAACAGCTTCCTCACCCGGACAGCCTCTTTGGAGGAGTAAATACGACCCAAGCCTGTCTCCACTACGGCACGCCCCACGCCACTCACATATTACATATTATACACTTTTACTAACTGCAGACAGATGGACAGTCACTCAGCATTGTAGTTGTTGTCTTGGTGGGCGATGCTTGGACCAATGCGGGACACCAACGACTCCTCAAATTGGGCCTGCCGACACAGTGAGAGGCCGGTGTTTATGGATCCCTCCGATTCCTCGCTGTGGAGGTCCAAGCTCTGCCTGAGGCCAGGCCGAACACATAATACGATCAGCTCTGAGACTAGAGTCCACCTGCAGCCCTGCTCCACATGCTGGGCTCGAGACGGCGCTTCGAGAACGTTGTGATGACGTTGAAGACGGAAGGCGGTCGAAGGCAGAATGTCTGAGGCTCTTAAAGGGACATGCAGCTAATTTCAAGGCATTTAGTTCTGACGTATTACAAAGGCCGTATATATCATTTATTGAACTTACAGATACATTTTCGGTGATATTATAGCTGTACTGTACCACAGAATTGCTCTGTATGCCTGAGAAGAACGTGCAATCTCCCCTTTAAGCTACATGTCAAACTCTAAGCCCACGGGCAAATTCTGCCCCTTCATAACAATAATGGATGTCATTTGTATAGCGCTTTCTGATACCTTCAAAGAGCTATACAATTCCATTATTCATTCACTATTGCATTCTCACACTGTGGGAAGCAACCTACGAACTCCAGCTGTCAAAATGACAAAACATATGATGCATAATTAAAAGCATACAATACACCATTAGAGAAAGTAAAAACAGCAAAGAAGCATTAAACACTCACAGCAAATGATGAACAATAAAGCATGAAAAACAACAATAGATCAATAAAGCATGGTGATATGTGATACATATGAAATTAATTTTTTCATCAAATGCATTAAAAAGAAATTAGTTTTGATTTAAAGCAGCCCAGTGTTTCAGCAGCTTTGCAGTCACCCAGAAGTTTGTTCCGGACCCGGATAAGGGGAGCATAGAAACTGAAAGTTGCTTCTTCATGTTTGGTTGTAAGTCTAGAGATGATTAGTAGACTAGAGTCGGTGGACCTGAGTGGTCTGGGTGGCTGGTATCGTGACAAAATGTCTTAAACATATTTTTGTGCTAAGCCTTTCAATTATTTATAAACTAGTAGGAGTATTTTAAAGTCTGAGCTACAGGGAGTCAGTGTGAGGACAAGGTTGATGTGCTCTACTTTCATGGTTCTAGTGAGGATGTGGGCGGTAGCGTTCTGGCACATCCATCCACTGATTTGCTCAATGCATTTGCTTAGGGTTTGGATGGGATTGAAGTCATCTGGTGACATGATTTAAAGCTGAATGTCATCTGCATAATTTTGGTAACTAATCTTATCGGTTGTTATAATCTATAATAGGCGGAATCAGGAATCAAACACAAGATATCTGGGTTAAAGGCTAACAACTCTACCACTGTACTACAGCTGTGGATGTATGTATTTGGCCCTCTAGAGTTATAGAACCTTCAACATAACAGTTGTGTACTTAAAATATTATCGATAAAAAATAATCAGTTGGTATTTGTAAAAAATTACATCAATGTGAAAAGATGTTCAATATTGTTAGATTTGAGGAGGTACTCCTCTAATGCAGACAGCTATTATTATTTATTTATTAGAAGTTGTTTATGGGTTGCTGTATCAATATAATCTGCTACAACTGGCCCCTTTGAGGACTTTCATAATCTTGATTTGGCCTGAACTGAAAAGGAGTTTGACAGCCCTGCTTTAAATCAAGGCTAAAAACTCATCTGTTAAGGGTGATTAATAACAGCTGGAATATCATATGTTTTGTTAAGTCACATGTTATGAGTCTCTAATGTTGTGTTCAATACCATTATTGCTACTTTTATATTATCCTCTAATGATGTGAAGCACCCTGAATTGGTAGAATGATGCTAAGGTTGGGGCCACCAGGCAGGAGGAGATTTAAGGATGTGGTGAAAGAGGACATGATGTTAGTTCATGTGAGGGTAGAAGATGCAGAGGATGGGACCAAATGGAAACAGATAATTTGCTGTGATGACCCCTGAAGGTGAAAGCAGAAAAAGAAAAAGTAAAACACCTTGTATCGCCTTGTTGAAAGTATGCTATACAAATAATGTTGCTTTGCCTTCCTCAGGAAGATGACTTTATGGGTCACTTTCCTCTGTAAAATTAAATGTAAGCTTTTTTTAGAGGTTTAAAACAACAAAAAGAGCACGTGAAAACAAAAATAACTCTTATTCTAGCAGCAGTTCATAAGATTAATCCTAGCTGTTAATTACACTCCTCTTTTCAAGTTCATTCATCAAACTATATCCGTTTCTTTGTTTTAATCCCAGTCTTTAAAGTGGATCAGCTGGTAGCACTCGTCTTGTAGCAAGAATGTCCTGGGTTTGCATCCCGTGACCCTTTCCGCATGGAGTTTGCATGTTTTCCCTGTGCATGCGCTGGTTCCCTCCGGGTACTCAGGCTTTCTCCCACAGTACAAAAACATGACTGTAAGGTTAACTGAATGTGTGCATAAATGGTTGTTTGTCTTGTGTGTCTCTATGTTGCCTTGCGATGGACTGGTGGACTGAACAGGGTGTACCCCACCTCTCGCAGAATGACTGCTGGTGATCGGCACCAGCCCCTGCCCCCCACCTTCCTCCTGCAAAATGAACAGCTCACTGACAAATACTCAATTACTGTTCATTTTATCAGGGGAGGGAACCCACAAAGCATTTGTGTTTAGGGTACGTAAATGGCTAGTACAGAGCCTGACTATATGCTCCAAACTTGTACGACAAGGAGACGGGGTTGCAACCAAGTGTTAAAACCTGGGATGCCAAAGGTCGTGCCAATGCTGATAAAAAAATTATCTGTTAATATGGTCATTTGTACCAACTAAATAGATCTGGTTCAATTAAACATTGGAAAAATCACAAACTGCTGATCATTTCTGCACTCTGAGAGCATGTGACTGATAACACTGTAACTATAAACAATACTGCACCAATAAAAACAAACACACACTGACCCAACTAGGTGATCACTTGTTCTCTGGTGTACTCATCCAGGACACATTTATCTCCTAGATTATGATTACGACCCTGCGGTTACACCAGCTTTCAGCCTACTAAACTAATTACACATGAATGGCTTTGACACTTCTTGTTTTCATCGAGTGCCAGTAAATAAAGAAGAACAATAGGGCTGACTGTGCTGTGGTTTGCCCACCGCACCCACACCGCAGCCAGCATGCACGCAGTTATTGAAATGAGAAGGGGAAGGGAAGTGCTTCTTTGTTCGGAGAGATACAGCTGCAGATCACACACAAACATGATAGCCCAGAGTAAAAGTTTGCTTTCCCGAACTGCTATTCTACTGAAACGGCAAGAAACCTGCTTTACATTATATGTTGCTTTGCAAATAGATCAGCAAGATAAAGTAGGTGGAATATTAGTAAATTATATTTCTATATACGTAGAAATAGTTAGCATCATAATAAAAAAAGGGCAAAAAACTGTAGATAGATAGACAGACAGACAGACAGACAGACAGACAGATAGACAGACAGACAGACAGACAGACAGACAGACAGATAGAAGCTGCAATTATCAGTAATAGAACCCAGATGCAGCTGGATGAACTGAGGAGAAAAAGATGACAAAATATTCAAAAACCACATCTAAATCGAGTTTTGTGGAGTAATCAGACTAAGGGCTTGCCTCCTGTTGAGAGCCAAGTCCCAGTTTTCATGTCACTCGGTAAATCGAATAATTAACTGAGGTACATTCGACTCACCGACAATAGATGGCGACATGCGCCCCTAAATGTTAGCCTTATAGCGCTTAGCCTCAAGCTGCACTCAGCCTGTAAACAGAGGCTGGCGGGAGTGAAGCAGATGGAAACCCTGGACCTGCACAACAAACTGCCCCGTGAGATCTGAAACGGGCCGAAGGAGAAATTCGGAAGAATCACCCGGTGCAGATATCTCAAGGGAAGTGCATGGAGAAACAGGTCAGGAGTGATCCACAGAGCCTGGAGGTTTGGAGGAGGAAGCCAGGGGCTGATCTTGCCGAGGAAGGACGCTGGGAAGACCAGCAGATCGTAGCTTGGAGTGGTAGAGACAACAGGGAGAACACAAGAAAGAAAGAAACAGGAGAAGAAACAGAAAACAATACGAAATAGTAAGGACAAACAAGAAAGTAACTAAAGAGAAGACATCTAAGAAGGGATTCTAGAGGGAAATCAAGGAATCACTGGAGAGTAGAAGGAGATACAGACGTGGACAAAATTGTTGGTACCCTTCATTAAATCAAAGAAAAACTCATAATGGTCACAGAAATAACTTTGATCTGACAAAAGTAATAATAAATAAAAATTGTATAAATGTTGACCAATGAAAGTCAGACATTGCTTTTCATCCATGCTTCAACGGAATTATTAAAAAAATAAATGCATGAAACAGGCCTGGACAAAAATGATGGTACCCACAACTTAATATTTGGTTGCACAACCTTTTGAGGCAATCACTGCAATCAAATGATTCCTGTAACTGTCAATGAGACTTCTGCACCTCTCAGCAGGTATTTTGGCCCACTCCTCATGAGCAAACTGTTCTGGTGTTCTTTTCTAGATATGCTTCATTTTTCCGTCTGTGAACATAGAGCTGATGTGCCTTGGCAAAAAGTTAAATTTTTGTCTCATCTGTCCACAGGACATTCTCCCAGAAGCTTTGTGGCTCGTCAGCATGTAGTTTGGCATACTCCAGTCTGTTTTTTTTAATGATTTGTCCTCTGGCTCAAACAGCGAAGGATGTTCCGATCTGACACTGATGTTCCTTGAGCATAAAGTTCAGCTTGGATCTATTTTGAAGTCTTTCTAGGCTCTTTTGTTACCATTTGGATTATCCGTCTCTTTGATCTGTCATCAATTTTCCTCCTGCAGCCACGTCCAGGGAGGTTGGCTACAGTCCCATGGATCGTACATTACTGAATGACATGTGCAGCTGTAGTCACAGAAACATCTAGCTGCTTGGAGATGGTCTTATAGCCTTTACAGTTAACATGCTTGTCTATGATTTTCTTTCTCATCTCCTGAGACAACTCTTTCCTTTGCTTCCTCTGGTTTATATTGAGTGTGGTACACACCACGTCACCAAACAACACAGTGACTACCTGGAGTCCTATATATAGGCCCACTGAGTGATTACAGGATTGTAGACACCTAGGATGCTGATTAGTGGACATACCTTGGATTAACATGTCCCTTTGGTCACATTATTTTCATTCTTTTCTAGGGGTACCATCATTTTTGTCCAGGCCTGTTTCATGCATTTATTTTTTTAATAATTCCGTTGAAGCATGGATGAAAAGCAATGTCTGACTTTCATTGGTCAACATTTATATAATTTTTATTTATTATTACTTTTGTCAGATTAAAGTTATTTCTGTGACAATTATGAGTTTTTCCTTGATTTAATGAAGGGTACCAACAATTTTGTCCACGTCTGTAAATACTGGAGGAATAAATAAATTAGAAAACTAATCATAAATAATGGATAAAAGACTGCTGGACTAATAAAACACAAATGAAAGCTAAACAAGTAAACAATAAAACAAAGAGGTAAAAACATAGAAGAGCAGGAAGGGAAAAATACAGAAACCAGGAAGTGCCAAAATATTAACAAATAAAAATGATAGTATAAACTAAATAAGGAAAACATCTAACTGAAACTCAAACACCATCCCCTAACATTATATCACTTTCTGGGATTCCTTCTACCAATTTCCATCAAAAATTTCTAACAGATTTTACCACATATTCCAAACTGAATTTCGGCCTCAACTTTGTCTAGGCTATATATGTTTTGATCCTCCATCAGGTTTTCTTCACATTTCCTCAGACTAGCTTCCTGGTCCCTAAAGAAAGGCATCACCTCGACATAATACTGCCAGTTCAATGTTTTAGGCACATATTGCTCTTTGCATAAAGGCCAAAATCATTTTTTAAATCTAATCCGACCAGAGTACCCTCTACCCAGAGTACCCATTGGCCAATGGCTAATGAGTTGTTTTAGCATTCCATGTTTATAGACTTTGACTTGATGATTTCATCTCTAGCAGAGAGAGAAATGACATCATCTTATGTTTCCTCTTACAAAACATCATATGGGACACATCCCTAACAGCGATTAATATACTTCTGATAATCCAATAGAGGGGGCTGCACAAGTACCAATGCTTTTTGCAGAACATTATAAAGCAATCTTTTTGAAACAATGTTTTTGGTTGGGGGTTTTTTTAGTGCATGGTTGAAAACTAGGTGTGAAATTTACTTTTTAGATAAGCAGGATATTTAAACAATGGTTAAAAAAAAGAAACAAAAGAAGAGCCGAACATCAGCCTGATGGAGCCCACTCCTCATCCCAACAGCAGCACCCAGCTGTCAGGCTTCAGCTGCAGCCCGACAGCTTGTGGTCTCTAATTTATGGAGCTTCGCCCTGAATGGGAGCAGGGAAAGACGGAGTGGGAGAGGGGGAAAAGGTTTGCGGTTCTATGTTTTTATCAGCCTTCTGCACAGGCAGGAAACACACGTCTAAATACACACACACAAACACACAGGGTTTCCATGTTTACACACAATATAGTAGCCTCCTGCAAAAAAAGGTGTATAATATTGTTAGTTAAAACTAAGAGGAAAAAAAACAGCTCAGAGACTGAAAATTTTAACATATATTTTTAGAATAAATCCCTTCACACACACTTGTGAAGTAATGTTGGTAAAGCTGATTATGTAACCTTTTATTCATGCATTAATCCATGCATGTCCATTCTTTTGTCTGAGCCGTGTGTGCCGTGAAGCGCTCAGGTCCGAAAGGGGAACTTCGGGAACGAGTCAGTTGATATTTAAAACTGCAGCCGAGAGATAAATTAACTTCTCAAAAAAAAAAAGAAAAAAAGGGACTGTTAATTTGAACAGCAGTGCGGGCTCTCTTGGGCAAAGAGAGGCACGAGCTGGATTTGCAGTAGCAACCCCAGCATTAACCATTAACTTATACAATCACCACCAGAAGTGTTTATAGTGTTCGGGTAAATTGGGTATTTAATTGGTCTTGACTTTTATTATCTTTTTTTTCCGTCTAGGGGCTGCAAGTAAATCTAGAATTTAGGTCAAAATACGTTTTTCAGGTAAAATCAAGCTGAAAATTATAAGTAAACAGTCTGTAAAATAGTAGAAAATGTATTGTTTTATGTTGCTGCAAAAAACCCACATGAGATCGTAACAAACGAAGAAATTCAGATCTTTCTGCAGCTTTAAACATACATTGGTATATTAGATATATATCTTGCGCCCCGTATGCAAATTCTTTGGTCAGGCTGCAAATTGGTGGTATTCCTGGTTTAAGTGTGCACCGAAAAGAGCTTTTTATTGTTTGTAGATTGTGATCTTGGCAATCTGGGAGGGGGAGAGAGATGCTCAGCACTATCTGTGCTACCAGGAAAGAAGAAGTTTGCGGCATTAACACATTTAAATTGACTGGCCGCTCTGCCTATCAATGCGGCTGAGGTGTTGGAGTTCTGCGTCACGTATATATATACCTGTGCAAGATGTGTACCTGCACCATTCACTTTATTAGGAACAGAAATGGCCTCTACTGAGGGAAACACTCAGACCTATAAGATGGTGAGTTGTGCTGGGTCTTTTCATATGTATCAGGGAGGACAATCTAATCACCTTTTTCTATTTTGAGACAGATTTCTGTTTTTTTCTCCAGATGTCGTTAGACCCTGAAATCAACCAACACTTTCAGGATGCAATAGATGTGATTCAGCAGCATTCACACACTGCATACTACGATTCAGGTACATTCTGTTACATCTTAAGTTATCGAGAAAAAAAAAAATTCAATGCCTCAACTTTGAATCATCCCCCTCTTCCAGACTGCAAATATTACGAAACACTGGGAAGCCAGCAGTCGTCTCTCCAGCTTCAGATGTCCTGCTGTTTCGTCGCACATCAGTCTGACAACACGGCTGCAGGGTACGACTGGAGTGAAACTGCTGTGAGTACTGCAAATCGACTCCATTTGTAAGAAGCTGCACTTACATTTCTACTGTGTTAAAACCTTAAATCTTTCAGCAGCAATCCTGGCCTCAGGTAATCCCAGATGTCTCGTTGAGCCAATCAGTGCAGAATGATTCGCCCCATTTCTACTCCATCATACCTCCTCAGAGGAACAACAAAGGTGATTTTCTTGTAAGGCTTGTACAATGACAACTTTCTTAATGTTTGGTCAGCGCTAAAGAGTTGTAATGTCCGTCTTCACAGGGCGTAAGAAGCTCAGGCTGTACGAGTACCTCCATGAAGCCCTGAATGACCCCGGTATGGGCGACTCCATACAGTGGACAGACAGCGGCAGTGGCATCTTCCACTTCATCTCCAAGAACAAGGAAAAGCTGGCTGAGTGCTGGGGCCAGCGCAAGGGAAACCGCAAAACCATGACCTACCAGAAGATGGCAAGAGCTCTGAGGAACTACAGTCGCACCGGCGAGATCGTCAAAGTCCGCCGCAAGCTCACCTACCAGTTCAACCCAGACATCCTGCACAGGCTTGGCTCTGCACAGGTACCCATGCACCTGCAGCGCCAACCTGCGCAGGATGAAGCCCCCAGTCGGCAGGAAAGCTCGTCTGAGCATAGCTACCCTGGGTCTGCATCAACGGACTGGCACGGCTGGTACGGACACTACCAGCTTCAGGAAGACTACGACCTAGCGTCGAGCTTCACCTCACACGGCTCAGCCAAGCTGTGAGCTGAGAGCCAGGAACTCCTACAAACTTTTTTTTTTTTTTTCACGTTTAACAGGATTCTTGAAGACTCGTCTGCATGTTGCAACTAAATATTCTGTAAATGATCAGCTAAAATTTGTACTCTTTAAAAATGTGGTCCAGTTATTTGAGCAGTTTTTTGTAAATAACCTGTAAATATTGTCAAAAATTATTTAGAAATTTAAGTAAAAGATTACTTTGCTTTAATGTTACTGTTCTCTGGTTGATATTTGTCAATATATTGTTAGTTTTATCAGTCCAAAGTGTTTGTAATTTTAATCTATTTTGGTTTTATAGAATTCTGTTACCGTTCTAATAACTCTAATTTTAATAACCCCGTTGTTGTGATTTAACAGTAGAAAACTTTCCCCTTCATGTGAGTTATTAAACACTGTAAAGCGTGCATTGTATTATTAATGAGCTGACCTTTTCAAATATCAAGTGGCATTTAGTAAAATCGCCTTACAGCTCAAACGTTTTCCTTTTTAAAGAAATAAATATAATCTTTAGAAGTAATCTAATTTGATCATCATTTAATTCTTACTGAAAGTAAAAAAAAGAAGTACGTTTTAAAAAATGACAAATTTAGCCCCAAACTTCGTAAACGTGAGGTTAAATGTATCAGAAAAAGACATTTTGATTTGTTTGTAAAAACAATTTCTTAATAAAAGTTTGATACACAAACAGGTATACACTTGTTCATTAATAAATGTTTTAGATTTGCAAAAAACTGCATCACTGTGTTTTCTTCCTGACTTTCAGCTACATTTTCAGAGTTATTTCAAAACCCTGTGATGGTGTCTCCTCCATAATGAAATATTACAACAGCCACAAAGAATATATAAAAATTTAGACATATCCTGTGAGGGAAAATGTGCCAGCCAGTGTGTATTTTTTTATTTTTCCTGAAAACTGAGCTCTGCGCAAAGGCTGCCTCCAGTTTGGGTTCTTATCTGCTTCAGCGGGGAGGATGTGGTCAGTTTTGGGAGGCTTTATTGATGAGCTGCCTGGTGGTGCTGTTGGGGGGCTTTGTGGGATCGCTGGTCATTGTTTCAGGGAGTTCAGGATGCAGAAAACGTTTGGTGTTGTGCTCACATGGGAGGGTATAAGAAGGCTTGACTATCTCAGAGTCATTTAGGTGTGTAACGGGATGAACTGAACTGCACCAGATATTCATAAATGATGGTAAAGAGCAGACTTGCTTCACTGTAATTACATTAATTATCTCTTCAACGTTCTCCAAATGTCCAAAGCTTTCTTTAACTATTTATATTTATCTGAATTTTTTCCAGGAGACTCAGTCTGACTTGGAAGTGATTTTAGAGTTTTTAGAGGAGTACTACAGACAAAGCACAGCAGAAAATGGTATGAAAAATGACAGGACGTATTTTTTATCACCCAATTTTTGTGGAGTATTATTTAAGCAACTTTTTAGTTTTTTTTGTTTTAGCAGAAAACAGATCTTGCGATCCAGTTGTGCCTGTACATGAAGGAGATGTGCCTTTGGAGCAAACCTATGATCAAAGCTGGACATACTACGATGCAACTGTAAGCACACACGTTTCCTCATGCATGTTCAGCAAAATTAACTATATCAATCTGTTTGCATGCAAATAAAGTCGTTTTACAGGGGAACCTTGATAAAATAGAAGACTGATAAAATGTTCATTTATTTCAGTATGATAATTTTAAAATGAGAACTCTACAGACTCTAGGTACAAAGAGTGATATATTTCAATTATCGTGACGATTAGAGATAAATGCTAATGAAAAACCAAAAATCGGAATGAGCCTAACTTGAAAAAAACTTTTTAAAGTACTGGTCTACTAAATCATACTTAAGACTGCTATATGCAAAAGTTATAATCGAAAATCTAGTGGAAGGGAAAAGTGTGGTTAGAGTAAGTTGCTCAAACATCTTCTGATACAATCAGTGTAGATAGAACGTCTGAACATATCTTGAAAAGAAAAGGCCTCAACTGTTGTTCAGATGTTTAAATTAGTTTGTTTTTTAAGAGAAAGCAATATTTAAATTTGATTCAAAAGTGGAAAAACAGAGAAGTGATGATTCTAAACACCTGCTGGTCCAAATCAGCTCAGATGTCACCTTGAGAATTTCATAGCACTTCATGCGAGGCTCTTTAATTTTCCAGTATGAAAAATGCCAAAAGTACAAATGAAAAATATGTCCCTGGGCTGGATAAATCAACTTAGCTTAGACAAGCTACAAGATAAGATCAGAGCATTCTGTTTAATCTATACAAGTTGGACTTTTTTAAAAGAAACTACAAAATCAAAATAAGCTTTTTGTTGATATTCTCATTTACTGACATCCATTGGTATTTTCTCCTCCATCAAAGGACGTAAAACCTGCATTTCAGAGTTTCCGAGCACATGATGCCCGAGCACTCTTTGGCCAAAACACAACAGCGACATTGTCTGAGCGTGTGTCGGTGCCAAACTTTGTTCCAGCAAGACAATCAAGCAAACACCCGGCCGCAGCAGGAGGGAGGGGTGAGTTCTCCTTTTTTCTGGTCATTAGATACTGTTATTGTCACAGTTGCTATTAGCCTGGGGGAAATAATACTGAGAGAGCAAATAAGAGACCTGCCCTTTACTGTAAAACACAATGGAGCAGTGCATGGCTTAGCGCCATCGCTTATTTTACATATCTATCTGATAACCGCAGTGTTAACAGGGTCTGACATAAAGATCTATGATCTCTAAAGAGATTTTCTGGGAATGGCTGTAGTTGAGGGAATGATTAACTGTAACCAGCATTAACTGCTTTGGCAACGTGGCTGTGGATATTCTTTTAAACATCTCCCCTTTAAATCCCCTTCATGACGTGTGCTGCTCACAGTTTGCTCCACACCTGCAGGCCGAAGGCTGCGGCTCTTTCACTTCCTGTTTGAGATGCTGCAGGATCCAAGCATGGCCCACTGCGTTTCCTGGGTGCCAGCGGCGGCCGGTGTTTTCAGCTTCTCCTCCAGGAACAAGGACCAGGTGGCAGAGCTCTGGGGTCAGAGGAAGGGCAACAAGAGGCCCATGACCTACCAGAAGATGTCCCGGGCTCTGAGGAACTACGCCCGGTCGGGCCACATCTTCAAGGTGAAGAAAAAGCTCACCTACCAGTTCAGCCGGGACACCCTGATATCGCTGCAGAAGGGTCACCGAGGAGACCCGTAGATTTTTTTTTATGCAGCTTTTCACCTTTTTCTTTTAGTCACACTCTCTACCTTTAAAAGCATGTTCTGTAAATACTGAAACTGAATAAAAACTTGTTGATAAGTCAAACTTACAGTTCAAGTACACTCTGCTGTAATTTCCTCTCATAAAACATCAGGGGAACTTGGAGAGGCTCTGCTCTGTGGACAAAGCCATCATGGCCATAAATGTAATAATTTCTGGGCTTTTAAAGGCAGTTTTCTTTAAAAATAAAAAAAGTTTAAATGTATTATATTGTGTATTTACCGTACATTACTCAGACTTGCTGAAAAACATACAGGCTAAAATACCTACATACATGCACACTAATATCTGTAGAAGTTGGACCTTTAAAAGTATTTTTACAGCCATCTACAAGATACTGGCATAACTCTCCCTTAATATTTGATCTCTTTCCATTTTTTTGCGTAATTTTGAAATTTTCAATGCAGTCCAATTTGATGTGTGTTTTGCAGAAATGTGGACAGTGACAAGTGCTGCCAGAGGGTGTATAAACATGTACGGGTTGCCAGAGCTGTCATAAATGTGTCGGCATTGTGCTGGAATATAATAAAATATTTTAAAACAGAAACTATGATTTCTGCACATAAGGAAATTGTCTTTTTCTTTCCCTTTGTATCAATAAAAAGGATTCTCTGTCTTTATTATTCAGATTTATTTTCATATTTCACAAATTCACCGCTTCAGAGTTTTTAAGATATATAGTCTGTTTAAAAGAAATGAATTTCTTAAAATTATCCTGTCTTTCATAGATTTACGCTATTTACACTACATCTAGCAAAATTGAGTTTTGTGGGCTAAAAACCTAAGTAGATATACACAAAAACATCTAACTTTCTTTTGATATTTAAATTTAGACAAAGAATGATGAATGAAAGCTAATAAATGGAAAAACGGTATTTGCTTCATCATAGCTTAATAACAAAGTTTTCTGCTTTTAATAATTTAAACAAGAAGCCTAGAAAGTTGCAGGTTCTAACTCAGATGTAAACTGATAAAAGAGTCTTCAGATGCTTTTTATCACTGATGGATGCAACACTTTGCAATAGAAATATTGTTAATATCAGATTATTATGTTTGCACAGCAAGTCTCTGGGACTGAGCCTGAACCAGATAGCAGCACCCTAAAAGACTTAGAAAATTATCTTCATCACAAAATAATATATTACAAAGTTGTATAAACAGTTTGGGATGTTTAATGTCTTTTCTACAAATTTTGGAAAACGAGGGACTGAAATCTATTTGGATTTCCTTTATAAATAACCCACGATCAGTGAAGCATTTCACAGTTTTACTTCCTTTTTTCTTTTTGCCACTTTCTATGAAGAACAGGATTGTTAACTGTCCAGTCAACCGAATATCCCACCTGAGCTGGTGATCTCGGCAGCTCCTCCGCATTTTGGTCTCTGGACTCCTTCTCTGATAAATAGCTTCCTTACCAGCCAGTTATTTTAGGTGGGATTGTCTTTTTTTGGTAGGTTTGAATTTGTGCCACACTCTTGATTTTTTAGTGATGGATTAAACAGTTCTTTAGGAGATATTTAGAGCTTGCAATTCCGTTTGAAAACCTAATCCTGCTCTTAAACTTCTCCACATCTTTCTCTAACAAACCTCTAAGGCCTTAACAGATGGAATAAAACTAAGTTTGAATAAAAATTTATTCAGTTTAATAATTAGGGACTTCTGAGAGCAACTGGTTGCACTGGATTTTATTTAGGGTTTAGGATATTTACCTCACAGTTATGGATTTCTTTTTTTTGGCCTAAAACCAAAAAAAAAACAACATTTATGTAAATTTTTATTTATTGTTATAATATAGAAAATAAATAAAAGAGTCCAAGGGGTTTCAAATACTGTTGTAGGGCATTGTGGAGTTTGGATTAACCAGTGAGAAATCTTTCAGACTGGCGTTGCGTTAATGTGCCAAAAGCCTACTTTAGACTTAGCCCCATGCCATTAGCTGGAAAATCTCAGAGATGATTTTCTGCAGCAGGTCAGACATTGACTGATCATCATGTCTTCACAGAATCTCACTGCAAATAAATCACACAAACTGTTAAAATTAATTGAATCCAGTTAACTAAATAAATAAACCACATGGATTTATTTTCCATTGATTATGAGAGAAAAATGTTATACATTATGTGACTGCATCAAATTAAATAGTCAACTGTATTTTGTCATGAGATCTTTGGTACCTTTCTGTAGTTCTCACGTAGAAAGACTCCTTGATCAAAAGAATTTGTCTTTAGCAAGGTTTTCATTACTGTAAAACGAAACCCTTCAAAAAATAGACTGAATACATCCAAAATAAAGCAGAGAGTATAATCTAATATATTGATTTTCGTGAATGAAATAGAAACCAGAGACAATTTCATGACAAAGACAATGCTGAAGGAGCCTATAGGTTAAATTTATGAAGAATCCACTGCTCTCAATTTGATGGTACATTGAGGAATTTGACAAGTACTTTATAAACCAGAGGGTGTCAGTGTAGTTCTTCTCAATGCTGCGCCTTCATGTTCTGCTTTCTTCTTATGCCGCATGAATTACCACATGGATGTGTGCATCTTGTGGCAGACCCGCATCTTGTCTACTTCCATCCACCATTTACTGACACACTAATAATTGTACTGAATGAAATGGCTGAGGTGTGAGAGTCTGAAAACAATTAAATTGCCAAAGTATTGAACTTTTTCAATTTTTTCTCATGTCATAACCACCAAATGTTATGTATTTCATCGGTATTTTATGTGATACACAAATACAAAAGATTGAAAGCTAAACAATACAATGTTCACAAAATAAAATCTGAAAAAATCTGGCATGTATTTGCATTTATCCTCTTTAATCTATCTTAAAAAGGTGATGTGGTATATTGGAATAGAAACTGAATGTGCGATTTCATGCAGAAAACTAAAACTGCACATTACTTTAAATAAGCCATACCCTTGGAGAAACATGTTGGTGGCAGCATCATGCTGTTGAAAGGCTGTTTTCCAGCAGGTACAGTGATGTTGGTTGGATTTGAAGGGAAAATTGGTGAAGCTACTGTAAAAAAAGGGCAATCCTGGAAGAAAAACCACTAGCGGCTGCAAAAGTCTTGAGACTGGGGTGGTTGTTCAACTTCTCGCAGGAGAGCAATCCTAATTTAAATAAAGAAAATAGCCAGAGCTATAAATCAAATCAAATATATTTTCACAGACACTCTCAGACTGACTGGGCTTGTGTTGATTTGCAAAGAAAAATTGTCTAAACTCACTCTGTTGATCATCTTTGTTATGTTCATTCGGTGTTCCTTTCCATTATCTTAGTGCTTCTTACTTTTATACACAGAGTAGTAAAGGTTCTTCTAACTGTTTTTACTTGGGGACGTTCCGGCTCCAAGGCAAGGTAAGTTTATTTGTATAACACACTTTAAACAACAAGGTAATTCAAGGCACTTTATGTGATTTGGTGGTAGAGAAACAAACAAACATATGATTAAAAGCCATTTGGTAATTTATGAACTAGTAGGGCTGCCTTCTTCAGGGCACCCACAGCTGTAAGAAAGCGAATGTGAAGCTGAAACAGTCAGGAACTTAATGGAGATAAAAAAAAAACTTTGCTACCCAGTCTGTTGATGCTTAAACTATTCTAATAAAGAAAAAAGACTTGAAATTATAATTGCGGTACTGAATGTTGCAAGGCACAATATTAAGGTTTTTTATTTTTAATGAAGTCTTACAATGTTGAAAGATCAATCTTAATGCTCCTATCTCCTGTAGCTTCCAGCCTCGTCATTTAATCTCTTTACGACTCCATCAGAGCGTAGACCTGATACATTGTTTAAGTTTGAAGTACCACAAGGCTTAACCAGGGCTAAAGAAGACACTTCACTTACATAATTTACAATAAAATTCTCCACATGCACGTGTCAAATGTCAAGGTTTATGATGGCTTTCTAAGTATAGTCTATTTTGCCTCCCTCCAGGCATCTCCCCTGTATTTATTCTCTGGGGTTGGTAAGCCTGCTGTTCTTGGCAAGCATTCCACCTGGATTAAATCGATATCTGGAACCTGCATCAGGTCCCTGCTCGTCATGTTTAACTTTTCTTTTAATAGAAATCAAAAAAATTCCCTGAATATACTGCATATCGTTTGACAACAACCCAGGAAAACATTACATCAGCCTCAGACCTGTGATGATGACGACACATTTTCCTTTTATATCTCACCCTCCTCATTTGCTATTCACCTACTGAGGTAATAGCCCCAAAGTAAGCAAGACAAAGTTGCAATAAATAAATCTACAATTGTAGTAATAATTGCTCAAATTATGAAGTGATGTAAATAATTCTGAGCTTCACATAATAGATTGCACACTGTCTGAGGTTTAGAACGTTTGTTTAAAACAGAGCATTTAATTTCAAAGAGCATGCACCAAATCAAGTATTCGTTTCTGTAAACTCAATGTTTTTTGATGCGCTACATTCCTGTATTTGAAATCTTTTATTATCATTTCTAGTTTGGGATAAGATGCTAAACTATTGAAAATCTAAAAGCAGTAATCTGGAGCTTTAAAATGTACACACACCAAAAATAACAATTTGAGATGTCAAATACAGCTATCTTCACTACTTTGCCGTTTATATTGATGGAATAATTTAATTTGAGGAATTAAAAAAGAAAATATGTTAGTAGAAAATTAGTAATCTAAATCTAAAATTGAGAATATGACCCACAAGAGCCAAAAACGCATAAATCTACTACATTCTTTGTTTGTTTTACCCAATAATGTTCCAAGTGTTCAAACACAGAGAGGAGGAGCATTCCACCTACAATATAAGCCCTAAAAGCCAGTCCCCCCTTGATCTGTCACTGGTCCTCCAGTCTCCCGCCTACTAACACGTCCAAGGCTTGTGTCCTCCTCAGCTGTTAAGAGGATCGTAGATTCTTTCAAACTCCCATCATCTTAATTTTACCGCTCCTCTTGGACTAAAGGGAGTCCAACGACTTAAAGTTACACCCACTGACTGCATCTACCTGCAGAAATCTTCTGATTCCGTGAAAGTTTTCTACAAAGCCGGCTCAAGATGCCAGAGCCAACAAAGAAAGGTAGGAGTCCTGATTGTAAACTGCCTTCATGCAAAAAAAAAAGCACAAAAAAACAAAACAAATCAGTATTACACCTGCTGCTCTGTTGGCTTAAACCAAAATATTGGTGAAAGAGTAATTTCTTTAAGAGAGTAAGGACCTGGGATGCAAATTGAGAATTTATTTCTATTAATACATCTTTGATTGAGGGAACAGAGACAGTTGCTTCTCACTGTAGGGGGATCCATCACTTTGCAGCTTGCCTGCCAGCCTGTACACAGGAATCCTCAAAGTGACTTTGACAGTGGTATTGTATTACTGATGCATGCATGTTTCTGCCATCTTTGGTGCAAGAAATGACCCAGGGACTGTGGATGGATAGCGTTGTTGCACACCGGATGGCTCCGACTGGAGAAAGACATGATGATGGAGAGCGGTGCAGGAATGTGGTTGAATGCTCTCAGCCGGAGACAAGCAATCCTCTCGGGAAGGATGATGCAATTTGAATGATGAGAAGCCGTACAAGGATAAATCGTCTAAATGCTTTCCTGATGACTTGTGTAGCCAAGCAGAAAATGGCCTATTTCGTCCTTCGAGACCGTGCCCCCTCCAAATCTATTTCCAACCAACCGCAGCATCACAAACCACCTTTTGTCCCGCCCTCTTGTTGAACTCGTCTTTCACAGCAAAACCTTTCTCATCTGTACCATCATGTCCATCAACAAACTGCTTGAGTCTGTCATCAAATGATGGTTTTACGCCTCGGGCTCTTCATTAGCAAACTCTCTCCAGGTCTGATGTCCACTCAGAAATGCTCATATAGAAAAATGTTATGTACTGTTTAGTCTTTGGGTAAAAGGATGCAAGCATTTAATAGTGTTGATGTTCAAGTGTTTGGAGGTTAACACATTAAGCCCTGGACATTCGTGTACATCTTGCTATTTAAGATTGGCCAGTACCTTTTTGGATTTACACTTTGTGGCCACATTTCCAGTCCATACTTAGTTGAATGATGTAGTGGATGTTGAAATTCAGGCTTGGCTCAATAGTTTGATCATCCACAGGTAGACACCACTAAAGATTATTTTGGGGAAGACCTGTCTGGTGCAACTTGTGAGAAACTTGGTAGGATCTGTATCTTATCAGGTTAAAATTATAAATCTGAATTTTCATCAAGTTCACTAGTTCGATTAAAGGTTTTAAGGATGTTTTCTTCAACTAAACCCAAGATCCAGATATACAAGACTCAAATATTTCTGGTTCTTTGAGACAAACCCAATTAAAAAAGGTAGAGTTTTTGCCAAATGTAAGTTTGAAATCATTTTACCTCAAGGTAGAAACCAAACCCAGGTCATAATTGGAAATATCTTTTAAGGCTATTGTTATGTTTCGATCAGTCGTTGCCTTTATTTAGCCTAGAAGGAAATGTTGAAAACTAGACTTTATTTAACCAAAAGGTTCCCGTCCAAATTCACCCAAAACACAAAAACTAAGCAAGATCCTGACACGTTTTCATGGTAATTCAAGAGAATCATCTTTTTGAAGCTGTTTGGAGAAATCACTATTTTTATCCAGATATTTTTCTTCCAGTAATTGTCAGGTTCTTATTTAAACTAAATTCAAAGCTGCAGATGTAGGAGAACTAGCTACCAACTAGCTACCAACCCAACAGATAAATGTGAGGAAAAGCTATTGTTCTTTAAATGAATCTGAACAGCTGAGGAAGAGAGGGGCCAGAGCTTTTGTTTTAAACGCCCAAGTCTGGAAATGGCCATCTGTTGGTCTCTTGGGAAATAGATTCTTGTCCCTGGAATAGCTCAGAATGAGCAGGCTTTTAATCCCTGTGCCTTGGTCGGTGCCATCTCCAACTATTGCTGCCCAACCTCTACCCCCTCTTCTTTTCCTGCCACAGACCAAAGCAGACATCTCCCTGCCACTTTCTGCCAAAGATGGATCGCCTAGAGGTCAGGCACCTCCCTATTAAACCTCTGCCCACATGGCCCTCTGGGGCTGTCCTCACTGCTGACAACTTCTGAGAGTCAATGGTGGCAAGACCAATGTCTTCACCTCGTGATATTTATTATATCCAGTCCATCACTCTCTCCTGACTGCTTTTTGACTTGCTTTGTGTTACGGGATACCACATCATTAATCAAACTTGTGATAAAAGGGGAAAGGCTGTCAGCAGTTAATTATCACGTGAGGGCAGCTCTCAGCTATTTTCAAAAGTGGCCAAAGACAATAGGAGTCACAGACAGTAAAATAAAACAAAGCTACGCACAAACAGCTCGGTGTCAGACTGTCTTTGCCAACATCATTAAGGTTTATTGAAGGAAAATATGAAGCTGATGGCAATTTGGCTCTAATTTGAGCCGATATGAGCCCTTCTGTCTGCAGGCCAGCATGGACAACAGCTGCGCATATCTGCAGACATGTCAGCTGCACTGGGACCCCTCAGGGGTAAAACAAAACCTTTCTCCACACTCATTATCTCAGCGAGGATGAGACAGAGAGAGGCCAGGGCTCAGTCTGGGGTAGATGATGTGACACTACAGGATTGTGGTCAGGTGGCCAGCAACACGTTGTTATGAAGTGAGACGGGAGAGTGGTTAATTTTGAAACTGGGAAGGAAGGCTAATGGGATTCACTACAAATGGACACTACAAGACCACAGTTGACAGAGTTAAACTTTGCTGTTTTACACAAGAAGGAGAGAAAAGTTTATTTGAAATTGCAACTTACAGTTTGCGCTATATGAAAGATGGGAAACACTACACTTATGTACTAATTACTTTCACTGCTCTTTTTCCCCCAAAAAACGTTAAAAAATGATTCTACAATACCATGATTCTCTTTAACACGCTAAAACTCCCTTTTATCCTTGCTTTCCTTGAAAGTATTCTTTTTAACCTCAAATGAACAACTTTTCTGAAAGCTTAAACATGAAAAAATATTGTGCCGCAATAAAGTGCTGTTTAAACATCAGACTCCTAAATGACCACTTCTTTCCATCAAGGAGGTCTTTTCATTCCTGCTCAGATCCCATCGGTCTGGCGCTATCCTGTTTCTAATACCTTTATGCTGAGCTCAGAGTTGGTTCCCGTTTATTTTCATTCACAGGGCTTTCTCAGATTACATTTGTTTTGCAGCTAGTCAATCAAGACAAAACAAACACGTTTGTCTTGTAATCAGGACATAGACCTGGATAAAAAAAATGTTCTTACAGTTACTGTACTTACTGTAGTTTCTCTTCTACACAAAAAACAGCATCAAAACAAAACTGTCACAGTCCATTTAATGTCATAGACAATAGCTTTTTTGACACAAGATTCTGTGAATTTGTTTTAATTGCAATGCCATAATAGTTAGTACAATCAGTATGTATATTAAATAGCTTTCCAGGGAGATTGAAGGAAACTCTACCTAGAGATGCAAGCTAATTCTTAACAAATATTGGGCCAACTTGAAATTGGATTTCCTCCATTCTGAAATTACCATAATCTAAAATCTTCTCATGCTGCTCCATGCAAATAAAAACAAATAGAATTTAGGCATTATTACTTTTTGTCAGAAGAGTTATTCCAGCCAGTTACCTCCTTTGTGGGGGCTGAAGTACATGACATCTTAACTAGAATTTTCTTTCTCCTTAATTTTACCCGTCACACCCAAGCCTAATTACGCCATACCTGCAAAATCAAGAAATCGTTTGAAATCAACATGTCTGACAAAACAGATTAGGAGAAAGGATCGCAAAAATCAACGTAACCTGCACTGATTAATAACCAATAAGAAACAAAGTCTTGACATCCATCCGTTTAGAAAGGGTAACAGAGCCATTTGTTAAGCATTGTGACTCCAGAAAAGCAGAGTGAGAGGTATTTTACACAAAAGAAAAAACATGGAGTGGAGAACCTTTCCAGGAGTGGCAAACCTAAATTACTCAAAAATTGTACTGATGACTCAACCAGGAGGTCAAAAATTAACCAAGCGTAACATTTCCAGCACTGCAGGCCACACATCAGTGTTTATGATTCAACAATAAGAAAGCAACAGGGGAAAATGCATCCATGGCAAAGTTCAAGGCCATCACACTGCAGACAAAAAGATTACCATGGCCTGTTTTACAAGTATCATCCTGATAAAATTTAACAACTATAAAATCATATTTTAATTTATATCTATCCAATATAAACATTTGTTTGATTATCTGAACCATGTGTGACTGAAGACTAAAACCATTAACTGTCTAAGGGTGCAAATACATTTTCGTGGCATTGTAGCTCTCGTAAGCTTTAGCGTCAAAAGTCTTGGGACAGTATAGATGCTGGTTATCAATTAGTGCCATGTGGCAACCATTTAGCCAGATAACTATTGTAGTGAGTGGATGCTCGGCATTTTCAGTAGTGGTTTTAGGGCTGTGGTAATACTAGTGATTAAAAGCTACCTCTGCATCAAACAGCAGAGTTTAAGTATAGTGCCTTGTTCCAACTCGGCGGTTCAGATCCAGCGTATTCATCCCCAGATGGACTCTCACTAGTCAGGTGGGGCTAAAACCAAACATCCAATGGCCATTTTCCACTTGGGTCTGTCCTTATTTAGCTAATTTCCATTTACTTTTTCTGGGCATAGTCAATGTCTTTTTTTCAGACTACCACTGGCTCAACCTGAAGTGGGCCAAGGCGGCCCAAAATGCCTAACTCTGCACTGAATGGTCCAGTAAAGTGATGTCACTTTCACACCTCCCTACGTAGTGGTGGCCACAGATTGGTCTGGCGGTGTGCGTGTGAAGTGATGTTAGAGAATAGCGCCCGACTGACCCTAACTGACTGACCTCAACGGGGAGGTGAAGAGCTTTCTGTCCGAATCAAGAGGGAATTGTTCACAAGGCTTGTTGTGCTTACGAATGATCATGGACTTTTCAAGGCACTTTGCTCGCCCCTGTCCTCACCAATTTCTGTGTTCCTGAGATGGCAATGGAAACACAACCAGACAGTGTTGGGGTGGGCCAAGCAGACCCTAGTGGAAATGGGGCTTAACATCGCATCCTACTAGTGCAACAACAAACTTGTAGTGTGACATCACATAAATTAGGCAACCAGGTAAAATGAGACACTTAAGGTTTCAGCCTCTTAGCCTTTTAATTTTGTATAGACAATGTCTACAAAATATTTTAAATTGCTGGCAGGAATGTTCTTGAAAAAACCCAACTGATTTGATTGGTCTATAGTTTTCAATAGGTGGCCCATTTTACCTGTTGTCACTCTGTTTCATGTTCTATCCCCAAATCAATACATTGTGTTGTCTGAAACCAGTAGCTCTATTCTAACTGTACCCAACCACTGTCCATTAGATTTACAACTGAAGGGGCCCAGGAATGGTGTGATACAGGTCACTTTTATGGGCCACTTTTACCTGGGAAACAGACAAAATAGCATACCAAACAATAGTACTTCTCAGGGGAAGTCTTGTTTATGTCACAGGGGAGAGGAGGAGATAAATACACCTCATTTGTAGCAATATCATTGCTGCTCTGATTTACTGTAGTTAAGATAGAGAAGAGCCAAAAAGCAAAGCTTCCAATCTACCAGTCTGACCATGTTTTGACCCTCACCTTTAGCCATGATTTAAGGATTACGACTGAAAGAATAAAAGTGGCTGGAATATGTTTCTACTGGAGAGGAACCCTGTATTACAGATAGGGTGAGGAGCTTTGTCTTATGGAGGGGCTCAAAGTGGAGCTGTGTTTTTTCAGATTGAAAGAAGTCATTGACAATGTTTGATCAGGGCGTCTCTGTGCTCGTCCTTTAAGAAGTTTTCGGGGCACATCCAAAAAGGAGAAAACTGTTAGACTTGAGGTAGACCCATATTACATCTATGGATTATACATTCCTTTTGGCATGGAAAAGCCTTTGGATCTCTGTTAATGTCAACTTTGGAACGAGATCAAACATTTTCTCTTTCATTTAGTTGGGGTCCTCGCAAAAGTAATTTTTCCTGACTTTTATATTTTTTATTTTATTTTATTGTTTTACCAGAGAAAGCATAGAAGCCAGCATAGCCAGCATGTGTTTCACTGAAAATGTTTGAAAACTCTTTCAGCTCCCCAGATATATTATGGCAAGAACTTGCAGCACCTTCATGATGCTAAGTGCCCGCTAAAGCAGCTATGTATGTAAAGAATCTGAAACTATTTTGATAACAAATCCACCTGCATTACAAACATAATAAAATTTTTAAATCAGTTCAAGTAAGACAGTAGTTAAAAATGAGCATGCGCCATTTATCCAGCACAAAGATAATAAAGCTTGGTGGTGAGTAAGTATCACAGTAGGGGTCAATGTGTTCAAACAGAAGAAAACAAAAAGGTGATAACAGCATTAAACGTATTACACAAGACGTCTTACTATCCTGTCTGTTGTTTTGTTTGTCTTTCTGCAGACGAGATGCCAAACGGCCAGCCAGAAGGTGAGTCCACATCTTATCTCGATGTCAGCTCACAGTCTAGCAAGCAGATTAACTCCCAAACATGAGAAATCATCCACAATTTGGGTGAAATACTAATAATTACCGAAAGAAAATCAGGGAAATCAAAATCATAATATTTTATAGCATCTTCTGTTGATATGTAGACGTCAAACAAGCCAGCACAGACATGCACGGATGCAAGACAGAAAGAAATGCATCTTGACAATAAAAAGTGGTGTAAAAGTGGTAACACAGACACA
Organism: Apricaphanius iberus; assembly: GCA_028564705.1. NCBI lineage: Eukaryota > Metazoa > Chordata > Actinopteri > Cyprinodontiformes > Aphaniidae > Apricaphanius > Apricaphanius iberus. The sequence continues at coordinate 1,693,276 of JAPXFQ010002912.1, forward strand.
CTGGAGTGTAAATGTGGAGCCAATAGACAGAAGTATGGATGTGCTGCTGCTCTCTGGACTTATCTGTGATGAGCCTGTCAACATCTCATGCATTCCTCTCCCCCACCAGCTGATCCCCCTTTGTTGATTCAGCTGACGGCCCTGCCATCCCATGTGAGCATGTCGCTGGCATCTTACAGGCTTTTAATGGAGATTGGGGGTTTGACCTTGGAGCTATTGCCTCTTGGGGGTCCAGAATGGTCGAAGGGGGAAAGGGTTCATCTTTTTATGGTTTAACTAATAATAATATAGACAGCAGTTCAGATTAATAATTCTAAACGGCCACTCATTACGCTTAAATGCCACAATAAAAGGCGAAAGATTTCTTCAAAAATATTTAATACCTATTGAGATTTTCCCACATTTTGTCATGTTACAACATTAAACTTCAATGTATATTATTTAGCCTGTATGACCAAAGGAGTGGAAACTGTGAAGTGAAAGAAGGAAAGTCCATGATGTTTTAGAACATTTTAGAAAGCAGACATAAAAGATCTATGTGGCATACATTTGTATCCAGCTCCACACTAACTACAACGGTTATTGGAGTACATCCCCACCAGCTTTACACACTTATAGACTTAAACTGGATGGACAAAGTCTGTGGAGGTCAATCTTCAAAATCTGCTGGATTAGGAAGTAAATTTAGGTCTGGACATTGACTAGTCCATGCTAACAAAAAAGCCATTCCTATGAAGGTCTGGCTGTTGAAAGGTGATGCTCAGACTCTGAAGTGCTTTGCATCTCTTTACCTCCTAAATTGAAGCATTCGTACAGCACGATGCTGCCATCATCAAGTTCTACCATTAGGATGAAGTGTTCAGTGTGATGTGCAGTATTATCATATTGCATTGAAGCTAAAAAGTTCTCAGAGTACGTATGTTCACACGTTTGCTCTGTCTTTTATATGGTTATGGTCAAATTTTAAACAGGAGTTCTTATGGTTTTCTTCTTGCTGTTTCGACATAAAGGCCTTCATAATGACTTCACATTTAACAGGCTTCCTGTCAACAGATTTTCACACCTGAGCTGTAGCTCTTTCCAGCTCCTCTAATTACAATGGCCCTCTCGGGTTCGTCTGTGATTAAAGCCAGGTCTGCTTTAAAACTACCCCTTTCTCTTGTGTTCCTTTGTCTTTATGGTGCTGTTTGTCAAACTAACTTCTGAAGGTTGCACTGGATTTTATTTAGGGGTCTCAGATTAAAAGGGGGCTGAAAACAAAAGTGTGCCACACTTTTAAAGAATTCACTCAAGGAATACATGAAAATGACGTATGATCTTTTTAACTTCCACTTTGCAGTAATGCACTATATCCAAGTAAAAATACATTTAGGTCTGCAGCTGTAACGTAACAAAATAAGGAAAAGGTTGTCGGGATACAGCAAGGCATCGTAATTATTTACCAACATCACAAAATCAAAAACAGAAAGTCAGTAATAACTGCTTCAGAAACTGCGCCCTTTGGGAGAGTGGATGTTTTTGTTTTTATGCTTTATATGTAACTGTGATAGCTCTGAAAAAAAATAAATCTGTGGTGAATAAGGATGTATGGCTTTGTTCAGGTAGGTGGGTGGATAAAGATGTGTTTTTTTAGTCTGCATGCTGGTTTTGGTGAGTACGACTGGATGAATGGGTGGCCTTGCAGATGTCAAAGCTTTTGTGCTCATTTAAAGCGGTTGCTCCATCCACCAATATATCTGTCACATGCTCAGAAAGTGTTGCCCCAGACAGTAACGGTGCCCCAACCCTACCAGAGATTTCCTTGGAGGTTTCTCCCCCACCAGGTGGGTAATGCTGCCACCTCACCGTTTACATCACTCCTCCTCCACTGTGTGGCACCCCTTGCACATGCCACTTACATCACGTGTTTTTTGTTGTGTGTCATCACCTTCGTTTGTTCTTAAATCACTTCAAGAGGCCGGAAATGCACTTTTTTTGCACAGTATGTTCGCACAAAAACGTGGTTTAGGTAGCTTAGAACAATCAATTCGAGGTGCATGTGCTCCTCTAACTGGGATGATGTTGTTACTAACTCAAGCTGAGGCTGTGTTTTTATTGGTGATACAGTATCTCATATAGAGTCATCAAGCAGGAGGCATATAAATGGATTGGGCTCTGGTCAATTTCGAAGTGTCCAAATAATGTGCTAAAAAGAATCAGATGATACTTCCAGCATATTCCTGCCACCTTGATCACTCCAGTATAGATATGCAAAGACCAGGTAGATAATACTTTGAAATGTGGGTCAGAGTTTGACTACCCACTTGAGCCAAACCGTGATGTTATTGGCATGCAAAAAAATGTTTAAAAGGACAAAAGCAAGGGTCAGACTCTAGCAATCTTTTTAGGACAAAGTCTGTCTGGTCTTCAGCTGTTTATACCAACCTTGCCTGAACAAGTACCGTCTTGTCAGGCAAGCAGTGTTTGTGCTATGTGCTTGCTGCTCCAGCCTGGCACTTTGTCTGCTATACAGAGTCGGTAGGAGAGGGGAAAGAGCCAGTAGAGACTGATGGGAAGAAACCAGAGCTCACTGGGCCTGAGCCATTACAGGCTGTGGTCGAGAACAGTTCAAACCAACCAGAGCCTAGTCGGGTTGGAGTGAAAGAGCAAGCAAAGTCCTCTAACCCTGCTGTAAAGGAAGAGGGTAATTGCTCTCCCCCACCGCCTGGTAAGTATATTGCTTTAATATTGTGATTCATTCCCATATCTCTAGCTGAGTGAAAGGGCATGTGTTCACCCCTCTAGTTCAACAGACCAAAGGAAACTAAAACTGGCCATGAATATTAAAAATGCAAACTACAATTCATAAGCTGTATGACAGGAAGCATGCATTTTAACCTATCATAGTGTTCCCTGGGATGCAGACATCCAGAATAGAAAGTAAAGACAGTGCAAAGGTTTGAACCCATTATGCATGAATTCAAATGAATGAGACATTAAAGTAACATTTTAAAGTGATAAATATGTGATCAAAAGGGTACTGAAGGTTTTAACAAGGACTTTGGCTTATTAGATGACCTTTACCGTACAGCGTATAAAAAAATTTAACATATAAATTCCTCAAAAAACTTAGAAAACATAAGACAAATCTAAAACCAAATAATTTTCGAATTCAAAAATGTAATGTATGGCCTACAGAATCATGGGGAAAACGGCAGACTTCACGGTTATCGATCAGAAAATCACTAATCAAAACCCCAAAACACGAGACCCAATACTGCAGATGTACTGAATGCTACAATTAAGCCATCTTTCATTAACACCTTATCCTAGTCACATGGATCACTTCTGGGCCGGACAGCTTTGATGCAGTTATTCATGCATCACTGTCGATTCCAAATATCATAAGTTACACAGAAACAGTAAGCATCTATTCAAGATTTTATGTATGAGAATTTGATACTGTGGCACTGGGGATGTGGTTAAATATTTCAAAGTGCATCTGAAGAGAGAAAAGTCAGTCGGTCAAAAATTTCATCACAGTTAATTACGTGGGAGCTTGATTTAATCTAATTGCAAAGTAGTCTTCTTTTGCACACGGGAAAGTTTGTTATGATTGCAACTGAGATAAATGACACAGAAAATAGATGAACAGAAATTAAAAAGAAACCAGTATGAGTCAACAGACTCAGGCTGTTGCAATATGATGCCCCTCATATTCTTGTTTATATATGTTTTAAACAACGTAGGGATTTTCTAAGTATATATGTTATGGAATCCATACATTTCATGTGGGCTGAGTGGTTAGTGTTGGTGACTCCTGTTTGGTAGATCCAGGTTCATGTCCCGCTACTGCAGGGCTTGAAGTCTTTTTCACATTAGGTTCAGGTTCACAGACATTCTTCCTGGTTTCAGAAAAAATACTTTTTTCAATTTAAAAAAAAATTATTATTTATATTTTATTTTTTAATTGTTTAATGTTTGTTTTAGGTTTTGTATTTCAATAAATGAAACCAAAAACACAATTTTAATGGCAAAACTGTACTTTTAATTTGAGATTTTTCAATGCAGTATTTCTTCTTTTTATTTTTGTCTCAAAATATGATTCCCCTGAGTAACATTATTAAACAAGGGCCAAACCCCTCTTATTTTACAGGATTAAAGGGTTCTGGAAAGAGGGTAAATATTTACAGAAACACTTGGATTTAGGGCTGGGCGATATGGCTTAAAAAATAAATCTCTGAAATCAGATTTGGTATTTAAAAAAATCTGATTTGGTGTTAAAAAATATTCTACCAGATTTTTTTTGTAAGAAGAAACTGCAAGTGATAAAAACTCTTTTCAAAAACCTGCTTTTATTGCAATCATCCTTTCCTGGAGCTGACTTGAATTTAATACCCAACTAAAAACAAGCTGCAAAGTATCCTTGTAAAACAAGATGGCTGAATTGACATCACTTTGAGCTATGGAAGTCTAATTAGTACATTGTTGGTTTTTTTTTAAATCTCAGTTTTACAAAAATGTAATCCTTAACAACAGAAGAGAGATGCATTTTGCTGGAGCTTTTGCTAAACTAAGCCCACCCACGTCCTCGTCCACTACAGTTCTTTTGAGATGGTAATTGAAACACAATCTCTAATTTTTCCCCCCAGATTTTTTTTTTTTTAATGTTTATTATTGCCACAGAACTAAGTAGTTAAACATTGTCTTGGAAATGATTATTAGCACAGAATTTTGTTTAACATGCCTGGACAGTCAGGAGACATTCTCCGTTTCTCTCCATTTCATGTGCTCCATCAATAAAAAAATAATATAAGTTGTGGTATAATGAACTTAAGTCACATATAGCCATGCATTTATTCAAAACTGAGAAACAGCATTATAAAACAATTCTGCAAACCCGTTTGAATGATTTTTAAAGAATTTGTTTTTATTTTATTGCTGCACATAAGTATTTGAACACCTTAGAAAGTCTGTGTTAACATTTGGTACAGAAGCCTTTGTTTGCAATTGCTGAGGTCAAACATTTCCTCTAGTTCTTGACCAGGTTTGCACACACTACAGCGATTTTAGTACACTCCTCCACACAGATCTTCTCTACATCTGTCAGGTTTCGGGGCTGTTGCTGAGCAACGCAGAGTTTCAGTTCCCTCCAAGGATTTTCTGTTGAATTTAGGTCTGGAGAATAGCAAGGCCACGCCAGAACCTTGATATGGTTCTTACAGTCAGAGCCGCTACTTGGTTATCCAGGCTGTGTGCTTTGGGTCATTGCCATGTTGGAAGACTCAGCCACGACCCGTCTTCAATGCTTTGACTCAGAGAAGTTTTTTTCTCAAAGTAAAATACATGGCCCCATTCGTCCCCTCCCTGATACAGTTCAGTTTTCTTGTCCACTTCGCTGAAAAGCACCTCAAAAACATGATGTTTCCACCCCAATGCTTCACAGTAGGGGTGGTGTTCGTAGGATGCAACTCCTCCTTCTTTTTCCTTCAAACACAGTGAGTGAAGTTTAGACCAACAAGTTCTATTTCGGTCTCATCTGACCACATTATTTTCTCCCCTTCCTCAGATAGGCCTGGACATGTCATGACTGGAGCAGGGGAACCTTTCGTACAATGAATGATTTTAATCCATGACGGTGTAGTGCTCTACTGACAGTCACCTTTGCAACTATGGTTGCAGCTCTTTTCATTTCATTGACCAGCTCCTCCCATGCAGTTCTGGGCTGAATCCAAACCTTTCTTATCAACAGTGATAACCTACGAGGGGAGATCTTGCATGGAAGTCCAGTCTGAGGGATACTTATATTCATCTTTAGCCTCTTCCATTTTCTAACAATTCCTCCAACAGTTGATCTATTTTTACCAAGCTGTTTGGCAATTGCCCTTTAACGCTTCCCAGTCGTGGGGAGGTCTACAATTTTGTCTATGGGGTCTTTTGACAGCTCTTTGGTTTTGCCCATGGTAGTAGTTGCAGTCCGACTGACTGTCGGGTGGACAAGTGTCTTTAAAGAGCTCAAAGAGATGCTACAAATTTAGATTAATAGGTGGAGTAGTGGTGGACTTTTTAAAGGCAGAGTAACAGGTCTTTGAAAGCCAGAATTCTTGCTCATAACCAGGTGTTCAAAAACCTATGTGCAGAAATAAAATAAAATAACAAAATCATATAATAATGATTTATTTTTAAAATGCTATATATATATATATATAATCATACGCATTTCTGTGCACTATGTGCACTTTGAAGCTTGAGATGCCTGTGCTTCTGCTGCTGTGCCACTGCTGCAAAGCCGTTGATACATTTTAGATACAGCTCTGGCCTCCAACTGTTTAATCAAGCATAAATGAGTCAATGTTTTATTTCGATTACCAATCAGTCTCTTTGTTGCAAAGTTTTGCAAGCATATAAAGAGCTGGGTGTCAGACTGGATGACTGTGGTTGATGGCCTTGATTTTCTTCGTCTTCCAGACCTGAATTCAGGTTTTATGTTGTGGGTCAAGTAGTAAGTTACACTCTTATTCCAGGTGGCAATAGTTCTGCAGTCAAAAACCCTAATTCGTTAGCAGCTCAAATGCCTTATTTTCACTGAGCAGTACAGCAGGGGTCGATGGGGTACACCATTCTCTCTGTTCCATTGTAAAAACGTTCCATACAACCAACCCATACTGCACCATTCCGGGGCTTCCTTCAGTTGTAGGTCCAAAGGAGAAAGGTACAGTACCGTTAGAGAGAAGCTACTGGGATCACACATTAAGTAGGGAACAAAAAAACATCACTGTTCGTGACAAGCACAAGATACCAGTGCATAATGTTTGGTGTCATGCTAGTATGATGCTACGATAGACTTAACCCCGCTTGCCCACTGAGACTCCAACTGGCGAGGGAAACACTCTCCTGAATAGGCCCGACCATAAACTAGTGTACTGAACCACACCAGTTAATGCCGTAATACTCAGGGGACATGAGGCACAAGTTATTAACAACTGTTGAAACCAGATATTTATACAAACTATGTAAAATACACAACTAGTTGTCACTATCATTTAATATGAAAACTTTACTGGGTCAGTGAGGATTGCTCAAATTATTTCTGTTTCTAAATGAGGGAATTTGTTCAGACAATTTGTAACTTTCTTAAGATTTAGAAGCTTACATAAAATCAAGCTGGATTTATGATTTTGGTTTACAGTATGTATTGGTTTAGTGCATTAAATACCAAAGATTGTGATAACATCTCTAGTACAAACAAGGTGTTAAACAGTTAAATCTCTATAAAAATGTATTGTGCCACATGCTAGCATTACCATGCTTATTATAGGCTGCTGTGCTTCCAATAATTTGAGAAATGTAATATGCAACCCCTGTGCAATTACTACATATTTTTATAAATGGTCATATAATCTTTAACAAATCTGAAAGTCATATTGAACGTTAGCATTAGCATGCTTATGGTAGCATTACCTTACTCCTTCAGGGTGTGTTGCTTTATAGTCTATGTTGAATGATGTACTTCTCTGCAACTGCTACATCTTGGGAGAAATCATCTTGTTTTATTTTTTAACAAATCTTACATTAACAATAAATAGCAGCGAACGTTAGCATGCCTATGGTTACATTAGCTTACTCCTTCAGGCTGTGGTGCTCTGCAATGACTCTGGTCAGAGTTTGAAATGGATGAGAAATTTGAACATCACTATCAAATGGCAAACTCACTATACACTACAATTAGATAATAAATTGATGAAAAGTTTTATATAGGCTATGAACAAATAAAAGGAAAACAATAAGAGGGTTTTTATAGAACATGCTACCAATAACTAGTTAAGTCCACTAACAAAGACAAAATTCAAACTGAAAAAAATGCTTCAGCTTTGACGATAAAAGCTTTGTTGAGTAACAATCGGTTGATCAAGTAAACTGGACGAACAGCGAGGCTGCCCCAGAGTAGACGCAGTTTTACAAAGTTGCTCAGAAGTCAGATTTTCTAAATCTGCAAAAAAGGTTTTAAACACAGAACATTTAGGAGGAGAGGCAAGAACCTTTTAAATGGAGTACCTGATTGATTTATAATAGTAACTGTGCTTTTTTTTCCCACAGAGGAAGGCAATACAGTGAAGAAAATCTCAATTGACCTGCCTAGTAAGATTCTTTGGTTGAAACCCAGCATCGTTTTAGTCCCTCTTACCAAACTAGTCTAGTCTTATTTAACATGACAACTAAATATAGGAAACATGTTTGAGACATGTTTGATTTTGGAGATTTTGTGTGTTTGGAGAGTTAGTTTTTTTCAAAACTGTACAAACTTTCCCTTGCTAACGTATTAATACAAACTAAAGCGTCCTAAATTTTAATAAACACATGGGCATTCCTGCATCAAAATCCTAAACAGTATAAATTCTAATAGTGAGATTCTTGTTGTTATGATAAAAACTATCTGGCATTCCTGCATAAATATTTATTATCTTATTTTAGGAATCTTTCCATCCCTGCGTGCATGTCTTTAACTGCTCGTAGCACTCAGAATTTATAACTGCGTGCTTCCTTAACAGACTTCATTGAACTATTTCTTACAATATATTGTAAATTTCTTTTTTTTTGTTTAGATGATAATGCCCCTGTGGCAACCACGGGGAGAAAAGACTCAGGTAACAAAATAGTAAACAGAAATTTGTGTGCTTTGTAAAAAAAAATCTGAAAAGGCTTTCTTCACATGCCTTTATGCAATCCTGACTTTAATGCCCTTGCAGAAAAGAAAAGAAGTAAAAAAATGGGACAATCAATAACACAGTCTGTGCTTCCCTTGAACTTACAGAATACCTTTTTGAAATTACACTATACTTTTTGAAAACTCACAGGGCACATTCCTGGACTTTATAGGGCATTTACAGGATCCTTCTGGAACTGACGGCATACTTTCAAGGACTCTTTTTAGCTGTCAATATAGTCTCAACAATATTGTGTAAATCTCAGGAAAGTAACACGTAATTTTTAGAACTTAAGAAATAAGGTAAAATTATCTGTTACAGGCCTACAGCCTGTTCTCTGAGAGAAACAAAAGAAAAAAGAAAGTTCTACAACAGTAACTTGTAAATTGTGGAATGAACTAGGTTACAAGTAACTTCATAAAACAACCTGATTCTCAAAAGTACCCAGAAATTACCCAATTACCCTTGTAATATGGTCAGCTACTAAAAGGATCTGTGCAGGGCCCAAGAAAGGACCATGTAAGTTCTTAAGAAAATGCAGTCACCAAGTTTTGGTAGGTAACTTACAAGTTGTAAGGTAACTTACAACCTATAAGTTCTGTCAAGTACCATGTTAAATGTCATCTAATAATACAACGGGGCGCTGAAAATAACCATTGCATTCTGCAAAGGAATCTGTTCATAGAGTAGAATTAAGTTTGGAGAAAAAAATACTGCTTGTGTTATGTAATATTCCCAAAATGGTGCAGTTTTAATTTCTGATTGATGGATTACAAACAACAGGGAGACATTTAGAAATAAACTTAGCAGCAATGGGATAGTTGAAATAGGTTAAAATGCATACAGCAGTAAAATAAATGGATGTGAATTTGATAAAAGGTGGATTTGCCATCATTCCGACCTTGTGAATTTAGATCTATAACAACATAAAATACAAATAATAATGAACTTATCCTCATACATGTGTTGTTGCTTACATCTGTTTTAATGCCTTCCATGTTGCAAAGCTAAAATTTCTGCCGCTGTATGGGGAGTGAAAGTTGAAAGCTTGGGAAATTGTCTGTTGTGTTTAAGTTGCTTCTTTCACCTTTGTGAGACTCTGTTCAAATTAAGTTTTCATAAAACAAAAGGTGGGTATTGAGATTTCTTTCTCTATCATTCTTGCAAAGCAACAGGACAGTTCTGAGTTATGGATTTGTTTTTCCTTAACGATCAGTGTGGTCTCTGGGAGAGGGTCAGGCCCCAGAGGATGTGGACAAACCAATCGACCAGCCACCGTTGTCTACACTGTTGATCGAGAGGCCACAGAGTGGAACGGTCACTGTGGGTAAGTGATTAAAAACCTGTACCCTATTCCTAAAGAAATACAGAATCTTGTAGACGCATTAGACTACACAGATACACTGTGGCTTTACATCACAAGCTGCCCGACAAACAGGGCTACACTAAGGTGGTGGAAACTGGCTAAAAATTAGGCTGATTTTAAAGTTTTGGAAATCATCCTACTTTTTTCACATTCTGGCCAAGATTGCATGACTGAATTGTCTCCATTACCAGGTCTACAGTCACAGAAACTTCTTGGAAGGTCTGCAATGAAAAGCACAGCAAGCCATCTTTGTCCAATAAGCGCACAATTAACATACGAACACGAATAAGTATTGCGGACACAACAGACGGTTAAGTTCAGAAAAACAAAGTAGCCCAGACTGTTAACGTCCCCCCCATAGTTGCCATGACTGTACACCTGACTTATTAAACCTAAAAGTTTTTTGTTTTTTTTAACAAGGCTGTAAACATGTTTATCTCAGCTGTGAACTTTGCATTTTTAACATCGGAGTCAATGGGAACTCGCTCCTTTCTGGGGCCAGCCCCTAGAGGCTGATGGGGGAGCTGTATGCTTTGTCACTTCCCGGTAGGCTTTAATTTTGGTGGCGGAGCTTGCCCCTTGTTCCCCCCCACTACCCCACTTGAAACCGTGCCTTAAACTCAGCTCAAATTAAATTTAAAAAAAAGACTTAAAAGCAGTAGAGAATGTAAAGAAGAATGGGGTTGGAGAGTAAAGTAAATCCCCAGATCTGTCCTAGATTACAAAATAGTTATTCCCTTTTGATTTGTTACAGGGGGTGACATCACATTTGTTGCCAAGGTGGAAGCTAAAGATCTTCTCCGCAAACCTACTGTGAAGTGGTTTAAAGGGAAATGGATGGATCTGGCCAGCAAGACAGGAAAACACCTACAACTTAAAGAGACATTTGACCGACAGACCAAGGTAAACTCTTGTATCCTCCCTCGCCAAGTTCTCTAATAATGATGTTTTTAACTAACTGTGGTATATTGCCCTGCTGGCAGGTCCACACATTTGAGATGCACATCATCAAAGCCAAAGACAACTATGCTGGAAATTATAGGTGTGAGGTCACCTACAAGGACAAGTTTGACAGCTGTTCCTTTGATTTAGAGGTTAAAGGTTAGTCACAACACTAGAAAAAGGTAAAAACTGCTTTGATTTGATCACAAATTGTCTAGTGGAAATAATCAAGCATTTATATCCATGTTTCTGCTGTTTTACAGAAGTTGAAACCGGCTCACAATCTATTGATATTCGATCAGCATTCAAAAGAAGGTATTACAGAATGACCAATGAGACACCAGCAAGATCTATTACGTGTATATGGGCAAATTGTTTTGAGGAGATATTTCAGGGTTCTGTTAAAGAAAATGTCTAAATTCCTCAGTATCTTGGAATACAAAAATAAGTAATTGTATGAAGCACCAGTGAACATTTCTCCATCAAGTAATACAACTAAATATAAGTTCTACACGATATTTGTAATGTCATTAACCTTTCCTCGAGGTAATTACAAATCAATGACTTGACTGAATGTGTAATTAAAGGCCAACCCTTGCACTTTAAATCTGAAGCTGAACAATGTAAAGCAATACAAAGCATCCCAGTTCCAATGCATCACTACAATGCTGCTATTCAGTAATGTTGCTCCAACATTGCAGAAACATTGTGACAATACTGGCTGGGACAGTTCTTGATGTGTGTTACACAAAACAATCTTGTTTTGAGTTTTTGTCCATACAAAGACAAAAAAAATTGTTTAACTGTAAGCACAAATCATGAGTTAGCTTGATGCTAATTCATCGTTTGACATCAGAAATTTTGCTTTGTGTTGCTCTCATAGCATTGTTGACTAGTGTAACAACTGCAAGTCTAATTAATTGTTCAATAATTTCTCCTTGTTAACAACAGCAGTGAAGGACAAGACGATGCAGGAGAACTTGACTTTAGTGGTCTCCTTAAGCATAGGTGAGAGTCAAATCCTGACCCAGAGTTTGTCTTTGTGATATTTATTGGCTGTCCTTCTTTTTCTTTCATTTTACATCCTATATAAAATGTGTATGAGGCCCGTGTAAAAGCAACAGTTTTTTTTACTCTACCTAATCATTACAGAAGTTAGAGCAACAGGTTGGGAATTATAATAATCTAAATTTCACAGCCCAAAACTGTTAGTTTCATATCGCTTCAGTTTGGCAGTAATATTTAATTAAGATGTGCATTAAAAATGCAGAAAACTGTTTCTTTGATTAGTCTGAAATAACAAATTTATCATATTAAATTATCTTTTCTAAAATGTACATAATTTAAAGAAGTTAACTGTACAGGAAATGGTCTTTCAAAGGTGCAATGTGTAAAAACTAAAACAAGCATAAAAAATACGCTTAGAATCTAGATATAAATTTCAATCTACATTTTGACGATAAAATAAATTCAAAAGTTTAAAGGGGGATGGGAGCTCCTAATTCCAGTGGTGTATTCAGAATAAAATAATACTCATTCCAGTCTTTTAAGCAAACTTACAGATATACATTATTCTTCTGTATAGATTTCATCTCAATCAAATAGCCTCTAGGACTTTTGTAAATGCTCTGAATATTGTCTTCTTGTCTATATACAGTAACTTTGGCTAATTAGCTAGCTATAAAGCCATACTGACCTTATGCTGCCTTGCCCACTATTGGTCTTACGTCTTAATCAATGTTGTCTTTAAACCTCAGGTTTCATCGTCACATCACTGCCAAATCCCTAAAATATAAAAAATAATTCAATTAAAATGTCAAATAAAAAGCCAATTCTGAAATAAACAATACCTACATACCTTGTCTACAAGCTAGCTATCCAGCAATACAACTTTAGCTAACTGGCAGTAAACTCATAATGTCCACATGCTGCTCTACCACTTTTTATTTTCCATCTTTTACCAAAACTTTCTAGTTCCATGCTTATTTTGTTGCTAAATGTGAAAAAGATTAGGAAAGATTTAATTGTCAAAAAATAATCAAATTCTGAAAAAGCACAATGATCAGAAAGTTTAAGTGCTTCTTTGACTGATTTGGCAACACAAAACTATACAACGATCATTTAACCATTTAAAATTAAAGCATATTTTATCTTCCTTGGGTAATGATGTTTACACAGAGCACTTTTAATAACTTGTTAACGTATGGAAAATGCGCCTTTGATGAATTAAAAGAAAACAAAGGTAACCACTTTTTGTTGACTGTAATGCAAACTAAAACAAAAAGCATTTTTATCAAACAGCTTAGCCTGGTTTAAGTGAACAAATAAATTAAAAGGCAGCATTCTAATTTGAACAAATCAGTACGAAAAAAAAACTGTTTTTAAAAACTTCACTAGCTGTTTCTTTACATTTTATTCACCTGTGACTTTTTAATCTACTTTGACAGTTTAAAGCAAACAAACACTGCACCTGTAGTTAAGATATTCAGATAGACAAAAATGTATTTCAAATCAAATCAACATCTATAATTTCGAATTAAAGAGACAATGTGAAGGAACCTTCCCTTAATCTCCATTAATTTTTTAAACTCAAATGTGAAAACTCCAGCTCTATATAGCCTGAATAATCCTCATGTTGTTGCATAGCGGAGGTACTGTGCAGGATTTATATGTGAGCACAGATGAACCTATCATCATCACTGTTCACAAGCTAAAATACACATTTATTTTGGGCTTGTCTCTTCTTTTCCCCTACATATTCAGAAATCAAAGGTTAGTAAAGTGAAAGATATTGGTAATTAAACAATTAGACCTTACTGCAGGTGAGTACTGTAATCCTTTAGATTCCCCAGCATGACGTATAGCTCCAGGAATTGGACGAGCAAGAGTGTTGGCCTCCTGTAGCATGGTAACACTTTATTTTGAAGGCAACATTTCTATCCACGCAGTCTGAAGTCAGTAATGATAGAGATGGGCCTTGCATGAACTCATTTATGAAGCACAGGCCACCATTCTGTTGCATTACTGAGACTGTTATAGTGGGCCACACAGAAATGATGCTGTAAAAATAGTGTTATCACTACACACCGTCATCTGTTTCAGTATAGAAATATATGAATAATATCACAATGTTTATTTCAGCTTTCTTTACCAATGATTGCAAATACACAGATGAGAAAAAGCAAGAAAGAACCTTAATTCATGCTTTTTTTTTTATTTCAACCTTTCCGACATTTGGGGAAATGTCAAAGAAAGAAAGGTCTGACTGATGGTTCTTTGTTTGATCTAATATGTACACTCATCTCCCGTCGTAAGGAAAAACTGAGCATTTAACGATGTAAGAGCATTTCTGAAGTGATCACTCAAAAAAAGACAAATAACAAAGGGATGGGCTAGTTAACAGGAGCAATTCTTACATTCCTGCACGCTGCATGTAATTAAACACATTATTACTTACAGGGCCCGCTAGAGGTTTCCCATAAAAGAAATGTAATTTATCTGTTTCATCTTAATATTTGATCAGTTTTAAGTTTCATCCTCCACATTATTTTTAATCTACACACCAAAACTCCTCTTTAACGTATATGTAATATTTACCCTCCACCCCTTCATTCATCCTAAATATGTAATTCATAAAGATTAGAAATGGGAAAGATTGGTGTGATTACAAAAAGATAATGTTTATAAAAACGTTAGAACAAGAAATAAACCCTTATTGAGGCAATGGGTACCTATTTGTGTGCTTGAAACAGGTCAAATAGCAAGTAGCAAAAATTATAGATAGCAAGATGATTTGGTCTAGATTCTTCATTATATTTATCTAGTTTTTCATAAATTCTTCCTCATTAAATCGACATCCCCTCCAAAAACCACATACGGCAATAAATTTTTTGTTGGACTTTCTGTATATCTCAAAACTAAATAGCCACAATAGACATGGTGCTAGCATCATGGTGTGGGGATGCTTTTCTTCAGCATCCCCACACCATGAAACAACTTCGATGATAGAAGGGTTTAGATAAAAGCAGATTCATGCATAGAAGACCCCAGTTAAAGTTTGAGGATAAACCTAACTGAGAACTTGGGAGATTTAAAACCAATCGGCTAACCATCTGATCAGAGGGAGGTTAAGCTATTTTGCAAAGCAATCAGAGAAAAAAAATTCTGGGTTTCAGATGTGCAAAGCTGGTCGCCTCAAAGGATTTCCAGCCCTAAGTTTGAGCGATCGGGGGTTCTACAAAATGAGCTATTGGGGCTTGAATACATATTTAAAAAAAATACGAAAAAAAAAAGAAAAATGGGGAGACCATCTAATACTTTCACATTTAGACAGTCACACAATCCTAATAACACAAATTGTACAAAACCCTTTTGCCTTGATCAAGGTATTTTACATGCAAAAAAGACATTGCACTACACATTATTAAAGTTTTTAAAAGAAGTTCTAAGTCTTTTTATGCTTCTTAGTAAAATATACCAGATTTAAGACATCAGGAAGCCAATAAGTCATATATTTAACAATATATACTTGTGTTTTTGGGCTTGCTTGCTTGTGCAGGTGGTATTTTTTTATTAGTAGAGTCCACCTCAAAAAATATATTTTATTTCATTTAAAAGTGAAATAAAATAACAAAAAACGGAAAAGACCTGACCTGTTGAGCAGATGATGCATGGGAAATAAATAATAGTTTTTCCCATAACAGAAAAAAATAAGCTATGTTTTACTGAGTAGACACCAGAGGGATAGACCCATGGAAAAAAAAACCCTATTAACTCTCTACTTCTCTAAAACAAAACCTTCCGTTTTTTTGTATACCTTTTCGCAATTAACACATGAGATCAGATGCAAAGTCAACAGAAAGAGTGTCCGGTATTAAGCCCATCCCTTTGAGTGGCATGTCCTGAGGAACTCATGACAAAGAATTGTTAAAAGGAGAATCAAGTAGTAAAATGAGCTTTACTAAAACTATTACACTATTTTGGGGGGGTTAAATAGTGGTTCCTCAGCACATCCAGCGTAAGATGCATGTTCTCACATTTTTACCTTGTACACGGCAAAACTAGGGAGCACAAACAGCAAGATGATACCCCAGAGGTGGACGTGTGGGAGATCCTGAAGAATGCCAGGCCAGACCAGTATGAGAAAATCGCCTTCACGTACGGCATCACCGACCTAAGGGGTCTGCTGAAAAGAATGAAAAAGATTCCCAAAGAAGAGAAGAAGAGTGAAGGTAGATCGGTTCCTGAATATTTTACACAAATAAATTGAAAATGCATTTTACTGACCAGTGCCGTAACTTTAAGCCTTTGCAAAGAGGTTGGACCCAGCATACCAGGTGGATAAAGGTGGAAAGATCCGCTTGGTAGTTGAGCTGGCAGACCCCACAGTGGAACTAAAGTGGTACAAGAATGGACAGGAGATCAGGCCTACTCCAAAGTATGTAAAAATGTTATGCTTGTGTTTAATTTTCTTGCCATTTGGGCTCCAGTTTTGAACAAATAAAAAGCATTTCGGTAAAACTTAAAATGCTTTTAATTTGTGACGGCACATTTTTTTATCTGTTTACTTGTTTGTTTGATTTCACATTTTGTTATTCCTTAAATTTATTCACAATTCTATAAAGATTCATGATAATTTAATTAAGTGGAGAATGGTAAATTAGAGAACAGAGAGCAGATATACATTTGGGTAATTTGCATACAAATTAGATAAATTAGGCATAATTTGGCATATGTCCGACCACTAGATGGCAGCAGGTTTTATAAAATGATCCTTTACTATGAGGCAAATGTGCGACAATAGTCTATAAGTAATTTTAAATACTGCAAGTAGTCTGAAAATAACTTTTACCTACTTCACATACAGTCTGTCTACTCTACAACTTATGTTTTACTAGTCTTTTATCAATTTCAATAAGGCTAAAAGAAAACTACACTTTCAGTTCGTCATTTAGCAAATATTTTGTAATGCATCAACCACCAAATTATTTAGCTGCTGAATGTAAATAAACACATTTAAATAGACACATAAAAACCGTAAGGAATCAACTGAACCGTGTGCAATCAAATGGTATACATGCCTTGTATGGTGTCTTTAATTGTCATTACCTGTTGTATATTGTATGTCCTGCTCTGTACAGGAAAAAGGTGGTACCTCCTTCACAGGTCTTTAACCAAGTCTGGCTTTGGGACAAAGTTACATTACCTAAAATCTTTTCAGACTTTGCAATAATTCCCTAAATATCCAAACTTTTCATTTGTAGTAGTTCTAGTAAAAACAAGAATTTTAATTAGGCCTACTTTTATTAAATGAGCAACAGTTATATAACCCATCTCCGACATTTGACATAAATACAACAAAAACTGTTCTGATAAAGGATGAACACTTTAATATGTATTAAAGAAGAATATGTTACTACCTAACAAGCTTTATTCCTTCCAGCTGCTCAGGTATATGGACCAGCTGTTTTCTTCCCAGAATTCATTCTAGCCCTAGGCTGTATTTTCGGCCAGGTATTTGTTTTCCTTTGTCTATTTGAAAACCAAACACTGTGTATTAAACATTTACTTGCTATCCTAAAACGAAGCTGCATCTTTTACAATTGCTAAACAAGAGTCTAAAGTTAGCATCTGATTTAACCTCCGGTTCGGACTTAAAGCTCTTTGTCCAGCAGCAGATTATGAAGATTTAGAAATTAAAAATCGTATGCCAACTTCAGTTCGTAAGGCTAAAAAAAACCGTTTGCTAGCATCATTTTTCTATGGTAACAACACGTTGTAATTACTTAACCCTGAGGAGAAACCCTAACAGGGGACTACTTTAAACATGTATCTACTTACTTTGGATCAGCTGAAGGCTGAAGGCTTTTTGCACAGGTAAATTTGACTGACAGTGATATGAGAGGGTCACGTGATTGCAGGTTGTGAAATGGAGACGATCCCATTCTTGGTTACCCACATTTTTGGTGTTGTGGGCTAAAGTCGTAGATCAAAAATAATCATTAACAAGAAATAATAATAAAACAAAACTCAAATTAAAATATTTCTTTTTTTTTTTTTACTTACTTAACAAACCATGTGATATTTTAAATAAATAAATAAAATAAGCAACGTTTTTTGGAAGAAAAGGGATGTGTAAATCATTGAAGATTCAAACTCATGCTTGCAACTTTCTTTAAAAAAAGGTAGCCCGTTTGTGAATTCTTTTGGAATCAGTTAAAGAAAAAAATAATATAAATATATTTCAATCCTACCAACAAAACCCGGATTTGGGTAATTGTTTCTTTAAAACGCTTGCAGAGATTTGAAGCTATTCATTGTGTCATTAAACAAAATACAAAAAGCATGGTTGTTAAAAGAGAAATACTTTGTGTTGTCACTTAAGCCCACATCTTCCATTGTGACAAAATTTCAGTTTGTTTTTAATAATGTGACCTTAATCAAAAAGAAAATACTCTCACATGAATCAACCAAACTTCCTGCAGGCTTAATTTGCATCATTCTTGAGTTGGAGTCCAACAACAGTCCAGAAAGGGTGCCCGGGGTGCACTTTGGACACCCCTGTAACCATTTTTTAGAACTTGCTTTTAACTCACTTGATGCCAACTTATGAATAATAATAAAATGAGATTTATAAATGTTTTGCACCTCTCATTGTGCAAATTTGACCCCTTTTGGGGTAGTAGAGGCTTCAATAATTGGTTTCAAAACTCCCCTGCCCTCTGTAATTCGCATGAACTAATGTGGTAAACCATATAATTTAGTATTTATCTAAAAAAACAGGACTAAAGTTGTAAATATATTTTGTAGTGTTAAACACATTATCTAACCTAACCCATTGGTGAAGGTAATAGTGATGATGTCCTGCCTAGCCTACCGTAATATAAAATTAAAAAGAGATCTGCAAATTAAATAGAACTATGTCTGAATTTGTAACTACCCTTGTCAAATACTTTGTCCAAAGCCATGTTAAGTTAAAGCCATCTGGGAGGATATTGCTGTTTTCTGGTTTTGATCTCCTTTTCCATTTTCTCCAGGAGTCCCCTGTTTTGAAGACTCTTTTTTTTTTTTTATAAAAATCTTCATCTCTATCCTCTTTTCTTTTGTTTGTTTTAATACCCTCACCAACTACATTCTCCACCCCTCCATCTGTTTGTCATACCCTGGTTCTCCCCACCGTCATAATTACTTCCTGTGATCCGGTCCTATTCTGGCTACACCGATGACTTTTAGTCAAAGGAAGTAAGTCCGTCCTTCTTGTCCACTCATCTACTTCATATCATATTATTCTGGAGTGAGTACGAAGCCCCTCTGTGTAGTCTTTGTTTCTGTATTTATCTTTTGATAGTAAGAAAGATGTGGAGTTTCAACAGGCATCAATTAAATTAAGGGCATGCCTAATTACGTTTTATAACCATTACTCTTCAGTTGTTTTCAAGCAGCTCAATATAGTTCCATTCATTTCCCCATCTGAAATAAAGAAATGTGGGAAAAGCAAAAAGAAGGCAACTAATAGTTGAGCCGAATGCTTTACATTAAACCTTAATGAATATTTATTGTGAGCGGATGTTGATCCAGATGACACCATCAATAATAGGAGCCTTGGCCTGGAGATTTAACAAACAGACGCCATGTTTCATGCAATATCCTGAGGACGGCATCTTTGACTTCAAAATCAAAGAGTCTAATTAAAGTTCTTAGAGTTAGGTAACCCACAGCATGTTTTTTAGCCATAAGAAGTATCATCATATTCATTCCGCATGTGATGGATGAAAAGGAAATTAGAATACTGACATACACTCAGGTTATAGCTGCACTCCTTAATTTGGCTCAGTTAGTGAGAAAAATGAAATGTTGCAGCTGCAGGTAATTTTTGTGACTAAACATGGATGTAGGATCATTTGGAAAGAAGAGTTATCGTAGCAAAAGTGCAAATTCCATAATTTTTGTGCGTTACCAAAACACATCAATTCAAGCTATTTTCATCAGGTTATTTCTGTCCAGAATATATTTTTTTTATTACAAAGACGTCGTTTCAGATGATGTGATTACAGATATTGTATATCACCATTCACTGTTGGTAGTGCTTTCCCATTTCAGTGGGACAAACTCTTTTTGTTTCAGCAAGAGCTTTAAAAATGACCTCTCTACCTTTAAAATTTTTTTTATCTTTCATAATTCCAATATTTATATGTTTTATGGCTTTAGGACATTATGGTTCATGTATTTCAACTACATTTATAATAAAGAATTATTAAGCCAGTTGTGTAACTTCTTTAACTTTTTTTGTTAGGTTTATTTTTGAACATAAGGGCACCCAAAGGATTATGGTCATCAACAACTGCACCTCTAATGATGATGCAGCCTATTCTGTGGTCGCAGGGGAAGAGAAATGTACCACAGAGCTTTTTGTCAAAGGTAACTAGAAATTCCCTTTTATTTTTTATATATAAGCATTTCAAAAGTCAACTTATCTTCAGTTTCATCTTCACCTCTTTCCTTTTAGAACTACCAGTAAAGATTGTTAAAGGTCTTGAGCCTGTGAAGACTACAGTGAACGAGAGGATTGAGCTGGAGTGTGAGGTGTCGGAGGAAGGTGCTCAAGTTAAATGGTAAGAAAATATTTAATTTTAATCCTTGCCAATAGCACTTAGTTGTAATTCAGAAGCATTACTAATAATACCTTCCTAATGACTTTGTAAGATTTTTGGGAAAGATATCCAGATAATTTTGCAGTGGAGGAATTTGACTTGACCAATAGCCATGTAAAAGACCAACTACACCCATGATTTGACTTCTTTAGAAGAAAAAAAACAGCATTATCTTTGAATATGTCTTTTGTCATTGGCCCCTTTTAAATCATAGTTCTGCAGTAAACTTGCTACCACAAACCCCACATTATTGATCACATTATTGATGCGCCAAGACTATATGTGCCTTAAGATGACTATGTAGGCATTTCAGAGGACTAGCGTAGCTGTTGGGGTCTTTGCTATATAAGAAATCCTTACATCACACTAGTTCCAAAATCCTGTATTCCGCTGTTCATAGTGGTTATAGATTTGTGCCAACCACCTGAGGAAGACCAGGGTAGACATAGTGGTGGATCAACTTCAACCCTCCAATTCACGTCAGGACCTTACGGTTGATTACAAGGTGTCAAAAAACCTATCTTGGTGTGAGGTTTTACAATAACTGGGTCTCATCAGTTCAAGGATGCATTTTAGCCCTCTTAAATCAACTAATCGAATGTCAATTGGTTCGTATAAGGAGGTATGAATAGGGAATCTAACTGATGCGGACCAAAAGAGCCAACTCTGGTAATAATACAACCTGTCTGCCTGGACCAGGGGGACAGGTTGTATTATTTGGACAGTACATCAACAACTGTTGGAAACTACATTCATAACTGTCAAGTATGTTTTAATCTGAAGGAATGGCCTGAAATAATGGGTCTTTGTAACTATGTTGACATATTAAGGCTTGAATCGAAATCAGAGGAAAATGTAACAGGGCTTGGTCGAAGTGAACTCTGATGCGAAACAATTGGGTTTGTGAATGTCAAGCAGGCCGGGGACACTCCAAAAGAAGGAAGTGGACTGTAGCAGAGAGGGCATTCTGGTTAAATACAACCAAAACAAACTTTGCAACAACAACAACTAAGTCTCGTTCTGTGCTCATGCTGAGCCCGTTGCTGCAACCTTTTTGTCTGGCACATTTGGCAAAGACAACAGAGCAGTCATAAAACCGCTAAAAATCTGATGCCACTCCATTATCGTTTACATTTCATAACGACAGGAAGTGTACCTCTGTTCAGTGCTTCTTGGTGCAGCGCCACCACCAGGTTGCTAAAAAGCTTTGTGTTTAAGCGAACTCCACCGGTTTAAAAAAGCTACAATGCTGTAAATTTGGTCCCCAATCGAACCGAATCTACTGGACTATCAGGTGTGAACTTGACTTATGATTTAAACACTACTAATCCAGAAATCCGCTGAGGTATTTTGATACAATTTTACCAAGCAAAACCAGACATTAAAGAAATATTAACAATGAAATACATTCTGTTTTTATCACTTTTTGTAGAAAACTGACTATAAAATTCTCTGGCAGGATGAAAAACGGTGTTGAAGTCCCAACAGGAGTCCGCTCGAGGTACAGAGTAAAAAGCGAAGGAACCAAACATTATTTGGTCATTGATGACGCCTCAAGAGACGACACTGGAACGTATTCTGTCATGGCCACTGGTGGCACCTCAGAGGCTAAAGTTCAAGTAGACTGTAGGCTTCGTCTTCTCTTATTCGGTCAATGCTAAGATTCTTGGTAAAAGCTTGTTTTATTTTATACCACCTAATTCTTTTCTTTAGTAAAACCCCTGAAGGTGTTCCAAGATCTGCAGGACATGACAGTGATGCTGGGACAACCCATAAAGCTACACTGTGAAATCTTCCCAGGAAATGTCCCAGGCCGTTGGTACAGGAATGGACAGCTGATCCAGCCCAGTGATCGTCTCAACATTATACACAGGGCTAAGTATGCCTGCTGGTTTCAAAAGAAATTTCAAAGTATACATAATAAAAATAAAATTTCCATGAAATTGTGTCAAACATTAATAAAGTTTTCTGGAAGATGATCCCCAACCTTAGTGCTTACTGTCTTGTATGTTTTAGATGTTTTCCTGCTCCAGCATACCTCAATCAATTAATTGTATTCAAACCTATGGAACTTGTTCATTTAAATCCAATTTGTGAAGCTGGGAATTTAAATAATAAAGCATATTCGATCCTTGGGCCAGAGTTTGGGATCACTAAATTAGCTGAAACAATGAGTTAAAACTCAAGAAAGTATTCAACACTTTCTTTCAGAGAAATGGAAAATACTTCAGTCAAATTCATAAATTTTCTTGATTTTTCGTACCTGAAGTCATATATGTTTAATCTAACAAATGTCTTCACTCATTTTTAAGGGTTCACCGACTGGAAATTGAGACAAGTTCCCTTCATGATGCTGGCGATTACACTTTTGTGCCTGAAGGATATTCACAAAGCCTGTCTGCAAAAATCCACATCATTGGTACATAAACGCTTAATATTTTTCTGTAAGTGTTTAGTCATGCTACGATCTTAACAATTGCAATCGGCTAAAACTCCACAGATCCTCCAAGAGTACACCTGGAAAGCCTGAACTTCCCAGACAACACAGTCACAATCGTGGCTGGAAACAAACTTCGATTAGAGATCCCCATTAGTGGAGAACCAGCGCCTAGAGTGGTGTGGATGAAGGGAGAAAGGGTGAGCTCCTGGCTTACTTGTCATCTAATGCAGATTCCAACCCACAAAATAGCAGCGGAATCCCTTGGACCCAGACGGTCACCAGCTGAGAATGCAAACATCGTTTATGAGCCTATTTTAAAAATGACACGATGACACAAAGAGTCAGTATACTATTTTTATTTCAATGACTGCTATTTTCATCTATTGTAAGTATTATGATGAAAGACTTATAACCCAAATGGGATCAAAGACCCAACTTTGGAAACCAGTGCCACTGCCTAAATTTATTGCACACAAACACAATTCCCATGAAAATAACCACCACCAACCCTTCCTTAGTTCAGTCTGACTTTTGTC
Organism: Apricaphanius iberus; assembly: GCA_028564705.1. Taxonomy (NCBI): domain Eukaryota; kingdom Metazoa; phylum Chordata; class Actinopteri; order Cyprinodontiformes; family Aphaniidae; genus Apricaphanius; species Apricaphanius iberus. Next base: position 1,716,894 of record JAPXFQ010002912.1, read on the forward strand.
ACCTTATAAAAAAAAGGTAATTTGACACCTTTTTAATTTAATATCATACATTCACTGATGGATTTTAATACATACTTGCCGCTTGAATCAGGAAATTGTTTGGCTGATTATTTATTTGTTATAAACATGTGGCTGAGAGGAGCGGGCCAAGAGATTAAATTACTCTAAAGTTCAGATAGTAGAAACACGTCTTTATATATATTTTTTCTGTGTTTATTGGATTGTGGTTGACAACTGAACAAAATAGACACCCTGGCAATTTAAAACCCTATCTATGTAACAAACAGGGGCCATAGAAATGTACAGGAGAACCACACAAAAACAAAACAGCCCGGAACCATTTCCTCATTCTGACTACCTGCTAGGTCACACACTGCTAAAGGATAGCACTCCATTCCTCAACCAGCATTTGTTGCAAGTCAGCCTTTGTTCTTGTCGATACAACACAATCAGAACGCTCAAGCTGATGCCTCAAGTATTCAGATGAGGTGGATTTAAGGACTATACACGTCTCATTCCATCTTCTCCGCTACCAAATCCTGGAGACAGGCTCTGATGAAACCCACTGTATGGAGGTGAGCACTGACAAAGGAGAATACAGTTAATTCCTTAATATGGAAAACATGCGATTCTCATTGATTGTATTTCATTACATGATCCCTCTGTATTGACATTGCTTCCTACAAAGATAAGCCTGTTCTTTCCATTGAGGGAGCTGCCTCTCTGTTAGATCACCCTATTCCCAGCAACAACTATTTTGCATTAAAAGTGAACTGCTCAACCCACTAAATTTTTATCTTATACATGTGGCACCATTTCGAAGAAAATAAACAGGTTTCTTTTTTAGCAGTCTAAGATTTATTCCTGTCATAAAAAAATGTGTATCTGAGAGGCCTCGGATGAGAAAAACAAAGGATCAGCTCACTTCTTACCAAAGTTTATTTTACGTCCTGTACGGAGAGTCCACAGAGAGCTCTGCCTTTCTTCACAGAGTCACAAGTATATATACTGATTTAACCACATCCTATCAGATCTGTTAATGACCGGTTCATTAATCAGCTCTGAGAGAACAAATAGCACTATTGCTGAGCAGAACTTGGAGAGAAGAAGCCTGTGAATATTCTCATTCATCCAGGTCATGGTTATCTCAAGGAAATTTCAATCGAACGCAACTGGACTTGGTAATTTGTCTTGGAAGACGTTTCACCTCTTATCCAAGAGGCTTCATCAGTTCATGCTTTGAGAGAAGAAAGAACACTTAGTTGTATATGTCAGAAGACTATCACAGGACCTGTCATAAGAAAATACGGGATGTGTTTACAAGACAACTAGTTTCTTCATGTACATTATCAAATTAAATTAAACAAAACCTTTTTTAAACTGTCAGTTCCATCACATTGGTCTCTAGTAAGGCCTCTAATACCTGTGGGAATGGAATCTAAAAAGGTTCCCCTGGGAAGGGTAGTTATAAGAACTAAATTCTAAGTGGATGGTTCTAAGAATACATTTCTTAGAAATTCTCTGTCCGAAAGCGGCTATAGGTGCCAATCAATGATCTAGCTAAAGCTTTTTTGTTTTGACTAAATTTGGATTACTTCGGGGTTAAAAACAGAGCTAAATAAAGACAATACTTAGCTTACCAGAAATAGTTGTAAAAGATGCCCAGTGATGCCTAGATTTTAAAGGGTTGTGATTATAAATATTCACCAGACTTTTAGCTGTTTGACTTTCCTTTATTTTAGGTTATACTTGATTCAGGTCACAGAGTTCACGCTGAAACCTACAGTGACCAGACAAGCCTGACAATTGAAGTCACAGAGCGTGAGGATACAGGAAATTACAAGATAGTTTTGCAGAATGAAGCAGGAGAGGCTACGGCCAGTGTCAAAATCAAGGTTGTTGGTAAGAGACGGCAAAGATTAAATAAAAATAGAAGTAGATTTGTTAAATTTAGTTGTTTATAAAGTGGTCATGTGTCACTTGCAGACATTCCTGACCCTCCTGAAGCACCTTTGGTCCCAGTTGTTGGTGGAGATTGGTGTTCTATGACATGGGAACCACCCAAGTATGATGGAGCTTCGGCCATATTAGGTAAACAATATATGTCATGCCGGTGGTCAAGCTTAAATCTCAAGCCTTTGAAATGACACGTTTTCTGTCTGTTCCCTGAAGGCTACTTCATTGAGAGAAAAAAGAAACAGAGCTCCAGATGGATGAGGCTGAACTTTGACTTGATCAAAGAAACTTCATTTGAGCCCAAGAAGATGATTGAAGGAGTGCCATATGAAGTGCGGATCTTTGCAGTCAATGCCATTGGCGTCTCCAAACCCAGTGAACCATCCAAAGCCTTTACTCCCCTCGGTGAGTGCAGTCAGCTGTCTCTAACATTCAACCAATATTCTCATTGCTAGTGCCAAAAAGTTGTCAGGCCAATATGTTTCAGTTGATCCAATAACAGTTTCATAATATTGGCAAACTAAAATCTAAAAAAGCTGTTGTGTCATACGAAACACTTTATCTGCTCCTGGTACCCCAGTAACACAGCTCTTCAGTCCAATACCCATCATACAAAGTATTCTCACTTTGACCTTCACTAGATCTACAGCAGCTTTAGAGGATAAAGATATATCTTTATAATGGCTGTGAAATCATCTGTGGCGAGTCAATGTTTGAATAGGGGTTAAATATGATTCAGAACACAGGAATAGACAACAGGAGTGGCCACTAATGAGTTCTGGCATGGACACTGATGGCATACCAGCAAAAGACACTGGTCCCTTACGCACATGCGGCATCATTTATCTATATACTGTATATATCTTATGATAATTACTGCAAAACAAAAATAATGAGGAATCTTTGCATAAGAAAAGTCTTGAAACCTATAGGAAAATTAAATGTACAAAATATTTCCAGAATTTCTATCTTAAGATCTTAGTGTTATTTCCATATTTCTCCATTTGTCCAAACAACCATCCATCCATTTGCTCATCTGTCCATCCATCCCTCCTTCCTTCCTTCCTTCCTTCCTTCCTTCCTTCCTTCCTTCCTTCCTTCCTTCCTTCCTTCCTTCCTTCCTTCCTTCCCATATTTTTAGTACGTAAACACCAGACGAGTCTTCTAAATATGAAATATTTCTTTTCATCACAGCTGTGACAAGTGAGCCCACCATGCTGGTTGTGGATGATGTTACGGACACAACAGTGACTGTAAAATGGCGTCCTCCAGAAACCATCGGGGCTGCTGGGCTGGATGGATACTTAGTGGAGTATTGCGTTGAAGGCAGTGAGTAAAATCTCAACAATGTTGAGGTTTATTAGGTATGAAACATTCTCTGAATGAAACAGCGATTGTTATTACAAGCGGACCATTTTTTATCAACAGCTAATGACTGGGTGGTATCCAACAAAGAGATCACAGAGAAAACAAAGTACACCATCACTGGACTAACTCCAGGATGTAAAATTTCAGTTCGAGTCAAAGCCATAAACAAAGCCGGAGCCAGTGCTCCACGGACTCTGCAGCACTCTGTCCTGGTCAAAGAGGTCGTTGGTGAGTTATATAAAGTCTGTAGACTCCGTTTAGCTGTAACTGCAACAAATAGGTCTGTCAAATGCCATTGATTTTATAAGCATAACTTCCTGTGCAGAGCCACCAAAGATCCGCGTCCCGCGACACCTGAAACAGACTTTCACTCGCAAAGTAGGAGAAACTGTCAATCTTGTGGTGCCTTTTCAGGTAAACCTCCAAACTCCTTCAGTGCAGCACATCTCTGAGTGGTATACTTGACTAAGGTTTCTATGCATGTGCACAGGGCAAACCAAGGCCAAAGGTTACATGGATCAAAGAAGGCAAGCCGATAGAACCTTCCCATGTTAGCATCCGCAACACAGACTGTGATAGCATCATTTTCATCCGTAAAGCGGAGCGAAGCCACTCTGGGAAGTATGAGATGACAGTGCAGGTTGAGAACCATGTAGACACAGCTGTTATTGACATAGCGATTGTGGGTAAGTGACCTTATGATATTAAAAGGGATGATTAATCATACTTATAGAAGAAATGAACCACATTTGTTTCCATAGTAATGACAACTATTAATTCAGAAGTCTTTTCTGGTTTTAAGATCTACCAGGCCCTCCTCAATGCGTTACAATTGAAGATGTTTGGGGAGAAAATGTAGCTCTAGTGTGGACCCCTCCCAAAGACAACGGCAATGCCCCAATAACAGGCTACACCATTCAAAAAGCAGACAAGAAGACAATGGTTGAGCAAAATATCAAGCAATAAATCAAAGCTATTAATTTAAGCTAAATGTTTATGTAATGTTCACTCTGTTTTTCAGGAATGGTTCACGTGCATCGAGCACTACCACCGAACCTGTATCACCATCACAGAACTGGTGGTTGGGAATGAGTACTTCTTCAGGGTCTTCTCAGAAAATATGTGCGGTCTCAGCGAACAGGCCACCCAGACTAAAAAGAGTGCTCTCATCGTCAAAGAAGGTACAATGGTATTAATGAAGACTGGAATAGCACTCTATTAATACAATGTCTGCTTAGTGATATAATAAGTCAAGCCTAATGAATGGTTGAATGTTATGAATATACAAAAAAACAATAATTTGAGTAATATTTAAATACATGTTTATTCAATCTAGACGCCTTTAGGTTGAATAAATATAGAACATTGAATAAATAAATAAATTAGGCACATCTACAGTATCTCTGAACTATTTCTTAATATTGATTTACACATTTTATTATTATTAGCAAATGCTTTCAAGAGTAAAACTTTGGAACAGACATTTCTAACACAAGTTTGGATACATAAGTAAATTAGGTTATACATATTAATAAACAAGCTAGTTATTTAACATTTATAATTATTTTATATAACTTATTTTAATAAATTACCATTTCTTCTACATAGATATTTTTTAGAAAAAATATTTTATTTGTACCATTTTTAGTGATATGTAATTTACTTCATTTTAATTTACCAAACTAAAGTAAAATATAAAAAAAAAACGATTTATGATTTGCCTAACTGTTTATTTATATAATATACCTTTAGAATAGCTTTTGGCATTTTTAATTACACATATTTTATTGCTTTAAAGTATACTTCCTTAAATAGGATTTCAGACTGGGATTTAGAGCAAAAACTGTCTCCAAAATTGGTTACTTTGTTTATGTTATCACTTTACAAGACAAATATTTTCTGTATATCCAAAGCTGGTGGAAAATGCTTCCGAAATCAAGATAAACAAAACAAAAAATTCATGTTCTCAAACCAAGTTAATTTATTTTAGAATACCTATTTTATAAATTCACAATTTACTGAAGGACATATGCCAGTTATAAATGAAAAGAGCAGAGAAAGAAATGACGCACAATAAAAGTAAATAATTTAATGATTTATTTATGAATTCTCCTTTCTTATGTTTGTTTAATTACTTTTCTTTTAGAATTGTCGTATTATTTTTTCCTCGTTTTAATATTTCCTTAAATTCAAATACATGTAGAGTTTTTGGTTAAAAACTTTTCTTTTAAAAATAATTACTGTGTCTATGTTTTTACCCTGGAGAAGTTCAAATATATCCAGCTCTTTATTACCGATGGGGGAAAATTATGAAGGTCCCATTTTTTGAGAACATGGCGTGTTTTCTATTTGCTGGCTATTTCTCCATAGTTGCATTCTCCAAAGGTACTGTCAGTGATCTTTTCCACCCTCAAGTCAGTCTGATTTACACCCTCACTTAAATTTCAGAGGGTTTCTGGAATGACTGACAGGCCCTTTAGTGGTAGTGTCTTACTCTTGGCTGATAATCAATTAAAAAGACACATTCTCCTTCCCTCATCACATAGGGAATTCCCCACATGATACCGCTCAGCGTCAGTATCATACACAACCCCATTCCTTTACCCTTACCCCCACAGGCTTGCAGATGAAAATACCCGAGTACAGTGACCGCGACTTCAAGGAACCACCAAAGTTCACTCAACCGCTTATCAACACCTTTGCTGTTGCTGGCTACAATGCTACCCTAAACTGCAGCGTCCGTGCCAACCCAAGGGTGAGTGGTAAATCAATAGGTGAAACATTTATATGCAATGATACTACAAAGCTGATGTTTATTTCTAAATAATGTACTTTATAGTCTGCATTTTAACTCTTCTCAAGCTCATTTATAACCCATATTGCCAAAACGGTTTTTAAGTATCTTTTATTCACAATCACACCAAGATCAAGATCTCTTTTACACAAACACAGCAATCAAGTTTTTTGCATTTTAGCTACCATTGACAGGTACTTCATTTAGGAACATATTGCAGGCCATCACTCCAAGAAGGTCTTCAATTCAAGAGTAAGTGACCATTAACTAAAACTAAGTACTGTGTGTCTTACCTTGTTTTATTGCCAAATGTCACTGGGCTATGCCACTAACAAAGTGGGGAGTGTTGCATTGCCACTGGCTGTGCGACAACCAATAAATCTATGGTTGTAATTCTTGTAATATGTCCTATTCTTCCTGCAGCCAAAAGTGATTTGGATGAAGAATAAGATGACCATCATCGATGACCCTCGCTACCGGATGTTTAGCAACCAAGGAGTCTGCACATTGGAGATCAGGAAGCCCAGTCCCTATGATGGTGGCATGTACACCTGCAAGGCCGTCAACGACCTGGGGGAGGCCCAAGTGGAGTGCAAGCTGGAGGTCAAAGGTCAGTTTGGACCAAGAGGAGTGATTTTAAGTCTATGGGTCTGATTTCTCATTTTCGCCTCTTTATTTTCTTTATTTCCTTCTTGTAAGTAAAAGGAAAAAATGGTGAATAACATTAAGATATTTGCATATTTACACTGCCAAGACAAGGAAGTAACTCTTTTATGGCCACAATCAATAGTCTGTAATTATTGTAAAGAGGCAAGGCATCTTTTGGGAAACCAACTCCACCTCAATGTCATAGCAGTCTACCAAATGAACGGTACCAGGTGGAAACGTAAGTACCTCAAATGGGTTGCACCATTTGTTTAGAAATTCTTGGTTTTTCTCTATTTCATTGTTTTTAGGACCAGCCTTTAGTAAATTAGAAAACTTGGTTGCAATTTAATACTCAACATGTTTGTGAGAAAACACCTGATGTTAAAATGTGTAGACAATCTGCATACGTTTACATGGGGAATAATATGTGTCATGAAGTCTGGCATGCCTAAAGTTCCCCTTTGATTTCATCAAGATTATACACCAAGATTGGCTTTTTTAGTCCAACTAAATGCCCTTTGTGGACCAATTTATATAAAGACTGTGTCTAGCTAAAAAGTCAGTGGTTTGCCATTAATTAAGCACATTTTTCAGTGGTACAAAGACAGCCTTTAAATTGGATGCAAGTTATTCGTTTAATAAGTCCAGGATAAAGTAGCTATTTTAGGAAAAGGTTTTCCAAAACATCCAGGCTAAAAAAATTCAAAAAATACTTTTAATCATTGGTTGCCAAAGTGAGTATGAACAAAGTGAGTAGTGATAAAGATTGTCACTTTGGATTATTCTTCTCATACCAGACTATTGTTACTCTAGGGCAGGGATCCCCACCTCCAGGCCTCGAGGGTCGGTATCCTGCAGGTTTTAGTTCTATCCCTGGTTCAACACACCAGAATCAAATAATGGGTCGTTAGCAGGCCTCTGCAGGACTTTGCAATGCTGAGGAGGAAGTTAGAGAATTTGAATCAGCTGTGTTGGAGCAGAGAAACCTCTAAAACTGGTAGGACATCGGCCCTTGAGGCCTGGACTTGAGGATCCCTGCTCCTGGGTGTCGGAAAGGACCGAACAGCGTAGTTGGTATTTTGACAAGATAAAGAAAATCACTTAGAGTCTATGCATGAGATTAATTTCTAAGCATGCATCTAAAGATTTCTAATTTTTAAGGAATAAAATCAAAGCCACCTTTCTCTCCACCCAAATCTAAGAAACCAATGGTACTGTTTACCATTGGGATCAGGTCCAGACCATGATCCCTTTAGGTCCTCAGGCAGCAATAAACAGACACGGACTTATCCCTGAATGAGTGACTAAAATCCCAGGTCATTGAGCATTACTCCATTGTAAAAGAAACCGATTGCCATATTACATTTTTTAATGACAGGAGTCACAATTAGGCTTGTCTGAATCCCAGCTCACATACAAAGCTTTAGATTCAACACCAGGTCAATCTTGAATTCATAAGCATCTGGTGCAACTTGGTCCTAATAATGATCATCCATTAAAGTATGTGTAGTGCAAATAATATGTGGTGAAACATCACCATCACGCAATGTCCTCCCTTATGTTTGTGTCTTTTTCCAATCCTGCCCTTCCACCCATTCTATTCATCACAGCATTACATCAGTTCACACACAAGCGATGTTCTTGCATTTTATTAATTTGTGTCTCCATCTTAAACTGTTTTCCACAGATTTCAGCGTCTCCTTTGTTCTGTTAACTTTTCACATAAAGAGTTCAGTAATAACTCAACTGTATTCCCTGGTGCACACATATAACTCCACGTAAACATGGGTTAACCCCTCTTCTCTTCTTTCTCCCCCAGTCCCAACTCAAGAAGTGTGAATGTATGTTCTCATATAAAAGATAAGGTAAGCTTTCATATGGTTTCAGCATATGAAGCTTATTTCACTCATTATGCATCTTTTGGTCAGCCAGGTAACCAGCCAACAGCTGTTCTTATGAAAGCAGAAACCAGTAAAATACATTTTATACTTACATGTCAGCTTTTGCCAGTGGAATCAGTGGCTAGCTTACTGAAATATTTTCATTGTGAATACATTTACTGAGTTCTGCTTTGAAAAGGGTAGAATATTATATATATATTTCTCATTTAAGCTGTGACAGGGACAAGGTGAGTACATTTTTCTTCTCCTAACTTAGTAAAATGGAGGAAAGATTATGCTAAAAGTACTCTTGTATGTTGCTGAAAATGTCACTTGTACTTTGCAAAGTCTTGACTCATCTCTCATTTTTTATGTTTGCTTCCAAGTAGCCAATTTGCCTAATTATCTTAGACCAATCAATCATTCAATGGTATAAAAACCCACTGAAGTCAACAGATGAATCAGTTTGTTTGACATTTAACAGAAAACCGAGCGAAGAATCAATTTTAAACTGGGAGAAAAGACTCAGTCTTCAGAATATGCTGACCTGGTAACATATAAGGACTTCAAAAAACTTGATTAGAACCTATTTAAACTATAATAAAAAGCTCTACCTCCTTGGAAGAAAATTATAATTGGTCATCTGGATTTTACAGAATTGCGAACCTTGGATTGTGCATGGTTGTTCTAAATCTAGGTTCCATGTTTTTTCTGTATGGTTAGCTTTTTTATGAGTGTGTAACTGACAAACCGCAGCAGTGGAGTAAATCAATAAAATAAATACATTACGTTAATGTATTTATTACATTTAAAAAGTGTTGTCTTACCAGGTATGGATTTTCTTAACATGCTAAAATGTATGACTCTGGAAATTACATTACATTTTAGGTTTTGTTCTCAGAAACTGCAAATACTTTTCGACAGATTGTAGATTTTGTACAGAGAAAGAATGCTTCCTGATTTAACTTTGAAGTGATGTAGTAAAAAATCTGATATGATCAAATACATTTTAAGAGAAGCTTGAAACCTTAAAGCAAAAAAACAAAAAAAACAACAACAAAAAAAAACAATAAAACTCAGGTGATCTTTGTCTTTCCAACTATAGACCTTAAGACCAGGTTTCCTACTTGTTTTAGATGTGCACCTGCTCCATTACAGCTGACAGTATGGTTGAATGACTGCCTAAAGTTCTACATAGTCCTGGTAGTGTACCGTTCCTTTGATTCAGATGTGGTTGAAACCAAATGACATTTAAAAAGTACATTTAAACTATGTGATAAAGAAATATACCCTAAGAAAATAATATTACAACATTATTATTTTTCCTTAACAGTTTGGACCTGGTGAACATCTGAATCATGCAGGAAACTCTTGGGGCCTAAATTATTCCAAGCTAGATTTGAACTTGAGAACAGTTTCAAGGTCTTCATTGGGTTCAAAATTAAATTATAGTTCAAAAAGTCACTAATATTTACCAGTTTATTTATACAGCTATCTGAGCTAGCTTTCATGAGCTGATATATGCTACACTGCAGCATTTTCCTGTTTTATATCAAATGAAGAGGTGTTGTCTGTTTCTATCAACTGCCAGTTATGCAGCATGGATAAATTATGCTGTGGTCATTCATACAAATGGCGGGATCATACCATCTCTGGAGTTCCTAGACATTTGTAGAGCAAGACGTAGTTTCCTACAGCCTTTTTGCAAAGTTGGCAGGGCTGCTGTTCAGTTTGCAGGAGCAACTTCAACACTGGCATTAGAGCTCTTATGTTCTTCATAAAGATGCTTTTGATTTTCAAGGAGACAATAATTCTGAGAAGGCCACAGCAGCACCTTCTGCAGGTGCAGTTACAGGACGAAGAGGAAGATCTTGTGGTTCATCCACTGCTTTCTCTCTGTGAAAAAATATCTGTTTATGGCACAGGAATGCTGTAAGGGCCCCCTGATAACTTCATGTGTCTTGCACCATAATAATAGGAGGTCCCCTTACACAAATAACCCATGATGATCATGGCGTGTTCTTTCATACAAATGGGGTTTTTGAGACACGTTCATACAAAATCTTGGAAAAAGATCATCAACCACCTTAGGACCTTAAGAACGGGCTACAAATGGTTGATTCTTATAAGGCTGCCTTAAGGAAGCTGTAGGAATTGATTCCAAAATCTTTCACAGGGTGTTTGCAGCTGTTTGCATGGGTCATTGTGAACAAGCCTTTAGGTGTAAAAGGGAAATACAGTCCATTAATTTCTGGATATTCTTCTTGTATCATAAACTTACATGGACATCTCTTGGATACCAGAGGAATCTCTTGCATTCTTTTATAATTTTTTTCTACAAATTTTAAGAAGAAAATGTAGGTTAGCATGCCGGTCAGAAGAATAAATAGCACACTGCGGTCACCCTATAGAAAACCAATGGAACGCTCAGGTTGTTAACAAAAACTTCAACTCTCCCATCTTCAAATAATAGGAGGGAAACACACCAGTTACTTCTTGAATGTCAAAATACTAAATAAAAGGTTTCTGTACTGCAACTCAAAATATTCTCCTCAAAGTACATTGAAGGTTTTTATTCATTCATAACTGCACACTTTATTTGGTGATACGTATTTCCATGCTCATGACCCTGACCTCAACACCACCTCCTTCACTTGAGTCCAGACAAACTGAGCTGCAGACTTAAAAATTTTGGGTTTAAAAACAACCCAATTTGGGTAGTTTCCCAACCCAGTGCTGGTTAAATATTGGACAGAACACACGCTGGGTTAATTTAACCCAACAATTTGGGTTGGTTCCATTAACACCCAATATAGGGTTCACATTAACTACACTGCTAGGTTCTTTAAACCCAGCAAGTTGGCTTTCTCATTTTTAATTATTACTTAATATTACAATTATGATTATTTTCTTTATTAAATATATTCTCACACCAATAATTTAACAAATATTTATTAAAATGAAACATTCACAGAATTTTCATCCATTTTCTAAACCACTTAATCCACAGGGGGTTGCTCTCCAGCTGTCAACAGGCAAGAGGCAGGGTACACCCTGGACAGGTGACCAGTCCATCACAGAGACATGCATGCACACACTCACACCTAAGGACAATTTAGAGAGACCAATTAACCTGACAGTCATGTTTGTGGATTGGGAGAACATGCAGAAAGACTCTGGCTTGGGATATGAACCCTCAACCTTCTTGCTGCAAGGCAACAGTACCTACCACTGCTCAACAGTGCCACAAAACTTCTGTAAATTCCTTTAACATTAGCTTACCATTTAGCTTGCCATTAATATTTTCAGAATTGGGAACTACTTCTGAACATTGAACTGGCATGTCATGTCTAAACTGATGATTGAGAAACAAAGAGATGGATGGTGGTGGTGGGATCCAGGCCAGTCTATGGGCAAGTAAGCAACTGGGTTTGCAGGAAGTTCACTGCTGGGGAAAAAGGGTAACAGAGGTAACTGGGTGAGGTGTTGCATCAGTTTCAGGTGTGACATCACAACACTGAACCCAAAATGTTGGGTAGTCCAAAATAACCCAACAAAACTTTTTTTTTTTTTTTTTTTTTTTTTAAGCCAACAGCTAATAACACCCAACAGAAATGACTCTCCAAATTGGGTTCTCAGTAGGGATGTTCGATTTTGGCTTTTCTACCGATATCCGATATACCGATATAGTCTAACTCATAATTTCCGATACCGATATAAACTGATACCGATATGTGGGGACCCTCCCTCATAAAAAAACAAAAACCACTAAACCCTTTTAGGTAACCACAATGAAATATCTTGTATAATGCATACTTGAGTTTTAAAAATATAGAAAATGTAATAAGTACTAGAATTTTAGTTAGGCAATTGAAAAAGGAGCCATTTTTATTTTGTCTTCAAAAGTAGCTGGAACATTTTCTCAAAAACTAAACCTCAAATCTGTCATATTTTTACATTCTGAGAGAGAAAAGAAGTAGCTGAAGAATTTGATATATAATATGTGTATGCTGTGAAAAACTCATCTTATTAAAAAAATAAAAACCGATACCGATAATTTCCGATATTACATTTTAATGCCAAAATTGGCCGATAACGACTTTAGGCCGATAATATAATAATATAATGCCTGATATGATATAATAACATCCCTAGTTCTCAGAATAACCAATTATATTAAAATAACCCAATTATGTGACCCAACAGGCCCAACCCAGCATTTGGGTTAAAAAATTTACCCAACATTTTTTTATGTGTGGTTGTGTGGTTTTGAGCTCGGGATTCTCCAGACATGGGACCTAGACGATGCATAAATTGGAGCTAGGAAAACGCATAAACTTAGTGAGCCTGGCAGAGATAGGCTGTTTTAAACACTTCCTTATCTGCCTCTCCTTATATCCAATCCTAGGAGCTCCTTGTCTCTCCTTTTTTTTAACATCGCTGTAGTTCCTCATCTGTAGCTCTTCAGCTGTATACAGCTCCCTTCATACTCATTTGCACCCCTGGTAAAGATGTGTAAAACAGATTATATGAATTCCTATTTCGGTGCAGTAGTATAATCCAATACAAAAATAACCTGATTATGATTTGATTAATTAAAGTGCACATCTTCACCTAGGTTAAAGATCTTGTTCACAAAAAAAAAGTCTAACACTTGCAGTACATAGCTCAGCCAACATATTTTCAGTAAAGTTTAGGTCTGGAAACTCCGAGGACCAGGGTATTTTTTTTGTCTAGTGAACCATTGCTGGTGATGTTTTTGAATACATTTCCTGCTAAAAGGCCCCAAAATAGTCGTCTATTTATTTTCTGCCACATTAAAGATTTAATATACAGTGTCCTGGTATTTCAAAAATGTTTATGATCCCATAAAAGCTTCTCCGTGGAAGAACAAAATGGCCCACAGCTTCACAGATCGCCTACTACACTTAATGGCAGCTAAACAGGGGTTTTCTACTTTGTTTGTTTATTTATTTCAGACCAAACACACATGAAGTGTGTGTCTGAACAGCTAAATCTTAATCTCTTCTGATCAAAGCAGATCCATTCAATTATCACAGTAACTGCAGATATAAGATAGTTTTGCGAAGTAATTATTGCTCTTATATTACTTTTTTACTTTTCACTGACTTAAGTTGACAAACAAATCTCTGCTATATACTTCAAAAGCATGTTATAATTTGATCAACTTAAAATGTGAAGTTCAAATTTAAAAATGCCTCAGATCTGTTTATATAAATTTTTAAGGTTGCCAATGATTGCACAAGTAATTTAGCTAAAAACAATGATTATCCTCAGCATTGACAGGTTTATTCTATACAGTAAAATCACTCAAATGTAAGGTTGGATTTTTCCGAATATTTTTTATGAGATTATGCTAATGGCATCAAAAATGCATGTATTTTAAGGTGTTTAAAGCTTCTATTCAAACTTATTACCCAGGGGTTGCTGTAACTGTAGAGGATGCTGTATATTAGCTTTCCATTTTCTTTCCACACACACCTCCAGCTACAACATTATGACTCGGTTTTCTTTCTTTAGGAGGCTTTACCTTCTACGAGCTCATGCAGCGTGGAGTACCCCTACACCTGATTGACAAATACATGAACGAGACGAAGATCGTAGAGCAAGATAAATGAAACTGAACCCATTTCAATAAGAAGCAAAAATCAGCCACCATCAGTGACCTTATTCTCGCACCTCCTGGGATCGGCATGCTGATGGCAGTTTGAGAGAAGGCCGGATGAATGGACTGGGTTTGGTGGAGGGAGTTCTGGTCTGTGGTGTGGAATGCTGTGTGCACGTTTGAAGCTTGTTGACATAGAACAACAGTAATTTCATCTCTTTTCCCACCCTGTTTTGTTTTAAATGTTGTCTCACCTCAGAAGCACGTTGGCAGTGTTTTGGATAAACTAAGGAAAAATGTCCCCTAAATAAGGAATAATGAACAGCAAGTCATGTCTCAGACAATTTAATGTGGGTTTTTCTTGGGTGTGGTCAGTGAATGTGTTATTTTTTTTCTCTAGGGTGATCCACAGAAAAGAAAAAGAAATGTTTAAATTACTGATCTTAATATGAATTTGACTCAGTTCTATAGAACAAGCTGGGGGGAATTTGGTAATGTTGCAGAAAGGAAAATGATTTATGCTTTGACATGTTTTCTCTGTAAGTTTTTTGTTTTTTTTTTGTCTTGTGGGAAAATGTAGAGGTTTACTCACATGCATGACACCTAAACTGTTGTGTTTATGTTGGACTGATCAAGATTCAATCATATGTGCATGCCTTTACCTTTGTAATTATGACCCGGAATTCTAATAAACCATTTAAATGTGTCTGTATTCTAGTTATGAGTGTTTTTACGGAGTGGATTCAATGTGTTTCAGACAAAGACTCCTCCAGATTTTGGTTTTGCCGAAATATTATATACATTATATACTGTAGTGCTTTGTAAACGCTATAGCCATGTATTCACATACCTGCATGTGATAGTTTTACATTTTTCAGATTATTTAGCTATTTGGGTGGAAGTCAGATTTTTCAATTATGGCTTTTTCAGTGATGGCTGTGGCTCAATGGAAAACATAGTCTTCTTGCTATTAGTGGACAATCTTCTAGCACATAACAATGTATGTGGAGTCTAAAAACAAAACAAGTTTGGGTAATTTCGTTTAATGTTTAGATGACTTTCGGTTCATGAGGTAGCATTATAATATTTGCGCATTTAATAAGCGGTTCCTCCCGGTTTCATATAAAAATTATATTTTTTTCCCCCAGTCTTCACTCTTTATCTTTTAAAATGATAATTTCAGTACATTGCCTTGTAAATGTTTTAAATGAAATTTAAATGAGTCTTCAACGAACTGTATATCCTATGTATGTCTTCAGAAAATAAATATGTGCATTATATATATATGTTTAAATCACTTTTATAATATCCGGTTTTAATTAAAATGTTAAATACTATCAGATATTTTTATTTGATAACTATCAAATGGCAGTTTTTTATTTTGTAGTGTTTATTATACTTTATAAGCAATTTATAGTCTATTATCTAAATCAGTGGGTTTTGTTTTATTTACCTAAACTTCATGTTATGTTTTTATCAAATTTTTCATATTTTCCTCACCATTTTCTTTATTATAATGCTATAGCCTATGGTTAAATCCGTCTGGATTTCGCAACATGCTGGTTCAAATTTCCCGGTGCACAGTCATATAATTGCTCCGCTTCCTGCAGACTTGTACCTCGATCAGAAACATACACACTGTCGGCAGATTTTTCGTTCCGCTGCAGAAATGGCCTCGCCTGAACACAGAGCAACAGAAGCCTGATGATCTGCTCTTCTTTTGGAGTCGGCAGAGAGAACAATTTGAACCCTTTTGTAAGGCGCTGGCTGGGGAAAGTGGGGAGTTTGTTGCTCTACTTAGAGGAGTGACGAGGCAGACGGACAATGCCACATTGCCTGTGGCCAGAACCGCTGTCCCCAGCACAACTAAAGCGGCTGGAGGAGCATAAATACAGCGCCTCGGGTCGCTCCCTGTTCGAGCCTCCGTGCCAGGTCTATTGGAACTGGCTGGTCCTGCAGATACCGACATGGGTGGCACCAAACACTCTGACTATTGTTGGACTCTTGGTGAACATCCTGACCACGGTGGTGCTGGTTTGGTACTGTCCCACGGCAACGGAGGAGGTGAGTAAATCGAGGTTAGCCGAAGTTTCCACACGGATACGAGCGCTAATTACGCTCGCACAGAACTACCTTTAAAAATAGCTTCAAATAAATTGTTCCCGACTGCTGTTTACCATATAGACACTAAAATATAAAAATGTAAATGGTGACTAGATTAGAAATGTGGTCTTGTAAATTCGGCATACATATAGGTATTATATTATTTCTCTTATTAAACAATTTCCTGTTAAATCACGAAGATAGGAACGAAAGCCAGCGGAATTGATTGTGTACTTTTGGGAATTTTGAAAACAGATTATTGCTTTTTTTTAAACAATCAAAGCCGACTAAACTATAAACACAAGCTGCGATAGTTGTCATATTATTATAAAATATAACGGTTTATTGGCACCACGGGGCGAGGGTGATTTGAGTGGCTGCTTGTTGACACCGCACCGGCAGATTTTCGGAATAGATTAATGTCCGCACGTCGCTGGAAAGTTTACAGATTTTGACGTGTTCTTGTCCGTCAACCCTCCTATGACGGAGAGTTGTGACAAAACGGCATTTGATAACATAATCGTTTTTATATGTCACCCCTTCAGAGGACTGTTATGTAAAATCACGCTCCAAAGACAGTGCAGACATAAGATCCATATAGTTGAAATGCAGAAATAGGCCTTAGCAGCTCCTAGCTGAGCGCACGGCTGACCTATGATCCAGTTGAGCTGTGTGCATGGGTTCATTTGAACAGTTACAAGACATTTATGGTTTATCAGATAAAAACACATTTGACCGGTCCAAGCATTAGGAAGCACTGATGAGTCAAAGTCCATGCAGCCTGCTGACAGGGTCAGATCCAAGTTGCAGTTCAGAGGTCTGCCTTACAGTACCTTGAAAAAACTAAGGCCTTTTCTCCATTTAGCAACCACAAACTTCATCTACAATGTGATTGGTAGTAGTGTAGATATATTTCATAATGAATGGAATAGATGCATTAGCGTTTTGTTTTTTTTGTCTTGCTTCAGATAACATTTTGAGGATACTAAAGAAGGGGATTAGGGCCACTAAAAACATGAATTCCGACTTTTTTTTTTCCTCCAGAAAAGTAGCGTCAAAGTAAAAATTCTGAGGAAAATAAGTCAGAATTTTGCAAATAAAATAAATATTCTGAACTTAAAGTATTATTCTTAGGCTAAAGTCAAAATTTTGAGAAAAAAAATCAGAGTACTGAGGTCAAGCCTATTTTTTATGTAACCTTAATTGTCATCCATAAAAAAAATAAAAATAATATGAGACCCACCAAATAAATCAAGTGTGATTCAATGCCTTTTAGCAGTTACCTAGTAATTACACAGTCCACTTGTGTGCAGCCTATTCTCAGTATCGATACAGCTGTTCTTTAAGGGCCTCCAAGGTTTTACTGTGAACAAATAGCATCATGAAGACCAAGGAACAAACAATGCACTCTGGGAATACATTTGTGGGGAATTTCATATCGTAAAATCTTCAAACACTTTTCAGTCCATCCTCTGACTTTTTTTTTTGACTTATCGTAGAATGCCACAGCTAACTAGTGGTCAGGTGAAACCTCTTGAAATTCTGGTGTAAAATAATGAAATAAAATGGCAGTTAAGTAAAGTGAAGAGATTATGTAGTTAAAAGGATTTAAAAAAATCTATGGTGGGATTTGAAAAGAATGAGGTGCAACACTTAAAGGTTTTTGCACCAAACTAATTATTGCTTCGCCTTCTGATTCTTTCTGTTTGTATCTCCACAACCTCTGACCCAATTATTAATAATTCGACTTAAAACTCCAGGGTTAGTTTCACTCTTGATTTGAAGAATCTAAGACAAGAAACAGAAATAAAATCAAACAGAATTTTCACATGGAAAGCCTGAGCTCAACATCTTATCGTCGAGCTGTTTGCTTCAGGACTTTTAACGCCTGGTCAGTGTGGTAAAAATGTAAAAAAAAAAAAACTGTTTTAAAGGGCCTGGAAATATGAATCTGGTGCTTTTACAGCAAGTTTTAGCAGGTATGCTTTGATCACCTGACTTGTGTAGTTAAAATGTCTCCCCGGCTTGTGTTGCTCAGTACTTGCAACCTTGATTGAGCACTGGAAACACTTTGGAAGACAAACTAACTGGGAGGGTCTTTTGGTTCATATTGTCTTTATCTTTACTTTTTCCTTCTACTCTCTCAACATTTGTTAGCAGTCAAAACAATGTAATTTAACTTATCAATGTATGTTTAACAAGGCCAGCTGTTGAACAGGTGTTTTATTTTTGGACAAGTTGGGATGCCGTGTCTTTTTTTAAATTAATTTTCCAGTGGTTGTAGTAATATATCCATTGCAAACACTTATTTTCGACCTTGTGTTTGCAAACACTACTTCAGGATCTCATTTATAGGGTTTGCTTACGCACAAAAAAAATGGTCAGAAAACTGCATGAGTCACTTTTTAGGGCAAGTTTAGAATTTATAAAAATTGCAAACATTTGCAAACTTTTCTAGCATGGAGGACAATGGCAGCGCAGCCGGTGAGATGGCAAGCCACATTTTCAGAGTTGTAGAGCTCCGCACACGCCAACACACACACAACTGTTAGCCCCAAATCCATCTCAGAACTCAGAATTAAAATGAGAATCTGAATGAAAATATGTTGCATCTGAATCATATCACAGTACGTTCATATATAGCTTCAGATTTTACAACAGTTGCACTTATTGGTGCATTAATTGTGTGAAATGCAAATATAAATACTGTGGTGACACTGCTGCATAATGCATGCACTAGCAGTCACTGATGCTCATGCCACTGGCAGCATCTGGATGGGGGGAGCTGATGTAGATTCCCTAAAGCAGTCCTATTAGATCTAAACTTCTGATCTGAACTTGTCCCTGTGTTAGAACTACCAACCCGCTGGAATCCGTGAATCCCCCAACACTTTCTGGCTGTTGCATGCCGTCTCCCTCTTTCCTTCACCTTCTTTTTTATGTCATAAACACTACTGCATTAACACTGTTTTTAACAATGCAGCTCTTCCGTTTAATTTTTGACCAATAAATAATATTTTGCGCAGATGTTACTTTTTAAAACTTAAAAAAAAGACTTTAAAACGCACCTTTTCTGTCATTCTTTAATAATCTTTGAGGGCTGAAACCTTTTACCTTCTGCTGTAATTTCATTTTCATTAGTTTTAATTTGCTTTTATTCTAACCTTATTTTCTGCTACAAGATTTATCATGTAATTCAAATTTAGATTTATTGCTCTTTGTTTTATCGCTTGTGCTGCTGCTTTTGTTTTATTATTTGAATCTCTTTACTCTTGTTGTCTTGTTGCACATTTTCTTTGTGCTAACTGTATATTTATCTTTTAATGTGAAGCACTTTGGTTGCCTTTTGGCTGAGTAAAGGTCTATATAGATAAACATCGACTGATTAAAATGGAACAAATTTCCCTGTCACTACGCTACCCATAAACACCTTGAATTCAGTCTTGGTGGAATTGTGCTTTCTCCGCCTCTCAGTTGCCATGGTTACCCATGAAACCATATCAGGTGGCTTAAATCTATGCAGAAAATTAACTAGGCACTTGAATTTGACGATTTATGGCAAAAAGTGGGTGCGAATGATCCAAAAACACATGAGCACATTTCTAGAAAGTATGATTCATACAGTGAAAAATGTGTGCAGGTGTGCGTACTTAAAGTTTAATAGATCATGAGCATAAGTATGATTTTAGTAAATTTTCTACGCAAAGATTTATAAATGAGACCCGTGAGGTTTTATAACCCCATTTTAACAAGGAAAAGTAACAACTCTGATTAATCCCTCCCCTGTAGACTGAAACGTCTCGGTACACCTACAAAACCTGAGAAGGCGTGGAGGAAAAATCTTCATCTGTAAATCAACGACACGCATTATTGACATCAACTCCAGTCAATCCATATCAGACCCTCATTTAGTTTACATCACTGTGTTCAAGTTAAAATTCATTATTGCTGCTCTGGAAGGTTTTGAAATACAATCGGTCGAGCTTGCAAGAGACGCAGATGATTCATTTTTTGAAGTTCACAATTTTCTCACCCAGCACTGTATAAGAACCTAAACATGTCATTAATTGCTCTGACTTTAATGTAAATAGATCATTTCTTTGCTCTTACACATATGAATTTATTTCATCTGTCAAGCTTACCCATCAAAGTCTGCTGGCCGTGCAAACACTGTTGTTGTTCAGGATGATGTTGGAGCCTGTTAATGAGCCAGAGTGAGAGTTTACATTATTTTAGTATGTACTCCACCACAGCCACAAAAGAAAATGTAATTATTAATCTTTTCATTGAATTGTGGCACTTTTGGCCCTTCACGAAATCCATTTTAGAGGTCCGTTTTAGATCTGTTCAAACATGAATTAAGACAGTAAATTATACTACAAATAAAAGATGGTTCACATTATATCGACCTATGTATGTGCTCCTTATTCAGGTTCCAGCGCTCAGATGTTCATTTTGAATTTGAAAACGGATAGTTGCTCTTTTAAGGTTGCGACGTTTGATGATTTCAATTCAGTAGTATGCACATTATGAAACCCAAAACCATAATCCAAACTAATCCTAGTTTCTGAAGAGACGACCTTATTAATTTGTAAATCGGGGTAAGTCATCCAATTACCCCCCTAAAAAGCTATCTTTTTTTTGGTTTTATTTGTACAGTATACTTTCACATTTGTGACATAAAATATAAAGAAATGTTTACATTTTAAAGTGTGAAATATTGAAAGAAATGAAGCCCTTATTGTTCATCTATTTAAACCTTAAACTGGCTTATCCTATAATTGAAATCAGCTATTTTTTCTTCTTCTCCATGACTCCAGGCTCCATCATGGGCTTTCATCCTATCGGCTCTGGGGCTCTTTATTTATCAGTCTCTGGACGCTATTGATGGGAAACAGGCCAGGAGGACAAACAGCAGCTCGCCTCTTGGGGAACTGTTCGACCATGGCTGTGATGCCGTCTCCACAGGTCCTTTAGTCAAAAACCACCCAATTTCTGCTCCATTTTATTCGTATTGTAGACTTTGACAAGCAGAGATATTGAAGGAATTCACTTTGTGTATTTCTTTTCTTTATTATTTCAGTCTTTGTTGCTGTGGGAACTTGCATTTCATGCGGAATTGGAAGATACTCAAACTGGATGTTCTTCTGTGGTTTCATTGGGATGTTTATGTTCTTCTGTGCGCACTGGCAGACCTACGTATCCGGGACCCTCCGCTTTGGGCTGTAAGTAATCCATTCACTGACACCAAATGTATCCTGTACCACAAGTTTGGATTTCTTCTTTCAGTTCCTAGGAGCTGATATGTTTTCAGTGTTAAAAGTGAGCGACTTACTGTATACAATGCTAAAAAATAAAGTTATTATCTGTCATCCAGAAATGGTTATAATAAAATTATTTTTCATTATCTTAGGTAGTAAATATATATATATATATATATATATATATATATATATATATATATATATATATATATATATATATATATATATATATTTATATGCCAGTTTCAGCAATTAAAGACAATTTTTAAAAATTGGATGCAAATTAATCAATGATACATGTTAATTAATAATACATATTAATATTAATTAATAATTACATGAAACACTATCTTGACCTGCTGTAACAATAATAAACATTTTAAATGGATTTCAGCATCAGAGTGTGAAAGAAAAAAATGTAAATAGCTTTTTTTCTATTTCTCGAGAAAACAATAACCATAAAAAACAAAAAAAGCAAAGCAGATCTCTATTTAATTTAAAAAGCATATGAATGACTTAAAGAGGGATAAAAAATTATGGCAAATTGTGCACAGATCCTAAAGGAGCATAATAAAATAGAGTATTAAGGTCATTCTAGATAGAAGAAAGAAAAAACAGAGAAGTAGTACATGTCTGCCGAAATCTAAAATTTTTTTAGATTGATTTTACATATATATTTAAAGTCATGAATTTTCGAGAGAAAATTCAGAAATGTCCACAATTTAAAACATGAATTTTTGAAATTAAAACTACAATAGTTTCTGACATTGTAAAGTAAGAAATTTGCAAGAAAAAACATCTATAAAAAAAAAACTTAAGTCTGTTGAGAATCAGACATTTTCAACAGAAAAATCCAGGCTCCTACACACCCTATTAAGTGGTACTTGTGGTTGTTTGGATCAGAATGACTCCCTGGTGCAGACTTGCCTCAGCTTAGTTATGCTGCAGTAACTACAGTTATGGATTTTATTGTGCACAGTGCTCAATAAACCCTTGATGCAGCCAATGTTCAGCTTCTTCCTCAGTCTCTCCCATACGAGGTGTTCATTTCCAGTCTAAACCCAGGAAAATTTGTTCTGATCCAGGAAAAAAGCCACATGTACAGCCTAGATTTTCAAATGATCCCTATGCGCAAATCGTAATATGTATGTCGAAAATAACTGATTTAACATTTCAGCAAAACAAAGATTTTTTTTCATATAGCTGTAGAAAGAAAATGTGCAAATTTAATATTTTTTTGACAAATGAGAATTTGTTTTTCTTTAAAAATATGTCAATTTAACCTCAACATGTCTGAGACTTTTGGTGAACAGTTTGTCAAACTAAAGAGACCTTAAGGTAGAAGCTGCAACAGCTACATCAAGTAGGCTTATTGAGCACCATGTAAGTGTGTAACCTCGGTTATTGCCATATTATACTTGATGCAGCGATGTTGCAGCTTCTTCACAGTCTCTCCCATGTCTGAACCCAGGAGAAATCTTTCTAATCTAGGAAACGAGCTGCATGTAGCTACCACTAACAGTTTTGAAACATATCCAGATCTTGTAAATGTAACACTTAAATCATATAGAACTGGCATTTTCTGAAGGAAATATTTACTTCCAAATCTCTGCAGGATTCAGAGTTTTTTTCTGATAAATGTAAGATGTTTTCTTGTTTTGTGTTTTTCAAAATTCTAATAATACAATGTCAGAAAATATCTACGTTTAAATATCGAAAATGTATGCTTTTGAGCAAAGAAAAGTTGCCTTTGGAAATATGCATGGGAGTTTTCCCCTTTCAAATTATTTTTCTAAACCAGAAAACTTCCTAGTGTTTTCTGAAAAATATGTGGTATTTATCTCAAAATCTCTGATTTTATTAGTTGTTTTTTGTCTTTCTGCAAAATTTTACTTCAAAATATTTTTCTTTTATCTACAATTGTCCTACTACTCTGTTGCACCGAAAGAAATTTGCTGAGGCTGTTGCTACTTTTGTAGGTTAAATTAGAGAGAAAGAAAGTTTTTATATGTCATTTATTTGACTGTTATTTAAGATGACAAGCAGCAGTGAGACATTTTAGCCCTTCTGTCTGTGTATATATTTTTTGCCATTGACATGAAGGATGAAAAGTATACCTCTGTGCTTCAGTATGCTTGATCGTCTACCTATTGCTCATAAGACTATTGTCAAACGGGGTCCTAGTGACAAAATTGCCATAATGCAATGTTGACATTTTGCTAATAAAATCTTTTTTAATGCCCTGCTATAAATAACATTCACTACAGTTGCTCTCTCTCCACAGGGTCGACGTCACAGAGGTGCAGATTGCCATCACAATCATGTACCTGATGTCTGCTTTCGGAGGCGTGAGCCTTTGGGAAACTGTGGTAACTGAGAACCTCGCTCTTCGTCCTCTCACATGCAACACTGTTGGCACGCAGGGATGTTTATTCATTTTTTTTTTTTAGAATGCCTAATGAGTGAAGAAAAGCTCATTACTTTCTAGCTGTAGTCGTTTTTTTCTAGTTTTTTTAAATAGAATTTTTGTTTTACTTTCACGCTGTGCTGCCTTTGGAGGCTTGACTTAACATCACTCGTGAGCAGTGCGAAGGTAAATATGGGTAGGGAACGCCGTGCCAGCAGGTCATCTACCGGACATGATCTGGCTCAAAAAGCTGATGATGTCACCCGCATTTGTTTTGTTTTCTGCTTCGCGCTGCCATCACGCTCCGCATGCTGCAGCTCGTATATCAGGAAACGGTTCAAAATGGAGCCATCTGATTAATCTGAACCGTGTGTGTTTCTTTAGCTACCTGTTATTGGAGTGCAGCTGAATGTTTTCCCCATCGTGGGCATCATCGGGGGCGCTTTATACTCCTGCTACAACTACTTCTACGTGATTCTGAATGGAGGCGTTGGAAAGAATGGCTCCACCGTGGCTGTAAGTGGACACTGCTGCTCATATATTGTGTTATATTCTGTATAGTGATGCTAATAATAGTCATTCCTATTTAGGACACCAGCGTTCTGACACCTGGTCTGCACATCGGCCTGGTCCTCACTCTGGCCTTCATCATTTTCAAGAAGTCATCCAGCCATCTGTTTGAGAACCATCCCTGTCTATACCTGCTAACCTTCGGCATGGTCATCTCCAAGATCTCCAACAAGCTGGTGGTACGCTTGGTCGCCTTAAACATGCTCACATCTACAACTTGTTCGTTTTTTACTGGACAAAGATAACATTTTATCGCATGGTGCTTATCTGTAGATGGCGCACATGACCAGGAGCGAGTTGCACCTTCCAGACACAGCCTTCATCGGGCCTGGCCTCCTTTTCCTCAACCAATACTTTAACAGCTTCATTGATGAACACATAGTCCTCTGGATCGCCATGGTATGTTTCAAGTGACAATAGATATTAAATTTTTAATGGTTTAATCCAGGAAATTATTTCTTTATGGAAATGAAATCAGTCCTAGAATTTTCTACAGTTTAGGTTTAGATTTTTTGGGGGATTTACCCACTTTATTACTTTTCCTGTTTTTAAAAAAAATCCTTCCATCCATTCCAACATCCATCCATTCATCATCATATTTTTGCTTCCATTGATCGATCTATCCATCCTCTTATTTTTGCATCCATCTGCAACTAAATGCATATCATTCATAGTGAAATAGTGCATTCATACTAAAAGGACAAAGAAATTCTAGTCTAAAATGTATTAGATTTTGACATCAAACAAGTGGAAATCCAGCCATTTCCATCACCATAAAAGTACAAGATATCTGTCCTAGTGTTTCTATTATTACCTAAAAGATGTGGACGTTTATACCGTGGGGACATTTGATTGAAAGGATACAGAACAGTCAGCAAAGAAAAACTCAATTTTCCGGTATGCGAATAAGTACGAAGCACCTAATTATTAGGGCTGTATTTGAGGTGACTCTTCCTTTCACTGTGAATAATAAGTAACTTTTGCAAACTACCAGATTTCAAAAGACTTTCTACACAAAATCTGTTGTGTTTCACATTGAGCCCAGGAGGATTAATTTGTGTCTGCAACTTGTCCCTGTAACTTTCAAATTAAACCCTTCTTAAGATAAAATTTAGGACTGATCTTAGGTAAACCTTAAATATTAAAGTCTCCTGAATGAGCAAAACTCAATAATATCCTTCTAATATAAAACTTTAGACTTTATAGGAACATTTGAAACACTCTCTACATTTCGCAGTAGATTAGAGGGTTAAACTCATGTTTACAATGAAGCATGAAGGTTATAGGACGCATCTGTGCTTTTCACAGCTCAAATTAAGCATCACATCTGAAGGATAAGTCTTAGATTAAAAATCTCTTATTATTTTTGAAAGTATTTTAACACTAATATTCAAAACAGTACCCAAAGTTAAAAGACATCAATGATGCATAATAAGCAAATTATGAATAAAAGATGATGAACATGATTAAAGCCAATGTGTGTCAAGTGTGTAAAATATTGCTACTCCACTTGACAGATTCAAATTGAAATTAGTGTTGATTTTTCAAGTATTTAACTAGTTATTGTGTTAAGTAGCTGGGTTAATGTGAATTTCAACCCTCCGCAAAAACCTCCTCACTGAAAAGACAACGAGCTGACTCAGTCACTATTTTCAGATTCATCTATAAATGAATCAAGGTTCATCTCTGTTTGTAGAAACTGCCCGGTCTTCAATATCCTTAATGTTATTGTAGAACCACTTCGGCAGAAAGACTTGGAGTTTTCACAGTAAAGAGCTCAAGAAAAATAAAACTAGCACCTTAAGCTATGAGCTTACAGTTAAACTTTAGCTTTTAGCTTAAGTTAAAAGGTTGAAGCTAGCCAGAGCTACTCTTTGCCAAATAATTACTCAAAGTCAAGCCAAAACCTACTTAAGCTATTAGCTGTTCAAACTAATAACTACTGTTCCTAGGATAAACAATGCTTTAATAATCAAGCTAAGACCTATTTGAGTAAATTAAACTCGTAGCTAATTAGGCTAATAGCTACTCAGAACTGCTACTGACAGTTAAAACAGCTACTTTTAATTAAGTGATGAGCCAGTTTAAAGGGATACTACACCCCTGTTTGCTTTAGCTTAGCATAAACCAAGTGAGTAAGTGAATGGGAACTACTAGCAGCAGGGCACACATGCTAGTTCCCATTCACTTACATTGGTTATGCTATTCAGGGGTGAAACTAAGTCAAGCAAATACCTGTTTAAAGTTAGGTTAAAATGTATTTGAGCTGTTGGCTTCTTAAGCTAAGACCTACTCAATCAAGCTAAGAGCTAGTCAAATAAACTCTAGGTTAAGAACTAAAGTTTTAGCTACCAAGCTAAAAACTGCTCAGAATCAAACAAATAACAACTTACTCTAAAAGCTGTTTTCATACAAGTTAAAAGCGACTCAAAATTAAGAACTACTCAATAAATTCACTACTCAATTACTCCGAATCAGAGTAACTTTCTAAACTCGAACTCAGAATAAAAGAGATTTGTTTTTAGCAAAGCCAACAGCTACTCAAATTGTAGTAAAGAGGTATTTTGACTTAAGTTTGATTAAAATGTAACTAACATAGAGCTACTTATGCTATTTGTCAGCAAAGACTTAGCATTATCCAAAGTTATTAAAAATACAGCAGTGATACTCTGTCAATTTAAATGCTAGTCAAAATTAAGCTAAGACCTATTAAAGATAGTACCCAATTATGCAATTAACTACTCTGAGCCATAAACACCAGTCAGAATCCAGGTTAGAAATGCTAACTCATGCTTATAGTTTAAGTTTTTTTCAATATTTATACTAACTTACTGTGGTTCAAACAGCTGTTTTTAAGTAAACTAAGAATAATTTGAACTTCAGCTAAGAGCTACTCGAGCTAACAGGTGCTCCAAATCAGGCTAAGAGCAACTGTATGTTGAACATTCTGCCCAATCTGCCTTGGTCCTTAAATACTCCGAATATGCCCAATCGCTGTAGTGAGTTTACAAAAATGTAGGGTTGGATTATTGTAATGGAGTCGTGTTTTTTGAACCATAACCAGTGACTCCACTCCCTAGCCTAGCCAGTCAGTGATCTGTCTTTCAACGTCAACCAGAACGTATCTGTACGTACAGCCATCTGTTGCAAAAGGCTGGGAGTTTGAGAAGACAAAAACAGAGAAAAAAACCCAAAAGACTTTCATAAGTAGGCCTACTGTCAAGTAAAAAAAAAATTCAAAGTAGAGATATTAGCTCCTAGGCCTAACAATTTATTTCCTTTCTTCTTAGATCCTTTCTCTACTGGATTTGACACGGTACTGTACAGGCGTGTGTCTACAGATCGCCTCACACCTGCGCATCCGAGTTTTTAGCATCACGCCGCAGAGCAGCACCCACCGTGACTGACGGGTTGCCCGGCGGGAGGAGGGTGGAGAAGACGCAGATCTCTCCCCACTTCTGAAAGCAGATGACGACCAACACAACGAGGAAAGATCCTTGACCCCGAGCCACTGCAGCCTTGACAAAGTAACCACCTCTGAATAAAAACTGCCTCACTCATAAAAAGGAACGAATAAACCATCCCAACACTGAAAATCAATAAAGGAAAATGAAAATGGCTTGAAAAGCTGTTCAATGGATAATTTAATTAAGTTAATTAAATAATTGGTGCATGCTATCATGAAAAGTTTTCGATTTTTATCTCAGGCAAAATACCAAATATTTTTAGCATAATTAACCATTCTTATTTGTTTTTTTATTTAAAAGCATGCCTGATTTTTTAAATTTTTTTATTCTCCACATCTTAGACACTAAAACCAAAAATGTCTTTTAGATATTCCCAAACTAAATAGATTGCACAGTGAATCTTTGTCTTTTTATTTATTTAATATCTAAATGTGGAAAAAAATCAGGGCTTTAAAATGAGAATATTTTAAGTCTTAAAAATTCAAATAAAGTCTCAGATGTGAAGCAATAGGTTGTCAACGAGCTGTGTGACGGGGCAAGAGTCGCATGTTAATGCTGATAACCACGACAGGTCCTCTTTGAGGGTATTCCATAAACATCAATCTAATTTAAAGAGAATTTACTCACCATTACGTTTAGGCATTAATAAAACATCCATACTCTGGTATTCATATGGAGTGCTGTCGACTCATGAAGCGTTAACACTCGACTCGTTCTGCTTTTTAATTTCTTCTCCCTAAAGGGCTAATAGGTAATTATGTATGATTGTACAGAAAACAACTGAATACGCCTTAAATATTTTAATTTTGTTTGTAATTACCGTTTGACCTGTAAGTATTTAAAGCAGATTTATGTTTTGTTTCTTTTTTTCACTAACGTGCGAGATTCAAAAATAGTTACAGCTCTACTGGAAGAATTTTTGGTTTTATTTTTAACCTTTCACCTACTTAAGTGGATTTAATCTGTGTTATTTGGTAAAGTGATTATTAGTAATTGTCTATTAATTATAATGGAAATCTTGTACTTTGACATAATTTTGGTGCACTGGGATCAGAAGGGAATTTGGTTTTCTCCAGAGCCTTTAAACTGTCCTGGAATTTATTTTGGAACATTTTCATCTCACTTTCTGCTTTCGCATCAGTAAAACCTTACAAAGGCGTGTGTATTAACACACTGTTTTGGATCATTTCCAGATGAATGTTTGAACTATGCATTGACATGTAATTTGATTCCAATCACCTCATTGTACAGTTCAGTAATTACAGTCAAGCATTTCTAATGATGTGAATGAAAGGATTGTAATAAAGATCATATTTTTCATCGTTTTCAGTGGTAATTTCAGTCATGGGAAAATACTGCTCTAAAAGTACTTCTACTCTATTAAGATTTATTGCTTAAACCAAAAGTTTATGTATGCTTGGTGTCTCACAGTGAAACAGTGTAGCTTTTAAAATTTGCTTAAGATCCTGAGGCTTTTTGATTTCCACCTAAAAACTATGACTTTATAACCCTGAAGTCATTTTGTAACTAATTTGGAGGTATAATTAGGCTGACTGTCCATTTTAAAGAACCATTTTTGCCCAAGCTTTAAATGATTGGTTACGGTTTTGAGATCTTGATTTAATATTTTCAAATATTCTTTCTTCATAATGTTATCCCTTTTGTGAAGTACACCCAGAGTCTCTTCAGTCAGAGGCTTCTTTAGTTTCACCGTAGAACAAACCTCTACAGGAGATCTTTCCTGCTCACAGTCATCAGCATTTGGAAGTTGAAGAATTTAACAGTATGAGCTACAACAACCCTTAATTTCCCTCTGGGATCAATTAAGTATTTTTTATTGAATTTTAACACCCATAAAACATAATTCTGCCATGCAAATGTGTTTTCATGCTTTGTGAGCTTGTTTATTTGCAAGTGTAATGATGGTTATTGTGTCCAAACACATGACTTTTAACTTCCATCAGACCACTAGACCTATCTCCAAAACCTACTTTTATATTGCCTTTGGAGCAATTTCTTCTATTCCTGAAGGGATTTTAGCCCTTTAGCCTTTGCGAACAGGACCTTTTCAACTGTGGATGAAAGCACTCTTAGCAATTCAGCCATCATCTTCACAAGGTATTTTAGTTCTGCAGGCTTTTTATCTAGGAGTAACCAAAAGTATCACATCAAGATTATTTTAAGCACATCTGCCAGTCATTTTCAGCCAATCTAGAAACAATATAAATTGAAAATTTGGGGCACAAAGTTGCAAAGAAAATATTTGTAATCATGTACAAATGCTCTTTTTAAATTCTTTTTTTATTAAATGTTCTGGTCAACCAATTGTGCTTTTCAAACAATACACCAAAATGCATTTGGCCAGTCTCAAGATTTGTCAAGGTATTTTAAGGGAGGAGATGTGTCTTTTTGTTTAATACTTTAAACACTGGATTTCTGCTTAATAACAACCCAATGTTGACTGTTTCAGAAGACTTGGCACACAGTACTTGTCAGAAACTTTCATCCACTCATCTTTATGATAGTCATTGATTTTGGGCAGTTAATGATGCATTTTAACCATTCTTTCAGTGTGGAAACGCTGAACAACAAAAGAGTATCTTCAAAAACTTACAGAATTTTGTGAAAAACTTTGGATTGCACATAATTATACTTTCATCCTCGAAGAGGGAACATTATACACTCTAAAATATATACATACACCTGTAATTAGAAATGGTTTACATTTGAGTTGAGGTCTGGGTCATTCTAGTAGTTTAAGTAGTTTGAATAAGAATGCAGAAATGCCAAATGCCCTGCAGGCAAAAAATTTGCTCAAAAGAGAAAGGTTTTTTTGCCAGAATATTTATTTTAAATATGTACACTCCTGGTTTTGGAAACACCAGGCCAACATTTCCTTCATCACGTTATAGCCAGACGTCAAATCCTTCTTAATTGGAAATATAAGTTACCGCCAACAACTAGTGTACTGCTTTTTACCAAATATGCTTCACAATATATATAACTTTTTCTTAAAATATATGGAAGGTACATTTCTTGAGGTAAGGAATTGTGTAAATGGATAGTAAGGATAAGAATCCCATTTATTTATATATTTTTTTCTTTTTGTTTAGTTTTGCTCCTAGAGGGAAGACAACAAAAAGAGAGCGGCTTGGACATATAATCTAGATTAGTTCCTTGTTCCTCTTTTTCTCTACCATTCTCTCGCTGTTTAATATAATGAAAATGCTAATAAAAAGGAACTTGAAATAAATAAGAAGTATGTGAGAAGTCAAAGAGATGCATTCAAATTTAAGAGCACGGTAAAAACAAATATGGAGGTGTTAGCATCATGATGAGGGTCTGTTTAGATGTCAGTTGTACACGTGCGTAATACTAAATGAATGGAATAAAGAAGGGGGACTGCAGGTTACCTCAGATCAGCAGCTAGATGACTGAAACCAAGACAACTGGGTGATCAGACATGAAAAAATTAATTTTCTGTTATCAAATGCATCTGTGATAGGGAACAGACCAATTTAAGTCAACTTGAGCAATTATTAACCTGTTATTTATCAAACTGTAAAACAAAGTGTGTTTTATGTGCAATTCTGTAATAATTCCACCAAACAATAATGGTGTTACTGGATGTGTACAGGTGCTGGCCAGTAAATTAGAATATCATCAAAAAGTTGAATTATTTCAGTAATTCCATTCAAAACGTGAAACTTGTACATTATATTCATGCAATGCACACAGACCAATGTATTTCCAATGTTTATTTCTTTTAATTTTGATATTTATAAGTGACAACTAATGAAAACTCCAAATTTGGTATCTCAAAAAATTAGAATATTTTAAAGGCCAATGAAAAAAAATGTTTTTTTTTAAATGTTGGCCAACTGAAAAGAATGAACATGAAAAGAATGTGCATGTATAGCACTCAATACTTAGTTGGGGCTCCTTTTGCCTCCATCACTGCAGTAATGCGGCGTGGCATGGACTCGATCAGTCTGTGGCACTGCTCAGGTGTTATGAGAGCCCAGGTTGCTCTGATAGTCGTCTTCAGCTCCTCTGCATTGTTGGGTCTAGCGTATTGCATCTTCCGCTTCACAATACCCCATAGATTTTCTATGGGGTTAAGGTCAGGCGAGTTTGCTGGCCAATCAAGGACAGGGATACCATGGTCCTTGAACCAGGTACTGGTGGTTTTGGCACTGTGTGCAGGTGCCAAGTCCTGTTGAAAAGTGAAGTCTGCATCCCCATAAAGTTGGTCAGCAGCAGGAAGCATGAAGTGCTCTAAAACTTCCTGGTAGACGGCTGCATTGACCTTGGACCTCAGGAAACAGAGTGGGCCAACACCGGCAGATGACATGGCACCCCACACCATCACTGACGGTGGAAACTTTACACTGGACCTCATGCAACGTGGATTCTGTGCTTCTCCGCTCTTCCTCCAGACTCTGGGTCCTTGATTTCCAAAGGAAATGCAAAAATTGTTTTCATCAGAAAACATAACTTTGGACCACTCAGCAGCAGTCCAGTCCTTTTTGTCCTTGGCCCAGGCGAGACGCTTCTTACACTGTTTCTTGTTCAAGAGTGGCTTGACACACGGAATGCGACAGCTGAATCCCATGTCTTTCATGAGTCTCTTCGTGGTGGTTCTTGAAGCGCTGACTCCAGCTGCAGTCCACTCTTTGTGGATCTCCCCCACATTTTTGAATGGGTTTGTCGTCACAATTCTCTGCAGGGTGCGGTTATCCCTAGAGCTTGTACACTTTTTTCTACCACATTTTTTCCGTCCCTTCGCCTGTCTGTTAATGTGCTTGGACACAGAGCTCTGCGAACAGCCAGCTTCTTTAGCAATCACCTTTTGTGTCTTGCCCTCCTTGTACAAGGTGTCAATGGTCGTCTTTTGGACAGCTGTTAAGTCAGAAGTCTTCCCCATGATTGTGGAGCCTTCAGAACAAGACTGAGGGACCTTTTAAAGGCCTTTGCAGGTGTTTTGAGTTAATCAGCTGATTAGAGTGGCACCAGGTGTCTTCTATATTGAGCCTTTTCAGAATATTCTAATTTTCTGAGATACTGAATTTGGTGTTTTCATTAGCTGTCAGTTGTAATAATAAAAATGAAAATTAATAAACACTTGAAATATATCACTATGTGTGGAAGGAAAGTATACAGTATAGAAGTTTCACGTTTTGAATGAAATTACTGAAATAATTAAACTTTTTGATGATATTCTAATTTACTGGCCAGCACCTGTATATTTGAGCCGGTGTAACCCTGTGAGGATGAAAATCTTCATATACCAATTTTGTATTATATACATATGTAAATGATCGTTAATGCCATAAAAGAAAAATCACAAAAACGGATCCAATAAAAATTTATTTAAAATGTGACAAACAACTGAATGAAAGTGAGGAATGGACAGTCCTGTACCAAATATGGTCTTTAGCATCTTGGAACACTGGATGGCATAAACATCTTGGATGAGTCGCTCACATTTTTGCACTGTAATACAAAACATTCTGGTTTTCAGACTTCTAGTGTTAATGAACAAATGTTTCAACCTATGATGGATTATTAATACACTAGAAAAGAGGACACATTTGGCATCAAATGGATCCTTCCAGATTCACCGATTACCTCAACCAACTGTAAAGCATGGAGGTGGAAGTGGAATGATTTGGTGATGCCTTGCTGCATCATCATAGAGGCTGCACGAGGAAAATGTGAGACCATCTGCATGTTCTGGATTCTGTTAGTCGCTCACATTTCTGCCATTGCAATCCAGAACATTTTTAAAATGGACAATCGGAGTTTGAGCGGATAGTGAGAGATTTATAAGACCTCACCAATCCGGCATTCTGAACAGATGCATCAATCACCGCCACAATAACAGTGAAAATAAGTTAGAGAACATGCCGAGGGGGTCTGAATGTCAGACAGCAGCGAGCCTGCCGAGTCCCACAGGGACACGCTGACAGGAGCCGTGAAGGCTGCGCAAAAATATCACATCAAGCAGCTCAGGTAATCACATACAGTAATGAGAGCAATTAGTACCATTGTTTCTGTAAACCTGGAGTTCAGAGTGTGGTGACGATTACAAGAAAATGTCAAATTCTAACAGGAATAAACAACGAAGGCACTTCATGTGTTCAAGACGGCAGGAGGTGAAACGGTCACAACTCAAATACTTTTATCCAAATCTTTACATATTTAAAACAAAAAACGCTGTAAAAGCAATACTTTCCTTTTTACTTCAAAGATATTAACAGCAGCAAAGGTGACATCTTTAGATGTCTTTTAAACAAAAACATATTTAACTTTTCTTTTAAAAATAGAAAAATTTTAGAAGTTTGTACCATTATAAAGTACAGGCGTAATTTGAGGATGTCACAATAAAACCTGCTGCAAAGAAGTTTAATAGTTTGACAGTACATTTGTGATGGCAGGATCTGATGCCAGGAGTGTTTGTCTCGAATCCCCCCCGGGCTGAAGAAAATTCAATTTACTGGATGTTTTATTCCTCATCGGTCTGGCTGCAGTATCTCTCTGCTGCCATCCACCTCATTCCTTCAAGCCTCCAAAAATCTGCACTCAGTCCAGATTCCTGTGTCCATCCAGCCAGCTTGTCCGGATGCCTTCTTGGCCTCTGCACGGAGGAGGACAGAAGGCGCGGAGGACCACTTTCAGAGAGGACATGGCTGTCTTCCTCTTTCACACTCGCTCTGGGTTGCTTTCCCTGTTAACTCTGCGTCTGGGAAACAGTTTCCGCTTCAGCAGAATGAGCTGTAGGAAGGAAGGGGTGAATGTAAACTTAAACTTAGATCTGTCATGTGTGAGCTTTTTTTCCAGCTTTTTTATGCAATTATTTATTTTTACTGTGTATTATACTCCGTTTTATTTTTTTATGTTTTTTGTCTGTGTTCTGCGCTTTGGTTGACTTCAGTCATTTTTAAAGCGCATTATAAATAAAATGGTGTGGTACAATATGTGCAGTAAATATTGTGTGTATAGCGCTTCACATCAGCAGTCCTGGTACAAGGAAGAGAATTGCAATTTGCCTGTCAAGTAATCGTCTGATGAGTTAATACCTGTTCAATAGTATCTATTTTTATTTTTATTATTCATTTAAAACATTTAATCAAAACAACCTGACCAGAAAACTACACGTTAACATGAAATTAAACACCTGAGTTTATCATAAGAATACCTGATGCGGTTCCTGCACGCCATGGAACGCAAATGCTGACCCCAAGAGTTGATTCTGCAGGCAGAATCCGCGCTTCGCTGCCGCACTGGACACTGCATTTACGTTAATCAGTTCAGACAAAAAGTTTTAACATGAGGAAACATTTTTCCCACTGAAGCGACCAGAAATCGAAGAATCTAAGAAGGAGCCGTTTCCTGACCCGTAAACTACCAGGGGACAGTGCCGGCGGCATGGGTG
This sequence comes from Apricaphanius iberus, assembly GCA_028564705.1. Taxonomy (NCBI): domain Eukaryota; kingdom Metazoa; phylum Chordata; class Actinopteri; order Cyprinodontiformes; family Aphaniidae; genus Apricaphanius; species Apricaphanius iberus. The sequence goes on from JAPXFQ010002912.1 coordinate 1,752,415, forward strand.
GGCATTGGGGGGCTGTGCCCGCCCACAGAGGGAGCTGTGCCCATCCTGGAACACAGATTTAACCAGGCCAAGCGCCATGGGCGGCCAGGCAATGTATTGACTGTGGTACACAAACCGTACCAGTCGTTGGCGATAGCACACCAATTTGTTGTTTGCAGGCCATTTATAAATACAAAGAAGCAGCATCCTTTTAGGCTAACTAGCATGCTAACAGTAGTTATGATGAAAGTTAGTGAGAGATACAGACAAGCAAGGGAATTATGAAGGTTTTGAACAGCAGAGGATGTTGGATTTCAAACATTAGACTTGTTATATAGACTATTTATATGGAGGACATTTGTGGATCGTTGTGAATGTAAAAAGACCGTTTTTGTTTGAGATGTTCTGGGTTTTAAAATTCCTTTTCAAACGTTAACTTGTCCATTTTTATGCTCTTTGAGTGATTTGGCAAACATTTTAAGCACAAGCAGAGATAGACTAGTGTTGAACCCAGGAGCTTGGAAGATTCTTTAGGGTTTTATTTTCTTTAAATATATCAAACCTTTTGGCACTGAGGTGAAGCCCTGTGAGGCAGTTTTTCTGTCAAATTAGAAGACGGCAACTGACATCTGGTAGCAGCGAGTAAACGATATCAAAATAGTTTACAGCAGAATTAAGCACACCAGCGAGAAGTAATAATTTAACATACAGCTACACCAGTAACGCATACGATAGGCGTGTTTTTTTTTTTTACTATTGGAGCTTCAAGGTGATTTAACTAGATCTTTTTCTGAGCATGTCTTCATAAACAATCGGCCCTTTAGTGAATCTTCTAAAGACATCCACATATCACACAGTTTCAGCAGCGAGTGTCATTGATCAGTGCAAAAAGAGCAGCAGAAATAAGACCTGGACATATAAGAAGTAGGACTTGCTGCTTGTTTCTGTTTGGTGTTGTGATAAACTGCTTCATGAGTAACTTATTTGCGCAAAGTCGGTTGTTTGGTGACGGTATCAGGGAATCTTTTCTTGAACTCATGTATTTAGCGGCAATGGATTGGCAACCTGTCCAGGGTGTACCCCGCCTTTCGACCAATGAGTGCTTAAAGCAGCAGACCCCCTGCAACCCTTCAAGGAGAAGTAGAATGAATAATGGATCAAACTGATTTACATGCACTCCGTGGATAGGGTTGAAAAAAAATCAGCATTTACCTCAAGCGGTCAGAGGAAGGTGTGAAAGCTTTGCTCTGCTCCTGATTACAGAACATTCCACTCAGGTAAATCCTGTTAGGCGCTATATGTTACGAATATTACACTGTTTAAGCATCCTTTTGTTCGGCTTTAAACCATATGTTTAATGCAACCAATATGGTCTTTTTTAGGCCTTCTTACAATACTTAAGGCCAGTCCTCTAGCACAGGGAGAACACGTTCAGTCCGTTCAGAAAGATTCCAGGCTGGGATTCAAACCAAGAACCATCTTGCTCTGTCCATCCCTCTCATTGTGTGAATACTAGAACCATTTGGCTGGACCTCTGTTGAATTAGGTTACTTTAACGGGGGTGAATATTTATGCCGTCACTGTGGAGGAAAAACTGATGACATACAGGAGCTAGGTTCCATTACTTCGTTTACTCAACTCCAGCTGCTTAACAGAACAACGGTAAGCCAGTACACATACGACAATCGCGCCAAAAACTGATTTTTAAATCCAAACATCGTGTTTGGGAGTGAGTGGAGCCCCCTGGTGGTACACCACATCAATTCTTTAATATTTAAGTGTTTCGTTTTTTGTAATAAATAAAAAAAATCGGGATCAGTCTGCAGACTGTTAAAAAGCCAAATCATGTTGATCTTGATTTATTTTAAAAAGCAATAAAAAGGTAAAACATCCAAGGGGTAAATACTTTTTATAGGCTATGTATTTTTTTCAGCAAAGAGGGCTTTAAATATATAATCTTCAGAAATAACAAACTGGAAGGAAGGAACGTAGCTGGAGGTACGAGGTAGAGGAAGGGCACAATGGAGGAAAGAACAAAAGGAAGGGACGTAGGATGCTAGGAATAAAGAGGAAGGAATAGAGGATGACATGGAAGAAAGAAGCGGCTAATGGATGGATAGAAGGGGGAGAGGATAGACAAAAAAGGATTAGGAAAGAAAAAGGAAGGATGGATAAACTGAAGGAGGGGGTGAATGAGTAAGAAACAAAGGACAGAAAAAAGGGAGGTAGTGAATGAATGGACACCATAAAGGACGTTTAATTAAAAGAATAAAGTTTAGATATTTGAATATTATTCTGGAAAATATTCAAACCAAACTCCTGACTTTTCCAGATTGGGTAGAAACCCTGTTGGAAGCAGAATTAAATAATCTTCGTGGCCAGCAAGAACTCTTTTGAGCCTTCTTGTCATAATTGTACCTCTCCACGGCAGCAAGAAAATCATCTGCTGCCGAAAAGTCATCAGCTGTCCTGTGACAGCCTCTGAGCTAGTCTGACACATTACTCAGTGGGAGGAATGGTCCCAGTGGGATGATGGAAGAGATTCTCCTGAGGTCGGTCCAGTTATTAACCTTTCCTTATATCCGCTGAAGAGAAACAAAAAACCTTCGGATTATGATAGAGGCTCAATGTGACGCCTGGGTAAAGTAGGATTTCTTTAAAACTGCTCTGAATATCTTTCATTAGGTTTCCTGCTCTAAACTAGAAGTCAGGGAGCAGAAATCCCAAAGCTCACCATCTTGGCAACAAAGAAACCTAAAATACATCAAAGAGCAGTCTGATCTCGATATACAGAGACGGATGGGTCTCGCCTTTCATGGAGGATGGTTGGGGTGGGGGGGTCTTTCATTTCTGTTAAGTCGGGTCCTGGCCCGGATGATAATTCCGCCTTGACATATGAGCTCAGAGTGAAATTTTTTGTTGAAGGCCTGAATCATAACACAAGCATGAATCATGGAAAAAATGATGTGTGGCAGTTAATGTCATGTGCTTATCTGACTGTGTTTTCGGGTGTGTGTTTGAGGTGGGGACCAACCTGTTCAGCGAAGAAGGACATAACGGTGAATACGACGAGCGTCACAAGGACACAGTGGGTCCAGAACTTCAGCTTGTCACGGTAAACCCGCCTGGAAGATGAAAGGTTTAAAAATCAGAGCTCTGAGCACACAGAGGGAAAATGTCTCCACAACTAGCAAGGTTCCCAGGGTCTCTGGAGGAGAAGCAGGCCCACGGCATCACGGATCCTCTGCCTTACTTGACCGCAGGCCTGAGATTCGTCTCCACATATTCCTTCGATGTTTTGCGTCAGACACACCTGGGTGGTTTGTCGTCAGGAAGCTTTCAGACTAAACTTTTCAAAATGATCAGTCCTTGGCGACTAATGTAGAACATGTTAAAGCTCACCATGAATTCATGGCAGTTATTTCTACAGAGAACTGGCTTTTAAATGTGAAACCTGGAAAAACTTAAACATGAAAATAAAATTATATGGATGGATGGATGGATGAATGAATGAATGAAAGACCACATGGAAGGGAAGATGGAAGGAAAGAGAAAAGAAAGAAAAGTACAAGGAACAGAAGAGGGAGGACATGAGAGGCAATGAGAGGGAACAACATTTAACTAGACACCTATTCTTTTTCCATAATTATTTAGACCTGGAAACTCAAATCAAACTCCAGATTTTTCCAGGATGTAGGAATGCTCCATTCGCTACCTCAACATGTACACACTAGGGATGCACCGATATCGATATCAGCCCCGATACAGTCTATTGTTCTCGTATCGGTATTAGTTAAAGTTACCGGATACCATTAACAGATACTTAAAATGTGGAAACTCTGCGCTAATTTCACAGAATTTTTTTTTATTTTTTTAATTTGAAATTTCTGTTTTGTTGTCATTTGTATTTACTTTAACATTTTTTTTGTATGTGGTAGAAGTACTGCAATTGGTATTTAGTACTCTGCTCCAAGTAATGGTATAGTATCGGTCTGAAAAAAGTGGTATCATTGCATCCTTAATACACACCCAATCAGATTCGCCTTTACCTTGCTCTACTGTTTCTACTGCTGCCTAGACCATTTTGAGCAACAAAAAAAGTCTTTTTCAAGGAATGAGGCACAGTCTTACATATTAATTGCCACCATTGATGAAAATTTTTGAAAAACTTCAACGAATCCAAATACATCTGCAGAAACATAATCTCAAACAGATCACCGCCTGCTTTGACTGGATTTATTTAGCTTTTTTTTTTTTTTTTTTTACATGAACACACCAGCCCCACAATAATTGTGACCACCAGTTTTACCGCCTTACTTGAATAGTCTGTTCTTGTCTTTCAGAGTATAATTTCTGCTAAATTTTAAATTGCGAGAAAAATCAGCTTCAATAACGGTTGTACGCAGCAAAGACTTATGGGTTATGTTTTGATGTTAATTGTAGAAGTTCTCCGTTTCCCATTATAGTTTGTGTTCCAACTGTAGTTGTGTTGTCAGTGTTTGACTGACTGAAATGTTTTCATCTGTCTCTAACTGTACATGCATGAGTGGCAGGAAAGAAAGCTGTCCCCTTCTGGTCGTGCGGAGCAAAGGACATGAGCAGTTCATTTCTTGTTTGATTTTGCGGCATTATCATATCTACAGGCTGTACATAACTTCATAAAAAAATCAGCTTCAATAACAAATGAATGTATTTCAGTGTTTTTACACAACTTTATATGGGCAGAGCCAGTATTTGTGTGCTGGGTGCTGTAGCTGCCAATCTAAAGCTGTTTGGTCTAAAATAATAATTAAAAAAATAATAAGAGTCTATATTCAGAGCTGGTATTTCTGCCAAAAAGAGGAGGGATCGCTGACAAGAAGCCTTAATGCCCCAGAGACAGATTCTCACAGGTCCAACATGGCAGCCCTTGGTCAAAGTGATGACAGCCATAAATTCTTCACCTAATACGCAGCTCATATTCAGTAAGGACTCTTTAATGTATTCATAAATGCCCTCATTTAGACAAGAAGCTACAAGATACATCACTTCACAACCAGAAGTGATACAATTGCACTTGGATTGACTTACTTACAGGCCAGTCTCCAATCTTCCATTCATCATTCAGCCAAGAGATTGAAAAAAGCTGTTTCAACATTTACCAGCTTCCTAACAATGAGCAACCGCTTTGACATCTTTTAGTTTCCGTGTTCGCCTTTCCTTATTAAAGTTTTTAATAAGGCGCTCATAAATACGGACTGTGGCAGAACCACAGCACTGGTACTCCTGGGCCTCAGTGCAGCTGTTGGCACTGTTGATCATGACCAAAGGAAGAATGATTCACAGTCACCACACAGCTTCAGTTAATACAGCTAGAAACTACTGATCAGGTCAGAAATCTAGTGACTGCATTATGTCCGATACACGATGCAGCGGAGACTTACAGCAGTGCTCTGTCGTAATGTAGTCCCAAGTCTAAATCTCCTGTAATTCTTTCATGTTAATTATAATTTTCATTTGCTATTGGTATGATTATTGAGCTCACCAGAAATAATTATGATCATTATCAAGTCATTTTCATGACCTTTGCACACAAAATGTTGGCTGTTTTTTGTTTATTCTAAGCTAAAACAAACTGCTGCCAGGTTAGGAGAATGACTGGGCTGCTTACAAAATGCTTTTGCTCTTTTATTTAACACTGGAGAATATAGCAATAGGTAAAATTTTACTTAGGGGTGGAATATCCCTTAAACTAGGCATGCACTGATACTGATATCAGGTTTCAGGGTCGATACTTTTCTAATGTACTTGTATCGGTTAGTTAAAGCTGCATTCCGGATAATTTATTTATTAAAGCTTTATATATCCTTAAAATTCTTAGGGGTTCAGTACTATGATAAAAGGCTGGTGCTCCCAAACATTTGTTATTTAAGTCCCTCCTTCCTCCCATAGACCCCTATGCAATTCAGACTGACCGGCAAATGTTTCAATCCAATAGAATTCAAGTTTCTGCCGTGTCGACAGTCAATCAACGTGCATGCGCATCGCACAAACCTGTGGATATAAGTCCGCGCAGATACGCTGCTCCCCGTCTTCTTTTTACAGTCAACATAATGACAGAGAGCCAACATGGAAAAGTAACAGCAAACTTCTGCTAAATAGTGAGCCATTCCCCAGCTATCCAGGGCTAAATCAACTTAAAAAACAAACAAGAATAACAATGGGAAGTACGGCTACAAACTCGAAAAATGTCTTAGAGACCCAAAGCAGCGGGGGGTGGGGGGGTTGTTTTGGGAGGAGCTTTCATAGGTTGGTTTAAAAAAAAAAAATTTTTATCCCCAAAATAATCCAGACTGCAGCTTTAACCGATGCCATGAACCGTTACTTGACATGTGGAAACTCTGCAATAATGTCAGAAAATGTTTATTTTTCACTTGAAATGTCAGTTTTGTGGTAATTTTTTATTAATATTTTATTTTTCATATAATTCACCATCTTTTTTTGTAACAAGCAGAGAAGAAAATAAAACCAGTCTTCCAATTCATTGCATTTTTTTGTGTGGTAAAAGTATCGGCATTGGTATCAGCAAGATCAAAGTATCGGTATCTTATCGTTTTGAAAAAAGTGGTATCGTTGCATCCCATATCAAGGCTAATAAATAAACTGTTTAGAGCTGCCTTTGATTAATAAAAACTAGATTACAACTTTTTATTACCTTTCTTAATTTTGAAACTGTAATGACATTTTTATTTTTGTTAATTGTAGGGGTGTCCCTGACTGAGGATTTACACATTCGAATCAGAATTGTCTAATCTTTCTATAGTTGACACATGGTCGAATAATCCATGTGTGCAGGCTGCTCGGGGAACGGTTGTACGCAGCAAAGACTTATGGGTTATGTTTTTATGTTAATTGTAGAAGTTCTCCGTTTCCCATTATAGTTTGTGTTCCAACTGTAGTTGTGTTGTCAGTGTTTGACTGACTGATATGTTGTCATCTGTCTCTAACTGTACATGCATGAGTGGCAGGAAAGAAAGCTGTCCCCTTCTGGTCGTGCGGAGCAAAGGACATGAGCAGTTCATTTCTTGTTTGATTTTGCGGCATTATCATATCTACAGGCTGTACATAACTTCATAAAACCCAACAAAACGAGTGGTTCTGTGTGTAATTAGCCATCGAGCATCTCCATATTGCCTGCCAAGATTCAAACTTGAGATTGGTGGTCAAATCAGGCTCCGCATATTGATGCATCGTATCTTCGACTAATCGGGGTCACCCCTAGTTTATTGATTTACATTATTATCATGTAAACCACCTTAAAATGCCTTGTTGCGAAAATCTGCATTTAAAAATAAATATGACTACTACGTTACTTTGCACATTTTCCGTAGTTGTTTGCAGATTTTCAAAGTGCCATTTGCACATTTCTTTGTTTGTCTGCATGTATTTTAGCTCCCTCATTAGTGCTTTTAAGTTCTTTATTCATCCATTGATTTTGTATCTCCGAGAACTGTATCCTCACTGCTATTTGAAGACAAACATTCAGATCAAACAAGAATGTTTGCTAAACATTGCTATGTGAAGGAACTATTTCATTGTGCTTGGACCACCCCAAGTAATTATATTTCATTTTTATCCAGAGCCAGTTTGGATTTTTTTTAACTTAATAAGTGCATAAAAAAGGGAAATTATCAGATAAATAATTTAAGTAGGGATGGAAAAAGGACTAGAACAAAATTTATAATAACTTGTATAATAACTTCTACAATAACAAGCAAAATGCTTTAATTAACTGGCACCCACAGTTAAGAACGCTTGAAAAAATGTAGAGGTCAATGAGGAAGATTCTTGAGTTTAAATGAGGTTTTGGAGCAGAAACAAATTAGATTATGATCCAGTTTCCCCCCAGTTCATGTTTACACTTAACTCAAAGAGTAGCTTTTTTCTCTCCAATCCCACATTTTAAAAAACCCTTCAAGACAAGTAATGAAAAACAAAAGTCATGAAATTCTGAGGGAATTCCAGCATCAGGGAAATAAAAACGGAAATCAAATTGCCATAGTAATGTAATCAAAATATGCAATTTGAACAGCAGCCAATGAAAAATACCAAAGGGACTCTGGTGGTCCTGCTTGGGGGGAAAAAAATCATGAAATATTTAAATTCACTTATAATACATAACGTGGCCAAATAATCTATACCCAATCTGCCCAAATGTGTGTGTGTGTGTGTGTGCTGCAGAAATTTTCTTTTCATTGAAAAGAAAGCAAGAAAATGTATTTTTTAGATAAAAAAAAATCTTTTCACTTTTCATGCAAGGTTTTGTACAAAGCCTTCCCACGTGTTGGCAGTCTGATAACATACCAGTCCTGGAGCTCTTCCATATGCAGGAACCGGTTGCGGTACTCTCTCGGAAGCTCAAACTGGGAAGGCAGCGGGAACATGGATTCATAGAAGTCTCTCAGCACAGCTTTGACGGTGGGGGCGTCCTTGTGGCTGTGGTCAATGTTATCATTCAGACAGATGAACTTCCTGTTGGGGAGAAAGATGTCACATTTTTCTCCTGCTTCATACACATAAAATGCAAACAAAATCCATTGTAGTTGAACGTCACTGAAAGGCGGCAGTCCTTCTCACCTGGGATTCTTCCTGATGTCGTCCAACTGGCCGACCACATGGGACACGTTGGTCCGTACCATCTTGAAAGCAATCTCCTCCTCTCCCATTATCTCGAACCTGTGGAAAAAGACATTTCCTCTCAGCATTCAAACAAAAATTTCAATAACTGGTTATTATCGAAACTGTAACCTCACTTGTATTTGTTCTGGTCTCTGAAGGCTTTATGAATCCTCTCTGTGATGGGCTTGCAGTGAAGCACCAGGCCTTTAGTCACCGGAGGCTGTAAATACCCAGTAATAGGTCTTGTATAAAATGAAACAGTCAAAGGTTTTTTTTTATTTTTTTTTTAATGAATTAATAGCTTACCATGTTGGGATCATAATATGCTTCCTGAGTGGGGCTCACCAGGTGGAGATGGGTCAGATTAGTCGGTAGTGTTTTAGAGCAGTTTATCAACAGCTGTTCTAAACCTGTCAAATCCTACATTGGACATTCACCATAAAAAAAACAACAACATTAAAACCTGCATGGCTTCCCCAGGAGAAGATAAAACACCAAATCCACAGACTGACCTGGAGGCTGAGGGGAAGCTCATGGATCCTGGTGGCCAGAGTTCGGATCTCTCGGTCCGACAAAACGCCCGAGTGGTCCGTGTCGACCTCATCGAACACTTCAGAAACGTTTAGCTGCTGCTGGGCGCTCATCAGGAAGTAAAAGTAGGAAAAGGCAAACTGCATGTCCTCAGAGTGCCGAACACGGTGGCCCGAGGTTTTGTCGAACTCTTCAGGAAATCTGGGGGGAAAAAGCTCAGCACGATTAAATTCAACACCTTTCTAGAAAGGTGCATTTATGGGGAAAAGTGAGCAGGACAAAATCAGTGAAATATGTAGGTGTGAAACTACTGCTGAAAACTGCAACAACCTTATGGATTTCAACCCAATTTTTCTTTGAGATGCTAGAGCCCATAAAGAATAGTGGGTATGTTATAATGGAGAAATTCAACCACTAAGAATCTGTCAAGTGCAGGCAACCAGGGCTTTGAAGGCCCATCCAACGGGCCAAAACTATGCTAAATAATATATTATCAGCATGAAAAACTTCCAGTCACAATAAATAAATAATAATACAGGAATAACTTTGAAAGCAAGACTGGGGAGATTTTTATTATTGTGATGTTTTTAGTTTACAGCCTCGTAGTAAATCACAACCACACTGGTCATTTTTTTCCAACCGTCTGACATAACTCAGCCGACTTTTGAGCCAAGAGTAGAGTTGTTACGATGTTCAGGAACCTTCCTGGTACATCGGTTGAGTTTAACATCAACTGAGTGCCAGGGGCTGCCTTAACCAAATATTATCTGTCTTTGACTGCTTTTTTTTTAGAACAGTGACAGAAAACTCTGAAAACCATATATCATTTTGAAACATTATAATGACATATTCAAGTTTAAACACAACCTACAACTAAATCAACCTATAAAAAAAATGCCCATTCGAGCATCTGAGCGCAACCTAAGACCTGGACACTGGCAGGAGCTGACTGCCTATTGAAGAGTCATGGAGGTTTTTGGAGTGGTGAAGCCGGACCAGCGGTAAGGAACGAGCGCATGCTGCAGGATTTCCTCCTGCTTTAAGACAGAAATGTTCTCAAATTTCAAATCTCTGTGAAAACAGTTTCACAGTATTTATCATTTTAAAATTGATGGGTAAAAATTGATTATGACTGGATTTCCTTGATACTGTCAATCAAAACGACTAACAATGAAAAGTTTTGGGCAAACTCCGACTGAGACCCAGGAAAGACGCCTCTGCTCCAAAACGCCTTCCAGGTTGACTGAAATATGCGGCTGTCAGTGCGGCGATCCCTTCACTTCCCCTGAGATAGGGATTTAAAACCCCAGAATACTTTACTATCTATTGAATAAGGTGGTGATAGGATAATGCTGAGGGCTGTTTTACCGACTCCCATTTTCTTCAGCTGCACCTGAAAACAACTCTAAGAAGGTTCAATGTCAGACACAGCATGGCGTTCAAACGGGTGAACCAACATTCTTCCAACAAGAGCCAGAATTCCAGCAGAAGCCTGTCGATGGCTACAAAAACAGCGAGGTGGAGGTACTATTTAGAAGGAGACCCTTACGTGTCCTGTAGCTCCTGCATGACGAGACGGTCGATCATGTGCGGCATGTGCGCGGGAACTTTGCGCGACGTGAAGCCGAACTGGCCGTTGAGCAGCTTGTTGACGTAGCGCAACGAGTCGGCAAAGGTGTCCTGCAGCTTCCGTCCTGTCGCCGCACCTTCGGCCCTGTAGGATAACTCCATTTGAAGACGCTCCTCCTCCTGGGAAAGTCGACATACGGTCAGGAGTAAATCCTTTCCTTTAAGGGTAAAGGCTTAGAAATGCTTGGGATCTGCTTACCTCAAGCACGGCCTGGAAGTATTTCCTCCTCTCCCATGGCAGAAAGCCTCGGTCTGCGGAGGTGAAGTGCTGGAGCTTCCTCCCAACTGCAGGATGGAGCTCAGGTGGAATCTCCTCGCTTCGTTTTTTGGAAATGTTGCTTTGAAGTTTGGATGTCTTGGGCCTCTCAATGACAGGATTCAGGGGATAACGTTCAGGACTTAAAAGGTTTTTTATTTTGCTATCAATTCTGACCGGGATGAGAGGAGAGGTAGGTTTATTTTCCACAAACTGCTTTGCCGTTTTCTGATCAGAGTTTTGATTTTTCCTTATCTGATTTCCACCTCCGTCTTCCTTACCCTGGACTTCGCCTGGCTGTATGCCAATGTCCTGATGCGTCTCAGTCTGAGTACGAAACGGTTTTAGAAGTTCCGCTTTGGTGATATTGTAACCTTTAACTGTAATGTCGCCAATCAGAAGTTTTTCCTCCAGCTTTTCCAGCTCGTTTCGAACAACAGCAGGTAAAGCCGATACATTTACCGAAGGAACCTCTATGAGAACCTGAGATTCAGCAGCCGGGTTCTTCTGGATCTTTGGCCCTCGCTTTTCCTCGGGAATATCCGAGAAAGGGAAAACCGGCTCCGGCGTCGGTGCGAGTTTAGACTCTCCTTCTGCCTCTTTGCTCCCACCCTGGGAGGCATTAGTCTGGGGAACCTCGCGTGTGTCGACAGCAACGCTGAAGCTCATTGTGAACTGAGTGTCATCGTCTCTCTGGAACGTGACGTTGTACTGGACCTGGGTGGAGTTATGCCCCGGATAGAGCAGCAGGTTAATGGTTTTCCACTTGTTGGCGACGGACGTGTGTCGGACCACAGGGTTGTCCCTGACGTGGGCCTCGGAGACTCTGCGTGCCAGCTTCTCGAAGCTAAAATACGGCCTGGTCTCGCCAAGAGGGAGAGTGTAGAGGCTCTGGTTTTTGAGCAGGGTCACGTGGTGCAGCTCGCCGAAGTGCTCTGAAGAGACGGACATTAATGTTTTAAAGTAAGCGTGAAAACAAAACGAGTGAAATAGTTATAAGCTTACGGACCTTGGCCACAGTCGCCCACATCGAAGCCACAGGAGAGCACGTTGCAGGCCTGATCGCAGAACTTGTCTGCCAGCCAAGAGTTGGCGCAGCCTTGATTGCAGTACGACATTGCCCCGATTCCTCCAAAACCACCAATCTGCCACACTGGTCCACCAGCACCGCCGGGGCCGACCCCGCCGACGCCTGCGGGGAAACGGTTGTTTCCTGCTGTGCCTGTTATGAAACGACAACTAAACGTGAGAAAAACTTCAAGCTAGCTTTCTCGTGCAAAGATCAGTCAGCTTCCCCACCTAGACAGTCTCCTCCGTCCCAGTCACAGGCGGAGTTGTTGCAAGATTTGTCGCAGTATCCATCTTTGATCCAGGATCCTGGGCAGCCCTCGGCACAGTTCGGAACCGGCCAGGTCAGGTACACCTGAATGGGGGTGGAGTGAGTTTGCAGCACTGAACCAAACATTTCTGTGTGTTCTTTTGCCCCGCACACCTTCTGTCCTTTGGAGTGGCTGTAGAAGTCATCTGGCCAGACGTCTTTGCCGAACATCACATCGTCGTTGAGGTAAATGAACTTTTGCGAGAGGCCCGGGATCCGATGGATGTGCGTCTCAATGGCAGGGGAGCTGAAACTGGGAAGGTGGGAGCGGTTCAGGAAAAGATCCTGAAAGACAGAAATCAGACCAAATTATTCCTGATAAGAACAGCATCTGTGCAAGAGCAGGAACAGTTCAGCACGGGAAGACGGGGTTGAGGCTTGCCTGATGCGTCACCACTGTTACTCTGGGATTATCCAGGTTCAGCCAGGAGGGAATCTGGCCATTGGTCACGATGAAGATGTGTCGCACCCAGGGGGCGTGCTTCTCCACAGAGCGCAGCGAATAGCGGAGCTCCTCGTTGTCTTCGAATCGACTCGCAGATACATCTTCATCCTGCTTAGACTGAGGGGCAAATGCATTTCTGATTATGATGCTACAGCAATCACAGAGACATTGAAAGTGATCACCATATCCGATATCGAATTATTAAGGTGGAGCGTACCTGTGAGATAGCGGTGAGATCCCAGAACAAGTAGGCAGGGCTGATGCTAAGCTCCTTCCCATCCAGAGTCAGGTTCTTTTTAGCCTGCTGGCTCAGATCAGCGAAATCCTGCTGGGTTTTCAGGTGGAGCAGAGCTATGCTGGCCTCTGAGTAAAGCTCAAACTGCAGCAGAAAGAAATATCACCAGGAAAATATTAATTTAACATCCAGAAAAGCTCCTATGAATTTTGAGTTGAAGTGAAATCTTTTTGCTTTATAAATTGAATGGAACGCTTTGGACCTTCGATGCATCCTGGTCACATCCTCGACGGGTGTTAAATCAAAGCAGCTGCGACGACGTGTGTGTGCAACCGTTGGTTTGCCGCCACGTTCAGAATGACAAAACACACGCGAGCAAAATGTGTTTACGAGAGTTTGGAAAAAACCTCAGAGGTCGCGACCCCTGCTAGCAAGCATATAAAAAAAAAACGTTCTGTCAGAGCTACGTGGACTCATCCGAGGCGCTGGAGGAATCTGAGGGGGAAATTCACAAAGCCGTTTGTGTGGTTAAACCAAGTCTGAATGAGTGTGTGCTCCAAAACAAAGCAATGTATATTTAACTATAAGAACTTTATTTTTGATTGAATCAGTTAAAAAGAGAAATCGTATTCAGAATCTCTTTCAGTCTGCAGTGATGCGTTAAAAAAACATGAACGCCACAGTGAAAGCTTCAAATAAAGTATATTTTTTTGCACTGAAAGTTTACAGTGTTTTTTCTTTAAAAAACCCAAAAAGCTTTAAGTACATGACAAATGGAGCAACTATGCTGCTGTGGGAATTTCCCCATGTGTGTGTATTCTGTGTTTGGCCATATTTTTATTTTTTTGTCGTTTTAATAAACAGCTAGTATTTTAAGCAGATTCTCCAACTAGTTTTGTCAGGACTTTACTGCAGGTGCTTGTTATGTCCAAGGCTTCAACTAAAAACTCAAAAGAACTGGAGATTATGCCTCTTGATGTGTTAAAATCTAAGCTCCATATTCTGAACATGCATGATAAAGGTCAGGCTGGTAAAGGTCTCCCAACAACTCTCTCCAATAAAATGGTGCAAATGTCATTGATGAAAGATGTTTCTCATTCTTTTACCAACCTTTATTTTCTGGATTAAAATAAAAAAAAATTTAAAATCAGCTAAAGCATGCCAAAAACTTTTATTTATTTTACTTTCAGTCTCAAGCTTTCCTGGCACTCCTGTTAAGGTGAGAAGGATTTAGTTTGCATTCATAACGGCAGCGCACATGACAAGCCATGGGTCACATTGTCATCTTGGTATTAGTGCTCTTTATAGTCCCGTTAATGCTCTAACAAAAGGCAAACAAAGCTGAGGTGTGTGTGAAGACAGACAGGCGTCTGAATTGCTACACGTAAATGCATGTTAGGGCTGTCAGGGTTGTGAAATTTAAGTCGGAGGGAAGATGTGCCACCAATAAAACCCCCCATCGGTTCTTTTGTCCAAATCCGTTTAATAACACCACTAAGGTGAATGATCTCAGCCTATTTATAGAATGTGATTTTTGCTTTTAAGTGTTCAAACTTTGCAAAAGTCATACGTGAACACTTGATGCTACTGCAGTCGACTAAATAAATAAAAATCATTCCTATCATCTCAACCCAATACAGTAACATGAAGTTTTATCATGATTTTTTTGCTGAGAATATTAGACGGGTTTTTTCCGATTTTGTTGAAAATATACACATGCACAAAATAAATGAATAAAAAATAAATAAAAATCTTTAAAAACAATCCTATTAATTCTCAAAAAATTAGGTAAAAATTTTAAAAATAATATTAATTACAAAAAACAGGCAAAATGTCATTTTATAGAAGGTTTTGATAAGAAGGGCGAGATGCATATTTTTATTAGATTTGTTAGTTTGGAAGTAAGGTTATTCCTAGTTTTAATTTCTTGGATATAACGGGACATTCGGCAGACGGACATGTCCTCCTCTGATCTATTAAAATACAGTGATGTAAACATGTCAGCCCAGGAGGCTCGTACACAAACATGGGGGCAGGACCTGAGTCCAGCTTTCATCACCGTATCACTCAACCTAATACCGGCTATAAATACAGAGCTGGTCTCAGCACTGAACCGCTCCCTCCACACTATGCATATCATCCCTCTTTCAAAGAAGCAGCCCAGCGACACCAGGAAACACCCTGAAATCCAAACTGAGCATTGTGTGGAGGCTTGTGCAGAAGGAGTCCATGCCAGATGGAAATAGCAAGCCAACACAGAGTTTCCATCGTCTCTCCTGGGCTCCGCTCGCCGCCGGGGTCACTTCCCGCTCGCAATAAATCATCAAAAGCGGACTGCGGACAGAAAAGGCGAGTAACGAGGTGACGGAGCGTTTTCTTAGAGTTCAGACGGGTTCAGAAAAATACTGGTGACCTTTCAGCGTGCAGACTGGCACGATGCCACCCCAAACAGTTGTTCTAATGTTAGCACCCCCACCGAGCAGATACAATTACAGCCTGAATATCGGGGGATATTATCACATGACCTGGAGCACGGAGACCAGCGCATAGAAAGGTGGAAGAACTGGTTTGGGGATGACAATATGTGGTTTAAATGGTGCTGACCTACAGGTCATCAGGCATCCAAACACCTGTTTATGTGCCGATTCTCCAGCTGTTTGTTGGTCACAGACTCTTTAAAGTGCAATAAAATGCAAGATTTTAAAAAGAAATAAATAACACAAACCTAATTTAACCAGTTATGCAATCCACCATTAGCTAAAATGAGCAAATACTAGAGACCCCTTCAAAAAATATTAATTAATATAAATGCACTCCCAGGGGGAACAACCCATCAACACCAAGGAAAACAAATGTAGTCCTGAATTGAATTGCACCTCTGTGTTTCAGCTTCCCAAGCTGCAATTTCTTTCCAATATTTAAGATAGGAAGGTCTCTCAAACTTTACACTTCTAAACACATTTCAGAACAAATTTTTCTTTGAAATAAAAAGCATAGGCTCAATCAGAATAAACAGAAAGTCTCTCCAAACACCAATTTCTGGACTTGTCACAGATTAACAATCTGATAAATCTAGGTTTTGACTAGACCATTCTGAGAAGTTAATACGCTTTGATCTAAACCCTTCCACCATAGCCCTGACTGTTTGTTTAGGGTTGTTCGCCTGCTAGAAATGTGAGTCTCCATGACATATTCGAGTCTACTGCTAGGGAAAAGCATGATGCCGCCACCACCGTGTCTCACCATAGAGAGGGTGTACAGTGTTACCTTTTTAGTAACGCAAAATGTTATGCAACTAAACTCGTTCTCATTTGGCTAAAACTTCACAGTTTTGCGTGGATAAATTACAATGGCTTTCTTCTTTACACTTTGCAAGGACAAGTAATAATAAAAAAAAACATTGTACTTTATTTGCCTACACTAACTATATAAGTATTAGTTTAAAAATAAAGACCCAATATACTTTATATATAAATATTTCTAATATAAAAATTTATTAAATTTGTATGTTATTTAAGATACATATAGAAATTAAAAGATGTTAAAAAAAAAAATGGGGGGGAAAAAAGTAATATAAGAGACAAAAAGTTAGATAATTCAGTCACCCTGAATAAGCGTCTGATGTGGACCAAGATTTAAGGATTTACATAACTATACGCAAACAACCAGCTTTACGCCAAGAAAAAGTTCATTTCTAGTACTAAGTAAAAAAAAGAAGCCGATAACTAGTTCTAATTAAAGTAACGAGGTCTGTTTTCACAGGTTAATAAAATATATATTTCTGTCATTTAAAAAAAATCTGACCATTTTGGCTTGAGTAAACAAGTTAATTGAAAAATCAAATGTATTAGACAGAGCATTTTTAGTTTGGTGTGCTAAATATGAAAGTTAATGTTCAAGGTTTTATTCAGGACGCCTTTTTGTCTGCAGGGTCTCCCAAATCCAAAACGGATACTTACTGGATAAAAAAAAGTTTTGGAAACACTTTCAGAGAAATTAAGCAATCCTTATTTTAACAACACATTATTTAAAATGATCCAATTTAGTCATTCTTTTAAAAAGGGATAATTTTCTTACAAATACAGTAGTAGGTGGGTAACAATGGCTGCCCATGGGGTCGCTGAGCCTGTTGTATAGCAATTATTTGCATTCTCCTCATTTACACAGCCATTTATGAAACCTGTTATCCAATTCATCAGCCGTATGAGAACATCATCAGAAGACTCATCCCCGCCCTCCAACATCTCCACTACTTTTGTTTTCTTTGATTATTTCGCATCACTTCGCGCTTGATAGCGAAACCTCTCTCTCCCAAAACACTCAACGTGCGACGTGACAAGCCAAACAAAGAGCTTTCATCCTCGCATCAAAGTACCTGCTAAAAATAGAGAGAATATTTTTAGCTCTGTATCTACTTATGAGCCATAAACAGTCAAAGCTTATAGTATACAGACGTTTGCTTTGATTTAATTTATGCAACAAACAATAATGCAAATAGTTTTACAGGGTTTAAAGCATAAAAGAAAATAATTTTTCAAGACAATAACTTTCACTCTGTATCAGATAAGGTTAAATAGAAGCCAGAGCGCCTGATACACACTAATCAGGAGTGCAACTCTGCCCCCTGCTGGACTAAATATGTATAAAAACGTTCAGCTACCTGCCAAAAGAGTATTCTTGAGTTTCTTTAATATTTTTTTATGTATTCTTTCCTTTTTTCACAGACTTTGAGAATAATAGAACGTTCTCGTTTTATTATTTATTTATTATTAGTTTAATCTTCTTCTACACACAATCATGTATGAGTCAAAATGTCATTCTTCTCCAGAGATCTGGGTCCATTTTTGTTTTGTCCTATCCAGTATTCCTAAAAATAACAGTGTCCAAAAATTTAAATATATATTTCCACAGGGGGCACAATTTAAATACGGAGTCTGCAAATACCACAGACTTTGAGAACTTTTGGATGGTTGGATGTGGGATAAATAAATATTGATAAATCGATTGACAGAGAAACAGAATAGCCGGCCAAATGGCTAGACCGACAGGTTGACAGATGTATAGATGAGCGAAAGGATCCATAAATGGATGGGAACCGTAAATGAGCATGTGTAATATTAAAGCCTGTTTAAAGAGCAAACTGGTTAGAGCAATTATTTAAAGATATTAATCATGTTTATGAAGATAAACGGAATCTAATTATAGAAATAACTCAGTGCAATGTTTATTTTTCCTTAACGGCAAGAAAGTTCAGTCCAACTCCAGACTCTAAACCCTGCAGGATCCCAGTAAGTAAATAAGCACTGGCAGCACCAGCTGGGTCTGCCCTACCTGTTTGATCTTGCCGGTTATGGCTGAAGGCAGTTTGACTCGCAGCTGCTCCGTATCTTTGATCGAGGCCGGGAAGCCGCTCAGGTAGGCAAGAGACTGCATGCGGATCAGACCCGGAGCTTCTTTATCCGCAGTCTGCAAGAAAGTCAAACAGGTGGGGACTGCATGAAAAACAAACGTTGGCGGTTCTTTTTGCAGCTCTATAGATGGGCCACCGTCACATTTAAATCAGGCCTAGGTCTGGCCTCTGACTGGGCCAGTTAAAAAAACTTGAATCTTTTCTTTTCAGCCATTCTGCTGAAACATCTTTGTAAAAGCTGTTGGACAGATGACCTCGCATTTACTTCAAGAATAGCTTGGTATAGAGATGAGTTCATGGTTCATTCTGCAAGAAGACTCCTAGATACCAGATCCTGTGGCTGCAAAATCATCATCCTTTCAACACTGCAGCTTGACAGCAGGTCTTAGATATTTATGCTGACGAAGCTTTTTAAACCAAAGGTGCGCTACCAAAAATCTATGACAATACTTCCAAAAAAAAAAAAAAGAAATATTTTTCTCATTGTACTATAAATGTGAACATTTAACATGTTAACTGAGGTCTGGAGAGATTAAAATAAATCTATTTTCCCCCCCTCTGCACTTTACAGAATCTCTCTCTCCAGCTTTCTGACCATATGACCAGAGATTTAAAGAGGAGTGGCAAAATCAAACGAGGTGGATTAGCAGTGCTTGCTAACAACCGACTGTCATCCAGAGCTGGATACTGTCAAATATCGTATCTGCTGCCCGATATCGAGCTGTTAGCATGTCATTTACAGTTATGATTTTCTCATAAAGTAACAGTCTTCAGTCAGAAGCCTCTTCAGATTTGTTGCGAGACTGACTGCTACCAGAGACTATTCCAGTCCATATCACCATCATTAGCTGTAATTCAAGAAAGATAAAAGCTACAACAATATTTGGAAGATCTCTGCCAATATCTTTCCGCTCTGGCATTGTAAAAACTCACACTTCTAAGGTAAAAAAGTCCTGCATTTGTAGTGGTGAACAACTGAGGACATTTTTAGCTGCATTCGAGTGATAGAGTGTACTTAGTTTATCATACAGCTGTATGGGGGAAACAAAAATAAAATATAAGGCATTTCAACAGATAGTGATGCTCACCAGATAGCATCTGGAAACAGCAAATTTCTGAACTTCCCTGGAAAGATCTTTATAGGCTTTATCAGCTGAAAAAGACAAGACAAACAAAAGCCACAGCATATGAAGATTCTATTTAGGATCAACGAAAAACCACAAAATAGGATTGAAAAGTGAAAAAGAAATGTGTTGCTACACAAATACAAACAAAACAACCTGTGGTGTTTCCTGTTTTGAGGGAATAACTATCTGCTAAATGTAAGCCTCTCTAGCTCCCAAAAGCAGCTTTTTTACCATCAGCCTGCGAGTGAAAGACGACAACGGAGACGCTGACAGGCAGGTGGAACGGTTTGCTCATGATCAGCAGCTCCTTGGCAGCAGAGAGGGAGGCGGAGAGCGTCGGCAGCTCTTTGAGGGTGAGGTTAGCCGGCAGAGCGGGGTCCAGCGCCAGCATTGGAGCTACGATGCAGTGGGACAGCAGGCATTCGGGCTTATCACTGTGAAAAACATGAAAAAAAGTTTGTTTTGTGCCATTTTCAGACCACATGAGCCAAAGTCCGAGCTTTGCTACAAATTGGTACGCACATCATTTCTATCATCTTGGTTCATGAGATTTTTTTTTTTTTTTTAAAGCGTGTGATGAATACAAGAACTGAGTTTTACTCATGAGGATACAACACCTTCACCTTATCGCTCTGGAACCTTATCAGTTCAAACATCTGAATTGTGTTTCCTTGTGGTCCAACGGACCCCAGCTTCCTGTTGTAAGAACACTTGCTTTACGCTCAAAACGCACCCACTTTTTGAGGGTTTAATAATGCCTGCAAGTCGGACAACCCGCCTCCAAAATGCATGAAAATTAACCTGAATTAAACATAAGTGAATCTTTTCTTCAGGACACTTAAGTTCGCCTTTAATTTAGTCCCCAGTTCTCTGAAAATGACTGCAAGTCTCATGATAACCTCACATAAAACAAAAAGACTGTCTTCAGTCTTCAGTGTGTTTCACTGGGACTTTATGAGACAGACTAAAAACAGTACATACCTGTGAGGAAGAAGGAAAATGATGCTAATCAACACTTTCCAGAATGAAATATCGATGTAATTAGCATGCTTTGCTCATCTAGACACTAACATCTTTGCAACAAAGCTCAAACTCAGTTGGAGTGGAAGGAAAGCGTCTATGTTAAGCTATTTCATTTAGGTCTGAACTTTGACTGGGCTACTTTTACCCATTAATATAATTGGATTCAAACCATTCCCTCATCCCTCTATCTGTAAATTTGGAGTTCCTGCGTCTTCATAAAACATAATTTTTTCCTGCATCAAAGAATTTTTTATTTCAAAACTATTTGATCTTAATTTTTACATGATGAACGATAAATTGAACACAAAGCTTTTTAATCAAACAATCAAAGTTGTCTGATGGATGAGGATCACTGTAGCTTCGAAACAGAAACATTGTCCTGCAGGTTTGCCAGAAAAAAAAAAGGGAAAAAAAGGAGGAAATTATTAATAATAAATTCATGTGAAAAACGTGAATCATTTTATTTCCAAATTATAAATATACTCTCCTATGTGTAGGTCTTTCATTTATCTAGAGCCAAAATTCATCCAAACTCCCAAAACACTTTAAATTGAGTTGAATAGAACAAATATTTATAACATTTATGAACGTAAAAGCTGTAAAATTGATTTTATTGCTAATGTATGGTTTTAGTAAAACATCAACTTTGTAAATTAGGGGAAATATACACTTTATTAGCTAGAAATAAGCCAACTAAGTAAGTTACAGACTGAAAAACAGCTAAAACCAACCTTTCAGATTTTCTGTAAATCAATGCTCATTCCTAGATCATTTACTTGTGTTTAGAGCTACTGGGGAGAGCCTTTAAGCGCACGGGGAGCACTGGAACCACATGCAGCAGACTAATGCTCTTTTACATCAAATCTTAACAGGATTTCATGGTTGTAACAAGATAAGATGTGGAAAAAGACCCAATTAGGATTGTATTCGATACATCCCCCAAACTCACCTATCTTTTGGCTCTTCTGTGGTGTCGCTTGCGTTTTTCCCCAGGTGTTCCCTGTGTGCAAAAAAAACAAACAATTGGCACTTTCATTGCAAAGTAATCTGCAAAAAATAAAAACAATACAGGCAATGTCTGCACCCTAAAGTAGTCGATGTGTTGAGAAATATCTAAAAACTTTTCTAATCTTCGTCAAGTATCAAATCAGTGTAGAACAGTTTGAGCCGATTATGATAGGAAACAATAAAAGTGTGCATTTTGAACATGTGTTTGAGAAAGCAAGCTGATCGGCAACAGCTGCAGCCACCTCAGAGCTTTTTGTTCCTCCTCCAGCTGCTTTCTGACCGCCTTCAGTTCCTTCAGGAGAGCCACATCTGTACCGTTCACCCATGTGTACACAACGTCGATAGGCATGGGCAGACAGAGCCTGAGCGTAACAAAAATAAATAAAAAAAATCAATCAAACCCAGATCATATCAGTGAAGACTATGGTCTAGCTGCAAAGCTGTGACTCTGTTTATCTCCCCAGTGTGGATTTCGGTCATGTCCGGAGTCTAGGTTAGTGTTTGTTCGTTTATCATCCCGCCATATCCTGTTTTCTAGATTTCTCTCAAAGCAAAGCTAAACTCAAGTGGCATCTGGATTTTTATATTTTTTACTTACAAAAAGTCAAACCAAATCATTTAAATCATCCCCTGCAGTTCGCCTATAGAGCAAACAGGTCAGTGGATGATGCAGTCAACATGGCTCTCCACTACATCCTGCAACACCTAGACTCTGCAGGTACCTACGCTCGGGTCCTGTTTGTGGACTTCAGCTCTGCATTTAACACCATCGTCCCAGAGCTCCTCCACCAAAAACTGTCCCAGCTCACCGTGCCTCCCTCCACCTGTCAGTGGATTACCAGTTTCCTGACTGACAGGAGGCAGCAGGTGAAACTGGGTAACTTCACATCCAGCACCCGGTCCCTCAGCATCGGCGCCCCCCAGGGATGTGTTCTCTCCCCACTGCTTTTCTCCCTTTACACCACTGATTGCACGTCAAGAGACCCTTCTGTGAAACTCCTGAAGTTTGCAGATGACACCACCGTCATTGGACTCATCCGTGACGGCGACGAGTCTGCATACAGAAGGGAGGTGGAACAGCTGGTCCTCTGGTGCAGTCAGAACCACCTGGAGCTAAACCCGCTCAAAACTGTGGAGATGACAGTCGACTTCAGGAAGAGACCCCCTGCAACATCTCCTCTCATAATCACCAACAGGCCAGTCCCCACAGTAGAGTCTTTCAGGTTCCTAGGATCCACCATCACACGGGACCTGAAGTGGACCTCCCACATTGACTCTATAAGGAAGAAGGCCCAGCAAAGGCTGTACTTTCTGCGTCAGCTCAGAAAGTTCAACCTGCCTCAGGAACTGCTGACCATATTCTACACAGCAATAGTCCAGTCTGTCCTGACCTCATCCATCTCTGTCTGGTTCGGATCCGCCACCAGGCAAGACAGGGACAGACTGCAGAGAACAGTCAGGTCCTCAGAGAGGATCATAGGTTCTGATCTTCCCTCCATTGAGGACCTTTTCCGGGCCAGGGTCAGGAAGCGGGCCAGAAAAATCACCACTGACCCTTCACACCCTGGCCACAATCTGTTTAGGCTCCTCCCCTCAGGCCGGCGTTACAGAGCGCTGTACGCCAAAACCACCCGACACAAGAACAGTTTCTTCCCCCAGGCTGTCGCTCTGATGAACTCTGAATAGTCACAGAGTGTGTGTCCACTCACATGAACAATAACCTAAAACTCTGCACTGCTGTATATACTTACTGTATATACTTACTGTACAATAACCATGGTTTGGTGTATATATTATCCTTTATTTTTTATTTTTATTTATTTGTTTTTTTTTTCGTTTTTTAATTTCACTTATTTAAGTTCTGTACTGGAGAGAAAGGTTGCCGGAGTCAAATTCCTTGTAT
Organism: Apricaphanius iberus; assembly: GCA_028564705.1. Classification (NCBI taxonomy): domain Eukaryota; kingdom Metazoa; phylum Chordata; class Actinopteri; order Cyprinodontiformes; family Aphaniidae; genus Apricaphanius; species Apricaphanius iberus. The sequence goes on from JAPXFQ010002912.1 coordinate 1,775,997, forward strand.
GTGTCATACTTGGCCATTAAAGCTGATTCTGATTCTGATTTAAAAAACAAAACAAAAAATGTAATTTTAGAGCGAGAACACCTAAAACAACAAACATTGTTTTTCCAAATGAGATCAGAAATTTTTAAACACGTTTCTCTTAAACAGGAGGGCAATACACTGGCATCTTAGTTCATATGCTTTCAGATTAGACAATTAAAGAAATATAGACAATTTTATCAATAGCGACCCTCTTAACACTCCTAATGCATATTTATTTAGGATTAGGTAGAAACCTTTTTTTCCCTCAGTGTCGGAGCCAGGTTAATAGAAGATTGTGCATCAGTAATTTTGTTTCCCTTATAAGAATATGTACAGCATTAGCTTGAAGAGACTAAAAACTTTAACAGCTAATCTACTTTAGTGCAATAAAACACCCACAAAAATATACCGAGTCTAGTTAGAAAAGCGTGACTTTCAGCTACTTCCATTCACCACCACTGTGTTTTACACAAACTCTGCATTGCTCCCTAATGTAGAGAATTATGGCGACACTTTTGCTGTGGAACATGTTGCCGTACAACAAAATTGATCAATTTCACAAATGAAAAGTGGTTACAAAAATACAGAAATACCTCAATGTTAACTGATTTTGCAGTAGAGACTTGAGCTCACCTGCTCTGGAATGATTTCCCACCCACATTGTCTCGGTAGGAGTCAAAAAGCACATGATACTGGTCCCGACTCCACTCAACCACCACCTGTATTGGGAGAAAATGCACTGAAATTCTCACTTATTCAACCCCAGCAGTAATAAAGGATATAAGAGTGCAAAAGTATTTTAAAAATTCTTTACTTTGTCCTGTAATAGCCATAAAATTATATTAATTTCATTGAGATTTAGATTAGTAAAATAAAAAAATACAAAGAAACTCCTAACTGGGTAGTGGAAAAGACAACTTTCAACAACTTTAACAAATAAAAATCTGAAATTTCAACTCATTTTACTCTGATAGCCCTACGCAAAAAATCCAATACAACAAATTGTCTGCGGAAGTCAACTGATTGGTGAAGCAAACAGGTTTCCTTTAGAGGTCAAAATTAGAACCATGAAAAAACCAGACGGGTCAGGAGCAACGCCATGCCGAAGCGGGGTTAGGTTATTGAACAAATTTCCAATCTTTGAACATCTCACAGAGCTCTGTTCAGTACAATATCTGAACATGGATTGAGTACAGCAACTGCAAACCAACCAAGAAATGGCCATTCATCCAAGGAGAAGCAGGCATGAGGCCTATGGTTACTCTGGATGAGCTGCGGAGATCCCAAACTAAAAAGGGGCAAACAGTAGTTGTACACTCCATTAATCTGGCCTTTATAAAAGAGTGGCAAGGGGGGAAACCCGTTTAAAGAAAGCAGTTTGCTTTTTACCATCACAGTTGACAGTTAAATCACACTAAAACAAGAGAAAAATGTGAAAAGTTAAAAGGGCATTAGTATTTTAGCAATGGACTGTATGTTTAAAATGGCTATTTAATTGGACGTACATTCAAAAGACTGAAAATAATGCATGAATACCGATGGACAACACTTTACTCCCCCTTAAAGAACAACTTTTCTTGAATTGGCACATTTTTGACTGGAATTTGGTGTGTTAGCTTGTTACTTAGTCAGAAGCCAAATGTGTCGGTTTGATGCTACGAGCCGTTTGGGTTAAAAAAAATAAAAATAATCATAAAACAAGCCTGAGAACCGAGGCTCACCTCTCCAAACTGAAATGCGGAAACGATCGTGAGGACGAGCCCCCCGAAGCAGAGGTAGAGACCGTATCTGTGGGACAGACAGGTGTAGGTCTGCCTCTGCAGCAGCTTCAGCACAGAGTTCACGACGACCATGACTCTCCTGGGTCGAGCATAGCGCTGCATTCATTCAGAAAAAGTCGAAAACAACCGCCGGTTAATGCGAAAGGCAAAAGAAAGTAAACATCACAAGCAAGAAGGAGGCGTCAGCTGACCGTCCGACCGACGCACATGACAACCAACGTAATTAATTCTTACTCGGTGACAGTGACGCGGGAAGCGATGTGCTCGCTTGGCGATCAGGGGTCTATGCTGCCTCCTGGCGGGAGGGAGCTGCCACTACTCGTTTTGCTGCTACTTCGTATAATAATTGTATAAAATAAAATTAAATGAAATATTTAATTATGCGAACATCTTTTATTTATTTGAGTGACTAAATGTTCTTACTTTGTAAAAACTATTCATTACATGTTTAATTACTGATGCACATTTCTTAGATGACGTCGAAATCAAGTCAAAACTACTACTTTATTGCACTTTATCTGGTTTATTAGTTTTCATCAGTTGACAGATCAGTCCCTTCAGTAGCCTTGTTTAACCCCCCCCCCCCCCCCCAAATGTACAAAATACATTTTTTATTTTATTAAGACCACATGCTTCCCAGGTCATTGAGTTATCTTAGTTTCCTCAAGAAAGTCTTTGCTTTGTCTTACCTGTTTCATTTTTCACATGGTTGTATTTGAAACGTTTCAAATACAACAATGTGGTTTAACTGTTTTAAAGAAACGTTGTAAAAGTAATTATTATTGTTGTCTTAGGTTGTAAAGGGATTCAAATGTCAAATAAATTGCGTCTGTAAATACTTAGAAAAATTAGGAACTTATATTTAAAACCCATAAATCGAATGGTTGTATAAATGTATTAAACATCAACCATTATGCTCACCTGTTTCCTGGAGGGCCCTGGGAAGGTTATAAATAAAGCCACTTCCTGTCCATCTGACTTTCAGAGGTCAAGGGGTCACACCTTGGACCTGTTCAGCCATCAGATTTTAACAGCTTCATTGATTTGACTATTTGCACACAGTTTTGTTTTTATTTTCAACATATATATATTTGAATATTTTATGCTGTGAAATCATATTTTGTTACTTGTCAGTTCATTTCACCTAAGTTTGTCTGCTGTAAATGTAGACTTATCTTGGCAGATCACAACTAAAAACAGGGGAGACCATAACAAAAACCCATAAAGTGTGGAATAATGAACAAACAGATAAACTAGGAGGGACCTTTTTTTATGACTGTGGTGGGGATTTGGAGTTACTGACTGACTTCTGATGTTCTGACCTCATATATTTTATGCATATTTAGAGCACTGTAACTGTAAAGATGTCATAAGGTGGTTTAACTTGGGTTTATTGCATGTTTATTTGAGCTGTTGCTTCTGGATTCAGTTGCATGTTGTAATTTTTACACATCAATTCTCTGCAAATGTATGCAGAGAGTTGTGTGTGATTTTATGACACACATGCTGTCTGGTAAGCTGGATCCTCTCCAGTTTGCCTACAGAGCAAAACGTGGGGGGGAGGATGCGAGTTTTACTCTTTTTAAACACAGTTGCAACATATACGGACTCTGCACAACAACATACTCGGTTTTTATTTATGGACTTTTCCTCTGCTTTAACACTGTATAACCCGATACTCTGCTCTCCTAAAGCTACAGGTCCTTCCCATCCTGATTTTATGGATAAGAGATTTTTTTCAAGGATAGGGTACGGCATATTTTTTTAAAATGCTTTTACATCAAGTAACTTGATTTTGAGCAAGCCTTCCCCAAGGGTGTGTTTTACCACCAACTCTGTTCTCTATCCACACCGATGACATTACATGCAGCAGAAAGGCAATACATTTTTAAAAATATGCTGATGATACGGCCCTGCAGGCTTTAACTCAGAACCAAGTAACGGCGGATGACCTGCTTAGATCTTTTAATGAGTTTCGCTTGAGTTGAATGTCTGAAAGACAAAGGAGTTTTGGTGTGTGGGTATAGACAGAGCTGCAACTACATCTCAGATTTTTAAACCATTGTCTTTTAAGAGAGCAGGTTGAGCAGCTGGAGTGTTTTAAATATTCGGGGACACAGATAGACACCAGTCTATTCTTCCAAATCCAATCATACGATCTACAATAAAGCACTCCAGCGCCTGTATATTCTCAGGAAGCAAAGGAATTTTAATGTTAAGGCAATTATTTTATTAACTGGTTTACCGATCACTTTTCGAATCCACTCCATCACAGTCACAGAGGATCCTTCTCATCCCCTTCATTTCTTCATTCTTCTCTCATTAGGCAGGAGATGCAAAGTCCCACTGGCAAAAAAAATCTGTCTATAAAAAGTTATTTATTACAACTTCAGTCACATCCCTTAAAAATAAGAGAATTTCTACAATAAATTTATAAATGGTCTTTTAAATATCAATAAGTTTGATTTTAGTTCAGCTACATGTGCTGTTTTATATGTGTGTAAAGATGATGTGGAGCCCCGTTGAAGAGACATTTCTGTAACCTTTTTGGGTCAGACAAAGTTTTCCATTCAATTCTATAGTATGGACATTTATCATTCAGCTTCCACTAAAAAAAACCATGTTCTCCCTTTGTTGCCTTAATTAGCTGACTTTTTCTGCCATGTGTACATCCGAAGTATCCAGTGGATTTAGTATTTATAAAGCTTTGAAACGTGTCTCATAAACTCTCTCACATAGGATTAAACAGTCTCAATTAAAAGATAGGCCCCTTACATCTGCATGACGTGACATTCATTTAAAAAAAAGTTCGCAGAACAATTTACCCAGCTTTGATTTGCACAAAATCCACATCCAGGAGATATTGAATAGAATCTGCAAAACGCTTACTTTTAACCACAAAAAGAGCATAAACAGCAGTCATAAGTGTAAATTACTTTTCATTACATTCAATTTTTTTATATTCTCTTTTTATAACTTTTGTATTTTTCACATTTGGATTTAACTTGAAAAACAGAAATTTACACAATTTTGCAAGCATCATAAATGCAAATTCTGATTTTTTTGGAAAACATTTTTAGCTTTACCAAATACATTCTGCTTGGAAATACTTTCTTTCAAGTATTCTTTGTGGCTTCATTTAATTGTCTTGTATTCAGTTGAAGTACATGAACTTGGCACAGCGGCGGCCCAAAGTCTTATGGGGCCTTAAGCATATTTTGACTCAAGGAGCCCCCTTTCTATTAAGATCACTACCCATTTCAATCAAGATTTGGTCTAATCTGGGAAAGTAGCAGAGTTTATTTGGCAGATCCTAAAAATCAATCAGAGGTAATTGTTAGTATTAGCTGACACAATTTATTTATTTGATAGGGACAAGTATGTAGATTAAACCTGTGAAATACTACAACATTTGTAGCTGAGGCTAATCCGCAATGTCTGTCCCTAGAAGGGTATTTAAAAAACCAAACCAAAAAACAGTGTATAAAAGAATAGACATTACATATATATATATATATACACATATATACATACATATATATATTTATACATACATACATACACACACACACCCATACATGTGTACATCTATAATATCAAAATATTCATTGACATTTACATCAACATGACTAAAAAAATAATCTGAAGCTGAAAAAAAAAATAGAAAGGTTAAACTAAAGCTTTGAGATCAGATTGTAACAATGGTAACATAACAAGAAAAAAGTAAAAAGTAATTTAAAATCTTATTTTAATTAAGAAAAAAAATTAAATATAATTTAAAAAGTACAGTATATAAGTCTTTATTCCTTTAAATGTATTTAATTTAAATATTTTAGCAACATTTTGACATTTTTAAAATGAAAACAAAATTGTAACAAAACAATGAATGAAATAATTAGTTACAAAAAAAGTCAATATTTTTAAATGATCTACAAATGGAGTCAACTTCATATTTTCATATATTTTAACTGCAACCGCTTAGTTTGCTAATGCCTTGGGCCAGCTCTGACTTGGCACTTAGAGAAGATCTTAGTGCCTTTTCCAGAAGCTGTTAAAAAGGCCTCTTTATTTGTACGTCTTCTTTAAAATTTCCTCCAATGCTGGGAACCTGGAGGTTTTAAAGTTGACCAAAACCTGAGAAAAAAAATAGAGATTGAATTGGACCTCCATAAAGAACTGACCTTGGTTTTATTATGAAAACCTGCCAATTCCTTTTCTTTTTCATGAAAAAAAGTGACGGAATTGTATTACTGAAACATAATCATGTTTAGTTAACACTGGAAATCAAGTCATGAATGTGTTATAAGTTTTCTAAGTTAGCAAAGTGGTTAGTGCAGGTGCTCAGAAAACTTTTCTGAGTTTGAGTCCCATCCACAGTTTTTTTTAGCCTTACAGCAACCAAAATGTTTTAAGTTGAGCCAACATGTTTACATTTAGTTCCCTCAACTAAACTTGTGTGGAAATTATTTACATAATTTTATTGTGTTCACCCAGCCATTGTTTTTTTCTGATAAAATTAAGTTTGTTGTCGCAGCCTCCTGAGACCAGAGGGGTGGCTGTGTATGTATTAGTTATTTTTGTCTCACTGCTTACAAGCCCAAGTTAAAAAGGTCTTTTCCACTAAAACATTTCTTGAAGAGCTGCCAAACAGGGCTCTGGCAAACCTAAATGAGTGTGTGCAACAACAGAAGCTCTGAGGCCCAGCTGTAGGAAGGAGGTGGAAGGGAGGACTGTGAAAATATAGCAGATGTTTCAGTTTCAAACTCTCTCCACTAGCCTGTGTCACATTATCTTCAGACTAATTTCAGGACAGATTATTTTTTACTATCCCTCTGAAGTGAAAAGTTGCATCATAATTTCCCTCCCAGTTGCTGGTTAACGACTGATCACTGAAAATCCCTGAGCTGGCGTCTCACATTTCAGACTTCCGTTTTCTGCCGATTTCTGTATCATTTCTTTTACTTGTGGATTTTCCACCATTATTTTCAGTTTTCTGGTCTAAAACTTTGACATCTTACTTCGTTTCCGTTTGAACAGCTTCCCCAGTTGTTGGTATTTTTGGGAAACAGCCAACCCACAACATGAGAAATTCCGTTCCTGGTTGGGCTTTGTTATCCGTTCCTTTGATTTCATACGATAGCTGCATTTACTTTCAGGTGTCTCACTGCAAATACATGTGAAAGTCTATACTTGTGCAGGTATTTGTTTTAAAAGCAGATACGAGTGTACTAGGATATTTTATCTAAAAAAATAAAAAAATAAAATCAGAAGGCAGGGGAGTGATTGGGATACTTTTTTTGTCCTAAACTGCGATCCATGCCTTGATTACAAGAAGCCAACCAGTCTTTGTTTTACATTGCTACAAAAAAATTAAAACCCTATTAAACTTTTCTATAATCTGACCACTAATTTTAATGCACTTTAAATTATGGGCTTGATCAACACAAAGTGGTTGAAGGAAAATAAAGTAATGATTAAATGTAGAGACTATGAGTTCAAGCAGCAACTACAAACAAGAGAATTTTGTTTTAAGGAAAATATTTATTGAAATAAGCAGGAAAAGAGCAGCACTGAGGAGGACAGGTAATTAACTGAAGAAGTTTGTGTTCTTCGTTTAAGGTGTTGGATTTGTCTATGGTCCAATGAGAGGAGGATCCTAGGGTTGACTCGAGCACAGAGACACAGGAATGAGGACATGAAAGAAACATCCAAAAGTCTGGGAAGAGAAATGAGGGTGATAAGAAGCCTGACAATAATATTCTTGTGGAGAACATGGAAGTTAATCATCGGCCTGTTATCACGCATAGGAGAGCTAATCAACTGGAGTCAGCTTCAGGGAACCACTCCTCTTTTGAGCTCCGGTGCTGATTGAAGCTAAATTTGGCCAGCTTTTGTGTTCAGTTTCTACCAGCTTTGCACATCTGGAAACTGAAATTGGCTTCTTCACAAATGAGCTCATACAGATTTGATGGCGAGCTATGGTGAACATTAATATTCCAGCTTTGCCACAGATTTTTCCATGCAATTAAAGTCTGGACTTTGACTAGACCATTCCAACGCCAGCTCACCTTCTTCCACATGTTGACATATCCACAGAGCTGTCTGCAGTTTGGTGTTGTGTGGGTGTTCTCCTACCTCTGCAGTAATCAGGCTTTTCTTAGTTTGTTCCTTTTGCTTTTGAAGATCAACACTCACCTTTTGTTCTATAGCCTAGTCCTCCTCTTGTTCTAGCTATTCGTTACTGCTTTGACCTGCCTTTAGCAGGTTTCTTCAACCTATAGTTCCTTCTGTGCTAGTCTTTCTTCTTATTATTATTTTATTATTACAGTATTTCCTAGCTTGTCATGCCTTCCACTGTGCCTTTGTTCTCCTCAGTTTACTCCCTTCCACTTTGCCTTCCTGCCCAGTTATTGATTGCCTCCACCTGTTCTCTCCCTCTCACCTGCAATTGATTTCACTAATTGGTTCTCAGGTGTTTCTGTGTTTTCTTCCCTCATCGGTTCTCGTTTTGTTGCCAGATTCTTCGTCTATCTTCCCCCATGCCTCTCTGTAGGGTGAGGCTAGTTCTTTGTTATCGGCTCATTCAAATCTTATCACAAAATTATCTGCACTTGGGTCCTCATTCGACTACCAAACATGACACGTGCATAAAACTGTGCAGGTTTATCTATAAAAAAACAGACTAAATCCATAGAAATGTATAGCTACGTGTGACCTGACGTGATCAAAATCACAGGATGTTAAGCCTCCTGCAACACAATGTAAAAATAAAAAAAGTTTCTGTGAAATCACTTTTCATTCAACAAGTTGAATATGACGGCCGTGCTTTAAATCGAACCATTTTAAACGCATAATACACAGAGGCTGGTTTAGCAATATATGGAAATGAAGCAGCTGGGTGAGTGGTAACGGTTCGGGTGTAGGCGGGCCCGCTTTTGGGGAAGAGGTTACTGTAACCGACGGCTCACAGCCTGCAGGTTCATTCTTGTTAACTCAGCCCACCATGTGACTGCCGATACGTGGTATCAAATCAGCTCCCATCGCTTAGATTTCTTCCTGTATGGCTGTATTATATCTCCTTGCGTTCAGAGGGAGTGAAGTTTGCTGAAGGTTGCGCTGAAAACTACTGGAGATGTTCTGGTTCACGCAGGGGCTGTGCTTCCTGCCCGCGTTTCTGGTCGTCTGGTCCTCCTGTACTTTCATCGTTTCCTATATTATTGCGCTCTTTAGAGGCGACGTGGACATCATATTCCCCTATATAAGGTACGTTTCTTTAGTCAAAACTAAGAAATACTCCAACAATGGAGGCGTCCTAACTCTTGATTTCTGACCGCCGCCTTGGTTTCGTTTTTCTCCGAGTTAAAAATCAGCTGGCTACATTCCAGCTGCACGTACACATCTGTCAGTGTAAACAGCTGCTGTTTGATTATCTATTTATAAAAATAAAACTATAATATTTGTTCTTTATATTAGACTTCAAATCTAATGTATAACAGTTAGATCACTTAAAATATTCAGATTTTAATATCATAAACTGAAAGTTAAGAGAAACAGAGTTGGAAGAATGTTAAATAAGTCATTTTTATTCCATTTATTTTAATTAATTACATTAATATCAGTTAAAACTTTTAACAAATGCAAATATATAATCCTGCTTTTTTTACACTCACTTTTTATTCAAAAGAAAAATCGCTCCAGATTTTGAGCCAAAAAAGGAGAAACAAAAAAATATATATTTATTGATACCCTTAACTAAAGTCCAGATTGTATTCAGGGGTTTGTATGTAGCCTAATTCTTAAAGGGTGCTGTTCTTTTAAGACATTAGAAACCACCTGCCCGAGATGGTGGCAGCATGGTGCTGTGGGGAAGGTTTTTTACAGCACAGGGACGTTGGTCAGTGGTTGGGAAGATGGATGGATCTGTTAGAGTTGAGAATGAGGCAGAGGTTCATGTTCCAAGACAGCAATCACCCTAAATATACAACCGGAGCGACACATGACTGCTTTATATCAAAGCATATTTTTATGATAGAATGTTCCAGTCAAAGTCCAAATATAAATCCCAGAGTCCTGCACTTCATTTGACTGAATTTGAGCTGTTTCGCAAAGAATGTGCAATGCTAACATACCCTAAAAAAGGACTTTCGGCTTTATGGAATGGTCACTGTTTGAGTGAAAAGAAATGCATGGTACACTTGTTTGATTTTTACGCATAAAAATGTGAATCATGGTAATTTTGTGTATTCCTATTAAATAAAATAGATTCTTCAAATACTTTTGCAAGACACTAAATATTTTCTCTGTCTTCCCAGTGATACGGGTGCGAATCCACCGGAGAGCTGCATTTTTGGACTGATGACCTTTATTTCCTCATGTGCAGGTTTTTTTTAATTTTGTAGTTGTTTTTTTTTCTAATTTCCCAGCAAGCATCTACTTTAATTACGCAACTTTGGGTTCTCCCACGGGAGGAACCAAGCTTTCCAATGATGTTACACACATTTCCTCTTTTTATCATGAAAATGAAAGCAGGCCTCTTTTAACTTTGTGGTTAAAACCCTATGACTTTTGTCCAGGAACTGCCACCATATATGCCAGATACAAGTATGTGGAGAAGCTGAGTGAGCAAAACAGCCTTGTGAAACCAAGCCTTAATAAAGCCACACTCTGGCTTGGTATAATCGCCTGTTTTGGGATGTGCATTGTTGCCACTTTCCAGGTATTTTTTTCTCTGCACGTCACAATTGGTTGCATTTTAATATCACATAACTTTAATGTAATGTGTAATTGTATCTTTTTTAATCTTGCTACCTGTAGGAAACAACTGTGACGATAGTCCATGATTTAGGAGCATTTGTATTTTTTGCCTCTGGAGTTATTTACATAATCCTGCAGTGTGTAATATCATTTCAAGCGGCTCCATACGGGTCGTCCATCTGCTGGTGTCGAGTGCGTGTGTTCATCGCAGTCATTGCTGCAGCTGCTTTTTTTCCCAGTATCCTTGTGCTAGATTTGAACTTGCTTGGTTGATCGAAGTTCACTTTTAAATTAGCCTGCCCAGCTTTTGTGCGCTTTTCAGCAGAGACTCAGCTCTGTGCTTCTAAGGGATTTAAAAGAGAAAAATGTTCCTTAACCAGTAACTCAGCTCTGATCTGTGCATTTTTCGTTAAACAAACCACCCTCCACCGGCACACATATGACAAGGTAAGCGGATTACTTTATACTTTGTAATTTTTCATGTCTTACACCAGGAATGCAAACACTTAGTTGTTTACAGTCAGAATAAAAGCAATACCTCTCCCCAGCATGGATTAATACTCAGCAATTGATGCTAGAGACTATGTTGGAACTAAAGCTTGCAAGTGCAGAGAGAAATAGAAACGTTAAGTAAAAAAAAATTAATTGCTTTAATTTTACCTGCAAAATTGGGTTGCAACACATTGTCAATACATGCATATTATTGAATACTGGGACACGGATATCAGTTGCTCGGCACCAAGGGTAGTGAACTTCCACCTAAATGGCTAGTTTATTGGAATGTGCCTCAAATATTTCACCCAAGCATTTCTTTTCCCATGCTTGCAGACATTGATACTGTAATACTTTAGTGTGACTCCGGTACAAGCTACCCCCCACTTTGTGCTACTAAGCACTTCACATTTCTTGTGTTTTATCAATTTATTTACAAAAAATGACTGCTCATATTTTTAAAATGGAAAATTCCAACCAGGAACAAAAACCATCAGTTTCTCAAAGACCAGTGCAGTTTGTGAATAGCATTTCCTTACGCTCTTTAAATGTAATAGTTTAATTTCATACATAAAGATTACTAATCAACGTGCAAAATGCTAGATGAGAATATCATAGCTTTTGTAAGGTTATCTAAAGTGTAATTTGAAGCACCCCTGTGGACCTCAAACGTTAAAAGATCTAAATAAGTTAGGCCAAGAAAGCAGGAAGTCTGATTCATCCTGACTGGGCACAATTTAAAGAGAACCAACTGTGTCACGTTCAACTTCAATTCCAACTGTAAACACAAAAAGAAAGTCCCCCATCAAGCCATTCAGAAAGATTTCTTTTTCATGTGAAACAAAAGTGTCGACCCTATATGAAAGTTAAATAAACTTCTGATGTGAGCTGAAAGTTCCACTCAGAAATGAAGAAGCAACAACATAAATAGCATAAGATCGATGACAGTTTGCAAAAGCATGTAGGAATAATGATCTGAATTTCTGGAGAAATGGACAAGCATGATCTAAAATGTATTGTTGTATTATCTTTAAAGTAAAAATTCTGTGTTGTGAGGATCCAGACGCAATGAGGCAGGCAGGCGGGCGGAGCCAAAACCAAAAGTGTTTGATTGTTAAAAAACTTAAAAAAAAACTCATATTAAGGGAGAACATGCAGAGACACAAGAAGCATAGAGGAACTGCAGGCTGGAGAACAGAAAGGCCTGTCAAGCAGGGACTTACTTAAAGGAACTTAAATAGTATCTGTCACATTTGTGGCTGCTCTGTTCGTGCCAGGAAGTCGTGCTTCGACTGTAAAGTTCGAACAGAGTTTATTAGACACCGAAAAGGGTGCAAAGTACTCACAAAAGAATGCATGAGTCAAGGTAAATTAAGTTTGGAAATATTTAATAACACCAACTGGAGTGGTATTTTAAATAGTTAGAAAGCCTGAATAGTCACCTTTACTGCAGGGCATTGCTTGAAAAAGATGGAGTTAATACCTCCTATAGCATAATTTCACTGGATGCTTAAGGCGCTCATTCTGTGGTTTTCATTCCTTTTAGAGGGGATCTCTCCTCCAAAGGAGATTAAAAAATATATTTTAGATCATTACCTCATTAATTCAAAGTATTCAGACTTCTGTGTGTATTTGTGGTTCATTCACAGTTCTATCCATTTCTCCCATGTAGGACTATCGCTTCCACATAGCTAGTGCCGTCTGTGAGTGGGTCGTTGCCTTCAGCTTTGTCTGCTTCTTCCTCACGTACATTGACGATTTCAAAGTGAGTATCACATTCCATCAATCTCAGGGAGGTTTTCATTTTCTTTATTCATTTCTAAAAGCTTTTCTTGTTTGTTTCCTGCAGACATTTAAGTTGCAAGTGAGGACAGAATACGGGGACTAGATGATGGATGAATTTTAGGGTTGTTTTTTTCTGTACTGGAGAGCTTTTTATACAATTTTGTACTTTTGCTATTTTAATTATTTCAAATATTATTTTCCTACACCTGATCACTGTGGATGCATGTAAAGTCTTTTTTTAACCTTTTTGTATACAATCATTTTATTTCGGTATTACGGTTTTTCCTGGTTATCAAGCATCACTTTGCACTTTGATTGTTGCCACACCGTCGTGACACATCTTGTGAGCCCCGTGGCCACTCATAAGAGAACTTCATCACACGGTTAACACATGACACATGCACAACATGACGGAAAACGAAAATACAGCTAATAACGAATCTCTCTGTGCGAACACAATTTTTTTTTGGAGGATGGTGTTGAAAATAGTTTCACTTTATTTGCACTAGCCTAATTGGGGAGCACGTTTAGACTAGTATTCTCTGGTATCTCTTTCCTGTCAGTTGTCTTTACTATGTTGAAAAGGAGCTAAGAGTGTCACATCAAGTTCATACCCCAAGAAAACCGAAAGTCATGAATTACTAATTAAAACTGTTGACATTGTGTGATTAACAAAGAAAACCCTTCAGTTAGATTTATTTATAGGAACTGTTAGGGAGGAAAACAACTGGTGCATGTTTGTTTTTGAAACCATTTTTTCACACTTATGGATTTTTCACATTTATTAGCGTGAAACAGCACTAGTGCAACCAAATATACCTTTATATTAAGTATTTTTTTACACATACTTGGCAACTGTACCTAAGATTGCTGAAGGCTTTGTAGACAGAGTGACTGGACATGTAAGCCACATACACTGTGTAAAAAGACACAACTATTTTTCCCTTCCTTTCTGACATTAAATCAGACTAAATGTAACGTTTTTAGGGCAGTTATGAAGACTTTATGCCAGATAAATAAGAGAGAGATTAGGTCTGGCTTTCAATGCTTTTGATTAGGGTTAATATACAAAATCTGAGGTAATATTAAACACATCTATGGATGGATTTTAAGGCAGGACCTCAAATGCTCTGCTTCCTTGTGTGCCATCATCAGGAAATCAAAAGAAACTAGCCAAAAGATATCAGGTAGATACTTTCGGACCTTCACAAGTCTGTTTCATCTTTGGGTGTATAACTTCCAGAGATGTCTGAGGGTGTCGGATTCATCTCTTCAACTATATACAAGTATAAACAACACTGCAGGAGGGACTGGTGAACTTCAGAAAAACAGATCGCTTCGTGAGAATAGAACAAGATGTTGAAATGAAGTAACATCTGGCTTCAGTTCCATTAAAAAGTGTCCTTCTTTTGTCCATAATGATTTGGAGTGGACAAGAAATTGCATTTTGCAAAAAGAAATAATTTAAATAATAATTACTAACCTAAACCATGGAAAAATTTTGTCTGATTTAATGTCGGAGTGAAAAAAAAGTGTATTTTTTAGAGTTTATTGAAATATCTGGTTTATGTGGTTCTCTTTATACAAACTAGTACAGCACAACTTTTCCACGGTGCAGCTACAGATGGGATTTTTCTTGTCTTTTTCTACATTTTGTTTTCAGCTCATCTAATTATCTTTAACTGTGGTGGGAATTAGCCTCTCTCTAGTTTTCAGAAGGTAGGCCTAACTATCTTTAAATAAAGAAATAAACAGAAATAGGCGCTGACTGAATTTTTTTTCTCAAAATTAAATTAATTTGAGTTTGATTAAAGAAACTTTGTTTACTGATTTGTAGCTTTAGACATAAACAGACACAGTTATTACAGATATTTCATTAATTTTATTATTAGGTTTACATATTCTTTATATCTACATCTCAAAATGTTAATAACTAGGAATTGTTTTATAGAAATGGTTTGAAGGTTTTCCAAAAATAATCGAAAAAAATATCTGGAAGAAAATGTATGACCGCAATCACAACTCGGTTCATTTTTGTAGAACATTAAGTTTGCATTTGAAAATTCTTGTTTTAGGTGTTAATTTTTTGTAAAGCAAAAAATTTATTAAGATAAACTACAGGGAAGCATTAAAAAGGAGGTGCCGAAAATTAAACATTTAATTAGCTTCTCCTTTAGTGGCCTGGAGTTTCATGAGTTAATTTCTCCTAATAGCATCAAGATGGATGCCTTTAACTCCACAGTGAAGAGGCTGAAAGCTCATTTTGATAGAAAGTAATAAAAGTACTGTATGGAACATTTCATGAAATTGTGCCTTGCTTGTTATTCTGCAACAAGAGGTGATGTCTAATCTGCCTGCAAACTTGTCCAGTTAATATGCTTAAATGTTCGTTATTATTCAAACTAAGACTGATTACGTCGCATCCTTTTACTGTATTCCAGATGTATTACAGTGGGGCAAAAAAGTTTTTGAGCAGTCACTAGTTGAGCAAGTTCTCCCGTTTTAAAAAGATGAGAGTTCTGTGATTTGCATCTTAGGTTCACTTCAACTGTGAGACAGAATGTAAAAAAATAAAAATCCAGGAATTTTTAAAGTCGAGAGGAGCCAGTTGAGGTGGCTCGGGCATCTAGTTAGGATGCCTCCTGGACGCCTCCCTGGTGAGGTGTTCCGGGCACATCCCACCGGGAGGAGACCCAGGGGAAGACCCAGGACCCGTTGGAGAGATTATGTCTCCCAGCTGGCCTGGGAACGCCTCGGGATTCCTCCCGAGGAGCTGGCCCAAGTGGCCGGGGAGAGGCAAGTCTGGGTCTCCTTGCTTAGGCTACTGCCCCCGCGACCCGACCCCGGATAAGCGGAGGAAGATGGATGGATGGATGGATGGATGGATGGAATTTTTAAAGTGATTTATTTGTATAAGGAAGCACAAAATACGTATTTGGTCAATAAAAAAAGTTCACCTCAACACTTTATGTAGCCTTGGTTGGCAATGACAGAGGTCAAGGGTTTCCTGTCGTCATGCTGAAAGATCCAGCCACATTTCACCTTCAGTGCTCTAAATGATGGAAGGTGGTTTTGGCCCATAATCTCTTTACATTGATCCTTTCTTTAATACGGATCGGTCGTCCTGACCTCTGCGGAAAAGCAAACCCAAAAGATAATGATCATGTGTATCCACCCGAAGGAGATTGTCAGTGATGCTGTATATTTTCTATTTTCTGATAATTGTTTCACCCGTTAATCTTTTCTCACCAAGCTGCTTGTCTACTGTAGAATGGCTCATCCAAATCTTGTGCAGGTGTACAATCTAGTTCTGGTGTCCTCTGCTGTTGGCACTGGTGGAAGTTGGAATCAGTTGGAAGGTGTGGACAGATGTCTTTTATATGAGTTCAAACAGGTGTCATTAATGCAGGTAATGAGTGGAGGATAGAAGAGCTTAAAGAAATATCAGGTCTGTGAGGGTCAGAATTCGTGTTTGTAGGAGCTAAATACTTATTCTCTGTATGATAGTACTAAGAAATCCTTTACGAAAATAATGTTATTTCCTGGATTTTTTTTCCACATTCTTTTTCACAGTTCCAAGTTGACCTAGAATGAAAATTAAAGACAATCGGTGGCTGCCGAGTACTTTTTTGCCCCACTGATTTTGGACAGAACTCTTTCACTATAAAGTTTTTTGCAAGAGAAAATGTAACTGTATCCAAAAAACTAATCTTTTACTTTTGACTTAATGTACTGTAAAACATTATTTTAAACATCTGAACTGAAATAAACTGCACATTTTTTTAATGTCTGCATTTGTCTTTACTTGAGACCACAAGATGTTAAAAAGGATTAGAAATTAAATACTCTGTGTTTTCCAGGTGAATCTGTTACAACTTTAAAACGATTATGCCACCAACTGCATTATTTCATACTTGGTGTTTTATTAGTGTCTACGCTTATTGTCAGTGATTTTCCTGCTTACAAGTCAACAGGTTTGGGTAAAAATGTTTTCCCAGCACAATGAAGGAGTAGTCAAGTGCACTTCACACTTATTTGACCCCTTGGTAAAAATGTTTAAAGACTTAAAAATAAAATGCAACAGCATAATTTAATTTCCAAGAAACCCAAAATGTAGTTGCATGTTTTAAATGCATTCTTTAAATGATTGTTTCAATGGAGTAGTGTCTAAAACTTGTGACAAAAACAATTCCCTTACTCTAAAATGGAAAAGACAATACGTATTAATAAAGCAAGGCATTAAATGGTTTCAAGAAAATAAATCTGGAGCAATAGTTAAAAGTCTCCAGTGTTTGCTGATAAAAGAGCTGCAGGTGATTTTTCAGTGCAGATTATGCCATTGCAATCGAAGACTCATCTAGATGCATCGGGGTGCCACCAAGTTAGGGGGCTTTGATATGAAAAATCATGCTCAAACAAAAACTTTTATACATTTATTATCCATAAGAGAAAAACTTAATCAGTTTGACTCGCACAGAAACATCAATCAGAACTTGTGATTTGTATATAAATTATGAAACATAAAACAAATTGTGTGGTTTCAAGGGCTCCAATTAGTAGGCATCATACAGTTAAGTTTAAATGAGTCTTTTTTTTCTAACACAAATGCTAATTTTAAAACCAATTAGCTAATTAAATACATAAAGGAACTGTATTTTCTGCTTACTGTTGACTAGATTCATGAGTCAAATCACTTCTAAATACTAGTTGTCACTCTTGAGCAAACCAGGTGCAAAGTTCAGCTGGTAAAATCAGCTTCACATAGTTCCGTATATGTTCCGTATAAACATAGTGATGTGTTTAGTATTCAAGGTGATGTTGATGTAGAGACGGGGCTGATACACCATCACCTGCATTTACGTGTCCAAGAGAAACTTCCTGATGGAAGCTTCGCAATGGAATGGGAAGGTCAAAGTTCATCTACCACTGATGAGACTGCGTCTGACCTAATCATTAGACAGGAATAAAAGCTTTGCTATGTGAAAACAGGAACCTGGCCACTATAATAACTACAACATACATGTGAAAGATTTAATCATCTTTTATACGAAAAAAAAGGACAAAATCCAAGCAATGAATGGAAAAAAATAATGCTTTCTCGCTGACTAACAGCTGACTGTTAGTAGCCCATTTCCAAAAAAATTACAATCATTCCAGCACCTTGATACCGGTGTCTTCGACAGGCACGGCACAACACAGCTCTGTAACACCACGCAGACTGTAGGAAGCACAGGTTGCAATGAATGACCGTAAACATGAAGCTTTGCAGTAATAACAATGCAGAGCGAGTGAGGCGGAGATCAGTCACTGAAGGATGACTCGCTATCAGAGCTGGTGGCAGGAAGATCTTCATTGTCTCTGCTACTTGCTGCTCCATCAGGCACAGGGGCATCAGGTGTGCTGTTGTTGTTGTTGGAAGACTATTGTTAAATTGTTTAATAGAAAACTGTCAATGAGAAATTTAAGAAGAAAAAAAAACACTCACTCAAGCAGGTTTGGATCCAAACCTTCCATAATCATTTTATTACGAATGGCCATTACTGGTACTCCCTAAGGAAAGACATTAAAATATAAAGACACATTCCCTTCTTTTATTGTTTATTTATATATAGCTACATTACATAATCGCTTACCACTTGAACCATTTTTAGATAGCGTGCATAACGTGGATCCTTGGCAACCGTCATGATATTCTCAGGGACCGCTTCTGCTTTTTCTTGTGCAGGTGCAGCTGCTGGTGGACTCTGATCAGGCTGCAACACAAGAAAAAGATCCAAATAATTCCTATTGTTAAAGCGGAAACTTTATTTAAATACAGGAACACTGCATCACCAAGAGTCTTTCTCTAAATAACATAAAATTCTAAGTCACCAACTGAGGCCTGGCAGATTTAAACTAGAGCTTCTGAAATTATCTTTTTTATTTGATAGGGACAGTTTGGTTTAGGAAACAACCGAGGAACCAACAAGATTGGAAAATGCTTGATAAGCAGCATCAGTGTTGGAGTATCTTGTTGGCAGCTAAGACTGTGTTGAATAGCTTTTTATCCCTCCTGAATGACAGGACTTGGTTTCAAGTAGAGTTCCGCAGGGCTCACTCCTTGGCTCTTATCTTTTTTCTTAGAACTTATTGCCGCTGGGTTCAATTTTCAGAAAGATTAAATGTTCCTTTCATTTTTATGCTGATGACACACTATGTACTTCTCAAGCACAAGCATGAGGGGTAAAGTTGGTGACTTTGTGATTCTGTTTGATTTATTGATTTCTATCCGCTTCTAAAACATCTTATTTGGGTTGCTGCTGTTGTCTTTTATAAGTTTCAATTCCTCAAGTTTTAAAGTGCGTTATAAATAAAGTTGGCATCACAGTCCAAAAGGAAGTGCCTGCTTCAAAAATCAACACCTTCAAGCTCTATTGAAACTTTACTGAAATGGAAAAACTGTCTTATACGGAACATTTTGAAAAGATTTATTACCCAGGCGACAATGTGTAGGAATATTTCTCTGAGGAGTCAATGGCAGACTTTTAAATAACGCTATTCAAATAAAAAGGGTATATCTAAATTCTTTACCTCAAATCAACAGTGAGACGGCAGTGAGCCAGTCAATGAACCCAAACAGACATAAAAACCTTGTGAGAACGGATGAAGCACAATGACGCTTGGTTTCAGACATGTCTTCCCAAAGCCCTGAAGTTAACCCAAATGAAAAGTCATGAATATACCAAGATGTAATCTCCCGGTTCTGACAAGAATATTCGTCTTCCAGCCAGAATGATGCTGGAAGCTTTTAGATAAACGTCCACGACGCATAGATGGATACAGGGTACCACTTGGAACTGTAAATACGGATATAGTGCTGCGTTTTATAACTTCCTAATACACACAAAAAATAGAAACTCTACTTTTGGATTTTTATTGTTCCAGTATTTGCTTAAAACATCATTTGAATAAAATAATAAAAACATATGGACCCTGCTGTAGAGACTACAGATCCCACTTGGTGTATCCAAACGTGACAAATTAGGTATAGTACTTCAGAGTACTTAAGAATGGAATAATAATGATATGTACAAATATTTGTAATAACCCAATATCAGTTGTTGGTTCTGTATTCGGGCTGCACGGTGGCGCAGTGGTTAGCGCTGTTGCCTTGCAGCAAGAAGGTCGTGGGTTCGTATCCCGGCCCAGGGTCTTTCTGCATGGAGTTTGCATGTTCTCCCCGTGTATGCGTGGGTTCTCTCCGGGTACTCCGGCTTCCTCCCACAGTCCAAAAACATGCATGATAGGTGAATTGATCACTCTAAATTGTCCCTAGGAATGAATGTGAGTGTGAATGGTTGTCTGTCTCTCTGTGTTGGCCCTGCAACAGACTGGCGTCCTGTTCAGAGTGTACCCTGCCTAACGCCTGATAATTGCTGGGATAGGCTCCAGCTCCCCCGTGACCCTGAATTGGATAAGCGGTTAAGAAAATGGATGGATGGATGGATGGTTCTGTATTCCTACCTGTGAGGAAGGAGCTCCCCCTGCTGTTACACCATCTGACTGGTTCAGGCTGGTTGTAATGGGTCCATTACTCTGCACACTTTGCTGCTGGTTGAGTCCATCCACTGTGACATCCTCCAGTCCAGGAATGGATGACAACTGCTCAGAAAACATCATAAATCCACTGGCAAAATGGCAAACATCCCTTAAAACTAATTAAAGGTTATCCTAGTACTTACTTTGGCCTCCAAAATACACAGGGTGGTTTCAATTTGTTGTATGCGAAGGGAAATATTTGAAAGTTTCTGCAGTGAGGGTGTTAAAATAGGTTAATTAGGGACTACATTCAGACAGCAAAGGTATCCTGATGTAAAGACAGAGAGAGGAAACACACTAACCTCCTCGCACACAGTAGAGAATCGGTTAAGGAACCGAACTGTGTGCACAACAAACTGATTGAGGTGGGCGACAACTCTCCTTTGTTGTATAGCAGGGACCTAAAGAAAGCAGAAAAACAAAGATCTACTCAGTCTACTCATAATTAGATGAATAAAATATATAAAAAGTGTGCAAGAGTAAAAAAAAATGTATTAAGAAAGGATGCCCATATCATGATGCTGCCACAACAATATATTACCACTGGAAATAGACTTTTTAAATATAACTTTGATCACAATTGTTTCTCAAAAATACCTCAAAAGCTTGTATAATACATGAACTACAACTCCAAACCCCTGGGGAGTTGAAAAGGAGAGTTCCTGGAAGCAGAGCTGGACCAAAGAGCAGAGAGAGAATGAGGAAGTTCAAACCATCTCTTCCACCAATCATAATGGGTGAGGATTATATCCCCGGCTTCAGCGCTAAAGTTTAACGTGAGCGGCAAGAGCAAATGAGATGGATTAAGATTAATTGCCAACACCTGATGGTGTCATCCAGGACATGTTACTATGAAATATCATCTCTGCTGCCCAGAAACTGAGCGGTAAGCTCGTCATGACAGTCATGAGACAGCAATAGTGTTCAGCCAGAAGAGTCTTCAGATTTTTTGCAAGACAGACTGGTACAGCAGAGCCTTCCTGACCACAGCGTCACCATCCAGAGCAACTCTTTATGGACACTTGAATAATATAATATAATAATAATAGTTCCGACAACATTTAATTTCTTTTTGGGATAAATAAAGAATATTTGAATGGGAATTTGAAATGGATGCACTTAAAAAAATCTAATTGAAATAATTTAGTGTAATCATTTTTCCCTTCAGTTCTGAATTAGGAACCACTTTGTGATGGACATAGTGGGAAAAAGTTAAACTGCTATGTTTTTGGAAGGAACAGTTTACAATGGGTGAGGCATTAAATTACAAACCGATGTTAATAAAACATGACGGTCAGTTCGCTGTTTGAATACCATTAAAGAGCTGAAAGTGAGTTACAGATAACCCAGAGTTTTCACTGTAGCACTTGAGAATACTGAGGAGATGGACTGTTTTTTCGTGCTTCTGCTTCCTCAGTCAGCTGTTATCAGGGCAACCAACACGTTTAAAACACCAACCTTTGTAAGATCGACTCCAGACCCAACGATTGGCAGACCGTCCTCGTCCATGTCGAGGTGCTTAACGCTGTAAATAAAATATGATGTTAAACGAAGGAAAGACTGAAAGCTGTGACCCGTTCACGTGATTCCAAAATGCGTGACCTCTACGTCATGACGTCACCAGGCGGTGTTTTATTTTGAAGTAGCGTTTTTTTTGTATCATCCTGTTTTAAAATCAAATTAAATTAAACTTGTCTCAAAAATGACAATACAAGCTGTTTATTCTGGATAATTTATAGGAAAATCCGTATATATATATATATATATATATATTTATATGTGACTTATAATTTGTTCAGTAATTGCAAAGTAGCTGGAAATTTTTTTGGGGGAATGGTTTATCGGTTTGTTCATGTTTGGTTAAAGCAGTTGGTTACTGATTGATTGATTGAGCGATTGACTGATTATTTTCCTTGTTTCTTAATTTGTTATTTGCAATTAAGTAGGCATATGTGTTTTGTGTGGCTGATTTTCGCTGGTTGCTTTCTTTGCTTGTGTGTCTGTTTGTTTAATCAAATAATTGTGTAACTGGTTTCTTTATTGATTGGCTAGCTGTCTGGATATTTGTTTCATTGAACAGTACGTTGTTTAAAAAAATATTCTGCAGATTGATTGTTTTATTGTTTTAATTGGTTGGTTGATTAGTTTGGTCATTGGTTCATACATTTATTTATTGGATGGTCAGTTGATCACTTGGCTGGAGTATTGTTGATTGTTAGGTTGGCTAAATGGTTTATCAGTTTGTCTGACAGGACCAATGTTTAGTGTATTAGTTGGTTCACTCTTTGTTCTGTTGGGTGATGGTGGGCCCAGCTTGTGATTGTTAAGGTTGTAAACTGATCATTTTGAATTTTGTTTATCAGTTATTTTCTGCAAACTAATCTCTTCCAGAAATATTCCATACAGCTGCGGCAAGGTTTTACAATTTCAATTCAATTCAGTTTATTTATATAGCGCCGTTTCACAACAGATGTCATCTCAAGGCACTTTACAACAAGAGTTATTACAATACAATGTTAAATTTAGGAATTAGAGAACCCCAGAAGATAACTTTGTGAATTCTCAGCAATCCCTCACACTGAGCAAGCATGAAGCGACAGCGGAGAGAAAAAACTCCCTTTTAACAGGAAGAAACCTCCAGCGGAACCAGGCTCAGCATAAGCGGTCATCTGCCGAGACCGTCTGGGGTTTGGAGAAGGCAGCAGAGACACAGAAGAGCAACAGAACTGATGCAGAAGCAGAAGCTGGTAGCAGGACGTGGAGAACGTTTCTCCACTGGAATGCCATCTTAGTCAGGGCGTAAAGCAGGGCGGGTCAGAAGCACCTACTGTAGGAAGAGACTAAGAGAAAACAGGTTAGCGCTTGAATTGACAGCACATCATGCAGTTGAGGAGAAGTAGGAGAGAAAGTAGGAACAGACTCTAATAATGTCCTCCAACAGCTTAGCCTAAAGCAGCATACAGTAGCTACTAACATTAACCTGTCTCCTAGCTACTAGGAGACCTAGCTACTAACACTCTCTACCTGGCTCACATTAATCTATCTCTACCTAGCTACTCTACCTCTTCCTATCTCTTCCTAGCTTTTGACACTCTACCTGACTACTAACATTAACCTGTCTCTTCCTAGCTACCTGTCTAACCTGTCTCTAACTACCTGTTAACCTGTCTCTAACTGTATGTTTTAAGCCTAGTTTTAAAGATAGACAAGTTGTCTGCTTCATGAACCAACCATGGGAGCCTGTTCCATAGGAGAGGAGCCTGGTAACTGAAAGATCTGCCACCCATTCTACTTTTAGAAATCGTAGAAACTACCAGTAGACCTGCAGTCTGAGAGCGAAGGGCCCTGTTAGGAACGTATGGAACAATCAGGTCTCTTATGTATGATGGAGCTAGATTATAAAGAGCTTTATATGTCACAAGGAGGATCTTGAATTCTATTCTAGATTTTACTGGGAGCCAGTGAAGAGAAGCTAAAACAGGGGAAATGAGATCTCTTCTTCTTTCATTAATTAGAACCCTAGCAGCAGCATTTTGGACTAACTGAAGACTTTTAATTGTATTATGTGGACTGCCTGATAATAAAGAGTTTCATCAATCCAGCCTTGAAGTAACAAAGGCATGGACTAGTTTTACACTATATGTTAACAATTCTTTCTATTGTTTTTCAAACTAAAAACGTTTTATGAAATAAAACCTTCCACAACTTCATTCAGAAGAGATTGTCCTAATTGATTTACACACAAGTTAAGTGGATGTCACTTTTGACTTTAAATAAATGTAACAAATGCCTTAAAAATATTCAATTGAGACAGAAAGATGTAGATGTAGTCTAAATTAAATGCATAAACATTCAGATGGGGCGGGGGAGAAAATAAAATAATGGCTTCGTTATGATGATCATTTTATTTTGAAAAGCGGAAACTCGACATAAGAGTTCAGGAAAGGACGCTTGCGTTCTCACAACGCAACCAACTGAGAAAAAACCCCATTTATAACTGAATTACTTGCGCTTTAAGACGTATGCGTTAATGGAGGCTCTCAAATCGAAACAAAATGCAATAGGTACGTATTAGAATGAAGTGCGTTTGGTTAATGTTAACGCTGACTATATTTTAGCTACAAAATGTGATACCTGGGGTCCGTCTATTTAATGAAAATAATAGACATTTTTGAACAAGCACCTTGCTTCTCAGTGGAATTTATCGTCATATCGCTTTCATGATTTTTACGTATTATATATACAATATTAATACATTTTCTACATCAGTATTAAACTAATTCTGTTGATTTATTATTGCGAAGTCTAACATTGTATCTCCAGCAATTATTCCAGTTCAAAAACTTGCAACTCTTATATTAACACATCTCAAAATAATTATTGATGAATGAATGATTATGTACTAAAAACAGATTACTAATTTTTAAACATGCATTTAATCGGAAGTTTTAACAAAATCGAAAAATGAATAAAATAGTTAAACTATCTGCAAACTCCCACTGAATTATTGCTGCCCTCTACAGACTATTTCTTTGTATTACACCATTCTGTTTTAGAGCCAAGGTTGCCTTTGCAATCCCTTCGCCTCCTGGTGCCCCCTTTGCAGCTTCTGTCGGCTGCCATGTGGGATGTAGTGAAGCAGAAGGATGTGAAGAACTACTGGAAGCTGCAGGAGTTTGTGTGCATGATGACGGAAGCAGTGCCCAGTCTGATCAGCCAGCGACAGAGAGCACAGCTCCTCCTCGGCCTAAGAGCGAGGGTCAGGAGCAGATTGTGACACAAGCAAATGTATTTTTCTTTTTTTAATGACACCAGTGGTAACACTATTTGTTGGGATTTTCAGTTCGTTTTGGAGCTATGCAAAGGCTCTGACCTGGGGGAAGTCAATACACAAGAAATCCAGAGTTACTTGAAGAGGATGCCGGTTAGTTCAGCAAACGCAGATGATGAGGATGCAGAGGTGAAAACAACCGAGTCGACTTTTGTCGCACTCGTTCAGAGCTTGCTAAAAGATCCGGCAGAGAGGGCCTATTTTTTTCAGGTGAGAATCATTTACGTTCATCATTTATTCGCTTTGATTCAAGGAAGCCGTTAAAAAGATGCCTAACTGTCTGTGACAGGAGGTGTTCCCGGTCGAGTATGGTCAACAGTACGATGCAGCACTACGAGTGTTACTGTGGGAGCTGCTCTCAAAGCTGGAAAAGCTGCTTCCAGTTCCAGACCTCAAGCAGGTACAGCTGCCTTTGTACCCCTTGAACTTTTTCACATTACAGAGCAACAAACTTTAATGTGTTTCATGCGATAGACCGACACAAGGTGGGGTATAATTGGGAAGTGGAAGGTAAATAATATTTAATTTAAATAGTAATTCTATACACATTAAAATCATAGTCTGGGTCTTAAGTAATGCAGCCTGTTGCAGGTTTTCTGTCAGGATTGGTCTGTATTTAGCTCCATGGACCTTCTGGTCAACTCCGAAGTCTCCGAAAGCATGAT
Source organism: Apricaphanius iberus (assembly GCA_028564705.1). NCBI lineage: Eukaryota > Metazoa > Chordata > Actinopteri > Cyprinodontiformes > Aphaniidae > Apricaphanius > Apricaphanius iberus. The sequence goes on from JAPXFQ010002912.1 coordinate 1,801,904, forward strand.
GGTGCCAACTGAGTATTCGTAGAGTTAGTGGTACCAGATTTTATTTGGGGGTGGTGTAGTAAACACCAACAAACAACACACTTTCCCGATTTTATTATTATTTTTTAATTCCTTTTTTTTATTTACTTGCACTTTACAGTTATACACTACATTGTGTTGGCAAATCACATAAAGTACCCCAAAATACATTGAGGTTTGTGGCTTTAAGGTTCAAAGGGTGTGAATACTTTTGCGAGGCTGCACACGAATTCAGCTTATCTGTTTTTGGTTTTAAAGTGACAATGTGTAGTTTTTGCAGTACATCTTTGAAATTAGCCATTAAAATATTATGTAATAATAATTACGTAAAGCACATTAACTGCAAAATATTGGCGATATTGTAAAATTTGACTTTAAAAATCAGTTTTAAAATACATAGGCGCGGATCCTCTTTTCAGGGAAAAGCCATATTAGATGACGTCTTTACTTCTACAAGAGCCCGGACGGACAAACCGCACGGAACACGGCCGCTATTAAAACATTGATTTCCCCTCAAAATGCAAAAAAGTTTCGCCATAAATACATTTTTACCTCTTCGCTAGTTCCAAGCGATGAAAGAGAGACTGATGTGCTCGTCATGTTGCTGCAAATAGATAATTCTCAGGGAACTGAGCGTTTGAAAACGTCACTAGCTGGACCTCCATTGTTGAGTTTCTTACTAGAAGACACAGATACCGCATGCTTGTGATAATTTAGGTATGCACTGCCCCCTACTGGCCGAAAATTACACACTGTGCCTTTAAGGTTTGTTTCATCACAATGAGGATGTTAACAGATGTGCTCTGTCACTGCAGACGACTGCCTGGCTCGTTTCTGCTCCGTCTGTTTTGGAAGAGTGTGTCCGATCGTCATCAGAGGAGCTGAGCTCTGTCTTCGAGCACTACAAAACCTTAGGTTTACTAAGGATGACATGTAAGTTGACAAGAAACGGCTCGTAAGTTGGAAGCCACTCTAAGTAAAACACTTTTTTTTTTTTTTTCCTTCACAGATGGGCAGTGTTCTAGCATCGGTAGCTGGATCATGTCTGCTCTGTCAGTTCCTCCCTCGCAAAAGACGAATCTGTCAGCTGGACTGGATTCTGTTCACAACTACGCAAACTCACTGGCTCGTTTCACTCTGGCTGAGGTAGGCCAGTGCAGCGTGGTAGCTTTTTACACCGAAGTGGGAGTCAGAGCGTCTGATCCGGATGAGGAAGCTTCAGAGCTTCAAGTCCAGGCGGAGTGTTACGAAGAAGAAATAGTTGCTTTGAGTACACATACCATTGGTGGAGGCGGTGAGGAGGAGGAAACGGGTGACGCTGCAGGTGTTGCTAAAGCTTTGGAAACTTTGAGCAAAACGTTTGCTGTGAGGAAGGAGAGCATTGGAAATGAGATTAATTTGGGCAATTCCCCAAATGACATTCATGAAACAAGAGACCAGAGCGAGAGAACAACAGAAGACGATTCAGAGGAGCCAGAAGCTGTAGAAACTCACGCGGACTCTTGTAGTGACCCAAAGGCTAACGATGAGCCTCTCTTTCATGAAGAAATAAGTGATGTCTTCAATGAAGGCTCCGCATTGATCGAGCCTGGGCCAAGATGGGAGAAGATTGATGAAGTTAGGAGGACAGCCGGGGAACAGAATGACCTACTTAAAACGTACAGAAACATTCCCTCGCTAATTGTTTTCAGTTTTAATTCACAAATCCCAACATGTCACAGACATTGTTTTCACCAGATAAAGGGGCTTAATGATGATGCAACCTGTATAAGGTTCATTTCTTAGCATTACAGCACAAGCTTTACATTAAAATCACTTCTAAATTTATACAAATATGGTGGAACATCCCTGCCAAAATTGACAGAAAATAAATAAATGTGGATATAAATAAGTAAGGAAATACATTTGTAAAGAAATATATTTAAAAAAATTATGGGACTAAATAAATGTGTGAATACCAAAAAAAAGTACATAAATTCATATATCTGATATAGAACCAAATTAATATGGTAATAAATATGTAATTAAATACAATAGAAAATAAATAAATACATGTCGGAATACATAAAAGCTCTAGTAATGTTTTTACACCTTTATTTACAATTTTAATTTAATATTGACTTACAATCGTTTTATTTATTGCTATGTTTATTTCTTTTCACATTTATTTAAATACTTATTTCCACAATTATTAATTACATACGTCCACATTTATTTCCAATTTTATTTCATATCAACATTTTATTTATTGTCAATTTTGGCAGGGATGGTCCTCTATATTCAAACTCATTCATCTCAACTCCAACAATTAACAATTAAATATACTATTCTGCAGAATATTTTTTGACATTTTCAAACAAACTTTTATCATAATTTTTTTATGAAAAACAAGATCACATTTTTTGAAATGGTTGGCAGTCATATATCTTCTTTATGTTTGTGTGATCTTGTGTGGGTCTGTGTGGCTTATGTGATCAACTAAACTAGTCAACCAAATTTATTTACTATACTGCTATCAAAAAGCACACATTTTTCTAAACTCGGGGCTCTAGTACGTGCATCTTTTTTTCTCTCACAAACCCTGATTAATCTGCAACCTGTTTTCCAAGTTGTATAAAAACGTAAAAAATATCTATATCTCTGGGTTTTCCTTCCACAGGAGCGCAGCTGATGTGACCCTTGCCCCTTCTGTGGTTGCAGTCAAAGAAACAGACAAAGGTACAGTAGCTACAGTGATCGGTACCATGAGAGAGGGTTCAACCGGTTCAAACTAATTTCAATATATTTATTTATTATATTTATTAAGAATTTTACAGAAATTTATTTTTTTTTACAGGAAATTTTGGTTTTGTAGTCATTTTTATAAATACTCTCTAATTCCCCATCATTTGTATAATTTGCATTTTTTTTTGTATGGTAGAAGTATCGGAAAGTATCTTAAATTTCCGGACTATGAAGTGCACCTCCTTATAAGCCAGAACAGCCTTTTTTAGTGAAAAACCACAAATGTGTACAAACACAAGCCACACCCGGTTAAAAGGCGCAGGTGTTTTGACATTTAATTATCGTTCATGCAGAGGGGATCGTAGGGAGAGTGATAGGTGTGTGGGGAAGTTCCGATTTTATAAACATCACAGGTGAATAATTAGACAATGAAATGATGCAACAAATACTGGTTCTTCACACAAAATAAGTTTTACTTGCGTTTTACTACTTTTGTAAATTAATTCCTATCCTTATACGTAATTGTATTTTTACAGTACATATTTTAGCCTCTATCTTTAAATGTTTTAACATAGGCTTTAACAAAGGAATTTTACCAAGAATTATTTCACTTATATTTTAACCAAAGGTATTTATTCCAATTTTAAGATTTAACCAGGGATTTTGGGTTCCTTTTTTTAGTATAAATTGACTTAAATTATGTAGGAAACCCACATTATTTTTCACAACATAAATAAGGAATTTTATCATAAATTTAGACATTTGTTCTTATGAGTTTAGTATTACTTTTAAGCCTAATGCAGTGACAAATTCTATTCAAACAATACCGAAGACATTACCACATTGATAAACTTTAACCTGATACATTAAAACGTTTACCTATGAGGAAGAGTCTCCCGGGGACAGACATACCTCTGGCAGGTCGACACGACAATCATATCTATGTCTTCATTTGTTTTCCACGTTTGCTTTCATCTTTCGTGCAAACTTCCTCCTCTCTCTTCTAGACTCTTCAAGGCACAATATCCCTTAAGGTGAATGACGTAATCTGTACAATCCATAGATCGAAGAGGCCCTCTAGTGGCCGTTAGCTGCAAATATCCATAAATAAACCCCACCGGTTTAAAAGCCACAATGTTCAAAGCACTGGAAAAAAGTAACGGCTTATCGTCTGGAAAATACGGTACTTAGATCCAAGTATCTGTATCGTATCAATATGAAAAGAAGTTGTAACATTGCTTCCCTAATTATTACTACAATAAATACCCCATACCTCTCACCCGTATTAGATAATATACCAAGAACCACCTGCGCCCACAGCATCACAGGTCCTCCTCTGTATTCAGGGCCCTAAAGCGACTGCCTGCATGTGCAGGAGGAGACAAGATATCACACACACAGAGCGGTCCGTTTACGGAAGTAAAAATGACGGCTACAGATGTTAGAGTTTGCTGTTTAACTTGGTGGTCACGGTCCGAAATGAACACTCGCCAAATCCAAGCAAATTTTCAGTTTGAAGAGTAAATTTTGGAGCGCTAGCTGCCACATGGCAAGTAAATGTTTGCACCAAATTAGCTATGTATATTAATCCTCATTTCTAAGGGCTAAGTGAAACTGGGGATTTTAGTGTGCAGTTGTTTATTTTGGACAGAAAATATTTAGCATTTCCATCTGAGCACAGGTAGGATCAGCGAGCAGCGGCTTCAAGCGGTGTATCAACTTTCTGGACTGAGCGGGTTTAATGTCGAGCTAGCATGCTGGGCTGGGATCTCTCTGGGTCGACTGCAACTCCGCTGCTGAGTTAAAGCAGTAACAATAATGCATGTTCCACATTAGAGTCTCAAAGCATCCTCTAACACCATAAAGAGTCACTACATTTTCCGCTAGTCGCTTTTTTGAAAAATAGTCGCTAGAGGAGGCTAACACTTTCTAAATATAGAAACACAGTTGCTACGTTGTCAGCGCTTTTCCCTTCTGGATGAGATGAAGTCACTACCTGCAGCCATTTCTTAAAGGGGCATGAGCACTGCTAAACTACAACACATCTTTTTTCTTTTCTTTTTTTATACCGAATTTACCGGCACGGGCAAAATGACAGGTAACAGTCATAAATTTCGGTATCCGTCAGTTTGCGGTAAACCATCCAGCCCTTCTACGAAGCAAGTTAAAACCGATTGGAGGTCCAATATAATCCCCGAGACACTTTCCGAGCTTCTCATGATGCAACTGTGTGGTGTGGCACAAAGACTGTGTTAGACGCAGGAGGCCAGATTTCCTGTAAAAAAAATAAGGAGTCTTACTAGATTTAATAAGTGTTATTTAAAAAAAAACAAAAAACAGGACTGACCAAAAAGATGTTTTCCTTACTAACTATTTTTTGAGTTTTCACTCCTTTCTGTTTGACTCTAAAATAATATCATATAATAAAATGTGTTTTGGATTTATCTGAGTAAAAATCCTTTAGAATTTCGGCCGGTAAATATTTTTCATCTACCAGCCAATTTGCTGGTGAGTCAAAAAATATAACTTCGGACCCGGGTCAAAGTTCAAGACTGTAGATGGGAGGACATTTTGAATAGTAGCTATTTTCCTTTGTGGTCATTTCCTGATTTTTATTTCGCTTGTCTTTCTCTGTTTGAAAAACGTCTAAATTAAATGGGACTTATGTTGCTTCATATTTATACCTCAATGTTTGTAGATGATCAACCTAAGTAATGTTAATTTGGTTACAAAAAATAAATAGCAGAAAATGTAATCTCCAAAGTAGAATTTTCTTTAATGTTCTATGTGAGATTGTGCTGCTACAGTATAATAATAATAATACAGTATAATTCATAACATTTCTACTGAAGCTCTTAACCAACAGTGCCTATTATTAAATGCTAAATCATTCAGTTTATTTCCACAGGTTTGACTCGTGTGTTTCTGTCTGTATTTAGATGAGATGACATCAGTCATCTTCACCTGCTCACAGTGTCCCTTCCACATCTCGGATAATTCCAGCCCTCCTCACTTCCACATGCAGGCCGTTCACTCTGAGGTATACCGGAGTTTCACAGGGAAGAAATTCACACCGTCTCCCTCCAGCTCCGATGAAATATTTACGTCCATCAAGCTTTTCCCTAAAGGAAATGCTGAGCGAACGCTTCCCGGGAGCAACGCCGGCGATCCCCAGGGTCACAGCAGACTGAGATCTCTGACGTGCGAAACATGTGGGAAGAAGTTTACTCGGACGTCCGACGTGAGAAGGCACCAGCTCACGCACACCGGAGAGAGACCGTTTCGCTGCTCGCAGTGTGACCGAACCTTTCAGCACTCCTGGGATTTGGCAAAGCACGAGAGCAAACATCACGACGCGGCGATTTCCTTTTCCTGCCAACTGTGCGGCAGCTCCTACGGTAACCTGCGGGCGCTGACCTCGCATCATAAGAAGTCCCACTCGGAGGAGAGCCAGCTGCCTCGGATCTGCTCCATCTGCAGCAGAAGCTTCCCCACCAACGCCGAGCTGCTGGAGCACAGGAAGACGCACGTTAGCACCAGTCGCTACATCTGCCAGCAGTGCAGCGAGGGCTTCCAAACGCTGCTCGCCCGTTCCCAGCACAGGCAGGTCCATCAGGTGAAGCGGCAGTTCAAATGCCCTCACTGCGAGAAAACGTACACCCGCAGGTCTGACGTGAAGAGGCATTTATCGACACACACCGGGGAGCGACCGCACCAATGTAGCCACTGCAACAAACGGTTCTCAGTCCGCTTCATGCTCGTCAAGCACCTCCGGGTTCACACAGGAGAGCGGCCTTTCCAGTGCTCCCACTGCTCTAAGAGGTTCACGCTGGTGTCTGTGCTGGCCCGACACGAACGGATGCACACTGGCGAGAAACCGTTCCTCTGTTCGCAGTGTGGAAAGGGGTTCTTATCCCAAGGAGAGCTCTCCAAACATCACCGGTCGCATGTGGACGACAGGCCATACCCCTGCCCTCAGTGTGACAAACGCTTCAAGAGCAAAAAAACGCAGCAGGAGCACATCATCTCCCACAGCGGCGCCCGCCCGTACCCGTGCAGCCACTGTGGGAAGGGCTTCTCCAAACCCTACGCCCTGACTAGACACAACCTCATCCACACCGGGGAGAGGCCGTTCCCCTGCGGACACTGCGAGAAGTCCTTCCTCACGCTCAGCGAGGCTCAGCTGCACCGCAGGATTCACACCGGCGAACGGCCGTACCCCTGCGACACCTGCGAGCTGAAGTTTAAGAGCTCCTCGGAGCTGGCGCGCCACAAACGCAGCCACTCGGGGCTGAGGAAGGAGAAGCCCACCTGTGAGGAGTGCAGGGAGACGTTCACATCAAAGGCCAGACTACAGAAACACATAGAGACACATGTAGAAGCTGCTGCCCTCAGAGAGGACACATTTAGATAATCATGTTGATTAGATTAAATATGTGTAAAAAATCATTTAATACATCCATCCGTGGGTAAATATTTGGAATAACATATTTTTTAAAACTTAAATAGAAATCAGTCTGACAATGTATATTTTTGAGCGGTATTATTATGCTGCTAGTTAAAATCATAAATAATTTCAATAAATAACTTTGACTCTATGTGCCCTGTGTTTACTTGTTTGTATTTAATATATTTTGTTTTATGGCCAGAAAACTGAAAAGTAGATTCTGATGAAAAATATTAGGAAGCTATGATGAAGTATGAGGCAACAAAAAAATTATGTAACAGAGAAAGACAGAAATAATGTTTTCTCCTACAGATGTTAAACTTCCCATATTAATTTCACACATTTACAGGACAGGGTGGATATGTCTAACATAAATTTTATGAATTTTTTTTTTACAATCGAAAGTATACATTTATGAGATTAAAACATTCAGAATATTTTGAACTGTATTTTCAAAACATTTGGTTCTATGTAAAATATATCTTTATTTGTGTTGCGTTATTTTGGAAAAAGAGTAAAATATTTTTAAATGCAGTTTTGCTCAGTTGATGTTTTTTAAATGCATTCTAAGATTTGTAAATGTAATCCATCTCAAGTTTTTTTTTAACCAAACAGAGTAAGAGGAGATAATAGACATCAGAAAGTAATTTTTTGTTAATATACTTTGTTTAATTAATGAAATTAGGTGATTTCTTTATTTTTGTGTTTACTTGTATTTTTAATCTTTCTTTTCTGGGAACGAATAATACATGAAAGGTGAACATTTACTTAAAATAACTGATTAATCTAGCACCCACAGTTTTCATAAAGCTATTGTACATATATACATTTACAATTCTTAAAGATTTTAGGGGCAAGTTGCAATTTTTGTTGAGGTTTATTACCCTTTATTTAAGCCATGAGTGCTATAACATTAAAGGCATCCCTGACTACAATTACACTTGTGTGAAATCTTAATGTTGACGATTCTAACTGGTAATAAAACACTTAAGGAAGAGAAAACAAAGTCCACTGACTTTGGCATCTATTCCAATATGTCAGGTGAATTTTTTTCCTTATTCGCTTACTAGAAGAGCTAAATAAATGATTTACTTGCTGATTACAGAGTAAAGACTGATAAACGCTTGACTTTTTCTGTAGACCTTCAAATTTTGCTGCTTTAACTCCAGAACCCACGCATTCCCCTCTCGGTCATCATGTCAGTGTTATGATCCTTCTTATAAAAGACAGCGTCTGAATGAGTTTAATTAACTGAGAGGTTTTAATGAGTACTGGCTGACTGGGGGAAAGCCATGGGGCGAGCAGGAATCACCATCATAAAACCGGCCCAGCCGTTAAATGGGGGGCCGACGTGTGACTGTGTCGCCCACTCAGCCGACAGAGTGCAATAATAAAACAATAATAGCAGAGAAAGGTCAGAGGTCTGGAATTGGCTTTCTATTATTAGATCATCAGGCGAGTGTATCCCAAAAGGCTGTACGCCGTGTGCAGAATAATGTCAAATTGGGTACTGCATGCAAATTGAAGTCCATATGTTTTGTTCATAAGTCATCTTTATATTTATCCAAGCAAATCAACTCAACTTTGCTATAGATGCAAAATAAAAAATGGATTAGAACCAGCTATATTACAAAGCTCTATATTAGATATACTGTAAATTGTTTAAATTAGGTTAAAATGTCAATGAGTCACTGGACTGTTAATTTATTCATCTTAATAAGCTCTGTTATCACTATGTTGAGAATAATAAGTAAGAAAAATATTTTTTTAATTATTAGCTGAAACTTGCACTGTAAATCTACAATTTTTTCTTATATATAGCTTAGAAAGGACAGACTTAAGGCTAAATTTACTTTAGTGGCCTCGTGTGGTTAAAATGTCCTACTACAGATGGATTCTTTACAAAGCTGACACGTCAGCATGTGTAACAGATTGTATATAAACACACGACATAAATAACTCACAGCTATATTGTGTAAATAAAACTACAAAAAAATTAATTTAGTTTTGCTGCTGTGACTGCAACGTAGCACCCTTTGTATTTATTAATAGCATGTCGTACTGAACAAAAAAAATCCACATGCAGATTTATGACTGTGAGAGAAAAATTTACTATAATTTTAAATCATTATGGATAAAATATTCACAACTGAAAATAAATACTTTAAAAACTTATCAGACTAATATTTACCCAATTTGTATTTATTTATTCATGTTTATAAAAATTTTCAAAAGAGTCATTTTGTACTGGCCTAATATAGCGAAATAGTTTGTTTTGAGGTGAGCAGGAAAAATATTTTTTTTCTTTTTTTTTCAAAAATAACTACTAATGCTTCTATTTTCTAATAGCTGTAAGAATAAACAATGACCAATTTTTTTCTTTAAATTATCTGAGCGTAGTATATTTTAAATCTGATGCAACACAAAAATAAGTCAATATTTTAGCTAATCTTTGATATGCCCAAGACTGATTATATACCCCTAACCCTCCACCAAGCGGTAAAAATAACAAACTATACCTGCAACTACTTTTTCCCAAGAAAACATGCATAATGTAATCAAACTGTCTATAGTTTTGATAAAGACTATTCTAGTTTTCTGAGATGTTACATTTGGAATTTTCATGGTCATCAAATTTATAACAAATAAAAGCTTAAAATATCTCACTTTGCATGTAATGACTCAATATCAATATTTGTTTTCCATTGTGTTTAGATAAAATATTTTAAGAACAATATCACCAATATAAACAGATATTGTGTATCATTTGTATTTTTATTTAATCAATAGGTGTTCATTGTTTTTCAAGATTGATTGTTATTTAAAAGTCTCTACAGTCTTTCTCTATATTGGAAAATAATAAACCTCAAAGGAAAGCCTCCTCCTGTGTGAACCCAGAGGGTATCCATTGGTTTATTCTCGCTCTGCAATCACCTGACCAGGACGAGGGGCAGCAAGCAGACAGAGATCGGGATGTAACCATCAGCGGAAGAATTTGAAGGACCATTGACCATGCAGGTGGAAAAACAATTTCCAAATAAACGGATAAATAGCGCAGCTGTGGATGCAGATAAAGACACAACGCAAGTCCCATCATTGTGATTTACAGTCCAGTTGGCGCTGGCATTCCTGGTGGTGGATTAATAACCGGTCGTAAAGAAGAGGGAGGAGGAGGTAAGTCTCCGATAAAGGAAGGAAGACAAAAGGGGGAGTGGGTAGGAAAAAAAAAGTGAGAGTGGATAAAGCCTGAGCGGAGATCATGAGCTCTGCACTGCCTTATGACTCGCTGTCGGCCCGGGCGAGTCCCAGCAGAAGGGCTTTGGACTGGGAACGGGAGCAGCTAGCAGTCAGAAGACTTTCCTCCCCGGTCGGTGTAAACCTGCTCTCTCCTCCTCCACTTCCTCGACGACCCTCTGCCATCCCGGGCTATCTGCTGCCTTCCTGCCAAGACCAAGAAGAGCAGCTTCACCAGCAGCACCAGCGTCTGTCCCTGTCCGTTTGCTCAGAAGCCTCCCTGGCGCCTCCTGCTCCTCCACCGGTGGGGGCAGCCCCACCTTGCTGTCGCGCAGTGGGAGTCATGCACCTCCTTCGTGTGGGTCTCCTGGCCTTCAGCTGCCTCTTCTGGGCAGCTGGTTTGGCCATCTTCACACTGGGTATATGGGCGCAGATCTCCTTGGCGGACTACATGACACTTTCAGCCAATCGGTATCCCAACGCCCCGATTATCCTTCTCTCTACAGGTGCCGCTGTAACTGCTTGGGGCTTTCTGGGTTGCCTTGGGGTGGCTGCAAACCTCCCCTGTGTCCTGAGGGCCTACGGGTTCTTTCAACTTGCTACTCTGGTCGCCGGTTTGGCCGCTGGACTTTCTGGGCTGTTCTATCGTGAAGACATCGCCGGAGGATTTCGCAGTGGCTTGCACCGAGCCGTGGCAGGCTACACAGAGGATGAAGGCCGTGCCGATGCCCTAGACAGCCTGCAGAGAGCCTTGGAGTGTTGTGGTGCGGACGGTTGGCGCGACTGGCTCAACTCGGACTGGGCCATCCAGCACATGACTTTCCTTCCAGCTGAGAATGGTACTTCAGTCTCTCTTCCGGATAGCTGCTGCGTTAGGCGGAAGGGTTGCAGGAATCGGCCGCTCCTGTCAGATGACAACGACGAAGTGGCAGCCGCAGGAATCCACCCACACGGGTGCTTCCGTAAAGTCTTCAGCTTGGTCAACGGCAACGTCTTTCACATTGCTGCCACTGTGTTGGGGTTGGCATTCACACAGATCGGGGGTATTGCCCTGGCCTGTCTTCTGGCCAACAAAATAGCACCCAGACAGCACGGACGTGTCGTGGCACACTAGTAGTCCAACTTAAGATTTGAACAATCTACTGACAGAAAGGTTCTGAATGAGTGATGCCATCACCACAGGTGTTTTTGTCTTCTTGAAGATAGAGTCATTTCGATGTTTAAAAATTCTTTAAAGCCCATAGATGAAGATGTGTCTCTTTGACATGACCATATTTGATGTAAATCTGTGTCCTTGGGATGCAGGTAGAGAGAACCTTCAGGAGAACTTTCACAGGAATTGGCGTCCTTAAGGTTGAGTTAAAATTGCCACATTTAGTTGTGAATTTGTGAATCCTGCCAAAGTCTTGTAAATTTGGCCCATTTGAGATGAGTATTAGCAAATTCAACTGCTCTGATGCCATCATGGGCCTCATACGTTTGGAAAAAGACCTGTTCTGGCTCCTCATTTATTCCTTTAAAAAAAATTTCTTCAGCTTTGACATTTGCAGTTTGGGGCAAAAAGCACCGGATGCCGGATACTGAACAAAACTTCAAATTCAGATGCTATGTTTTCAGTAATCCAGTAGTCCTTCATTCCTGTAAGCCTGAAATGAACTTCTCAGAATTGCTACACTTGTTTTAATGGAAAATTTTCATTTAAATTTTTCTTAGTACTTCACTTTCATTTTTAGAATATACAATATTTATTGCATTCTTAGCAGATGATAGTACATAAGAAACCAGGAAAAGCCTAACAGTGAAAGGTGGGAATGACTGACAAAAAATATACGTTGGATCCAAGAAAGAAGTAAGAGAGGTTACACACTCAGAAATTGAAGTACAGCATTATACTATTAGGGGTACCGTGTCTTGTCACTAGGATGGTACCCCACAAGGTACCATTTTTTACGCTTAACTGTAGGTACCTGTTTGTACCCCTGTAGGCTGTACCTTTAATCAGTGCTACCTTGACAGCCAATCATTATTGACTTGACATGATTCACACATTAACTGACCACAATGTAGCCAATAGTCGCCCATTTGTTTGTTTGATAAAAAAATTTACAATTTTTTTTTAAAATGTGTTAACAATAAAACTATGAAGTCCATTTACATAAATCTAGCTTTGCTATGGATGTATTTTTTAGTTAAGAAGATAAACACCAGAAGTCGTACCAGAAATTGTACAAAAATGTACTTTTAGTACTGAGGAACATATATCTACCGTTCAAACAATGAAAAACGTACAGATAGTTACCCTGAGGTCCAATATTTGTCCTTAGACTGTGTTAATTTCTTTTTTGTACCTTGGGGCACAGTAATGCCCCCTTTCCCCTAGGGTCAGTATAGATACGGAACGGGTAGCTTTGGAACGGTTCTGGCGTGTTTCCATTTCCTGTGTCCGGTCTAAGCCAACACCTTTTTTTTGGACTACCTCTGCCTTGGTCTGTAGCTCCATGTAAAAAAAAACGGAGTTCTTTATAAACTGTTAGCGTTTAGAAAGGTAGCGTTTAGGATATGGGGTGCAGCTTCGTCATCTTGGACATTGGAAAACTGTGATGGCAGATTTGTATCAGGTCGCCAAGAGGAATGGAGCTGCGATCGAGGCTGTTATCGTCTTCCACAGGCAGGCTTCCGTCGGGTAACGATAGCAGGCAAAGTTGTTTGTGATAAGCCAGAGAAGCAGGCGGCAAGCCTACTGTGTCGGGGAGGGAGAAGCAGAAAAGCAGGAAGTCTACGGGGTGACCAGAGAGCTGGAGTCGGCTAGATCAGGCTGCAAGGCTGCAGATTTAGAGTTTCAAGAGACTGGACAATCGCTGGTTAGATCAGTACTGGCATGAGGAACACAGATCAGGAGCTGGAGGCATTAACAGATCGATGTCTGAGAGATGTGAGGTGAGTCAAAAGTCTTAGTTTTAAGAGGATCTGTGTTGTGATGACTTTGTGACTGCTTTTTGTCTGAGCTTCTGTTAAGCTAAGTCCGCTCATGTCCTCTACCACTACCGTTCTTCTTAGATGGTAACTGAAACCCAACCTACCTGTTCTAGGCCATACCATGCCGTCCTGTTTGGGTCTAAAGCCAACCCTAGTGGAAAAGGGACATTATGTACCCATTCTGTATCCGTATTTCTAACAGTGTGGAGAAGGCCGTAAAGGAAGAAACTTAGAAGGAAATGAAGGACTTGAAGGAGGGACATGAGGAAGAAAGTAAGAAGGGGAGGAAAGAAAAAAGGAAGGTTGAAGACATAAGATAGGAGGCAAAGATGCAAAGACGGAAGGACAATGGGATGACAGGATAGAAGAAAGGAAGTAAGTGATACATTTATAATAAATTTGTTTGAGGTCACCTTTCTAAAAAGGCTCTCATCAGAAAAATAATATGTAGACAAAGAATCAACAAAACAGGTAAATCAAATAAGTGGACAGTCCAACAACCAAAATCAGTGTCTAGAGTAAATAGGCCTGTTTGACATGTGTGTTTTGAGCTGGGATTTCAATAAAGGAAGAGAAGAGATATTGAGAGAAAGATCAAAAAAGACAGAAAAGAATAAAGGACACGAGGAGGAAGGAAGAGCTGAACATAGACAATATGGACGTCCAGGAAATACAAATAATATCCAAGCTCTTGCTTTCTTCTTCCATTCTTTTCCAGATTTGGAAAACACTGTATACATATTCCAAACCTTTCCAGACTGTGTAGGAATCTGGATTTTTGTACAAGTTTCTGTTCCATCAAAGTGGATAAAAGCTGTCTCAATCTGTGCAACATGGAAAACTTGCATCAGTGCATGCGGTGGTTCTAACTAGGTGTATATATTAAGAAATGTCACTTAATGTACTGTATGGCTTGAAGGGAATTGTCTTTGCTTTGGTTGAGCTAAAAGCTGAACGGGTAGGAATTTTCTCCAGGAGATTACCCCTTCTAAATATTTAGGCTACTCTTTCCTTCATTTAATTTTCCCATCATCTGTGTGCTAGTTCATGCTGTATATAAAACCTGCCTGCAGTCACTTTGACTAAATGTAGCGTTGAGTAGCTTTTATCTTTTCCAGATGTCACTGTATCATTAGATGATCCCAGAGAGAATAACTTGAATTTATTCCAAGATGAACTGCATGTCCAGCATCAGTTTTAGCCTGTCATTAGCATGAAAACTCTCTTGAAATGGGATTTTATGTATCTCTAATGAATGTAAAGGTGTTTTCCGTCAATGAAGTTTTGCTTATCTTTGCACAACTCTAGGTTCGCATTATCCTTTTAAAGTCGTATATGTATTTTGTGTTCATCAATGTCATGTTTCTTGTTCTTCCTATCAGCAGCATGACTGAGACTTTAAACTATATCTGTCGACTATAAATGAAAAATCTTTGCTTCATTACAGCCTATTGATTAGAGCAGGGGGGATGGAAATGTCAAGGTCTGCTGCCCTTGAATGGATTAAATGTATAAATGGAGAAAACACTCTTGCAGTGCTGCAGTGACTGCATGCAAACACAGAATCAAGCGAATCAAACATATATATATATATATATATGTATATAATAAACTACTTGTTATGCATTACTTGGAATTCAATGTGTTGTTATTTTTGCACATACTTGGCCTTAAAAAAAGGTGATTACCTTTTATAGAGCTCTGATTTTATGTGTAAAGCCATTGAAAGTGTGCTAGGGTTGTAAATTCTCTTTGCCGGAAAGAAAGCCAATCATCATCAGGACCTTTGGCCAAGTAATTCTGAATTGAAGCTGACTCAATCATGATTCCATTCTCCCTTGCACCTGAGGCTCAGGTGATTAAGTACCGATAAAAGATAGTTTTAGAAACAACGTAAAAAAAGCTCTGTGAGTTGACACAGCTTCCTCCTTCGCCATTAATTGTTAATAGTGTGCACATTCAAAAACCTGGAATTGTTCAATGAATTTACAGATATTGTGTTAGTTCAACATGTATATACTGGCATCATGTGTAAAGGGACTAGATTTATAGGCTGGAACCATGACAACCATTTTCATGATCTAATTATTCCATTGATTAGCCTACATTTTGCTCCAGCAAGAGTTTCAGTCTGATCACACGGCTCATGTTTGACCTATTTTTTCTTGAAGGGACACCAGCAGATACAATTCAGGCGGGAGGTCGCTGTCACTCATCGTGAGCATGAATATAACATTAATTTGGAGCGTTTATTGATTTATTTTCTTCTTTTTCCAGTATTGAACAATTATACAACCTCAAACTTCAGAAGCGTCAGAAACAAAAATGGAGAACACGCGTTAGGATGTATTTTCTATATTCCACATAAGGTCAAGATAATACAATAAAAAACTATACATACTCCAAAAATGTTGGGTTAATAACAGTCTCCTGTCATATTTCTGAGTGGATATTTTACCATTTCTCTGCTAGATGGTTCCATCACCATGCTTGACCACCGGTAAAGGTGTTGTAGGTTTAAAAGCTTCATCTTATCTCCTCCAAACATGCTTCTTGTAGTCATGGACAACTTGCTTAAACTTTGTTTCATCTGAACATAAACTTTTTTTTCCCCAGAAGAAACCTGGGTTTTTCCTGTAAACTAAGCTTGGGTGGAAGTCAACGCGGCTAACAAAGTAAAGTTAATTCAGGAGGGACAGGTTGCCGAATTTGTGGCAAAGTTCGATATCAGAATAGGACAGTAATGTTAAACAAAATCCTGTTTCTGAATGTGTAAAAAAGGCTAACATTAAGCAAAAGGGCCAGAACTGTGTGACAGACTACACGGAGGTGAAATATGTGTATAAAATATGAAGCCTGGAGAAAACATGCAACCTTTGCTGCACGTCTTCCCCCACCTCCCTCTCGCTTCAAAAACTCTATTCACTGTCAATAAAGGCCACTCTGACCCAAAAAATCTTTAAAAAAATATTTGGTCTGATTTTCTAACACCCCAAACAATAGGCTTTGTATCTCTGTTTTGGGTTGTATTGATGAAAGATGAACGTTCACTCCAGTCTAAAATATTTTGTTGCTCCTCACAGGCTTTCTTCCAGGATTAAACAGTATTTAGCTCCACCATCTTTGCATTAGTCCAGACCTTCTTCCCTGTTCCTGCTGAAGAAACAGCATTACCACAGCATGATGCCTCCACTCCCATGTTTCAGCATAAGGGAGGTTTCCTTCAGGGTTATGTACATATGTTATTTTTGCATTGTGCTTTGATGAGGCAGTTCAGATGTGACGATCGTATCAACTGCCCAGCTAAGAGAAACAAAACATGGCCGCGGCGGTTGACGCTCGCGTAGAAGCGGCTATTTAATCGGTTGTAGAGGAACTGGATACTATTTCTTTGTTAAAAGTGAGTAAAGGGAATCACTTTGTGAAAAGTGAAACAAATATGGCCGCGCCAGTTGACACTCGCGTAGAAGCCAGTGCCAGGCGGGCGCTACCTTGTCAGCTCAAGGTATTCTACCAGATGACCCTCCCTCTTTCAAACGGTTTCTGCTACCGAGATTCCAGATCGAAATGTGTAGGCTCGACACGGGGCGGGACTACACATAGATCTGGCTGATGCCAGGTTATCTGTCCCCTGGTTTGCGGCAAACTGCAAGTGGGAGCTCTTTTGGTTTCCTTTTAACAATCACTTCCCTCTTTCTCCTCCTTCCATATGGGTTACATTTGGTTTTGGGAGCACAGCTACAAGTTTCCCTGCAGAATCTCTCACCTGAGCTGTGGATCCCTGCAACTCCTCCAGTGTTACTATAGTACTATTTGCTGCTTTTTGTTTATGAACACCTTTCCTGCCTGGCCTGACAATTTAGATGTCTGGGGATGTAGAGTTGCAGCTGTTCCAGTCTGTATTTGTGCAATTTGTGCAATAATTGTGCAATTATTTCTTTTGAAGCTGACCCTATTTTAAACTTTTCCACAACTTTCCCTCTGAATTTGCAGGCTATTGATGTTAAATTATGCACAAGTCGACACGTGTTTGATCAGGTGACTTCCAAGAAATTGTTGTGTTGGTTTTTATTTACGGGTATCATGGTGAAAGAGGGTTGAATGGCCACCTGGGTTAGACTCAAAATCCATGAAATGTTTTGACTGCGACGGAACAGTGGCTCTGTGTATTTAATAATGAACGCCTTATAAATTGAAAAACGTTTGACAAATCATATTTTCATTTCTTTGAACCTCTGCTGGTTTACATCGACCCAAAGAAAACATGACCTTAGGCTATGGGTGTGTTTTTGAAATATAAACCACCGTCCTTAATCTGACAACATCTCCATAACGTGGATATTTCGCCTACAAATGTCCATATTATACCATATTTCTTTCCACATTTGACTAAAACTGCGCATAAAGGCGCGTTTTGCATCTTAAACATGCGTAAAATCCTAAGAAGCGAGCCAATAACTTTGCACTCTAGGCGTTATCTCCGTTTACTCCGCCTCTTTAAGTCTGCTCTACATCTGTCTGCTTTGGACACTTTTGGAGGCGCAGTCAGCTCTGAGCTCTGCTCTGTTATTTGGAATATCACCCCCGCTGCGTAAAAAAATAATAATAAAGAAGCCGCCGCGTACCGCTCGGAAATGTAGTTCTCCTTGCGCGCAAAGTGGTATCCAGAAAATGGACCTTAAATCCGAACTCCTCAAGTCGATCTGGTACGCTTTCACATCGCTGGACGTGGAGAGGTGCGGAAAGGTGTCCAAATCTCAGTTAAAGGTAAGCAAAGTGAGATTTAAAAAAAAATCAGGCTGAGACTGTTTTTTTGGACTTTTTATTTTGAATCTCTAAAGCCTAACTAGAGACTATAAATCTGGCTGATTGACTGAAACTGTGTTTGCGGTATGTGTGGCAAGACTGGAACACCCTTTTGAGTCCACATATTTAAGACTTATACCAACAGACATGTATTTCAAAGACATGAAACCAGGTCCAAGCTCAAAGTCCAACCTTGTCCTGTGACCCAGTAAGAAACAGTGACTCAACATTTCTGCTGTCAAGTTTTTTGTTTTGTTTTAAAGTATTAAAATAAGCATCTTTTTCTACTGTTTTTCCATCCTCATTTTATCTCACTCTGCCCAGTCTCCACATGCCTTTACTGCTTAGAGGAATCCAGGGAAGTAGCAGACAGCTGTCCTGACATGCTTACAGCCACTGAGGACAATCTGCCTGTGCTTGTTTGTGTTACTTTGTGGACATGTGAGGAAACCGGGCAGTGGGGAAATGTGGAAGCCTCACATTTCTTTTTTCTCCACAGGTCCTCTCCCACAACCTGTACACGGTTTTGAATATCCCACATGACCCAGTTGCCCTGGAGGAGCACTTCCAGGATGATGATGATGGGCCGGTTTCTAACCACGGCTACATGCCTTACCTCAACAAATATATACTGGATAAGGTACAGCTGAAGCTTGTTCTGGTGTTTTAAATGCTACTATGCAATAGCAATACTCAAACTGTGGTTAGGAGATGCTTTTCTAACTAATTATTGTTTGCTTCACTACAGACCTGGAGTTTTTGTTACACAAAAGCTCAATCTAAGGAAAGCATTTTTTAGTGAAAATCTGTCAGGTTAGGATAGAAAATACCTTTTTTTTTCTTACCTCATTGTATTGTGTCAGTTAGCTTTGGAGACAGTATTTACCTCTATCACCATCCTCCACACTGCACACGGTAGCAGGAATAAAGAAATATGGACAGATTTCAGTAAGAAGTAATTTTCTTATAGGTATTTCTTGGCTTATCTTGTCTCGTCGTTCCCATAATTGAAGATTTGACAGTTGTGTCACATCATGTTAATAATCCAGGGAAACGGAAAGCCATATATTTCTTAAAATAAAAAACTTATTAGATGATTAACTTAAATGTAAGTTTAAAAAATGCTCAAACTGCATTAATTTAATAGGAATCAATTGAGTGCCAGTAAGCATGTCTTTGGGGATTTTGTTGAACACTTCCTTTACCTTTTTCTCTTTTCCTCTTGTGATAAGGCATAAGAATTATTTATTTTGAGGCTTCTTACATTATATCAGAAGCACCAATAGCTGTGGAGGGCACGGTATGTTATTTTATATTTTGTTTTTTAGTACTTCGAAAGCAACCTAATAGCAACAAATATGGCAGTATTTTCTATTTGAAACTGTTATTTAGGCCAGACTCAGCTCTACAAAGTAGCACAAATTATTAATAAAGTATCTCTATACTAGGCATCTTAAATAATTTATTAGAAAGCAGATGTTTCAAGATCAGTTTGAGAGCAGAAATATGTCCTATTTGGGGCTTCTAAGAACGAAAAAGGACTTGTGTGGAAGATAAAAAAAATATTATATTCAACTAATTGAAAACTTTTTTCAAATAATTGTAACTTACATTGGTGTATGTTTATATTAATAAATATACAAAACATTAGTCCGTAATAATCCATGGCCTTTGGCTATGTTTTTTTGTGTGTGTTTTTTTGCTTTTTCTTTAGGAACTTTAAAATTTTTGTAGTTTACCTGAAGAAGCTTATTTTAGGCATAAAGAAGCCAGGATATCTGGTACATCATAGAAGCCCCTTTGAGACTGTGATTCCGAATAAGTTTTGTTTCAAGATGTACAAATTTTTCCATAATTTTGTTTTTGTGTAATAGTATTTTGTAAAGAAAGCTTTAGATTTAAACATTGAGGTAATTGTGAAACTTAAGAAAACAAGACTAATATTTTCACAATAAAATTATATTATGTCCATTTTGTGACAGTAAAATAAATTAAAAATGGCGAAAATAATATTTCTATCATACCCTGTGCCGGTTTCCTGATTTTATTTTATAAACTGCAGATGATACTTATAAAAAAAATACAGCACAGAGATAAGACAAGAGACAAGTTCTGGAGCTTACATTCCTGGGGCTGCATCTGTAGACAAGGTGGAATGGTTAGTTACTACCAGGGTGCAGTGTGGTGAAAAGGCAAGGCAATTTTATTAGTATAGTACACTTTCATCACAAGGTAATTTAAGATGCTTTACATGATTTGGTGGTAAAGAAACCAAACATATGATAAAAGCATGGGAAGTAAAAAGAGTAAGAAAATTTAAAACAGAAAACCCGGGAATCAATCAAAGAAAATATTTAGCATTTTAATAAAAAACTACAATTTAGGAAAAGACTAAAAAGAAAATTTGTGTCAAAAAATTGTATTAAAACATTACTCAAAGGCAGCTCTAAACAGTAGAGTTTTAAACTTTGATTTGAAAGAGTATAGCAATTCAGCAGTTTTGCAGTCATCAGGAAGTTTATTCCAGATTTGTGGGAGCATAGAAGCTGAAAGTTGCTTCTCCATGTCTGGCTGTAATTCTAAGGATGTTTAGTAATTAGATTTGGAGAACCTGAGTGGTCTGCTGGGTTGGTATAGTGACAAAAGGTCTTCAACATACTTTGGTGCTAAACCATTTAGTGATTTATAAACTAGCAGGAGTATTTTAAGGTTTATTCTCTGAGCTACAGGGAGCCAGTGTAAGGACTTTAGAACTGGGCTGATTTGCTCTACTTTCCTGGTTCTAGTGAGGATGCCAGCAGCAGCGTTCTGGATCAGCTGCAGCTGTCTGATTGACTTTTTAGGAAGTCTTGTTACGACACTGTTGCAGTAATCAGTCCAACTAAAGATGAAAGCAGGAAGAGTTTTCAAGGTCCTTTTGTGACATTGGCTCTTTAATCCAAGAAATATTCTTCAGGTGATAGAAGGCTCAACTTGACATTGCCTTTATGTGACCCTAGAGGTTCAAGTCTGGATCCATTATTACACCTAGATTATGCGCCTGATCAGCAGTTTCTAGTTGTATCAACTGAAGCTGTGTGCTGAGTCTTTATTGTTCCTCTATAGGTCCAAAGATAATAACTTCAGTTTTGTTTCTGTTCAGCTGGAGAAGGTTATAGAACATCCAGCTATTGCTTTGTTCATGCATTCATTTAGGGTCTGGATAGGATCAAAGTCGCCTGGTGACATTGTAATATATAGCTGAGTATAATCTGCATAGTTATGGAAGCTAATGTTGTTGGTTGTTATAATCTGGGTTAGTGGGGGCATATAAATATTGAATAGAAGGGGTCCCAGGATGAAGCCCTGGAGGACCCCATATGTGATTTCTGTTTGATTTGATGAGAAATTGCCTATTGATACAAAGAATGTCCTGTTCTTGAGGTAAGACTCAAACCATTGAAATGTAGTATCCAGCTCTCCAGTTGTTCCACTAGTATTTTATGGTCAACAGTGTCAAACGCTGCACTGATGTCCAACAGACCCGGAACTGTGGTTCTCCCACAATCAGTATTTATGCGGATGTCATTGAAAACTTTGACAAGGACAGTCTCAGTGCTGTGATGAGCATTGAAACCAGTCTGATAGGTATCAAAACAGTCGGTCATTGTTAGGAATTTATTCAATTGAAACACATCTTTTTCAATGACCTTACTGAATAATGGGAGATTAGAGATTGGCCTTTAGTTCTGCATTAATGTGTTGTCCAGGTTGTTCTTCTTTAGTGGAGGGGTTTGACAAATGCTATTCTTAAAGCCCCCGTGTGTAAGAATTACCTCCAACTAGTGGTGCGCTCAGTGAATGCAAGCAACTGAGCAGTATTTTCTGGCTTCTCGCCGTTATAACACGTCATTACTACTATGGAAGCTGCGAAGTAAATTGTCTTTGCTGGACTAACCTGTCCTGTGTCAAACATAATCCTAACTTAAACAGAAAGCCTGCAACCTCCGCGTCCATCTTCAAGATCGTGTCCCTCATGAATAGTCTCCATCTGATAAACGCTCCACCGATGTAGATTCTTGTTTTCTCCCGGTTATTTCTTTTTCTTTTCTGTGGTATGGTTTCCTCCCTCTCATGGGGCAAAGAGTACAGATGGTCCTCCATTGAAATTGAAAACGATGATCCACGGTCCCCTATGCTCGTAGCTCATTTCTTCTCTTCACCTCTCCACCTCCCCCCGACGTCACTGGCTAAAACGCGAAAAGCAAACAAGTTTAACCCCTTTTGGCTAACGTAGTCAAAGATGGCGATGCAACATGGCAGCCTCAGATGGGGGGCGGGGCACCCTCTGTATCTATAAACAACGTATTCTAAGACACGGGAACGCTTTCATGATAATGCGATTGTGATTAGATCTTGGCGAAATACGTATTTATGAAAGCAGTACATGATTTTTATTAATAAAAACCAGAATTTGTTACACACCGGGCCTTTAAGGCCTGGGGGAAGACACCTGATAGGAGGGATGAGTTTACTATTTGAATCAGATCGGACTTAATGACAGGGAAAACTTTCTTTACAAAAGCTGTGGGTAAAATATTGAGGCTACCAGAGGAGGAGCTTAGTTCTTTAATAATTTCATCAAGGTGCGATTGGTTTAGTTTTTTTAATTCAGACATTTTCTCTACATGAGTTTGGTGCTGCTGTACAGATTGATTTTCTAATTTTCAGAATCTTTTCAGTAAATAAGTTGGCAAATTCACCGCAGGCCCTAGTGGAGTGGAGTTCAGGAGCTGCTGTCAACTGTTGTAAATAAAGTCTGAGCATTATTGATGTTTCTGTTAATGATTTCAGAAAGTAATGATTCCCTTGGGGCTTTCAAATTTAAGTTATATTTGTTCAGCCTGTTTTTGTAGATCTAATAGTAAACCTGGAGTCGAGTTTTCCTCCATTTTCTCTCAGCTCAGCGATGCTCCCTTTTTTCCACTACATACCAGACGATCGCTAGTTTATGGAGACTTCTTTCTATCTGACACTACTTTAGCTTTAGCTGGAGCAATGGTACCAATTATTTCTGAAAAAAGAAAAACAGGTAGACCAAGGGAAGGTTAATTATTTACACTAGGAGCTGTAACTCAAAGAAACAAAAATTCAGGGGGAAAAGAACTGCACTGATTTAAGAGAAAAAAATCCAAGAGTGGAAGATATAGAACAGAAAGGAATGAACAGATATGGCAATGGTTGTAGAACGATAAAAAATAAAGGGAATTGAATGGAATATGGAAAGACTTTAAGGAATATAAATAAACGATAAGTTGGTGGTAAAATAGAACACCCAAGGTTCACAATAATGTTAGCTTTAGGTGTCTGGAATCAGATACTCAGTTTCTAAAGTCAGAAATTCACATTGTGTGAACAAAGGAGACTGAACTGCTTGTAGTTGTTCATGCATGTTTATTTAAAAAAAAAACTTTAATTCACTTTTTTTACTGTCCGGGTTTGACCCAAATAAAACATGTGCCCTGGAAGCAAACATTAAGTCTGTTATCAGCGATTGTAATGAAAATAACCAGAATTCATCAGCTGACTCATAAATGCATGTTGCATGAATTAAACTGAAAGTGACACCTATATGTCACTGGTGAAGCACCATTAAGGTGTGAAGCTTCCTTTACACTCTCAAAAGTGAAGCCTTCCATACAGTCATATTAGTCATTAATGCATTGGCGTGGGTTATTTTGAACATTAAAAGTGTTAATAAACTGCTGGAAATACAATATATCTTCCATTCTGAATAACATTTCTACAAAGAACTTATTTTTAAGGTCATGTGGCCATAACTGGATCTTTTCAGTGGGTGGATGAGCTTTCCATGTGCCATTATTAGATTCAGAAGAGGATTTAACGAGGTGCACTTTGATCACGTGTTTCTGTTCCTTCAGGTGAAAGAGGGAATGTTCGACAAAGAAAGGTTTGACGACCTGTGCTGGATGATGACCATGAAGAAGAACTTTAACAGGACGTCACAGAGACTATTGCTGTCAGAGAGAGACTGTTTTAAGCTGTTTTGTTTGTTCAATCTGCTATCTGAGGACAGCTACCCACTGGTGATGATCACAGAGGAGGTAAAAGACCCTCACCATCCATCCAGCCTTAACTACTTTGAAGTCTGTTCATGGTTGTGAAGGGATGTTCTACAGGAAAAACATGAAAAGTTCCTATGAAAATCTAGGAAAAAGAATATGCGTTAACAGGGTGCCTCTGATGATTAACAATTTATTTGAAGAATTTTGACCAGAATTTACATTTCCAACCATGAGTGGCTTCAAAGTTATCTTGCCGGGTTTCTCAAGCAATTTTAATAAAATTATATATGATATGCTTGAGAAGTTATCACCTATTTGCACAAAGTAATGTGCAGCTGAGTAGCTCATCTAATAAAGACAGGTCAAAAGCAGATCTTTATTGTCACTGGTGTTATATGCTGTGTAACTAGTTACATATGTTCAATTATTACTCACTTTTTGAAAAAAAAATGTGCATTTGGAGTAGTTTCACCAGTCTGTTCTTTTTACTTTTACTTAAGTGATATTTTCATGACCTATTGCTACTTTTACTTGGTTAAAGTTTCTAGCTACTCTATCCACAGTGAGCAACTTTACCTAATGAAACTGAATGCCTTAAACAAAAATGCATTAGGCTGTCATTTTTTTTTTTTTTTTACAATTATGTCACATAATTCCATTTATTCATTTCTAAATATTAAATTATATATTTTGATGTCAAAAACAAGTACTCAATACTTGAGTAGCCTTTTTAACCAAATACTTCTTTAGTGAGAAAGAAGTAATGCTACTTTTACTTGAGGACAGTTTTTGGATACTCTGCCTCCTTTTGCCTGTTTTCCATTGCTTTGTTGTAGACTGCTGCAGAAAGTTTCTTCCTTTTCTAATTCTCTTTTTGGACACTTAGGGAGTGAGGGAATGAAACCATAATTTATCCTCTTCATGTAAATCTTTTGCCTTTTTTGCCAGTTTTTCTGGCTGTGTAGTCAAATTTTTGTAGTATCAAATTATTTATTCTAAATATACAAAAACGTGAGTGAAATACACCAGAAATTCATGTTCTTTTGTGTTTGTTAAATAATACTAAATCACCTACCATCTAGGACAAATAACAAACATTAATCAGCATAATAATTAGTGTTATGAAGCAAAAGCAACTCTGACAGCGAGGTGGTTTCAGATTTCTCCTCGTTGAAACAGAATTAAAGCACAAGTCAGTTAATGAGGCCCTTCCTTCCTCCACTTCCTCCATAATGCTTTTGGTTTCCTGTAAGTCAGAGAGAAAAATACCCTTCTGTTGACAACAGGCACAGCAGTGTTCTCCTGGAAAGGTACAAGAAGAACAGCTCTCTGTCCTTCAAAGTGCTTCCAAAAAATATTCCCAGTTGTGATATTTCTGAAAACCTTTTTTCCTGGTTTTAGGTAGAGTATCTCCTCAAGAAAATCTCCACGGCTATGAGCCAGGAGTGGGATGGGAGTCCCTTAGAAGATCTTATATCTCAGGACCCCACTCTGCAGGAAGAAGGCATGTCCGTGTGGACGTTCCTGGAGCACATGAGTACGGGTCAGCTGCTGAGAATCACCAGTGTCGAGGCCTTCAGCGTGGCTTTGCACGAGGTCTTCCTGGAGATGTATCACAATGTCCTAAAGAGGGTGGGTCCCTCTGTATCCACTCAGGAAGCCAGCCAGCACTCTAAACATCTGTTGCTTTGTTTGATCCAGAGTCTGCTCCTTGTTACGCAGGGTTACATGTGGAAGAAAGGGCACATACGTAGAAACTGGACCGAGCGCTGGTTCGTGCTGAAGCCCTCCTCCATTACCTACTACGTCAGTGAGGACTTAAAAGACAAGAAAGGGGAAATTCAGCTGGATAAGAGCTGTGTCGTAGAGGTTGGTGAGGAAACACCTTTGGCAGGACTTCGGCCCGCCCAGAATTTGCGTTTCACAAACACAGATTATCAGGATCTAAGCATATTTGCCTCCTTTTTTTTTCTGTTGTAGCCCGTTCCAGACAGGGAGGGCAAACGCTGCCTGTTCTGTGTGAAAACCCACAACAAAACCTACGAGATGAGCGCTTCTGACCAGAGGCAGAAGGTGGAGTGGACTCAAGGTGTGTGAGAATAAGGCAAAAAGGTCAAAAATAAAGGTTTATCGATGTGGGGGGCGGAAATGATTATTTACAACAACCTTCACTGTTATTTAAGACTGACGAAGATGCATAAAAAGGGCAGGAAGAACCAAGCAAAAACATTATTTCGATTATTTTCAGTTATTAATAAAGTTAGGCATTATTTTATGTTTAGCCTACCTGCCTGATAAGGTGTGGTATTATAGAACAACATGAAGGAGTCAGCAACTGTTGTTGTCAAACAGAAAGCCCTACAATCATCCAAAACACAACTTCTCAACAAAAAAAAATACTTCAAATTTCTGTTAAAATATTCAGTCAATAAACTATTTAACTAGGCTTCTAGCCGTTTAACTAAACTATTAAGTACAGTAGTACAATAAGGACAACTAATATACCTATATTTATATGTATGTATATATATATATATAAAATAAAGTATAAGGTCAATTGTAAGGAATTGGGAAAGAGGCCCAATAAGCTCTAAGGCTAACAAAAACAAAAAAATACATATTAATAGACAATCGATTGTTAAATTTGTGTTAATCCGTCACCATGGTAACAGTTTGGAGGGAGCTAAGGACTACCAGGATGGTGCCCAACGACATCTACGGATTTCTAAGAGGTCAAACAGATTGAAGGCAAGGAGATGTCACTTTTGGAACGTAGCGGCTCGGTTTACTTAGAGGAGGCTACAGCTGGCAACCAGGATCAACAACTACAACTGGTGGTTTTTTATGCGGGTTAGTGAGGGGAAGAGATAATTTAGACAAAACGTAACAAGCTCACGTTGCCATACTACCAGTACTCAAAGCATTCATAAAGACAGCCTGTTGCAGCGGATAGCCTCGTCTCCTGTTTTCCCTGTAGGGAATACTATGGACCTCAGGATTGTCTGATGGGCCAGAGAGAGCAGGTGCTCATGGTAGGTTGCTTGCTGTCAGTGGTTCTGATGCCAATATTCTTTCATTCAGTGGGAGGTTTGGGGACATATCAATGTCAATTTCAAATTTATTTAAATAGCACATTTACCACAACAAATGCTGACCAAAGTGCGACACACAGTAGTGAAGACAGTTTAAAAGCACAATAAACCGAAACGACATAAGTAGAGACCCAGTTTCTTATCTAAACTCAGATTTTCGTGCTGCAGGAGCTCAGACAGCTAGTTGCAGAAAGCTAGTGCCAAACTGGAATCCAAGCTTCCTCTTTTAAAATAAACTCAATTAGGAGGTTCGCCCTGTCCAGCTGAAGCCATTGAAGTGGTCTGCTCTGAGCAGAAGTTATGACTACTAAAACTTTCTATTTCTCACTTCTGAGATGGTCTGTTTAGTAAATTTTTGTATCTGCACCGTCCTGCTCAAGTCAAATTCCAGTAAAACTGTACGTTTTGACATCTCTACAGCCATTCAAACAGCCCTCCGTCTTCAGCGTGAGGATAAATCCTCCCTTCACCAGGAACTCAAGCTGAAACGACGCGTCCAGCGGGAGCACAGCAACCGGGAGCGCAGCCGGAGCACGCGGAGCAGCTGCAGTAGCCGGAGCAGCCAGTCGGACGACTCCAACTTCCAGGAGATGGAGAGGATGGAGAAAGAGAAGCAGGATTTGGAAATAGAAAGCATCATTCAGGTGAGATGGAGGGGAGGGTGGAGTTTATCACAGTTACTTCTTCGAGGGGATGTTGGTGCTTCATCTTGTGTGTTCTGCAGCATGCGCGAGAGCTGGAAATTCGCAGAAGGGAGTCGGAGGAGAGGGAGAGGAGAAAACAGAGGGAAGTGCAGATGGATCTGGAGAGACAGCTGAAAGAGGCTGAGATGGTTAGTCAAAGTGGGACAAATCAACCAGCTCATTGACTCTTACAGGCTAGAACAGCAGCAGAATCTTTGCAATCAAATAAAACCGTTTGGGAAACTAGTGATGGAATTAATGGAGAAGTGATTTCAGGCAGAAGTCTGCTGCGATGTTTGTGTCCAGATGAGGGACAGCATGCAGGCCGAAATCCAGGAGAAGGAAAGGAAGTCTGAGCAGCAGAAGAGACGGATCCAGGAGCTAGAGCTGACGCAGCAGAAGTTGGAAGCAGCTCTCAACATAGAGATCCAGGCTCGGCTGGAGGAGGAGAGGGCCCGACTGGAGCTGGAGAGGTTACTCTGGCTTTCCTAGATCACATTATAATCATGTTTGCAGAAATTTTTTGTTTTGTTTTTTAAACATTTTGCCCCATCCTTTTTCTCAGGTTACTGGAGGCTGAAGAGGAGAAGAAGAGGCAGTTCCAGATGCTGCAGGAGCAGGTGAACATCTTACAGAGCCTTAGCTCCACACACTCAGCCTCTAACGGGACAGAAGGCGAAAACACCCCGTCGGCCCTCCACTCAGCCTCTCTTGAGCTTCAGAATTTGCAGGCGTCTCGTCAGAGGAGCCATCAGCACCTTGAGGTGACAAAAGAAACGTGCGTGAAGCAAAACCGTCCCAGATTTTGGAAAAAAACTGATAAAGACAGATGTGACTTTGTTTTTTTCTAGGAGATGCAGGAGAGGCTGAGAAATGCCAGTCAGCACGTACGCCACTGGAACGTCCAGCTGAACCGCCTGATGACACCCATCACTCCTGCAGGTAACATTTGATTTTACTGCATCGTAAAACTTTTACCAGTCGCAAAAGTTAATTTTAGACTCATCAGTCTCTGCACCCCAGTTCCTATGTTTTTGTGCATACTTGAGTTGCTTGGCTTTCTTTTCTGTATTGTATAATTGGTTGATCATA
The DNA here is from genome assembly GCA_028564705.1 of Apricaphanius iberus. Lineage (NCBI taxonomy): Eukaryota > Metazoa > Chordata > Actinopteri > Cyprinodontiformes > Aphaniidae > Apricaphanius > Apricaphanius iberus. Next base: position 1,831,041 of record JAPXFQ010002912.1, read on the forward strand.
CACCTGACTAAAATCGAACAAAAATCTTTGATTTTGCGCAAGTGTACTCATAAGAATTCATGGTGGTTCGAAGGCAAAAGGTATAACACCAAATATTGATTCAATTTAGATTTATTTTGTTTACTGACTATGCATTTTGTAAATTGATCAAAATATGCAATCATTATTTTGATTTTGTAAAAGATTATTTTTATTTATATCATTTTTTTCACACCTTGCTAAAACGTTCGCACAGTACGGTTTATAGAATCAACTATAGCTGAAATTCAATCCAGCTTTATCGAAATCATCTCCATTTAAAACCAGGAGCTTTACAGTTTATGTAAACTTAATGAAAAGAAAAAATTTTCTCACTGTCTGACTTTAACTCAGGCTAAATTCTCCTGAGTAAAATCAACTTGGATTAACAAAATAATTGTGCTGCTTTTTGGGTCAGTATTTGATAGAATTAGGTTTTAAACTGCATGACTTGAGTCAGAAAGTTTTAGGTTTCCTTCCACAAGCTTCAAACAGTAGTTTACTGGAATTCTGGCCAATTCCTTCGGAGAGAACCAGTGTAAATGGGTCAGGTCTGTTGGGTAACAGCCTTTCCATGTCTGTTTTGTTGAATTTTGTTTTCTTTGAGCCACTTTGTGGCTAAATTGGTGGTATGTTCTGGGTCTTTGACCGTTTAAAAGAACAGTTTGTGCCCAAAGCTTTACCTTCCTGGATGATTTTCCTTTAATTCTTGAGAGGATCGGTCCTTGGACCTATACTTTTTCTTCTATATGTAAATGACATTGTGTCTGTGTCTCAGTTACTTAGGTGCATTCTGTTTGCGGATGACACCACTTTATTCTATTCAGGAAAAAATATAAAAGATGTCTTACAAATTGTAGAAAATTAATTTAAAAAAATTATGTGGTGGTTCAATGACAACAAATTGTGCATAAATATTACCAAGACAAAGTTTATGATTTTTTGCGGTAAAAGGAAATATGTCGAAGCGTCATTGTTTATTATTGGATTAAAAATTGAAAGGCCACATGAGATTAAGTTTCTAGGTATTATGATTGATGAACACTTGACATGGAAATTGCATATTGATAATATCAAAGCAAAGCAATTAATAGCTGTGCTGCATAAAGTCAAAAATTCCCTAAACAAGAGTGCATTGTTTTTGTTGTATAACACATTGATTGTTCCATATTTGACCTACTGTATTGAAGTATAGGGAATTGCCTGCAAAACATACATTAATCCAATTTTTCTTTTACAGAAAATAGCGATTAGAGTCGTCAGTGCAAAAGGATACAGAGACCATACCAATTTTTTATTCATACAACTAAAAACGCTTAAATTTAATGAATGAGTAGAGTTTAACCTACTAAAAGTCGTGTATAAAGCTCATCTGGAAAATTTACCAAACAATTTGCAAAACAGATTCACTAAGAGAAAAAGTAGATATGATTTAAAACAAAACCCAGGTTTCAATCGGCTGTAAAGGAAAGATGTATATCAATCAATGGTGTCGCTCTGTGGAACAGTCTTGAATGTAAAATTAAAACTTCCAAGTCCATTTACCTGTTTAAGAAGTATGTTAAATTATCAATGTTACAGAAATATGACACTCCGGAGTAGCAGATAAACTTTATCATGTATTTTGTGTTTTGATGTCTTGGACAAAAAAAAAAAAAAGAAAAGAAAAAAGATGGCTGCATGAGACAGCTTAAAATCTAAATGAACTGGAACTGTAAATGATTTTGTGTTGATAGGGGGCAGACATTATAAGTTCTTACTTCTTTCTGCTCCTTTTCATTCATCATAAATGCTGTTGTTGCAGTTGTTTTTAAATGAATGAAATAAATAAAATAAAATAAAAAAAATAAAAAGATGATGCACACATTTAACAAATATGTTCATCTCTGGGACATAGAACCCATGTTCATCCTGAAAAATGATTGGCGGGCATTCCCATGCTGTTTACACTTGAATAGATTAACTGCTTTGCCAATAAAAAAAAAGAATCTAAATTTTGCTCTTTTGTTTCAGAGCGTTTGGAAAGTCGCCTTCACTCAAAAAATTCTTGTCCCAAAAAGGAAGGAGCGCTGGCCAGCAACGAGTTCATCTGTAAATACAAGATAAGGAATGAACAGAACAACAGGATACATGGAGACGAGTCTGAGAAACTGGAGGTGCACCTGGAGACTGACTGCCTGTCAGAGGAATCAGGATGTTAAACATTTCAACTCTAATTTATCTTAAAATAGAGCAATTTTCAAGAAACACCTATATTAAGCCAAAATGCATCTGCAAAAGCTTTCATCAAAAGGAGTAAGTTGGAAAATGCCTGTACTCAAAAATTTTAGAAAAGAGGATTGTGTGCAGATGACAAGGAAAGCCCCTTGGAAGGATGTTATTATCAACAAAAACAATTTTTTTTAAAAAATACTCTAAGGTGTGAAAGAGAAAATGTTCTTCCAGAAAGCATGGAGTCATATTTATTGTATTTTGAGTTGCATGCAAAGATGAAGAGTGAAGATAATAACATTAGAGCCCATTTGATTGACACCCAGTAAGTAAAACAATTTTGTACAATAAATTCTCTGAAGGATCTAAAAATGTCTGTGTCCTGTTTATAGTTGAAGTAAAAGGCTTGAAGAATTTTTTTACGTTTTTGTCTTCTCGGCTGTCGTCTGGGGGTCGAAGTAGCAGGAAGTGATGCGATGCATGTGCACATGAAGAAGCTGCTTTACTATCTTGTTTTGTAACCCAGAAGAATTTTATAGTCCATAAAGCGAGATTCCATATTAACGTACATAAATGGTGTTTAAAGTTTAATTATTTTACAGAGACCAAGAGGCTGGTTCAAAGAACGAACAACAAACATTTTTAGTTATGGCCAAAGAGTCAAGACTGAGAGACGTTTTTCACTAAACATACTGGTTTTATTTAAGGAGCCTTTAATCTATTGAAGAGCCTATTAATTATTTTCGTAAATTTTAAGCGTATTTCAGTAAAATTATTTTTAAATATTGAAACTTTCATTTTTTACTTCATTATGACAACTAACAAAATAGATCTAACAGCACTGAAGTGATGTTGTTTGTAAAAAAATAAATAATAATAAAAATGTTCTGTCAATCTCACAACTTTTAGCCATGACTTAAAAAAATTAATGTAGTGTAAATATAAGCTTTGGTTTTAACTCAGAAGGTTTCTATGATCAGAGGTACTTTAGATGTTCCGATCTTGCTATGTGTTTCACACAGGAAGATCAATGGTGATGCAGTCCTCCTACCTCCATTTCCTGTGTGATAAATCGACCAATTTGGCATAGGTTTTGGATAAACCCATGCAAAAAATTGGAGTAGTTCTATCAATGAGCAGGCTAGATATTACACTTCTTGTCAAATATTATAAAAACAACAAAAACCTACTCCTGTAACTTCATACTTGGTTCATGGTTAATAAATCCAAAGTGGTGTATTAATACCACACAAGATGGTTGATACATATGCCTCTTATTTTATATATATATATATATATATATATATACATATATATATATATATTCTGTAAAACAAATATAGGTTTACATATGTCTCTACAACTGATATATCAGCATAATGTGAGCAAAATTTTGAGTTATTTCTAATTTTTGGTTTGAGGTTTTTAGTAACACCAGGCAACTATGGAATGGAGGTTTATAATATATTTATAAGCGAGATGTATAATTTAGGAATAGTATTAGAAATAGTCAATATAGTTTGATTACGCAACATTAAATCAAATGATTACTTTAGTTTACAAAATGTCATATATAGATTTTTATAAATAAATAAGTTACATAAGTATATGCCTTAATACAATATTATTTATACAGTAAAAGGTGCAATAACGACCTTTCTGTATTTGGCGTTCTCTGAAAACTGCAGGATGAAAAACTAAAATATATGTTGAAATTCAGTTTGTAACACAGATTTTTTTTTTTTTTTTAGATCTTATTGGTATCGTACCTAAATTAACACTAATAGAAGCCTACTATTAGTAGGTGAAATTTTCAAATCTGTAATTTAACCTCTGATTGTGCAGAAGAGAATTGGGGCCACTAGAGAAATATAATTCTTTTTTTTCCCGAATAGGTTCGAGTCTCGACTTTACCCTCAGATTTCTGACTTTTTCTTCTTAGAAGTCAAATATTATAGTCAGAATTTCTATTTTTTGTAGTGGCCCTAATCAAATTTGGATGTAAGTTCAGGATGATTGGGGTTAAAATTTTGTTTATATTGATTTGCATATTTCTGACCAGAGGTGGCGCTGCAGGCCAGGTCGTCAACCGGAAGAGAAACGAAACCAAATCGAGTTTTCCAAACAATATGGCAGCTACCTTACAGCCGTCATGCCGAGCTGAGAAAATAGTTAAATTTGTACTATTTTGACTTTTTTCTAGTCTTTTTACGGTATCTAAAATATTTGTGAGTTAGTTTTATTCGGAGCTAGCTCATGTTAGCACCAAATGCTCTGGGCATGGCTGCAGTCTTCAGAGGGAAGGTCAGAACGATGGTCTCTTTGAGCCGGAGAATGTCCACCCAGCAGCAGGCTGGACCTCCGGAGCCTCCCCCGGGGAGCCAGTCACCTATAGCCAGGGGGCGTAGAGTGAGGAAAGACCCCAGGGGTTGTTCCGTGCTTCTCTTCCCCGGACAGGGTAGCCAGTTTGTGGGTATGGGTAGAGGACTGACGAAGTACCCCAACGTGAAAGACATGTTCTCCGCAGCGCAGAGGATCCTCGGCTACGACCTGCTGTCTCTGTGTCTGGAGGGGCCGGAGGAGGAGCTGCTGAAGACGGTGCACTGTCAGCCGGCGGTGTTCGTCACCTCCCTGGCTGCGGTGGAGAAGCTGCACCATGAAAACCCAAAGGTCTCCCAAACTTTAATCACTTGTTTAACCCCCACCTCATCTCAGTCTTACAAACATCCCGATTGATTCTACTTGTTAGAGCTTAGTTCATTGTCATCCAGCATTATGGATTAAAATAACTTTTTTTTTTTCTAAGGAAACGGTTTGCCATTATTTCTTTGCAGCATTACTTCGCTTCCATAGTGCCATCGTCTTAACAGCAATCCCTCATACTAAGTAATCATGTGGCGACGGTGGAGAGTAAAAACTCCCCTATTATAAGAAGAACCCTCCAGCAGAACCTGGCTCAGTACAAGTAGCCATATGCCACATGTGGCTGGGGGTTTATCACATCATATTTTAATATTGTTAAACACTGTTTATACTTAAACTGAGAGCTTATTTTGTGTGTTCTATCATACATCTACCCCCTCAAGTTACTAAATTAGAAATTGAAGAACTTTTAGAGGAAATAGACTAGAAACTTTCTGCATTTCTTCTGAACAGTGTTATTAGGTTGATTTAAAAACATTTCAGCTAGTTAATTTAAAGGCTAAGCTGCAAACATTATGGATACCTGTGTGTGTTTTACTCCCTTCTCTACAGGCCGTTGAGACGTGTGTCGCTGCTGCAGGCTTCAGCGTTGGTGAATTTGCTGCTCTCGTCTTCGCTGGAGCCATGAACTTTTCAGAAGGCAAGCATGACATTCACAATGAAAGATTTTTTTTTTTTTTTACATTTTACCTCCAGGCAGAATGAAAAACAGTTGAAGTTTGGGCTTATTTATTTCCTCCTGTTGTCCTTGTAGCTTTGTATGCAGTGAAGGTGCGTGCAGAGGCCATGCAGAAAGCCTCTGAGCTGGTTCCCAGCGGGATGCTGTCAGTCATCGGCAGACCTCAGGCTCAGTATAAATACGCCTGTCTTCAAGCCAAAGAGCATTGCAAGAGTCTGGGAATTCAGGAGCCCGTTTGCTCAGTTGCCAACTACTTATTCCCTGATGGAAGGGTCATTGCAGGCCACCAGCAGGTAATGCCGCCGCCCGACGCTGTTCAGCTGTAGATTTTGCATCAGTGCAACATCGCTGTGGCTTTGGGTTGTCTTTAGGCCCTGGACTTCCTCAAGAAGAACTCCCGTTATCTACATTTCATGAGGACCAAGCCTCTCCCAGTAGGCGGAGCTTTTCACACCGAGCTGATGGCGTCAGCTACCGAGCCCCTCAGAGAGGTGCTGCAGCAGGTGGAGGTCAGTCAGTAAACCTCTCCTACAGGTTGCACCGCTTAAACATGAGAAAATGTATCTCATAATTCAGCTTTCTTAACGATTGCCCCTACCGATGCTTTTTCTGTTGCAGTTTCACCTTATTAGCAGCAGACATATAGAAATGTCTTAAAACCTCCCGTTGAAACTCATATTGCTGTTAGAAATGTTTCAGTAAAGTGCAACATGTTCCTGTCTTAAGCAAATAAGGGCTTCAGTTTAAAAAAAACGTAAGTCAAGTTTTTTGGCCTTTGCAAAAGTGTTCAACAAGTGGTAAAATAATATTTCTCCTTTTGGTTATTTACCAAAAAATACTCTTTGTCTTTTGAATTTTGTTTGAATAATTACATTTTTATGGAGACAAGCAAATCCTAAAATATGAATGAAAATTGAAAAAAATACTGAAATCAGAAAATCTGAAAGTCTCCTGAGACAAAATGGGGTAAAACTCACTCATCTACAATACTTAAAATAATAATAATAATAATAATAATAATACAACCTTAGTACCCATATAAATAATGAAAAAAAAACTTCTCATCTCTTCTCATCTGCAATAAAGCAAAAAATACATAGCATATTTAAATGGCCCCTGCCCATGTAACACAAAAGAAATTCAGTTTCACAGCCCATATTTTCAACAATCTTTTTTCTTGCCTATTGTGATTTCATTAACACTGTGAATTAAATATTTCTTTTTTTTTTGTACTTTTTTTTTTGTAATGTACCACCATAAAGTGACATAAACAAAAAAGAATGACAAAGAAAACTTAAAACAAAGATGCGTCAGGAAGGCAAGTGAATGCATAAATCCTAAAGGAAAGAAAACATTAAATAAATAAGTAAAAATTTATTAATTGATTAAACTGGGGAAAAATAAACAATAAGTGCTCCCAATGTGGTTGTTGATTCCCTGCAATATCTGCCAAATAAATTATTCTGTCTCAGTTTTAATTATTAAGCTTCCACTTTCTTTCTTCTCTGCTTCGTACCCCTCTCCTTTTCTCCTCTTTGTTGAAATAAAGCACAATCTCATCATGTCTTATATTTTAGCATTTTACCCTTTTGCATAGCTCTCCCATTTGGTCCATAGTCTGTCTCTCATTTGAAGATTTCCTCTGATTTTATATGTTAGCGGTTCCATTTCTTTTACTTGTTCCATTAGATCTCGCCACTTCTCTAAGCCAGGACTTAATCTCTGAAGCCAGTTTTTTGTTATAAGTTTGAGAGCTGTTATTCTTAAAATTCTTAAGAGATACTTGTCTTAGATTTCTACTACTTCTTTTAGCATTTTCCCTAACAAGACAAACTCACTGTCAATATTAAGGTCAATGTTAATAACTTTACAAATTTATTTGCCTATACTTGTCCAATATATTTTTAAAACGGGACAAAACCAAAAGATGTGAATATAGTCAGCTTGGTTTTCACCGCATTCCCGCCAGCAATCTTATGTTAATTATTGTTGAAATTTGGCTTGGTTAACAGGTGTTAGAAAGTATCTCATTTGAATCTTCCAAGCATATTCTCGCGAAAACTGAGTTGCAGTTGTCTTATTTGATGATAAACTAATATCTTCCAATTCAGATTTAGATATAATTATATCAAGTTCTTCCTGCCTTTTTTTTTTTCAGTTCTTCTGATTCATCGCTTTCCAGAATACTATATAATACAGAGATTTAATGTTTAATACTCCCACACTTATAATTCTTGACTTAAAATTGAATTAAAGGGTGAAAGTCTTTAGTGGTTTTCTTCTGTATAACACTGTTTTCCATGTAACTTCTAACTTGTAAGTAACCAAAAAAATGAGAAGATGGCAGATCATATTGTCGTTGCAATGTTGAAAATTCCACAATGCTCTTTTTATCCATTAACTGCCCAAATATAGTCAATCCTTTTTTACTCCAAGTTTTTAATATACCCAGTTCCTTATTCGGTCTAAAATGGGGATCTTTACTAATTTCTCTTAACACTAAAAGTTAATTTTGAATTTTTAAGTTTCTTCTTATTGTGTTCTGAACTGTAAGTGTATTTTGAAGCCATTTATTGTCTATTCTTTGTTTATTTGTTTTTACAAAAAAGGGCAAAAGTTTTCCCTGCCCTTTGCTTTGGAACAGTTCTATAGACCTCCATTTTGCTCCTACATTGTAATTTAGTAATGTTTGTAAGGCCTGAATTTGAGCTGCGTAATAGTAATTAAGCAGATTTGGGAGACCCAACACCCCAAATCTTTTAGACAATTTAAGTGTTTTCATTTTAACCCTTGGTTTTTTGCTGTCCTAGACAAATTTGATTAACATTCGATCCCAACATCTAAACATGGTTGGACTAAAATAAAAGGGCAGTGTCTTAAATAAAAATAAAAATCTAGGGAGTACATTCAGACTAATAATATCAATCTTTCAAAATAGTTACAAAAGAACTAAACTCCATATATTTAAATCCTGTTTAATTCTTATTTCAAGTTTATCATAATTACACTTATATAACAGGTCCATATTCCTAGGTATTTCTATTCCTAAATATTGAATTTTCTCTCTATCCCATTTCCATCAAAATTTACGTTTTAACTCAGTAGAGTTAAAACGTTCTCCTAAGCTGATTGCTTCAAATTTTTCCATATTCAATTTATAGCCAGATACTATACTATACTCATTAATGTTGTTCATTAAAGCTGGAAGAGTTCTCTCTAATTCAGTTAAGTACAGGATAACATCATCTGCATATAAAGCCAATTTGTGGTCTGTACCTACCATTTCTACGCCTCTGATTTCCTCATTTTTGAGGAAATCACTGCTAGTGGTTCAATACATAGGGCAAAAATTAATGGTGAGAGAGGATCTCCCTGTCTCGTTCCTGTTCTGAGTTCAAAACAATTTGATAGTGATCCGTTCACTCTTACTTGTGCTTCTGAAGTTTGATACATAGTAGGGATGCACCGATCCGACTTTTTCAGTCCCGAAACCGATACCGATGGCTGGATTTTGTGCATCAGTCGATATCCGATTAAGTTTAACCGATACCAGTACATAAGCCAGTATCGGGCCGTTACCAGTATCGGTATCGGTGCATCCCTAATACATAGTCTGTAACCAAAATAAAAAAATATCATTAAAACCAAAGCTTCGACATGTCTCAAAGATGAAAGGCCAGGCTACTCTATCGAATGCTTTGTCTGCGTCTAGAGTAAGTATAAGTGCCTGCCTTTCACTTTTGTGTAGATATTCTATTATATTCATAGTACGTCTAACGTTATCTGGCAATAGCCTATTTGTAATAAATCCTGTCTGATCTAGTTCTACAACGTCAGGTACAATTTTAGCTAATCGGTCGGCTATGATGCTACTTAGTAATTTTTGATCCACATTAAGTAATGTTATTGGTCTATATCCTTTACAGTGTGATGGGTCCTTACCTTCCTTCTGTATTATTGTTATTATGGAACTACTCCATGTTTCTACATTTATTCCTTGCGTAAGTATGCAATTAAATGTTTTGTATAAACTCGGAATAAGTTGAGTTTTAAATTCCTTATAAAATTCCCTAGTAAATCCATTGCTACCTGGGCTTTATCTTCTCTATCTCTATCTTTCATTTCTGAATGACTTTTGAAATCTCTTCCTCTGTAATTGGTTCAGTGAGATTTTGATTCTGTGAATTTGTCACTTGTGGTAAATTTAGACTTTGCAGATAATCTGTTGACTGAGAAATAGTTTCTTCTTTGTCTGGAGTATATAGTTGTTTATAGTACTTGGCAAACTCTTCTGCAATCTCTTGTTTACCTCTTAACTTCTGATTTGTTTCTTCATTCTCAATTTACACAATGTTTGATTTTGTCTGCGGTTTTCTCAGTTTATAGGAAATCATCTTTAGCGATTTTGCACCCCCATCATAATATTTCTGTTTGGTAAAAGTCAGAGCCCGTTCCACTCTCTCAGTCATCAAATCATCAAGTTCTTTTCTTGTTTTCTTTAATTCTACCAGAACAGATGTACCCCCCATTGTTTTTTGAGATTTTTCCAATTCATTTATCTTAAGTTCCAGATTTTTAACTTTTGTTCGTCTTTCCTTTTTTTTCCAGGTTGAAAAGCAAATAATTTCTCCTCGAACAACAGCTTTCAGACCTTCCCAAATAAAAACCGGTCTGGTCTCATGTATATCGTTGATTTCCAAATAATTTTGGATTACTGTTCTTATTTTTTCTTTAAAATCTTGGGGTTAAACGTTCTCCACACTCAACTAATCCGATTTCTTTTATAGTTTTTCTAACTATCCTTGCTGCAGATTCAGAGATATGTAGTCTTTTACTCTGAGAGTCCAAGTTAGCGTCGACTATAAGATTAAAATCTCCCGCAACTATTGTTATTCCTTGACTTTGGGAAACTACTATATCTATAACTTTTTTAACTAAGTCTGGGCCTTCCTCTGGGGGGTTATACACATTTATCAGAGAGATCATAATATTATCAATCCTCCCAATCACCATCACATATCTCCGTTCTTTATCAGAAATCACTTTATCTGCATGAAACACATAATGGGAGCGTATTAAGATGGCTACGCCTCTCTTCGATGATTTGTGGGATGAACAAAAAACTTGTGCAGAAATCAATTTTCCTAATTTTTCATGTTCTATTTGGTTTAAATGAGTCTCCTGTAGAAATAATATATCCCCTCCATCTTTTTTTAATTGATATATTATTTTTTTACGTTTGATGGGGTGTTTAAGACCATTCAGATTATATGAAATTATCGGATTTCATTAATGATTAATCATTTCTGTTCAATACCACTCATCGCCAGCTAAATACTCAGATGTTTCTTTTTGACAGTTTTCCAATAAGTTTTATTACAGTTTGAATCAACCACCCTGTGCAAAACTAATAAATAAAATCAACTAAATCCCCTAGCGACCTCCATATGTGGCAAACTTTACTAGTCTGCCATTGTGGTGATTCCGTGTATGTTCTCAGGAATCCTAAGGATGCTGCCCATATTTTAAAGGTGTTTTTATTCCTTGAGATGACAACAGAGTTTCTATTTATTGTTTAAGAAAATGATCCAAATATAATGACATCTGTACCGTATCATTGCTTCAACTAAAAAGAAATTCTGCTGCTAATCCTTTAAAAGTTACTAAATTCTGCTCAGGCGTCATAACTTTACTGACATATTGAGCAAATAAACAGCAATTTCATATTTTATAAGGGGGGTGGGATCTTTTTTTTTTGTGTGTGCCAACTGCCGAGCATGTAAAGTGCGATTACGGTAACTTATCAAATAAATATTGATATATGTGATAGTTTAAATAAAAAAAGTCAAGTGATTCAGTAAATGACATTATTATTAAGACTTTAGTTTAAGTCATTATTACAGAAATAATTAAATTCTCAAATGTTTAAATATATATGATTGAACTTAAATTCCTCATATTTTAGAATAATATACATGGATTTCAGCATTAGCTAAACTATTTGATGTTTCCTGAGCAACAGTATATCCTTAAATGATTAAAAATGTCATCTTGTGCTGCAGAAGTAGAGATCAACATAGGATTGGTTTACTGACACAGCAAATCAACTTCAGACCAATCACCTTTCCTCTAACATAATTAGGCCCGCCTACTGACTTTCATTGATGCCGGTTTAATAATTTTTAAAATGTGCTGCTGCTCAAGACTAGAATATAATCGAATAAATGGAATAAGTGAATAACGCAATACGCTGATGAGTTATAGTGAGTTTAGATTTGAACTTATTTTATAAATAATTGAAAAACAGTTATTAAATTACTGTTTAATTTGGCCAAAAAGTATTTAATAATTTATTCCTTTATTTATTTTTATGCTATGTTCTGAAAATTTGATCTGATCATTTATTTAGTTTTTAGGCCCTGAAGCTACATTTTAGTTTTTGTGCCTGTTGGTAAAATTTCAGCATTGAGTCTCTGGCCTCTTTAGTTGAGCCCACAGATCTTCTGTCCAAAACTTTTCCTGTCATATTGTAAATTGTCAGTAGAACTGGAAATAGTTCTGGACTAACTGTGAGGAAGAAAAATTGAACTCTTCTTTTCTTGTCTTTTTTAGCAGAATCCGGAAGGTTTTGTGTCAAAACTACCAGTAACTGGTATTTGGTACAGTGTGTTCTTGTCAATAGCATTGTTGTTTTATTTTTATATACAGTGACCAAAATGTTTTTAGTTTGGTCTCATCAGAACACACATTCTTTTTTGATAATTTAGCAAGACACTAGTGTTTCCTTCGGAATAAAATAATCTCACTCTTGTCCTATTTGTTATCCCATTCAAGAAGACTGTTAAAAAATGTAACCAAATGCAATACCCTGGTGAGATCACAGCTATCCAAGTCATCCGTTTACTCCATATAAACAATCCACAGTATAATCACCAGCATTGATCGAACGGCCCTACCTTTCAGGTGCGACGACCCGAGATCAGCGTCTACTCCAACGTGGACGGCAAACGCTACATGAGCGAAAGCCACGTGCGCAGGCAGCTGGTCAAGCAGCTGGTGTCGCCCGTGAAATGGGAGCAAAGTCTGCACGAAATCTACGAGAGGACGCAGGGGGAGAGTTTCCCCCAAACGTACGAGGTCGGCCCCGGAAAGCAGCTGGGCGCCACGCTCCAGATGTGCAACAGGAAGGCCTCTCAGTTGTACTCTCACGTTGACGTCACCGCAAGTGATGAAGAATGACTTTGCAGAACTGAGGACTCTGAATACAGCTCTGCTGGGAAAGATCGTGTATCAGCGTATATATTTAATTAAATAATTTTTACAAAACCAGCCAGTCGTCTTTTCTCATCTTAAAGTTTATTTGTAAGACGTGAAAAAAAAAGCCTTTTCAAATCTGCAACAGAAAGTCCAGCTCCCGTCATTTCAACACAAGCAAAGCTACATATAATTTGTAAAAAATCTTGGCCTCTTAAACCAGTAAGAAACTGCTAGAGACTGCAGGCCAGCAACAGTCCGGTCATGAGAAACATGCTTTTTGATATCTATGCAACTGCAGAACAGCCTTCCAGTGCTGAAATGTTCTGGCAAACCTTTCAGGAAAATCTTTAAAAAAAAAATTAGCTACACATTTCTAGTTTTATTCTGAAGGAAGGGGTTGGCAGTCTATGCCTTTCCCTTTAAATCAGCTGGTGGAAATAGTATAAAAAAAAGAAAGTAAACAGCAGAAACAAAAATCAGCATTAATTTAAACTCATCTGCAAACTTTTTTTTGTGTTTTTTTTGTTTTGTTAAACGTATTTAGAATCCTTCCTGGCCTCTTCCTAGGCCTCTTCTTCCATCCACAGTCCACCAAGAATGCTTGCTGCAGCCAACAGTGCAACGGTCATGAGGGCTCCTCTGGTCCAGCCAGGGCAGGTGACCGCTTTTAAACTTGACACCTTGAAAGTGATAAAAAAAAAAAAACATAAAACACAATATGATTTTACAATATTTAGGAGATGAGTTTGATAAGGAAAAAGACATATTTTAGTGTGTTGTCCATTCATCCTATTTAGGTCTATCTGGGGTTAACTGGATAGTGGTGTTTAACATACTCACATGTTATGGAGAGGTGTTTGCGCTGTTTTGAGTGTCTACAATTCAGTCTTGGACAGCCTTCTATTCATTTCCAATCAACACGCTGTTAACCCAATCAAGCAAATCTTATCCTTTGAAAGGTCTATTTTAAAATAATTTATAGATGTAAATGTATCTATTTCTTCGTGCTACTCTGAAATTTTGCTTTATTTGCAAGTATTTGTTCCATTAACAACTGTTTTAATACAGAATGTCCCCAGGCTCAGGGATTTGGTGCTTAGCTATCTTCTTTCTCAACAGGGTCGATGATGAAGTACATTAAAAGTCCTCCTGGCTCCATTCAGCCATGGAGTTTTATGAAAGTCGGTTAATCTGGAGGTCAGTGTAAACATAGAGTAACAAAATAAAACCAAAGATCGTTTTAAGAACATACTCCCTTGAAGATGAAATAATTACCCAGGCTGTGATTGTCTCTGCTCTGAGGTTCCCCTGCCCAGGTGTAGTGCTGACAATCCAAGCCTTTACAGGAGCCAACAGACTTCTGAAACCCCATAGCTGGCTCTGGAAATCCCTGTCCAGGGGCAATGACAGATTACAACCAAAAACAGACATTTCCATCTGGAAATGTAAGAGAAGGAAATAAAAGTGTTTTTGTACCTGTAGATGATCCGTGTCAGAGTCCGGGCAAGTCTCAACAGGTATAGAGGAGTTGGCGGCCAGTTTGGATCTCTCCCGGCCCAGTCCTGGTTCAGATTGTCTCCGATTACAGCCAACTGTTGACCAACGACCCTCGCAGCCCTGCCGTGGATCCTAAACCAGAAAAACAGAAAGGATTATCGTTAACCGCCAATGATAAAACCCAACTCAATGAAATGTTTGATCAAATGGCTGTCCTCTTTTTATGCTGTGTTAATTACTGGTACAAAACATCCCAGGTTATTCGTTTACATGGGGCAATCTGTTACGCTGTGTTGTTCTAAGCAGGGTGTGTCTGTTCTGTACCTGAGGTTCACGTCCACCGCCTCTCCAGGTCCAGCCTGGAGGGTCACGGCACGATTCGGACGTCTGCTTCGTTCCACCATTGTGTTTTCTGAGCAGAAGCGACATATTCACATGAGCTCTTGTGAAATTATTCCCACTGAACACTGCATCAACAATGCAGGAAAGATAGAGCCTGCACGTGATCATGCATTATCTCTGGATTTCTAACGTTCATAAACAAGCTGTGTAAACAGGAGAACATGTGACCAGGATGGGTGGCGCTTGTGTTACCAGGGAGGGAGTAGAGGTAAAAAAAAAAAAAAGGGATCTGAAGTGGTGACTTCATCTTTCTGATGTCTACTGCTGCTAAACTGTTTCGCTTCCCTAATTTCAGGAGCTAATCATGTAGACAACTGTAGCTCTAATAATACTTTCATAAAAGATTCTGTTTGTAGGTTTTTTGTTAGCCTTCTGTGTGCACCTGAGCTGAGATCATTCCTGTTGTTTTGATGGCCTTTAATGCAAATGCTACATTTCCATAACCCAAATCAACCAAACGGCTTTTTTTCTTCTCAGCAGGGAAAAATAAAGCATCATTCACCCCATATAATCTCCCATAAACTTTAGATATTTGCCTTTTTACAATTTTTGGGCAAATCTACTAAAAATTGATTCCTATATGTAAATGTCAGGTTTTTATTTCCATTGCAACATTTTTTGTTGTTTTTTTTTACAGCAAAACCACCTTAAGACTCTAAACTGTAATTAACCTCAACAAGAACAAAACCAATGTGCGGTGGAAATAGCTCCTGTAGTAGCCTATAACAGTTGGCCTTGTTGTCATAACAAAAAAGATGAAGTCATCCTTCATACCCAAAGCAAACAAAGGTCATTTGAAAAACCAAACTTATTGTGGTAGATATAAACTCTTCAAACTATTAGAGTTGCTTAGTTTCACCATTTTCAAACAAACACATACAGTGTTTCGTTTTGAAATGGCACTTTATGTAAATGTTTATCGAAAGCTAATGCTCCCACCGTGACAGTAAACAGGTGCACCCACAGTGAAAAAAGAAAGTAAAAATACCTGTAAAAGTAGATTAAATAGGACGCCGCCCTGTAATAGATATAAAACTCATTATGATCAGCATTTATAATTAGTGATTAAAATCAAATGAATAATCGAAAGACGTTTGTACTTACAGCAGCGTCCTTTAATCTCGTTGCTCTCAGGTAAGTGCTGCAAAATACAATTGGCCACGCCTTTACCTGCTGCTATAAACTTTGACCGTTAGGGGGGGACAAAAACACTCAAATGAGACCAGTGGCGTCGTGAAAAATGAATATTTTTCCTGCATCATAATCAGAGGGGAAGGAAGTAGCCAAACGTACACAAGTAAAAGTGGCATTACGGCAATATATTTTAATTGTGCCAAAATTACTCTGGTCTGAGTTCATGTACATGCTTGCCTTGATGAATTACCCACTCGATTTCTAAAGTCTGTGCTGAGCAGGTTGTTACCACAACTTGGTGAGTTAGTTAACATCTCACTTGAGACTGGAACATTTACAAATGCCTTAAAAACTGCGGCCATTAAGCCTCTTCTAAAGAAGAGCAGGATTGATGGCACAGTACTGAGCAACTACCGGCCCATATCAAACCTACCATTCTTAGGAAAATCCCTGAGAAAGTAGTATATCAACAGCTCACTTACTTTCTCCTGTCTAACAATGTGTTTGATACTTTCCAGTCAGGCTTTAGGCCCCATCACAGCTCTGATCAAGGTGACAAATGATATCTGCATGAACACCAACGCTGGCAAAGTCTCAGTTTTAGTTCTGCTGGACCTGAGCGCTGCCTTTGACACAGTGGACCATGGGATCTTACTTCACAGGTTAGAAAACTGGGTGGGATCTCTGGTACTGCTCTAAACTGGTTCAAGTCCTATCTCGAGGACAGGACGTACTTGGTCGAAATTTGCAACTGTGTCTCAGACAAAATTCCCATGACCTGTGGAGTCCCCCAGGGTTCAATTTTGGGACCACTTTTATTCAACTTGTACATGCTTCCATTGGGTCAGCTAATTAACAGCAATAATGCGTCTTACCATAACTACGCAGATGACACTCAGGTCGACGTGTCACTGACGGCAGGTGAACATGGACCTATAGATACACTCTGTCACTGTATTGAACAGATCAGTGTGTGGATGCAAAACAACTTTCTCCAGTTAAACTCAGACAAAACTGAGATAATTGTTTTTGGCCCACAGACACAAAGAGAAAGTGTTATCAGTCATCTTGAGTCTCTTTGTCATCAACCAAAAAATCAGGTTAGAATTCTAGGGGTAATCTTGGACTTGGACCTGAATAACATCAACAGCTTTTTACCATCTGAAAAACATTGCTAAGATCAGAGGAATAGAGTGGAAACCAGACTTAGAGAGACTTATACATGCATTTGTCTCCAGCAGGTTAGACTACTGTAACGGCCTGATCACTGGCCTCTCTAAACGAGCTGTTAGACAGCTGCAGTACATCCAGAACGCTGCTGCTGGAGTCTTGACAAGAACTACGAAATAATAAATAAACACGGTGAGGCTGCATTTTAGTTTCAGGCAGCTAAAGTGTGGAAGAGTCTTCATGAGGATGTGAGACAAGCCTCAACTTTAACAATGTTTAAATCCAGGCTGAATACAGTTCTTTTTACCCGTGCATATGACGATTGAAAGTATTTTATCTGCACTCTTTCTTTTTATTGTAATTAATAATTTTTTAAGTTGATGGGGTTTTTATCTGTTTATCTGTTTCCTTAATTTATGCAACTGTGAAGCACTTTGAATTACCTTGTGTATGAATTGTGCTCTACAAATAAAGTTGCCTTGCCTTCTTGAGTAAATGTTTGATCAAAACATCTGATTTACTTTACGAAAATGATGTAATCACGCGTGACGGTGTGCCTTCCCACACAGAAACAATGATGTTATATGCAAATTTAAATTTCGATATAACAAATAAGAAAATTGTAAAAATTTGTAACATTAAAAATTAAGAATACAGGCAGAAGAAACTAGATAGATAGATAGATAGATAGATAGATAGATAGATAGATAGATAGATAGATAGATACATACATACATACATACATACATACATACATACATACATACATACATGTAGGAACAGTGCAAACTACAATTAGTGGAAATCGTACTCATATAGGAATAGTGTGAGTTCAAAATAGTATTACTCAAATAAAAGTGAAACCTATTCAGCAGTAAAACTACAAAGAGAAAGCTCAGGCAAATGTAATTCTTATCAGCTATTAACTGCCTGAACAAACTGTCTTCAGTCAGAGGCTTATTGTAACAACTGTAATACAGACCACAAGAGGAGAGGCTTCATGCCCACAACACCATCTACATGACTCTAAGAAAATTGTATAGTTTGACTTCCAGACCCATTTATTGCCCCTTTGAATTAATATAGAATTCCTGAATTGCCCTGAACTAAAATGCATGAGCTATTATATAATAACATCCATCCATCAATCCATTTTCTAAACCACTTATCCTCAGGGGTCGTAGGTGGGCTGGTGCCTATCTCTAGCTGTCAACAGGCAAGCGGCAGGGTACACCCTAGACAGGTCGCCAGTCCATCGCAGGAAACGATAAAATAAATATCTACAAATGTTTATATGTTTCACAACATATTGTAGTCACAATTACAATTCATGTGTATTTGAGGGAACAAGCTTTCCCCTACTATAAAAAAATGTGGTCTAACCCATAGCAATCTGGTGCTATAACCGTTTTCCTACTTAGAGATTTACCAATACTATGTCGTTTACTTGAACAACATGACAAATTGTAAAAAATTTGAAAATGAAAGGCAGATATCGGGACTATTTACACTTACTTTGTTACATTTACTTGAATATCATTTGGTGAAAAATTCTTTTAGTAGTATTTATGGTACACCATACGTTTTTCTTTTACTTGAATAGGGGGGACCAAGGACAGTTGTAACACTTTTTGAGATTTTTCCAATAAATCAAAAATTTATACTAGAATGACCTATTTGCTATATTATAAACTTCAATGTGTCGACTACTTAATAAATGTATTTAAGTGGTTTAATGAAATATGTATAGCTCTCATTCCACTGTAACAACCGTCCCAGTGCACAGCGACAGTTGTAACATATCTAAAATATACATAATTAAAGAAATGCTCAAAATGAAAAAAAGATAATTAATCTTATACATTATTGTTCTTTCACACTCGAGAAAAAATTGGGGAAGCTGCCAAATTTTTGTTATGCAATAAAATTATTTCATTGGTAGAAAACAAACCAATCAAAGTAATTTGTTGAAACAATTAACAACAGTCCTGGGGGAAGACCTTCATCATGAAGCCGAAAACTGCTGACAGTGGGTGGAGTGGTTCACCACCAGCTCTGCAGGACCAACACTGGAGCCAGACCTCCCTTGACCTGGAGTGGCTCTCCAGGGACACTTTGTAGGATTATTCTTCAGATGAGTCCTGATTTTTTTTTTTCTAGCTGGGTTTGATTTGATAATAAGTGACAAAGCAATGTAAGGGAAAAGTGAACATACATAAGATACTCATATATTGTGTCACATATGGAAAATTTCAGTGTTACAGCAGGAATAACAAGAAACAAAATTATGTTATTTTCATACACATTAATTGATTTATGTCGATGATCTATGTTTTTACAATATTAATAAAAATCACGGACCACCTGGTTCAGGGACTGTTGTAACAAAGCTTTATTAACTTTTTAGTGTTGACTATGTCAGAGAGACTCAAATATAGCTCTGTCTTTGATAGCAAGAAGACATTGTAATAAAATATGTGCAAAGTCAGTGTTACCTGTCTAGCTTGTATCTGATTGGAGGAATTTAAGGTGTTACAACCCCCTTGTTAAGACCATCCCGAAGTGCCACTACTCTTAAGTAAAGTTTCTGGAAACTATATCCACTTTGAGTAAATTTAATAAATGAAGAAAAAATAGATTATAACCAAAAATGCACCACACACGGACCTACAAGTGAGATCTTTTGTTTGTGCACTGTTGTTCTTATGTTAACAATCATCTTACCTTGAATGTGAACAAAATAAACGAGATGGTTGTATATTTCAGAAGAAACAGGGACAAGTCAAAGACTGTCTCTGTCAAGGGAGAAGAATTGGAAGTCTTTTAGGAGTACATATACCTCGGAGTTCACATAGACAACAGACTGGACTGGAGAATCAACAGTGAAGCCGTATACAAAAAGGGACAGAGCAGACTGTACTTGTTGAGGAAACAGGTCCTTCAAGGTTTGCAGCAAGATGCTGCAAATCTTCTACAAGTCTGTGGTGGAGAGTGTAATCTCTTCGTCCATAATATGTTGCAGCATCAGAGCCAGGGACCTAAAACGTCTCAACAACCTGATGAAGAAGGCTGGTTCTGTTCTGGGGACAAATGGAGATAATGATGCAAAGAAGGATTATTCATAAAATTAAAAAGATTATGGACAACCCTGAGCATCCTCTCCATGAGACAGTCCTACAGCAACAGAGTATCTTCAGTCGGAGGCTTCTTCAGTTTCGCTGCAACACAGACCGCTACACGAAATCCTTTCTCCCCACAGCCATCATGGTCTACAACAACTCCTTAAAAATGAATTAGTAATGAGCTACAACAACACTTAATTTCCCTCTGGGATCAATAAAGATTTTTTTAATTGAAATGAATTATTTTCTTTCTGTGACCCTTTTGGAAATCAAGAAGACACAGTAAACACTATATATTGTTACTGGACGTAGATAACCATTCATTTGAGTCGTAAAAATAAAATTTTTTTCACACAATTGTATGTTTTTATCAGTCCGTTGACATCACTTGAAATATTTAATCAGATCTTCTGACAGTACTTGAGTCATTTCTTGGGTGGCTAATTTTCTCTTTTACTTGAGTAGAAATGTGTTGAACTACTTCTACTCTTACTTGAGTACAATTGTTGTCGCTACCAGTCTGATACGCGTATGATGAATTCAAACATTTTTGGGGGGCTCTGCAGCCACCAGCCTGTTGTTAAAAATAGAAACAGTGAAATAGTGACACCCTGTGGTGCAACGTGGTAACGCTCCCTGCAGTGACATCACTGCGTCCTCCGTTGCTAGGTTATAAACGCAACACCAAGTGTTTCTTAGACACCCCGTTCAAAGATTAATATTATTCGTGATGTATTTTGCTACTTGTAAAAAAGTTCTAATATTTTTTTAGCACAAAGATATGTTTTGTTGTAGTTTGACCGTCTTGGGCGTTGTCGTCACTGCTTCACGTCGTCGGAATCAATAATTGCCGCGACAGCAGCTAGAATGAAGGCGGTGTTTTGCTCGCTAGCTTCAGCTCACGGTGATGTTTAAAAAGCAGTTTGGCTGTAAAACTGTGCAACGACACTCGGATGAGACTGCATCTCTGACCGAATGATGGCCGCCCAGCCTCTGCAGCGGTCTGGGGAGGATTCAGCAGCCTGCTAACGGAGCCTGTCAGAGCAGCAGAGGCTGATGACTGGCTGTTTCCTGGCACTGATTTGCAGGTATACGAATCTTAAACAGGACCCTGAATTGTGTAATACACATATCAGACTGTATTTATATAAATATGTCCGTAAGCGTTTTATTTTACATGCTGTTTTGAAGGCACCATGGCCGGAAAGGTGAAGTGGGTGACAGACATTGAGAAGTCGGTGCTCATCAATAACTTCGAAAAAAGGGAATGGCTTCAAGTGACAGAAAACGATGACTGGAATTTCTACTGGTAGGTTATCATTGTATAACATCCTATAAAATACATCAAAAAATTGTATCCATGTATCATTCATTGCACGAGAATAATCCCAAACTAACACAATTCGGAAAAACCCAACCTTTAATTTCTCTTTTCATTAGCTGGAAAAATATATAGTGTTAAGAAAAAAAAAATCTCAATGGCAAGTTAATATAACACTAACATTTTAAACTGAATTGTATATATGTATATATATATATATATATATATATATATATATATATATATATATATATATATATATATATATATATATGTTTGTTATAACTGGATGTATCTACAGTCAAAGCGATAACCTCAATCAGAAAATGTAATCTTTATTTTTGGCACATCTATTCAATAAAACACAGGGCCCACAAACTTCCAGGGTCTGAAATTGAACAGATTTAGACTTTTACAGTTTATTAGGAATTAGATAATTTGTCTCACATTAAAATGTAATATTTAAAGGAACTTGAAGGTTCTTTTTTTGTTGTAAAAGTGCAAAGTATTATCCTCATATAATTGATTGTGTTAGTAAAGCTACATTCTGATGTTCATGAGGTTAAATCTTTGTGTTTGAGCTTGACTTGTACAAAAATACATCCCAGCATTTAATAACTAGTTATCACTGATTGCTTTTCAGCTCAGCCAATCAAACTTTGCTCCCTCTTCCAGATTTCAACAAGTCTGTATTGAAATGCTTTCAGTGCATGTTTGGGTTCTTTCCATGTACCCCGGCTCCCTCCTACTGTCCAACAAAATGAGTGTTAGGGTAACTGGTCTCTCTAAATCAGCGTTTCCCAACCCTCGTCCTCAGAGCACACTGCCCTGTATGTTTTAGAGGTTTCCCTGCTTTAACGCACCTGATTCAGGTGATTCCAGTTCAGCAAAAGCTTGTTAATCAGCCATCACTGGAAATCAGGTGTGCTGGAACAGGAAAATACCAGCGCATTGAGTTATTGGCAGAACAAACTAACAAAAAGTAAAAAAACGAGAACTGTAATGGAGCCATTTTTAAATATTCATTTATTTTTTACTTTGATTAAAGAGTCTGAAAACCTTTAAATTAGTCATTTTCCTGTGATATAAATGGAACATAATGCAGGAACTTTATTCTATTAATAATCCATCAAAATGGCAAAGACAAAACAACATGCCACTCAAATAGGGTTTGAAATGAATGAAAGAAAATTGGTTTTCCACCTAAACTTGTATGTAAAAGTAATATTCTGCCACATAAAGTTTAAGAAAAATACAACCTATAACTTTTGAACATTCTCTTTGTAAAATAATCCCAGATTGGGAATAAATGTATTGAGTGTCATACTTATCGACACCTCTAACAGTTTCTAAAAAGGTAATTGAAGGCTTTAAAAAAATGAAAACCACTCTTTTTAAAGAGCTTGTAAATCTGTAATCAGTTAGTTTTGGACCATTTTATTTCAACGTCCATTTTTTATAATATTTTTAAGCACATGTTTTCCATTCTTTCTGAAGTTCGTTCAAAGTTTTTCTTTGGACTCTGGCAAATTTTTTAAATCTGTAATTATTTCAAAGTTTAAGAAGCGAGCTGTTTAACTTTTGATCACATCCAACTTCTTGTGTACTGACATGTAGGATGAGCATCCAGACCATCAGGAACGTGTTCAGCGTGGACACAGGCTACCGGCTGTCGGATGAACAGCTGGTGAACCACTTCCCGAACCACTACGAGCTGACCAGAAAGGACCTGATGATCAAGAACATCAAGCGGTACCGCAAGGAGCTGGAAAAAGAGGGAAGTCCACTTGCGGAGAAGGACGAGAACGGGAAATATATTTATCTGGGTACTCTTCTCAGGAGGTTTACTCTTGTTCAGTATCAGTAGAAGTGTACGACGATGCGTTGGTGCAGATTTTTTTTTATGTTTGTAAACTACCTTGTGCAGATTTTGTTCCTGTGACGTTCATGCTGCCCGCCGATTATAATTTGTTCGTGGAGGAGTTCCGCAAGAATCCCTCCAGCACCTGGATCATGAAGCCCTGCGGGAAAGCCCAGGGGAAGGGAATCTTCCTCATCAACAAGCTGTCGCAGATTAAAAAGTGGTCACGGGACAGCCGGACATCTACGTAAGTATGGAAACAGCGACCGGCCGTGACGTTCTCAGTGGACGTCGCTGCTGATACTCATCTCCATCCTGCCTCCAGGTTTGTCGCAGCTTCCAGCGGGAAAGAAGCTTATGTCATCTCTCTGTACATCGACAATCCTCTGCTGATAGGAGGGAAGAAGTTCGACTTGCGACTTTATGTTCTGGTGACAACATATCGACCTCTGAAATGCTACATGTAAGCATAAAGGACCCTATATCCTGTTTAGGCATCAATTATTCACACAGGAAATGATATAGGTGCTATTGAATAAATGATACACATTAGAATAAATCAGTTATCGCTTATCAAGATATGTACCTCAGCCGGTGTAGCTGTTGCTTCAATCCTCCCAAAATACTTTTCTTTTTATGTTGATCTTTAAGGTACAAGTTGGGGTTCTGCCGGTTCTGCACGGTGAAGTACACACCCAGCACCAGTGAGCTGGACAACATGTTTGTGCACCTCACTAATGTGGCCATCCAGAAACACGGGGTGAGTTGCTGCTGCAGAATTAAATATCACAAGCTCGAGTACTCTCACTTTAATTTCTGTCTTGCTAATGTTATAGTTCCACACGGCAACATTATTCGACTGCATCCGTTGGTAGAAAAGAAGTAGCTTGTTGAACCCCCTTTTGAGGAATTCTTCTTTTTTGTGAATCATTCAGGGTTTTTCCTCAGTCAAAAAAAGGTAATTAGTGGTACCCAATGGAAGACTTGAGAGCACATTTTTTTTATTTTTTGGCCCACATGAATTTCCGTTAGTAGCCGTGAGTTCAAAATCAGAATTTCTCAACAAAGAACACATTGTTCAATAACCAAATGTATTTATAGCACAGAACCATTGTGGCTCAAAACCACTGGCTCTACATTTTTTTAGGGGATTCTGTTCAATGACTTTTCTCTGTTGGGTGATTTAATCAGTGTTACCAACTGTCCGAAACTGACAGAAAGGAGCTGAATTTGAACCAGAAAGTTGCTAAAAGTCGGCAGATGACGTCACATGATAATTAGCATATGATGACATCATCAATAATGTGGCGGTCTTCTTTTTCTCCTCCAACATCAATACAAATAAAACTAGATGATGACATTATCAATAATTAGGCGGTCTTCTTTTTGTCCTCCAACATCAATACAAATAAAACTAGTTTGCAATAAAAATAGTCTGAAATACCTGTGTGCACAGAGATGTCAAAATAAAAGAATCCATAGAACAGAAACAGCCTCATAAGGTGAAGGAAAGATGGGAGAAAGTATGGGGGAAAAGAACTGGTAGGTGGCTGTTTAACATTCAAAGGAAAGTTGGTATAATGAGGAAAACAGAAGGGAAGAAATGATTAGATCTATATTAGTATTTTTTCATTTGAGTTATATTTGGGTTGAATTATTATTTAAACAGGGGAAATGGCACTTTTTTAAACAAAATTTTTAGTCCTAAAAAATGATGAGATATCTTAAAAAGCTAAAATTAATGGAGTGAATATAGTTATTATTTATTTTTTAACAATTTGTAATAAACCAACAACAAAAAAACCAAGTAGGGCATATTTATTATTCATCGAACATTGCTTGCCAGCCCCCATCAAACATAGGGTTATGGCTTATGTTCAGTGTTTTCTGTTATGTGTTAAATGTCCTATGTTATTGAACTTAACATATATTTCAAACGTTACTTGAACGCACCACAAGAGTGCAGATCAGAGTAGATGCAGTGTAGTTACAGACAAGTTTTTTGCAAAGAGAACGATGTTCGTGTGTTGCTTATAAAACAAAGATACATACATAAGATACATACATACCTGCAACCTATACCTTTTTTAAAGATAAAATAAATTTGTTTGTGACTGGGTGAAATCAGCGTCTTCTCTCTGCAGTGGCTTTGGGTGAAATGATGCGAGCTGCATGCTCTGACGGCAGCAGTAAATTCGAGAGTGGCGGCCGCCACTGAGATCCCTTTGTTGTAAAAACCCTAGCATTGTTTGACTGCTGTCGGATAGATGGCTCAAATCATGACCCCTCCACCGCAGTGCTTCATCCAGTGAAATCTTCATTGTGGTGTCTTTTGTCCAAATGAGATTATTCAAGAAAATTTGTGGTTCATTCAGAGGAAATTCCTCTTGACTTTTATGTGCTTTCTCTGACGTTGATGTGAATTTGGTGGCACATCCTTTCCTACCAAGACCAATACTTCAATTCACTGGTGGAAGCAATTGCTTTTCTCGTGTCATTGCAGATGGTTTTTCAATCTCTGAATCATGCCAAAGCAAATCTGTATCCTGCTTTTATTGGTAGTACCACAATCTAATGCTCGGATAATAGAGTGTATCATCTGGCTGCTGGTTCCTCCCATAAATCCCATGGAAGCAGGGGTGATACACCAGTTTTCCAACGAGTTAAAATACATTCCGAACCACTTCCTGGTGACTTTAATGTATTTTCCATCTTTACAAAAAAGCATCACATTTCTAGCTTAACTGAATACTTTTCTACAGGACGACTACAACCACGTTCACGGGGGCAAGTGGACGGTCAGTAATCTTCGCTTGTACCTGGAGAGCACCAGAGGAAAGGAGGTGACAAACCGGCTGTTTGACCAGATTCACTGGATAGTGGTGCAATCGCTGAAGGCTGTTGCAGTAAGTTTATGGCATGAATGAATAAACGAATGAGATACAGTCGCTCGTTTTTTTTGTGTGTTTTTTTTTATTCAGACGCCTCACTTGTTTACTGTTGAATTTGTTGTTTAGTATTTTACAATAACAGATGGTTTTCTTTAGTTTAAAGGGGACAGATTATGTACGTTTCCCTTTTTTCATCCTTCTGCATTGCCTTTTGGATCTCTGCAGCCACTATAAACACTCCAAAGAGGAATAAGAACCATCCATTCATTGCTTTTGCTAATTTTTGTTGAAAATCTTGTGCTTCTACAATTTGTTTGAAAAAGTGCCTTATTGTGACGTCGCGATAAGCAGGATTTGCAAATAACCCCCCCTCACCTGTCAAACTCCCACCCACCAATTCCAATCCCATGCCATTCCCATGTGTGCCAAACCTGCAGCCTACTAACAAGAAGGGCGGGCGTGGTGTGCAAATTTTTCATAAAAGTGACAGAGCCCTCCAATCAGCTCGTCTAAAAGGGACTGAAATTATCAAGAATTTAGATTGTTTCATGTGAGAGTCATTCTGTGCAAAGAACTTCATTCATTTGTTTTGCTCAGACCATAAACCTGTCATAACTTGTTTAAAAAGAGGCATGGCATTTCCCCTTTAAACCGTTTTTAAACTTTCTCTTTAAAACCGATTCTTTGCTAAATAATTAACACCCCTTTCATTTTTTCACATTTTGTCACGATGCAATCGCAAGTGTCAATGTAATTTATTGTAAGCATGCATAATTGTGACGTGGAAACAACACATTATACACAAATCCAGTGTTTAAGGAATATTAGCGAGAGGAAAGCCAGATTAAAGGGGCTGAATGCAAATGGTCTCCTTAACTTCTACTTTGTGTTGGTTCATTATATTGAATAGTTTCAAGTTTGTGGAAAACTGTGCAGAAGTTTAAATGGTGTGAACGCTTTTGCACTGTAAATATTCATTACTCACTCTTTTGCCACTGGGGAAGCGTTGCTCTGCTGACTTATCCCTGCCGTGTTATCACCTTTAGCTGTGCTGAACCTGTTTGCAAATACTTCCTTGTGTGCACGTCTAGCAGAAAATAGAAACTATTAGACCCTGAAACGTTATACCACTGAAAAGCAGAATATGTGCAGACAGCTGCAGACAGCTGCAGAAACTTGTGCAGGTAGACTTTGACACCTTTAATTGGGTTTTTATTTAATTTTTTATTATTTCATGTTTGTATAAAGCATCACGTTAATATCATCAAAGCATTTTATTTGGAGCAAGTTAGGATTTGAGGAGCATCTGTTTCACATGAAACGTTTAATGCATCAAAGATTTCAGACTCCTCACTCTGAAAGCTGTAAAACCACCTGTATGTATTGTTTTTAGCCCACAGGACACTAAACATAACGCACACACTTCCTTTTTCACGTAAGTGTTCTTACTCACTTCCACTTAAAGGCATCAAAGCATCTGCTAAAAGACGTAGGGTGTATTTATGCTCTGATTGTTTGTTAATAACCTCCCCTGATGAATCTGCCAGAGGTGCAATAACAAATGTCTGTCTTTCTGATTACGTCTCTGTTTCCTTCCTTGTTAGCCTGTGATGAACAATGACAAGCACTGTTTTGAGTGCTACGGGTATGACATCATCATCGACGACAAGCTGAAGCCATGGCTCATTGAGGTGAGTCACTTCACCAAGCAAGTCGCACTAAAATGCTCCCAACCTGTAATCCCCAGACTGCTTTTTTAACCTAAAATCTTTCGCTAATCTGCAAAGCTGTCTACTGGGATCTGGGATGCTTTGTGCCTGTTGCTCTTCCAAAGGACTTTGTAAAATACTAGGGCCCCTCATTTAAAAACTTTTGCACAGGCTCATTGCTTAAACTGTACTTGAGCTCAGCAAAAGGTTTACTTACGCAAAGACATTTTTCGATGTATAAATCCTTGAGTACGCGCAGCTGCATGCAATTTTCGCACTAAATCAAACCCTGTCTAGAAATGTGCTCGGCTGATTTCAGATCATATTCCGCCGTCTTGTACACAACCACTTTCTGTCATAAACGGTCAATGTGGAGAATAAATATAATATATATAATACTAACGTATTGAATTGAACCGATGGATGGAAGGATGAAGGACAATCGGATGGATGGACCTCCATCTTTCTTTCTTTCCATCAGATCAGCCTCTGTCTCTTTCTCTGTATCTGACAGGTCGGAGAAAGAGAGAGAGTATTGCTGTATTCTTTCTCATAAGCACAGAGTAAGTTCAGAAAACCTCCATATTTTTTCAGGGTAACTAAAAGCCTCCCAATAAGGAGTTTCTGAATAGATAATCATTGGTATTTCATCATCAATGCTGTCTCTCAGTTAAGCCTGTTTGAGATGCTTCAGGGAGCTTCTAAAAACGGATTGACAGAACCTGCATACCGAGACATGCTCGTCGTCAGCCGACTTTCTGCCTAGCCACTCGTTTTCTGCTGCTTTTTACTGAGGAGCTCTACATGTCTTTATGTGTGCCCCTAAGTGACTGGTTCTTATCACTTGTGTGCTGCAGCTAATAGAAACTGCCAGAAATACACAGGCAGATACTAGCTATTTGTTGATCGCGCTTTCTCATGCCGTGGCCTCGTGATGAGTCATACTGTACCACACTGATTTTGACAGCTGCACATTGTGCTGCTGGGTCTGAGTTATTTCTGTTTGCGTACACGATCTGGTTTATTTTCGGCAATGCAAAGTTGGTCGTAGGGCAGAAACGTTCCTCTGTGAGGAACTCGCTCCAGAATCTCGGACCTACAGTTTCTGCTGTGAAGCATAAATGTATTTGCAAAAAGTTGTTCAATTTCTTTGTACTTTGCTTCCAAATAGAAGTAATTTTTGATCTAGAAGGTATTGCTTAGCACACACGGCTGCATGGCTTTAGGGGCATAAAATAATTTCTAGATTGTTTTCTTTTCTTCTTGCTTTTCAATTTCAAATTAAGCAGATATTTCAAAGGATTTATAATCCTCTCCAGTTCAAAATATAAAATATGTTAACTTTTCCAACCTGGGCTGAATTACTCTGCGTTCATTACAGATGCTTTAGAACAGAGGTCCCCAACCCCCAGGCCCTGGACCGCTACCAGGCAGTGGTTCATTTGGTAACAGGCCACAAAGAAAAATTAAATAATCTACAGTATTTTCATTTTATTATCTGAGTCTAAACAATATTTGATTTAAAAAATGCTGGAGTCTCTCTGTTACCTTTAACTCAGTCTTCACTAGGGATGCACTGATCCACTTTTATTGTTTCCGATACGATACAGATATCTGAGGTTTATAATCTGCCGATACCGATCCAAACAGTACTGATTTACATAAACTGTGTGCCGTAAGGAAAAAGCACTAGGTACGCAACGATACCACTTTTTTCAAACCGATACGATACTTAGATCTGGCTACTCGTCAATACAGAATACCAATGCCGATACTTCTACCACACAAAAAAATGCAATAAATTGGAAAATAGGTTTTATTTTCTTCTGTGCTTGTTACAACAAATGTTTGTGAATTAGACAAAAATGAAATGAATGTAAAAAATGACAGAAAAAGTACAAATTCAAGTGAAAAATAAATATTTTCTGTGAAATTATTGCAGTTTCCACATTTTAAGTATTGGTTCATTGTAGGGCTGGGCAGTATACCGAAAATTCATCGATACCAACATTTATGGCTTTTACCTACGTCAGAAGAAAAGATGTTTTAGTTTGGCGGCGCTCCTGTCGGTTTAAGAAAGAGCACTCCGCCTGAGTCAGTCTATGTACACGCCAGCGCCAATGAGTAGAAACGGCGCTGCATACAGCAGAGAGTAGCGCTACCAATGTAGCTGCTGGGTCACTAAATTTGGCGAGTGTCTAGACTCCTCTAGCGACTCGTAAAAAAAAAAAAACGACTAGCTACAATATAGTGAGTTTTTATGGTGTTATTGGATGCTTTGAGACTGGATCACGGAGCACGTTGCTGCTTTCACAGAGCAGCAGTCGACCCAAGTGCTCCCAGCCCAGCAGCTCCGCCTGCACGGATCCTGCCAGTCGGAGCAGATACCTTCTGACTCCAGAATGTTGGTAGAGCACTTGAAACCGCAGCTGGCTGTGGTGTTCACCGCTGTAAATGCAAAATATTTTCAGTCGTATTTTAGACTGCACACTAAAATCACAGATTTCACAAACTAACAGAATGACTAAGATCAGAGGTCTCCCAAAAGTTTCTATGTAAAAAGGAAAGCCTCATATATAGAGCTTAGAACTTCCAAGAAAAAAGAAGCTATATTTAGCAGACAACACCAGGAGTCATGCAGAAAATGGGGATTTATCGCACTAGGCCCCTCTCTGGTTAGTATGTGGCAGCCAGCTTTCTCATGAGGCAATGAAACCTTTAAGACCTCCCCAGACTGGACCATCTAATTAACGTGAAATAGCCACTGATTCCGTGTTTTGTTTAGCTGTTGTTTTTCATGTGCTTTATAGTTGTTTGTATTAAATCTTTTTTTAAAGGCATGTTTAAGCATTACCATAGCAACCAGAGCGTGTTATGAGGCAGAGAGTATTACTCATGTTATTTTGTTGCCGTGATGATACCAGGAAGCTGCTGATAAAGTTATGAGGTCATATTGGATAAAATTTTTGTTTTAGGTTACTCACATTATTGTGTCCGTTGTTTCTTTTTATTTTTGTTGCATTAATTTGTCCTTGGGAATGTTGTCTGATGTTAAACCGGTTCATGGCGAGAAAATGGTTGGGGACCAGTGCTTTAAAACAGATTGAATGCTACAATCAATAGATGTTCGTGGTTTGAGTGTTCTTCCTTCCACTATGTTGTGCCACCAGGGCCCAGTTTTTCAAAAGTAAAGTTTTGGATAACGGAGTGGTTCAAATCTTGAAAATGTGTTTTTCAAAAGAAAAAACTGATTAGATCACGTAATCCAATCTTGGTTTTGATCCAGATCAATCCTTTAGTTTTGCTGTTTCAGAACTTTTTTAGAGGATTTGGATCAGTTTGATCCAAAAAATCTGAATTAAACTGATCCCATCAGAAGGGTGGATAAGCGCGGATTTCATGCCTAAATTGTAATGAAAACTTTAAAAATTTATCAAATAATACTATATTTGGAACATGCAGTATCTTACAAAATATCCTATTTATTCATAAGATTTTACTTTTATTTGTTCATCCGTCGGGCTACAGTGATTAGGTAAGTTTTAACGAATTCAGTCTTTCATTATAGGCCTACTGCAAAGAGTTTGGCCTCATAAAATAATCCCCATGCAGCTGTCAAAATTGACCAAAAACAATACATTTTATTTTGTTACTAATTGATATATATATATATATATATATATATATATATATATATATATATATATATATATATATATATTCATCAACATCGAAAATATTCTTTTTTTTAGAATATTTATTAATGATGCATGTAATGATACCGGAATAACCAAAAAATGCATTGAATGGTAATCACTGATTTTTGAAGTCCAAAACAAATCCAAATCAGTAAAAAGCGTCTAACTATTATCTTGCACGTCCTGTTTGCTCGTTCTGGCAGAGGAACAACTGACTCTGACCAAACTGCAGCAAACCAAGGCCAGACTTGAGAGCCGCCTCCTAAAGGCTACGCTCAGACAAGCTTGTCTGTCCACATCAGATGAGCAAGTCGTATTGTATAATTATTGTTGAGTATTTGACATTAATTGAATTCAATACTTCTATATTTGCAACTTGTTATAAATATCCTCAATGTACAGTGTTTGTGGGTGTCAGGTCTCAGATGAGCGGACTGCTGGAAGAGGATTGGGTGGGTTTCTCTTGTTTTTTTAAAATGTGTGTGTTTTAATTTCAAATAAATAAAAAAAACGTATATTGACCCCACACTGGCTATTCTACTTGTTGCTCTTTACATATCTATAGTTCTACATTGTGATTTTGTATCCTGTTTTAGCACTGGTCATCCAGATTTGGTAAATTGGATCAGATTGATCAATTCTGATGTTGCTTTGAAAAACTGGCTCAAAAGTAAGATGGATTACGTGATCACGGATCGCAAAAAAAGGATGACTAAATCCCGATCAATTTGATCTGGATTAAACCTTTTGAAAAACCGGGGCCAGGTGTCTGCATTTTAAGTTTCTCTTGCTTTGGGGTCAGTCGTTATTTATTCACTTAGGGATTATTTTAGTTACTCCTGGGTGTGTCGTCTTATCTTGTTTTGATTCTATAAATACTTCTAGTTTTACGTTGTGTTGATCTTTCATTCCGTACTTGATTTCCTCTTATTGCTTTGCTCCATTTTCCTCATTAAGGTTACTGTTACCTGATTTCTTTCTAGAATTTATACTTATGTTTCCTTCTGTTGTACCTCTTCTCCCTCGTATTAGTACCACTACTGTTTTTATTTTGAATTTCTTTCATTATTTACAATTAGGTATTCTTCTTTGTTAGTTTTGTTGGTCGGTTTAGGGTCATTTTTAGTCTAGTCTTCTCTTCATGTCCTGTCTACTCGCTCACCACACCTGTATCTGATTGCCCTTATTAAGCTTCTCTCCAGTTCTTGGTCATTCTTCAGTAACCCTCTTTATTTAAGCATTTTATACACAGTACTCTCTACTGGTTTCTCCATCGGTTTTACCTAGTTAGGTTCTCACCTGAGCCGTTGTGTATGTTTTCCTGTTTACTCATTAAAATACTTGTTATATATTCCTTCAAGCCACTGCATTTGGGTCCTCTCTACTACATACCATGACACTAGATGATTTAAACAGTATTTACTCTGTGAAAACAGCAAATATGAGTTTCTTGCTTTCATTTAGGTTTTCTGAAATCATTATTTTGAGGTAATGAGATGTCAGGTGAGAGAGTGCGTGTTGGGTTATTTGTGGGTTAAATGGGGGCTTGTCCAGGATGTCATTCCTGCAACACTCGCCACTTCTGTAATTTTTGTCGTTTCCCTGCAGATTCAAGGCTTCATTCTCTCTTCTTTTCTTTTTTTTATAAATTTTGCTGCGGTCTCTAGTATCATTGAATGCCTTGTGAACCATTGAAGCTTGTTTGATGATAGGTTGGAAGAAAAAGAGTTTAGCTCATTAATATTGATAATATACAGTCATGGCCATAAATTTTGAGAATGACACTAATATTAGTTTTCACAAAGTGTGTTGGTAAACTGCTTTTAGATCTTTGTTTCAGTTGTTTCTGTGATGTACTGAAATATAATTTCAAGCGCTTCATACGTTTCAAAGGCTTTTATCGACAATTACATGACATTTATGCAAAGAGTCAGTATTTGTAGTGTTGGCCCTTCTTTTTCAGGACCTCTGCTATTCGACTGGACATGCTCTCAATCAACGTCTGGGCCAAATCCTGACTGATAGCAACCCATTCTTTCATAATAACTTCTTGGAGTTTGTCAGAATTAGTGGGTTTTTGTTTGTCCACCCGCCTATTGAGGATTGACCACAAGTTCTCAATGCGTCGTTCTTCACCAACTGTTGTTGGATTGTTGGAAGAAGTTGCTGTTGGAGGGTTATTTGATACCATTCTTCATTCATGGCTGTGTTTTTGGGCAAAATTGTAAGTGAGCCCACTCCCTTGGATGAGAAGCAACCCCGCACATGAATGGTCTCAGAATGCTTTACTGTTGGCATGACACAGGACTGATGGTAGCGCTCACCTATTCTTCTCTGGACAAGCCTTTTTCCAGATGCCCCAAACAATCAGAAAGAAGCTTCATGGGAGAATCTTACTTTGCCCCAGTCCTCAGCAGTCCATTCACCAAACTTTCTGCAGAAGATCGATCTGTCCCTGATGGTTTTTTGGAGAGACGTGGCTTCTTTGCTGCCCTTCTTGACACCAGGCCATCTTCCAAAAGTCTTCGCCTCACTGTGAGTGCAGATGCGCTCACACCTGCCTGCTGCCATTCCTGAGCAAGCTCTGCACTGGTGGCACTCCGATCCTGCAGCTGAATCCTCTTTAGGAGATGATTGTGGTGCTTGCTGGACTTTCTTGGACGCCCTGAAGCCTTCTTAACAAGAATTGAACCTCCTTCCTTGAAGTTCTTGATAATCCTATACATTCTTGATTTAGGTGCAATCTTAGGAGCCACAATATCCTTGCCTGTGAAGCCATTTTTATGCAACGCAATGATGGCTGCACGCGTGTCTTTGCAGGTCACCATGGTTAACAATGGAAGAACAATGATTTCAAGAATCACCCTTTTAACATGTCAAGGCTGCCATTCTAACCCAATCAGCCTGACATAATGATCTCAGTACATCACAGAAACAACTGAAGCAAAGATCTGAAAGCAGTTTAGCAGCAAACTTTGTGATAACTAATATTTGTGTAATTCTGAAAACTTTTGGCCACAACTGTAGAAGCATCTTGCTAATGTTTGGAAAACAGAAAATCGATCATTATACTGACTATGAACAGACAACTTAGCATTATAAAAATGCTAAGTTTTTCAGTAAATGAGCTCTTTCATAAAAGACAGAAGGTCTGGGATTTTTTCTCTTTGTTTACCTGATATAAAGACTTAAAATGTGTGTGTTAAAATAAGAAAAAAAAGGACACATTAAGAAACAAATTGGTTTATTTCAGTCACACGTATATAAGATACTGTACATGTATCTGAAGAACTTTTCAGTTTTTTTATTTGATTAGGGTTTAGAGAAACTTATAATCAGTAATTAATTACTTCTGACATCTAAATGTCAGGACATTGTAGGTAAAAAAAACTTGGGAGCTTTGTCAGAAAGCTGAAAATGGATCAGGAATTAATATTTCTTAAGAATAATGATTCAAAACAAATGGTTAAATCAACACAGAAGTAAGTGAGGAGAATTTTGGATCAAAATAAGTTGTTTATTCATCTTATTATGTAAATATTTAACAGCAATCAAGCGGCGTATTAACATTGTCTCACCATGCCTTTTCCGATCAAGAATAAACTAAAGGAATAAAACTACAGGGGTCATTCATTTAACAGTTTGACATTACACTCGGTTGATAAGTGAGCATGTGGTGAGTGTTTACTGCATATTTATACACACATTAGTGGATACATTTCCTTCTACATTCAGTATAATGACAGGAAGAATCAAAACAGGTCTGATTCGGAGTCTGTATTACAGTAGTAATAACTAGCCATTAGCTGTGAACCCTTTCAGGGTTTATTACAACATAGAACTCCCTTCTTTTTCAGTGTTTTTGTAAAACCGTTGGTGTTTATGAACCTCAGGTTAACGCCTCCCCATCGCTGACCTCCAGCACAGCCAACGACCGGATACTGAAATACAACCTCATCAACGACACCCTCAACATCGTCACGCCCAACGGGGAGATCCCAGACTGCCGCTGGAATCGCAGTCCACCCAGAGAAGCCCTGGGGAACTACCAAGTTCTGTGAGTGGCTTTAATACATATACCCTCTGCTAATAGTTAAGGAAACCATCATTAAAACAATTTTAAAAAATGGCTATCTGTGGGTTTTAAAGGTGGCTATAAATCAGTGGTTTCTAAAGTTTTGGTCGGGAC
Organism: Apricaphanius iberus; assembly: GCA_028564705.1. Taxonomy (NCBI): domain Eukaryota; kingdom Metazoa; phylum Chordata; class Actinopteri; order Cyprinodontiformes; family Aphaniidae; genus Apricaphanius; species Apricaphanius iberus. The sequence continues at coordinate 1,866,903 of JAPXFQ010002912.1, forward strand.
CCCACCTGGGGTCACAAACATGTGTGGGATCTTGAGATCCTTTTTAGAAAATAATGTAATTACCAATGAGCAACGAGCATTTATAAAATGAATAAAATATATAATAAATTCTTGAATAGATAAAAGGAACCTCTATTGGTCAATATATAGGCTGTTTCCATGTTACTACTTTTTAAATGACTCAGAAAAAAATGCTTGTGTGCTCAACCAAGGGTCGAGGTCATGTTATTTTGCGGTTCAGAGGCAGAAGGTTTAGGAGCCACTGCTCTAAAGGGTGAATCTTTTGTTTTCCAGCTTGTGGAAGAGCGTAATTGAGGTGTACAAAATCATTGAGTCTTTTTGGTTCAAATATGGCTTGAAAGGGGTGATTTTAAATGGCATAGGAGAAACAGAGCATTTCTCACATAATAATTTCAAATCTAAACTGTATTGCATCTGACAGGGACATAATGTTGGTTTATACCATAGACTGTGTATATAATAGACAAACCCTCGTTGACATCAGCCATAGGTTTCTGAATAGCAAAAATGAAGCCAACTGCCACCGCCGCCATCTTGTCCGCGTCACTCGCCTCATCACTCTCAGAAACTTAAAAAAATGGGCAAAGACGTGGAGCTGAGAGTGTCCCTGTGAGGCTAGGGGCGGAAGGTTAATGCTCCGAGCCGACATAGCTAGACGCTAGTCAGAAGCTAGTCGGGAGCTAACTGAAGTTAACGTAGGCTGCAGCCGGTTTCAGCAAGAAGACCGCGGTTAAGAGACTTTTACCCCGTTTTTCAACGATCACTTTAGACCCAGAAACATCTCGAGTAGAGAAAACATATCAATATAAGACCAAAATGGGTCGGGTCAATAAGGCCTAATATGGTGTTATTTCCATTACCATCAGTGGAGAGTGAGGACATAGATGGGCTCATCTTAACAACACATCCAGCAAAAAGCAGTCACAAAGTTATCAAGAAAACTCAGATCCTCTAAAAAAAATAAAAGGCTTTTGACTCACCTCACATCTCATCCATTAGTTCATGCCTCCACCTGTGTTCCTCACACCAGTACTGATCCAACCAGCGATCATCCAGTCTGTCTAGAGTCCAACTCTGTAGTCTTCCAGCCTGATCTAGCCGTCTCCCGCTCTGGATGCAGCGGTTTATCGGTCCTGCCGACTTCGCTGCTCTGCTGTTACCTGACCGATCGCCAGCTCCAACTCCCGACCAGAACAGCATTCCTCTCAGCCACCTGACAGAACCCCCCCACAGTTGGTGAAGCATCACCCGGTATGAAGCCTCCCCCCAAAGCAGAAACTTATTTGACAGTCTGTTACTGTAATCAACACCACAGCAAGCAGTCTTTGTCCAATAATTGCAGATTAACATCCAAAACCGAATAAAAACTGCAGAGGCACCTGATAGTGGAGTTTAGGAAACACCAAATGGCTGAAGTCTTTACGTTAGTCCCAGGCTTTGAAGAGCTTCCCCGCAGGCAGAGGGGGACAGCAGACTATGGAGCAGCTATTAGCTACAGTTAGCCACCAGCGTTAGCCTAGACGAAACCTGTCAATCAAAACGACACGCCCCTAATTATTCATAATTTCAAGATGAAATTACAAATAAATGGAGAAGGTAGAAAAAATTCACCCCCCTCACAGTTGTCATGATGGTAAACCTGGACTATCTAACCTAAAATGGTTTTTTGAAACGGGCTGTAAACATGTTTATTTTTGCTGTAAAGTTGGCCTTTTTAACATGGGAGTCTATGGGAATTTGCTCCTTTTTGGAGCAAATTCCCAGCGGATGAGGGAGGAACTGCAATTTCTGACACTTCCGGGTTGGCTTCACTTTCTGCGGGTGGAGTTTGCCCCTTGGTTTATACTTGATTTAGTTTCATTTTATGAATTGTTTATGTTTAACTTTTCGTTATACAAACTTAAGGATTCTTTAAACATATTTTTTTCACCTTAATTTTTGCTGTTTGCTGATGTTTTGTTTTCCCTGCCTTTCATATTCTATGTGGTCTATAATTTTGATTTTGATAACATTATCTTTTCCGATCCCTAAATATAATACATTTAATACAATAAATGTATAGTGACAGGCTGTACTCACAGGGACTATATATTATATATATTATATATTAAATTCTATATATATTTAAAAATTAAGAATTTACCTTTTAACAATCAAATCTCCAATGTAATTATTAGTTATACATTCAAATAATTATTGATACATTTCTTTTAAATATGTATTTACAGTTGAAACCAAATATTTACATATAGTTAAGAAGAAAAACACAACAGCATTTATTTCTATACTGTGAAACACGAAATCAGAGTAAATTTGTTTACTATAATTATTATTAATAAATATGAACATATATGCAGCAACCCCAACTGGATTTAAAGAGACCGCACCTAAACGACTTATAATCTAGACTCCTCAGAACAGAGATGGAAGAGAAGCCTGTAGAGCTACAATACTGAGGAATTCAAACATAAGAATTGCAGTTCCACTCTATAAAGACCACAACTTTTGATTTAAAAAGGAAGAATTTAAAAGCATATGTCCACTTTAAATCTGACTGTTTTCAAGTGGTTATATTGTTTTCTACACTGTTTATGTCTGCTACTATTTTATTTATTTTTTCAAAAATCCAATCACATCTCTAGTCAGTTTTATACTTTCACCTTTTCTAAGTTATGGGATCAAATTAATTTCAGGAATTAAAAGGAAGGAAGTCAGAAAAAATAGGTTCTTTGCTTAATGCGGATCAAATGGAAAATAAATTAAAAACTCAAATGCATATTTGTATTTATTTATCTAGTGTACTGAAAACCTACGGAACCATGACTTGTGCTTTGTTTGTTCTGAATGCAATTTAAAAGACAGAAAAAGAAGCTCCTTCGAGCCGGATTTGAACCAGCGACCTAAGGATGCCTAGATATTCCACTACAGTCCTCCGCTCTACCAACTGAGCTATCGAAGGCCACTGAGGGGCATTGTAGACTCGCTTCATGTCCACATTGTAGTTATACACCTGAAAAGAGGGAGATTTTGGTTAGGCTCTTTGTTTACACGCTCAAAGCAAACAGGAGGAAACCGGATCTTAGTCACGCTGTTTGTTTTCCATCAGGTATGACGAGGAGCAGGCTCTGAGCGAGAACGCCGAGCGCGACCTGCGGAGCCGCTCGGGTCAGCTGCTGGGTTCAAAGGGCACAAAGGGGAGCGCTGGCACCCGTCCCACTGCAGCCACGTGGAAGTGAGGTGGTGTTAGTGACACGGAATGACTTCCTCTGTCCTACTGTGGGTTAAAAACCTGGGCCATGTGGAACAAAATGAGGACCACCCAGACTTGAATCAAAGGCCAGCCTGCATTTCTCCGACTGTGGCACACTGTTGTTTAAATGTAGAGTAATCCGAAATGTTTAACAGATGGGAGGCTGTGGTTGTTTTGTCGGAAATGTGCTCATGACACTGATGATCAAAAACCTGAACTATGCATGATGGTCGATTACTTGCACCTGAACCTGATCTGCCAAAAAGGGTGCTAACAAAGAGGACGTTGTGTGTGAAGATGAGAAGCTAAGCTTGAAAAAAAAAAGTGATATTACAAATGCAAATGGTTTTAAAGTTAAGAGGTTTATAAGCAGAATTGGAATTTCTAAATGTTTATAGATCCCAAAATGTTTTTTTAAATAGTTTTACTTTACAAAAGAAAGGTACTCAGTGCAGAATACCACATTTTATTCGTTGTGTTATTTATTTGTGTTAGAAATACCTTTAATTTAGCTATGTCTTTAACTATTAATTATTGAAATCATTTTTTTAAACTCCTTGAGCTGAATGATACTCGAAACAAAAGATTGAATTTTAGCATTTAAATTTTAATATAATTAGCCAGATGTGTTCATTCTTTGTCTGGTGATTAAAATGAAATCTCCTATTAATGGTGAAATATTTATTTTTCTTTTGTTATTAATGATATGTTTTTGAATTAAATTGAAATGGGCAAAAGGGAAACCCTCTACCCATTTGAAAAACCCAAAACAATAACAGTGAAGGTTTTATTTCAAATCTAAGTCATTAGATAAGTGCTATGTTAGAATATTAGAATTTTGTAAAATAATTAATGAAAGAAAATTGCTTAAAGGGATCAAGAAACTTTTCCTATCTAATTTTGATCAAAGTATACATCATTCTATACTGCCTTGAAAAAGAAACTCAATTGTTTTTTTGAAAATAAATGTTTATTGGTATGTTGATGATAATGTGATTTTTTTTTTTGTTGCAAACACAAAATTGATGCAACAGGAATCTTCTTATTTCTGTGCACACAATGATTTTTCTCTTAATCAATCCTAACTTTTTATGTTATCAAACTGTTTAAGAACGATTACAGCCATTGATGAATGTAACTGATCAGAGGTCAAACTATTTAAACAACTATTTTTTATCATCTTTATTTTTCCCACAGTATAAGTCTTCGCTATAAGGTTTTTTTGTCAATAAAAGCTTGATTCAGCCTTATTCCCCTCCCTGAAATTTGTTGTTTATTCATTCCTCGTGGAGCTGCTACCTGATTCACAGCAGAATATCACGATATATAAACTATAATTGTGCTAATTTGGGATCTAATGCAACCATAAGGGGTCACAAACCAGTGATTTGTTGTCCCAAGTCCAGAAGAATGCAGATGGTCTTGTCCAACATAAAAAAAAACTAAGCCAAATCAAATATGTGAGTCACAAACATGAACTTTATACCAGATTAGTCGAGGCCCAGGTTAACCACTGGCACCGGTGCTGTTGACCCACAGGGTGCCGGTGAAAATTGGACTGTTTGTTAACGGAGGAGAGGAGGGAGACGTGTAGATAGGTAGAGAGAGAAAAGGAAATTCAAGAGAGTGGAATTGAGGGTAGGGTCTTTAAATGTTGGGACTATAACAGGTAAAGCTAGAGAGCTGGTAGACATGATGCAGAGAAGGAAAGTGGATATTCTATGTGTTTTAAATCGGCAAGGCGGAAAGGTAGCAAGGCTAGAAGCTTAGGAGAAGGATTCAAGTTGTTCTACCACAGGGTCGATGGAAAGAGAAATGGAGTTGGCTAGGAGGAGCTTGTTAGGAATGTTCTGGAAGGGAAAAGAGTGTCAGATAGGTTGATGAGTCTGAAGCTTGAAATGGAAGGAATACTAATCAATGTTGGTTTGGTTATTCTCCACAGGTAGGATGTGAGTTACAAGAGAAGCAGAAATTCTGGAGTGAACTAGAGGATTTAATGCAGTGTATCCCCAGAGTTGAGAGGGTGGTGATTGGTGAAGACTTTACCGGACATGGGAACAGAGGTGATGAGGAAGTGAGGGGCAGGTTTGGTATCCAGGATAGGAATGAAGAAGGACAGATGGTGGTAGACTTTGCCAAAAGGATAGACGTGCCTGTTTTAAATGCTTTCTTCCAGAAGAGGCAGGAACATATCCATCCAACATGTTTCCTAATTTATTTTCTTCTTATTATTAACTTATTATTATTATTATTTATCTTTTTTTTTTCTCCCCCCAATCTAAGATGTATTTGTAAATATATGAGCACTTGACAAATTGAATTTCCCCTTTTTTAGGTATAAATAAAGTATCTATCTATCTATATAGTAGGGCTTGGCGATTATGAAAATAAAATAACCATGATTAGTTTTGCTATATTGAACAATCTTGATTTTCAATCCGATTTTTGTCTAATCAAAACAAAAATAATAAAAACAATTAAATATAGCCTTTACTATTAATGTCGCACACAGAAAAACATCACTACATCACTACTTTGCGCTAGGTTGCAGAGAAAGAAGGGATACAATTATTTGTATAGGCTGGTGAGGCAGAGAAATAGAGATGGAAAGGATGTGCAACAGGTTAGAGTGCTTAAGGATGTGGATGGAGATGTTCTGACGGGTACCAAATGTGTGATGGAAAGAGTACTTTGAAGAGCTGATAATGAGGAAAATTAGAGAATCTAGAAGAGGTGACTGTTGTGGATCGGGAAGTAGCTAAGATTAGTAAGGATGACATGAGGAAAGCTTTGAAGAGGATGAAGATGGGAAAGACAGTTTGTCCTAATGACATACAGTACAGACCAAACGTTTGGACACACCTTCTCATTCAGTGCGTTTTATTTATTTTCACAACTATTTACATAGTTGATTCTCACTGAATGCATCAAAAATATGAATGAACACATATGGAATTATGTAGTACTTTTCCAAAAAGTGTGAAATAACCTGGCCTCCAAAATCACCGGGCCTGAACCCAATTGAGATGATTTGGGGTGAGCTGAACCGCAGAATGAAGGCAAATGGGCCAACAAGTACTAAGCATCTCTGGGAACTCCTTCAAGGCTTTTGGGAAATTATTTCTAGTGACTACCTCTTCAAGCTCAAGAGAAAGCAAAGCAGTAATCAGAGCAAAGGGTGGCTACTTTGAGGAATCTAAAATATAATGGACTGAATTTATATAGCAATTTTCTAGTCATGTTGACCACTCAAAGCACTTTACACTGGAGCCACATTCACCTATTTGCACTCACAAACGCACATACATTCATACACCGATACAATTATCAGTAGGCAATTTGGGGTTTAGTGCCTTGCCCAGGGGCACAACGACATGTAACTGGAGGGAGCTGGAATCAAACCTACGACCTTCCGATTGCAAGACAACTACTAAACCTACTGATTCACAGTCGCCCACATGCAACACATGCATTCAGTTATTTCACCCTTTTTGTTTAAGTGCATACAGTAATTCCATGCATCATGTGTTCATTCATAATTTTGATGCCCTTAATTGAGAATCTACAATGTAGTCATGAAAATAAAGAAAACTCATTGAATGAGAAAGTGTGTCCAAACTTCTGGTCTGTACTGTACCTGTGGAGGTATGAAAATGTCTAGGAGAGGTGGCAGTAGAGTTTTTGAATATGTTCTTCAACAACATCTTGAAGATTAAAAAGACGCCTGAGGAATGGAGAAAAAGATTTCTAGTGCAGATTTTTAAGACCAAGGAAGATGTACAGAACTGTGGCAACTACATAGAAATAAAGCTAATAAGTCATACAATGAAGCTGTGGGAGAGAGTGGTGGAAGCTATGTATTGGTCAGAAGTGAGCATTTGTGAGCAGTAGTTCAGTTTCATGCCAAGAAAGAGTACTACAGATGCAATTTTTGCTTTAATGATGCTGATGGAGAAGTACAGAGAGGGTCAGAGGGAGCTGCATTGAGTCTTTGTAGATTTAGAGAAAGCGTATGACAGTGTGCCAAGAGAATAGCTGTAGTTTTGCATTCGACAGTCTGGAGTGGCAGAGAAGTATGTTGGAGTGGTGCAGGACATGTATGAGAGCTGAGAGACAGCAGTGGAGTGTGCTGTATAGTGACAGGGGAGTTCAAGGTGGAGTCGGGACTGCATCAAGGATCGGCTCTGGGCTCCTTCTGTGCGTTGGTGATGGATAGGCTGACAGATGATGTTAGACAGGAGTCTTCATGGACTATGATGTTTGCAGATGACATTGTAATATGCAATAAGAGCAGGGCGGAGGTGGTAGAAAACCTGGAGAGGTTTAGGTATGCATTGGAAAAGAGAGGAATGAAGATTAGTTTTAGCAGGAGAGAATACATGTGTATAAATGAGAAAGACATCAAGAAGTCAGAGGATTCAGAGGACAGGACTTAATGGAGATGGATTCGCTTTGGCGACCCCTGAGGGGAAAAGCCGAAAGAGAAAAAGAAGTGCTAATTTCGGATCTCCAACCTAAAATCCCCAAAGCATGCAAAGCATGAGCTGCACATCCACCTGTATGGTTAAATTAAGCGAGAGACTGGGGAAATTCCCATAGAAAAAGAAACTGGGTAAAGTTTTACTTTGTTCCCTCTGCTGGTTTTCATTACTACAATCAGAAACAATTGAGCTTGTAACTCTACCTGCTTGCTGATAGGAGCTGATTCTGGATGTGACTTCTTAATTGTTTTTGTCTATTTCAATACACTTCATTGTAATACATTTTTTCCTCAAACTTGAGTAAATTAGCACTTTAAATTATGATTTATTCACCTGTTTTTGTTGAAACTAATAAAAAATATGTTATTATGAAAGTATGCATTGCATAACTCATAAATAGAGCTGACGTTAGGGGGTTTAGTTTCTTCTACAGAAGGGATTCTATTTGCACAGGTTGCTGTTTGTGAATTAAGAAACATGCAACAATTTAAGTAACCTTTTTCTAAAGATGGTTGCGTTTTTGTGTTGTCTAGTTTCTAAAGAAGTGTCCACGTTTAATAAATGGGAGATTTCGGAAGGCACATTTGTGTATGTGGAAGTAGGATGGTTTACACATGAGTGTGTTGCTACAAAATCCCTAATTTGCAGTATTGTTCTCCCTTCTCATGAAATCTGAGTCCTGGGTGTCTCCAAGACTTTGAGTTTTTATTTATTTATTTATTGTAATATTTAGAGAACTTGCAGTCATATTATATTGATAAACATTTATCTATTTTTTGTGCATAGAGTGTGATAGACCGTTAATTTGATTTTAATTTTTAAAAATTCCCTCCAAACAGACCCACAGTAGAACATATTCTGCCAGTAATCACAGCATGCCAACAAATTAACTAACTGGAATAAGATTTAATAATAGCATTAAGTGTAATCAGCTTGAGTTTATGAAATACAGAGTGAAATGTAATTGGTCTTTGTTTTACTGGCAACCTGACCTCCAAAAAGGCGATTAAGGATTAAGAACCCCCCAGCCCAAAAACACACATACCCAAAACTTTTGGAAAGCAGTAACCCAAAAAAAGTTTTCACGGATGTTACGTCAGTGAGTCGTCGTACGAAGGTTTGCAAATTCCCCGGAAACGATAGCATTCGCCTTCATAATAAAAGCTTTTCACTTGATGATCCCTTGGGGAAAAATCAGTTTGAGATATATTGCAAACCAACGGAAGATGATTTGGGCGAAAAATCTTGGACTAGAGTTAAAATTCTGTCTCTAATCCTCTTCCATACAACATATAAGAACACTTGCTATAAAAAAGGCTAACTTCGATGAAAAGCAATAAGGGCCAGTGCCATAGGCCAGTGCGAACCTAGACTTCCAAAATAAGTTCAAGCAAATTTTAGATGTATACATGATTCATGATTTAATTTGGTTTGAGATATTTATTTTCATATATATATATATACTCGTGGCCAAAGGTTTCGAGAATGACACAAATATTAGTTTTCACAAAGTTTGGTGCTAAACGGCTTTTAGATCTTTGTTTCAGTTGTTTCTATGATATACTGAAATATAATTACAAGCACTTCATACGTTTCAAAGGCTTTTATCGACAATTACATGACATTTATGCAAAGAGTCACTATTTGCAGTGTTGCCCCTTCTTTTACAGGACCTCTGCCTCTGCTATTCGACTCGGCATGCTCTCAATCAACCTTTGGGCCAAATCCTGACTGATAGCAACCCATTATTTCATAATCAGTTCTTGGAGTTTGTCAGAATAACTGGGTTTTTGTTTGTCCACCCGCCTCTTGAGGATTGACCACAAGTTCTCAATGGGATTAAGATCTGGGGAGTTTCCAGGCCATAGACCCAAAATTTCAACGTTTTGGTCCCCGAGCCACTTAGTTATCACTTTTGCCTTATGGCACGGTGCTCCATCGTGCTGGGAAATGCGTCGTTCTTCACCAAACTGTTGTTGGATTGTTGGAAGGAGTTGCTGTTGGAGGCTGTTTTGGTACCATTCTTTATTCAAGGCTGTGTTTTTGGGCAAAATTGTAAGTGAGCCCACTCCCTTGGATGAGAAGCAACCCCACACATGAATGGTCTCAGGATGCTTTACTGTTGGCATGACACAGGACTGATGGTAGCACTCACCTATTCTTCTCTGGACAAGCCTTTTTCCAGATGCCCCAAACAATCAGAAAGAGGCTTCATGGGAGAATCTAACTTTGCCCCAGTCCTCAACAGTCCATTCACCAAACTTTCTGCAGAAGATCGATCTGTCCCTTATGTTTTTTTTGGGGGGAGAGACATGACTTCTTTGCTGCCCTTCTTGACACCAGGCCATCTTCCAAAAGTCTTCGCCAAACCGTGCGTGCAGATGCGCTCACACCTGCCTGCTGCCGTTGCTGAGCAAGCTCTGCACTGGTGGCACTCTGATCCTGCAGCTGAATCCTCTTTAGGAGACGATGCTGGCGCTTACTGGACTTTCTTGGACGCCCTGAAGCCTTCTTAAAAATAATTGAACCTCTTTCCTTGAAGTTGTTGATAATCCTATACATTCTTGATTTAGGTGCAATCTTAGGAGCCACAATATCCTTGCCTGTGAAGCCATTTTATGCAACGCAATGATGGCTGCAAACGTTTCTTTGCAGGTCACCATGGTTAACAATGGAAGAACAATGACTTCAGGCATCCCCCTCCTTGCATGCAAAGTCAGCCATTCTAACCCAATCAGCCTGACATAATGATCTCAGTACATCACAGAGACAACTGAAGCAAAGATCAGAAAGCGGTTTAGCAGCAAACTTTGTGATAACTAATATTTGTGTCATTCTCAAAGCCTGTAAATATTCTCATTCATCCAGGTCATGGTAATCTCAAGGAAATTTCAATCGAACGCAACTGGATTTGCTAATTACCAAGTCCAGTTGCGTCCGATTGAAATTTCCTTGAGGTCATTCTCAAAACTTTTATACATCTAAAATTTGCTTGAAATTATTTTGAAAGTCTAACCGGATATTGAACCGCTCGCTCGCTCCGGGTAAATCAAACTTGACTCACATTCGACAGTCAGTTGAGCCGTGGTGCCACTGCTGAGGAGATAAACTGGGAAAAGATTTATAAACTGGAACCTCCATTACCAACAACTTTTAATTCTAACCCGAAGAGTTAAAACCGATAAAACCCACTCAAGGTAAGTTTTACACGAATAGTTATATATATATATTCTTGCGAACTTTCTTTTTTTTAGTTGTTGGGGCTGTGGCTGTTTCGCTAACATTAAAGCTAACCAGGGGACCAACTTATACTTTCTTCCAAAAGAAAAGTCTAAAAACACCATCAGTGAATCATTTAATAGCAATTTTTCCAAGAATATCTGATTTCGATAAAGTTATATATTATTGAACTTCACCACCATTGATAGTTCTGTTTTGTAGTATATTTCGTTTTTCGTAGCGTTAAAGTTAACAGAATTTAGCTAGAGCAGCTATGGCGGCGTTTGCTTAATGCTTGGTCAGTAGAGTGATAACTGCTGGTTCATTTATGCCGTTTCTCATCAGCTGCATTCAGTTTTCGAGAGAGATTGTCAGTGTTTCGTTGCCTCTAGTGATAAAGGGCGGGGCAGGTTTCGCAAGTGAAGATAAACCTCCTGGTGCATGTCATGTCGTTCAGGGCTCACAACATTGCAACATCGGTCCATTTATTCAAGAAAAATGGTTCTAGCGCCACAGTTTTTCTCTTTTTTTGGACATAGTTGAGTTACTTTTAGGCTGTTGGAACTGGCTGCCAGCTTTCAGCCTTTGCTGTTCTACTGAACGTGTATAAATCAAGTTGCATTCAGAAAAATAAATTAGGTGTCTGAAGGGCGAGGACAGGGAGTCTGCAACTCCTAAGCGTTTTCTTAAGGCTGTTTCCAAAAATAATGAGTAATTATTTGAATGATAATCATAATAGGATGCTCCTACATTAATGCCATCCTGGACGAACCGTTCCTATTGTGAATGTTAGGTTTCATCTTTTATAAATGTAGCAATACAGAGTTCTTTGAGTTGCCGTTTCTATGCTTGTCACATTAAGGTCATCCTTAATCTTTACCCGCTTAACCTAGAAATGCTCTTTTTGTGCATTCTGGCGAATACAATAAAGGTATGTAAACAATAAGTTTTAAAGGAATAGTCAAAAATAAACCCGGAAAATATATATTTTTTAACCTTTAAACGGCAGATGATCCAATGCATTCTCTATTCTTCAAAAAAGAGTGAAATAGCCCTGTGGTTTTACACATAATGGGAAGTTCAGGGTCAGTATTGAACCACAGTAGTGTGCAAGACGTGAGCAAACAATCTTTTGAGTCAAAATGAGAAAATCTAATAGTTTAGAGGGGCTCTCCCCTAAGACAGAAATGCCCTGGGCGGAGAGCCACTTTACAGATTTATAAAAATTGTCTGGGTACCAAAACGCATAGACAAGTATACAAAAATCTATGCAAAGTTGCTCTTTTAAAATGACACAAACTATTATTTAAGCTTCTACTGACTAAATAGACCCTATGTTTACAGTAATAATGTTATAACTTTTTAGGGTTTTGATACGTGGACTTAAAAATAAATTTAGACTAAACCTTTAATGGGTTTAGCGGAGATTTTGCTCTTTTATCCTTTATGGAACAACACCAGTGTTACAGGTCCCACCACAGCTGATAATAGCATTACATTAATAAGTGTCACGAAACCTTTCAGATACCTGACGATATTTTAAATCTGGTCGTGTTGGGTAGTTCTACAACCCGATAATTACAGCCAATAGAAGTTGGAGCATCATGATCAGAAATTTTCCAAAAATATTAAAAAATGGAAGGATATGAATGCTTTACTTTGATAAAAAGCTGTGTGTTCTCTGCGCTTTTACGTGTTTCGACAACAAAGTTAAATTACCTCAGAATGAGGTTTGGTTTTTATTTGTTTCCCACAAATCGAAGAGAACTCAGTCCCGTTTAATTTTCTTTTAAGAAGTCTGACACACGAGTGGTTTTTGTTTGTTTTCATCTTCAATAGAGTCTGAACGCTTTAAAAAGCTGCAATAAAATCCGCCACTCGAGATTAATTGCTGTAAAAAGCTGTAAGATGGCAGGGCATTTTTAGCATACAGGTTAATGCTTTTTGGGAAACCTTTAAGGTGTAAATGTGTTAGTCACATGAAACAGAGGAGTATGACAGTGAACACCTAGTGGGTCCTGATGATTCACATACAGCTTCGATGCTCCGAGGGAGTTTTAAAACGAGTGTGGTTTTTTGTGTGTTTCTTGTAGGAACGTTGTTAGGGTAAAGCAGTAGTGAAAATTCAGAGTTCCTCTTCCTCCTAGAGGCCACGTGAACCAATTCCTCTGCAGCAGAATTGAGCCGATCTTGGAGTAGGTTCTGCGAGTCAGACCGGAGGCCCCACTACGTCATTTGGACGCATCTTTTATTTTTGGGTTCACTGGAACACCCATGAAGCAGTTCAAAGGATCTCTTATTTGTGAGCACGAAAGCCTCAGTTAACAATGCAAACTGTTGTTTCACACATAAAAAAAAAAAAGTAGGAAATGTTTTTGCAGATGGTTTGTGTTTGTAATGCTTTCCTAAAACGTCTTCAGCTTTTGGCTATAGAATCAAAGGTTTTTCCACAGGGAAAAAAAAATAATGTAATAACATTTTTCCTTTCGCTAACGTAAGGATCTCCCCTTTCCCCTTCATGCAACACCGTTTCCCTTCATTATGTTCCCATCCATGTTGCTGGCATGGCCAGTGGAAAGTGCCTGAAGATGTGGAACAAATGCAATTGTTCTTCACCGTTCGCGAAGCGTGCGTTAGGTGCGCTCCGCTATTTCGAGGTCAACCTGCTGTTGATAGGCTGGCAGCTTCGATGCAGAAACACACATTTAGTCCACTGGAATTTTTTAGGCTCTGGGTAAGTCGGCTCATAATGGAAAGTGTCCACATTTGGGTAAATAAAAAAAAAATAGCCATATCCCCGTGAGATCAGCAGTCGTGCAGCTGTTGAGCTTGTACAAGGAAGGAGGTCAAAGGTGACAGAGAGTGAACAAGTTTACGTGTGTATGAGATTTTAAAAAGTTGTATTTTTTCCTTGTGTTGGCCTGTGGAGCTTTAGCAATCTCCTGCTGTGAAGTTGTAATAAAAAAGGGATAGATCAGCTCAGCAGCCCTCCCCTCCTGGGAGATATTGCAACTTTTTTGTGCAACATAGGAAATGTAGATGAAGTTAAAACAACATATCCTGTTCCTGCGTGCTCATGTAAGCAGGTTTTGCTTATTGCCTAGTTGAAGTTGTAATTCTTAGGCTTGTTTTTCCTCAGCTTTGGAGTTATGTAATCATACCTCATACTGTGTTGCTTCTCAGTCTGGCTGGAAAAATTACCCTTTACTCTTTATATTTTTTAATCACTTCTTTTGTCGGTTAACCAACTACTTGTACAGTTAGTGATCTGCATTAGAAACCATAGCAAAGGCAGTCAAGGTGGAGACAAATTTGAAAAGACTTGCAGCTGCATAAAAGGTAAGAAAAGGTTTTTACACAGGGAAGGTGAATACAAAGGCTTTTTACACTTTGCAACCATGTATTTCCCTCCTGCGTTTCAATTACACACAGCTTTGTGTTGCTATGCCAGAAAATCCCAAATAAAGCCTTCAACAAAGGTTGTACTGAGATGACTGGTGGATATGTGGGAAAGTTCAGGAGATGTGAAGACGTCTTTCTGGTACCGTTTGACCTCAAAAAATCACAGAGTTGGTTATTAAGATCAATTTGTTTTATTTTCGTTTTTAAAGGCTGCAGGTGGGATGTACTGACCTTTTTTTTCTTTTTTTGCTGTAATCCTAAATTTGAACCGTGGGATGTAAACATAAACAGCCTCACGACAGGCATGCCTGGACCAGTCGCGATCTCCTGTTGTTTTCCTGCTTTTCCCCTCGGTTTGTTACACTTTCTTTTTAACCACGGCACTCCTCGGAGCAGTTGAGAAGAGTCTGCGGCTGTTGGTGTGAATGCTGTCATGTTCGCTCGGCATCTTTAAATTCAGCTAACGCAGCTGCTGTAGAGGAGCCGATCTCGCCTGCAACACATTGCTGCATGGGTGTGAATCTACACACAGTCAGCGTTCTGCCGTAAGCTTGATGATCATCTCTCGGTAATGTTGCCTAACATGCCACCACACAACGTAGGGCCGTCAGTTTTAACCGGTTACTGTAAAATAAAAGTAGAATCAGTCGATGGGATCATTCAAAGTTGTGTTTGAAACTTTGGTTGCCTGCTTGCATAACATGCCAAGCTTCAGTTTAGACACGGGATCTCTGAGGAATGCGTTCGTTCACATCTATCTTATGGCTGTTGTCAGCAGCCAAATTCCAGTGTGCTTAGTAGTACATTTCCCTATCGACATTTAGTGGATATCATTGTTGTGCTTGATTATGTAATCTCTAAATCCACTAATCTTGCAGCCGAGTTCATGCAGCCTTGACAAACTTTGCTTTATTAGTTTAAATGACAATAACTGGTTGTTTTATCTTCATTTTAAACTCTTACTTTACATTCCAGTGCCCATGAGTTGTTTCTCATCTTTTCCTTATACGAGGCAGCGAACAGTGTCGAGTTTTCCAGCATGCTCCTGCAGAGTGGTGGACTGGGTGGACTTCAGACCGCTGCTCAGTCAACAGCATTGTTTACAGTTATCGGTCAGGCTTCGTTCAATTGTTTAAAACTCTCCCCACCGAGCCAAGGGTGTGCAGGCTTTTGTTTCCATTCACTGTTGATTACATTAGGACAAAGAAAGAACTTTGGTGAAGAAGGGATTTCCTAAGTAATATTTCCATTGGGGTCTTTTTTTGGGAGCTTGGATGCATTCTATTTAATCTTGATTTAAACATCAACTCTTAGTTTCATTAATAAACAGTTGAATTGTGTTTTGCCACCTATTTCAGGCAAATAAATCCTAGCTGCATGTATATTTTTCTTCTGAAAAAAAAGGAAGAAAAAAGGTTATATTTGTTTGACTTGAATTTCATTCTGGAAAAGTTGTCGGTGGAACTTTCTGCTCTGGAATATTTGAGGTGAGAATGTAGATATTTAAAGATCTTTGTCTCCCTCTTACGTGCTCTCTGGTGCTGCAACGTTTTCAAATGAATATTTTATACACTTAGTAGGAGAAGAAAGCCTTCAAATTCAGTTGTTTTGGTGCTCGAGTTGCGTGAAATCTCCCATTGAAAAAATTGTGAAAATCTAAACTTTTAATTCAATGGGTTCTCCCATGTAGAAAGTAGAATGTTTGCTCAATCTCTGGAGATCAGGGCTCTCCAATTAAATCCTGTCCAAGTGTGGTAGGACAGGGATGCATATCGATGTTGCAGGACAATGGCTACTGTCACAATGTCTCTCACAATTCAATTCCATTTAAAAATAATTATTTTTTTCTGCATTAATAGTTTTTTCTTCATTCTTTCCACTGCAACTTTCTAGTCTTAAAACCATTCAGTTTCCATTAATTGAAGTATCAAAACCACTTAATGCCCTTTTATTTATTTGATACCCAAGATAAAACAAATGCATGTCCAAAATACTTTTCATAATCATATTAAGCTCATATTTTCCATGAATGCTAAAAGTTTTATAGTTTGGGACTAGAAGTATAATATAGGGTGACCATATTTGGATTTCCATAAAGGAGGACACTTGGTCCAATCTTTAAATGCTTTAGTCATATTATGTTTACAGAAGACTTTATGATTTTAACATATTTTGATTATTCCTATTCTATATAGTTAAAAAGAATAATAAAATAAACTTTAAGCTTTGCTTTTTTGAGTCGACCATTACAGAAAGAAACTTTTAAAATATAAATAGAAGTAATTTACGTTCTTTATTAATAATAAACCTATAATAATCCTAGCTTCCAAAGACAACTAAAGTGTATACTGGGGCTGGGCGATTTGGCCTCAAATCTGTATTGCGATGTATCACTTTCCTGATACAGCGCAACAGAACAACTTCAAAAAGGTTTACAATGCCATTTAAAGAGCATTATTTGTGCAAAATGCATAAAAAATTTTTTTTCTTCTTTTTCCAAAGAAACTGCAGCACAAATTCTCAAAACATAAAGATGAAGATATTTTAAATCAAATAAAAGCTAAACATTATGAAAATAACATTCAAGATTTTCTGCCGTCCTGGTTGCTTAATTAAGCATTTAATGGCGCACAACAAAGGAAACCTGCATATATTTGAAATAAAAAAAATGATTCAAGTGGAACAAGTTTCTTTCCTGTTAAATGAAAAAGAGCAAACTATCAATATCTAGTGTGAAGACAAGCACTGAACATCAGTATCCTTGTGTATAAATTATACAAACTATGTAGATACAGCTTGATTACATCATAACTGTGATATGGCGCTATAGTCAAAAGCTTTACCGTTGGCTAAATTTATATCATTTCTACCTTATACCCTTTTTTATATTGCCCACTACTATATACACTGCAGTTTTTAGCTTTTTGCAGTCGATTTAATACATGAACTCTTAAGTTTTTGCACACTGTTTTTATAGTTTTTGCGTCTGTGTGACCAACGTGATTTTTGGCTCCTGTCAGACAAAGAAACTAACCTGCAGTGATGACCACGTTTGCACTCCGCCACACAATAGTCACGAGCAAGACGGTATGAAGGAAATTTCCTTAACGGTTCATTCATAAAAAGGCCAAAAAGAATTTGTTGCTTCTAACGTAATACTCAACAACAGAGACACTGCAGCCGTACTGTTTCCTTTGGTCCGTCCCCTAAAAATGTCCAGACTGTTAATTTTTTCTCATTTAATTATTATGAAAAGTAATACATTTTTATCGTATCTTTAATAGCATGCTCACTAGTCTTGTTCTGTGGACTGGGGGTCGGTTCGCTTACCGGTGAGGCTCAGATATGCTGATAAGCAGTCACTCAGATTGTTTATTGCTTTGAGCATTTCCTTTGAAACAAAGTAAAATTACTGCGATTTTTCAATGTGTTACGATGCTACAGCGCTCCGCTATCGAGGCCATCATTCGTGGGAAGGGTGAGTAAATTTGAGTGTCCGGCGTTCTCTCAGATTTGCGACAGATAACATCTGCTATGTTCACACAAAGGATGTAAACTTTAAACCTGACTACAGACCCAAAGAGCGGCAAAAGGAAGATTGTTAATGTGGTCGGTGGTAACCACAAAGATGCCCACTGTCCGTGAACTGCCCTGGAGGGCACGGACCACTGACCGCTCATCCTCTCGCTGTCCCACTCCACTGAAAGAAACCCTGTGTGACCAAACTTGGCTTCAAAACGGATGTTGTTTGACTGGAATTTGAATTAAGGACGGGTGTTTTTGTTCAATAACAAAAACGTTTAGGAAATACAAGAAAGTCTCTGACTGATGTGTAAATGATCAAAAATATATGTTTTAGTTTTCCAGAAATCCATTTTTTTAACTAGCATATATTATAGGCCAAAATTTATTATATTACATTTTTGCTTATGTTTTTTTTTCTTGTACGCAACTCATCTTTCCCCATTGTTTTGTTGTACCAAAAATACATCCATTAGTAGCTGACGACAGGATGTTTGCTGCAGTAGTTTAACATCTCGTAACATAAGACCTTTTCTGTTATCTGCGCTTATTCTTGTGTGAGGAACTTTAATGTGACATTGTGTCATGTTCTGTAAACTGGCTAAACTGAACTGAGCTCAGAACCACAGTCAGTGAAAGTGGAGTGTTAGTGGAGAGATGCCTCTGTTATCACATTATCAACACCATCTAGTCCCTCATGATGTAACACCATTAGTTTGCCCTGCTCTGCTACTTTAGTTTTCTTTTTATGGGAACAGGAGCATACAAGGCGATCTAAAATTGTTCTGATTCTCAGTTCCAGTCTGTTGGAGCTAGACGTAGCCACCCTCTGAAAACAAAGGCGTAAAGAGGAAGGAAAGACGAGTGAGCGACCGAGCAGAGAGATGCAAAATGAGGGGATGAATAAAAAAAAGAGTGTTAAGGTGGGAGGCTGTGGAGTTTCAAGTGATGTACATGATGTGGGGAGGACTAACAGAGGCCTGAGTGTTTTAACCGTCTCAAGGAAACGGAAGCTGCCTGCTGCGTGTCCTCGACAGACGCTTTTTGTTTATCTCTGCCAGAGCAGAGACTGTGTGTCACCAGAACCCTCTGTGGCTTCACGTACTTACTTATATATATATATATATATATATATATATATATATATATATATATATATATATATGTGGTTAGAAAATGTATAAAACGGATTAAAACGCCCACCTGCTACAGCCGAGATGATTAAAGTAGATCACAAACACTCTTAGTATCTGAATTGTTTCTCTGAACTCCTTAATTGTCCCTCTCATCTGATTCCCAGTTTCACTTTCTGAGAAAATTTTACTCCCAACACACTGTTTGAACTTTATCTGTTATCTTTGCTGTTAAAAAAAAAAAGAAGTACACTTGGATTAAAAAAGTAAACTTGAATTAAATTATGTTTGGATCTGAAAGAGTTTCACATGTTTTATTTGTGCAAAAAAAAAAGTAATGCATTCATACATTTATATAGAATGCAAATATATGCTGTTCGAACTTTCTAAATTTAGTACAGTTAAAGAATTTTCAATTATTCAAGTGAAATTCACATTTTGACACTCTGACAAGAATTCTTTAAGGATATGACAAACATTGATTATTTTTGAAGGTTTAGGGATGCTATTTATGGGGGGACTCATTTTTTTCTTTTTCTAGGGGAATTTTTAGATGTTCTTTTATTTCATTTCTTTTATTTTTTTTAGGCCCTGAGCGTACTCTTAGGCAGCAGCGATGTCGGGTTCCTACGATGACTCTATGATCGATGTCTCCAGTGATAGTTTCTGGGAGGTAAGGCGTTTATATTTCCTTGAAATGCAAAATCTCTTTATTTTTCCCCTGTCATTTGGAAATGTTATTTTTTTCTGTCTTGACACACATTTACAACTTTACATTTGCAAAGCTACAGAATTTTAGTTTTCGGTCCATCTTGTTTGTTGCGCCGTTTCAGACTGAATCATCTGAAAGAACCGACAACAGCAGAGAAGTGCTCTCCTTCCCAACCAGGTCCTGGTTAATACATGTTTTTTCTCCTCAGATTGGTAACTACAAACGCACAGTGAAGCGGGTAGACGATGGCAGTCGTCTCTGTAGCGACCTCATGAACTGCATTCATGAACGCGCTCGTATTGAAAAGGCGTACGCGGTGCAGCTCACAGAATGGGGAAAGCGCTGGCGGCAACTCATAGAGAAGGGTAAGAATGCAGCAAATTATCCCTTAATTATCCCTGCAAGGTACAGTACATTTCCAAAGTGTTCACATTGTCTCTTTAGAAAACACAAACATCTATGCATTTATGCATCAGGGTTTTAATGTGATAGACCAAAGCAAAGTTGTACATGTTTTTAAGTGGAAGGAAAGGCTTCTGTAAGGCAGAGTGGGCTGCAAAAAAACAAGTTTTAAAGGTAAATAATTTTGTCTTTAGGCCCTCAGTATGGTACGCTGGAGCGAGCGTGGGTCGCCCTGTGCACCGAGGCAGAGAAGGTCAGCGAACTCCACATGGAGGTGAAAGGGACGTTAATGAGTGAAGACTTTGAGAAGCTGAAGAACTGGCAGAAGGACTCTTATCACAAACAGATGATCGGCGGCTACAAGGAGACAAAAGAGACAGAGGACGGCTTCCGTAAAGCTCAGAAACCCTGGGCCAAGAAACTGAAAGAGGTGTGAGTTTACTCTTCATATGAGCTTATTGTAACCTGTAGGCTTATCAGCAGGTTCAGAGTAGGGCTGCCACGATTCGTCGACGGCAACACCAATAAGTAACATTGTTGACAAATAATTTAGTAATCAATGTCATCATTTATTTTTTTAAAGTTTAGTTTTGCTCTCATAACGGTCGCTGTCCCTTTATCTGCTCTGTCTGCCTTTCTGCCCCTTACACACATGCGCAGTTGTAGCAATCGGGCTCAGCTGCAGCGTCGCCAAAAGCTGTATCAGCAGTCAGCCGACAACGTAGCTCCAGAATACTGGAGAGTTTTATTAAGTAAAAAGAGAAGCATGTGTAAAACAAAATTCACTTCTTAAAGATAAGCCTGCTGTGGCTGATGACAAACACGGACAGTAGCCTCTGTGAACTAGTTAGCTTGTTAGCTGCTAACATTAGGATCAACCGCAGGGCGATTTTCTCTTTTCCCCCGACATGTCGGCTTTTTACTTTCTCTCCTAGGTTTCCAGGGGTATTCATAGATTTATGAAAATGTACAGATTCTCTCATATGGCTGGTTCTGATCTGTTCAGACAGAACAGAGCGCAGCAGCTGCTGCTGCTTAAAGGACAAGGTGCAGGTGTTGCAACAAAAAACGATATCTTATTATTGCATTAAGATACCTATTTTGTCAGAATCTAATGTTTACTCTGACTTTAGAGGGCAGGAAGGATTTTTCTGGAAGGATCATTCAGTAGTTTGGATGAAGCTCCAGACTGAAGAGGTTTTTTTACTACTTGATAGCTGCAACATTATTAGTTTTGATTAGAATTTAACTACACTTGGCACACGTCATGTGTCTGCTGTATCACTATTTTGTTTTTTGATATAGTTAATAAATTGTAATAATATTTTAAAAATCACTTTTTTAGATACTACATAACACTTTGAGGTAACACACAAATATTAGAGCAGCTGCTTGCTCCTGCAATAACATACATTTTAAACGTGATCCACTTAGTCAGCTAATCGGCAAAATAATTAGTGATTAGTCAAGTATCAAAATAATCGCTTGTGGCAGCCCTGGTTTAGACTGCTTTCAACTTTATTTTTCTCTGAAATATAATTGGAGACAAAGTTATTTGGCATATTATAACCAGCTTCAGTTCTCATGACTCACCAGTGTTTTCTTCTCTCACCATGGCGACAATCGTATTAAACAAAAGTAGCGGCAAAGCAACCACTCAGTGCTCATCCTAAATGAGACATTATCACCAGGCATGAACCTCGTAGCGCCACCATGCTGTCCTGTGTGTGTTGAGTCAGTATAAGGAAGGAAACACTGGGGTTTGCAGGGAAACAAGCAGCTCTGTATGTTCAGCACAAAGCTTAACAAGCCACTGAGGAGTCGGCAACTTTATGCCCTTTCACCTCACTTCCTGTGTCTTGGCGGGTCGGTTGTACTGTTCTGGTTTTTCACCGATCACAAGCGGTTTAGTGGCTCTGCAGATTCAAGTGTTCATCATACACAGAGGAAATGAAGCTACCTAACTGGGCGAGAAACGTGGTCAGTGTTAGAAATGGACGCCAATCCTCTGTCTGTGGTCATTCAAGTAGCACAACTTCCTGTTCTGGCACATCTCACATTTAAATTGCAGTATGTTGATGAAATTCAGCCAGTTTACTTTACCTCATATAGGAGGGATAAATTCCTTGTGTTATAAATGAATCACAGAAAACTCAGCGCTCATCTTTGTTTAACACTTAATTTCTGCTGTTGCTGGAAGAAATCGATAATTGTTTTATAAATAATGAATGGCCACATTAACGTTACTTTACATGTGGTCGTGTCTATAGGGTCCACATCCATTTATTCCTCCTTCCTTTCGACCATTTGTCCCTGTTTTCATACATTCTTCCATTATCCAAAAGGGCTGGACGATCATTCTATAACGATATCTATTGATTGATAGACATATGGTACAATACAGGGCTCGATTAAAAAAGTTCGACAAAAACAAAGTTTCCCCTAACTCTTCATTATAATATAGCCCCTCAGTTAGCTTAATACAGCAGTCACTACATACTCCAAATGAATCATTAACGCTGACCCAGGCAGTTCCGTTAACCATCCCTCTTTCAAACCATAAAAAGGAGCAAATGACTGGAGCTGAAACAGAATTTGTTGATGGTCCCTAAGCGAACCATCGCCTAGATGTCTGAATATACAACCTAAAATTAACTTCACCTCAGTCAGATGTCGCAGCAAGGAGCAGCAGAGAAAGTTGTCCCAGAAGAAAATGTTTCAGTAGCTCAGATAAATGTTCCGTCCCATTTTCAACCAATCCTCGACGCACTAAAATATTAAACGTAGCAATAATAAACCAAATAAAATGCTACAGTTAAATGTCTTAAACGGGACTCCCCTCCACCGGCTCCCTGCGAATCACTGATATTGAGAGACACAGGAAACGTACCCAGGTTGCGCTGCTAACAACACCTGCTGCTTTTAAAATATCCACCCAGTCCTCGGAAGCGAAAATGCCTTAAAAAACACAACTGGGGTTGGATAGAGTTGATGGCACTTATTTCCCTCTGGGATCAATGAAGTACTTTTGAATTGAATTGAATTGGCTTCAGCTCACAGTGACTGGGCTGGGCTCCAGTGTTCTGGGCTCCGTCTACACTCTGGTATAGGTGAGTAACTGGTTATCTTTAGCTTAAACAGCCGAACTGAATTAGACTCACCATGAATTAGATACTGGTATTGGGTATCGGCCCCGATACTGCCTAATGTACTGGTATCGGTATCGGTTGACCTTAAACGATACCATGAACCGATACTCAAAATGGGGAAAATCTGCAACAAATTGACCAAAAAAGATTAAATTTTCACATAAAATTTTATTTTTGTGGTTTTTTATTTTACATCTGTTATTTTGTCTCAGTTATGTTTAGTTTGTAAAGTCTGGTGCCTTTAGTCTCTTCAAGAAAGGCACCAGAAGATATACAGTTTATTAATTCAACAATATGTGGCAAGGTACACAATGAGGGCCAAGGCGGGATTCGATCCCAGACTCAAGGTAATGTGTTCATGTGCGCTAACCAGTCAGCCAAAGGAATATCCCTGTGGCCAAGCAGCCAGGGCACATCATCTATCGGAGCCATAGTGACAGGACTTCCACACTGTCACAAATAGCACGGATCGGTGTAGAGTATCGACAGATACACAAAATCCAGGTATTGGTATCGGGACTGAAAAAGTCGGATCGGTGCATCCCCAATAATAAATTGTCATAAAATTTTTAAAATATTAAAAATCATCTAAATAAGTATGTAATTTCAATTGACTAACATAATTTAAAAAGATATATAATATAACATTACTTTCCTTTGTATTTACTGATGTTACCCAGGTCTATTGATTTGTTTCTGTGTCTTTCAAACTTAGTAATGATTAAAAAAATGTTTGGAAAAAAAACAACTTAATTTAATTCTTAGTTAAAATTAGCTTATTGAAAAATAACAATGTCTGGGGAGGCACTTCAAATACCTTTTTATATATATATATATATATATATATATATATATATATATATATATATATATAGATAATTTTCGATATCAATCAATATGACTATTCACTTTATCGATATGCTGTTTTTCTATATCAACCAGCCCTATTATCCATCTTTTCTCTCATTCATCCATTTATCCATACATCAGTTTTTACATAGATTTTTTCCCCCAGCCATTCATTCATCCTCTTATTCTTTTTTTGACCAGTTTTTCCCAGTCTACCATTCATCCGCTCATCTAAGCGACTGCAGCTCAGTGGTAGAGTAGTTGGCTTGCAATCAAAGGGTCGTAGGTTCGATTCCAGCTTCCTCCAGTCACATGTCGATGTGCCCCTGAGCAAGGCACTTAACCCCCAAATTCTACATCGTCCTACCGAGCCATGTTGGCTATCGGTGTATGAATGCGAGTGTGAATGGGTGAATGTGGCTTCAATGTAAAGCGCTTTGAGTGGTCAGTAAGACTAGAAAAGCGCTATATAAGTTCAGTCCATTTACCATTACCATCCACCCATTGTCCATCAGTCTAGTTATTCATCTATTCATTGTTCCTCCATCAATGCATCCATACAATAGATTTATTGTTTGTCCATCCATCCATCTGTTCTCTTTTCATCTTTTTTAAGGAGTTTACTTATTTAAAACCTGACCACTGTAGAAATTCTTGCTTAAATTTGTAAAATGAAGTTATTAATCACGTTCTCAAACATGCGAATGTTGCTTCAGAATTAAAATGGTTAGCTAAAAAAAGGGTTAGGGCTAAATTATTTGACAAAATTCACTCATGGAAAAAAATCTGCACTTTAATTGTATAATTTTACTTTCAGCCTGTTGTGGGTTGCTATATTTAACCCTTCCACTTACCTGTTTTTTCATAAATTTTACTTGACTTCTGCACCCCACAGGTAGAGGCAACGAAGAAATCTTACCACTCGGCCTGCAAAGAAGAGAAGCTGGCGGCTAGCAGGGAAACCAACAGCAAGTTGGAGAGCAACAATAATCCAGACACCCAGAAGAAACTCCAGGAAAAAGTGGAGAAATGTCAGCAGGAGGTTCAGAAGGTAGGACCTGCTATATAAATGATCTCTTTATGTGGGATTAAAAATTAAAAAAACCTGGTTCCTATTTTCAATGGATGTATTCTTTACAGACCAAAGAACGCTATGAAAAATCCTTGGAAGAACTTGAAAAGTTGACTCCTCAGTATATGGAAAACATGGAACAGGTGTTTGAGCAGTCACAGCAATTTGAAGAAAAACGGATTCACTTCTTTAAAGAGCTGATTCTGGAGGTTAAGAAGCACTTGGACCTTTCTACCAACTCCAGGTCAGACGGAGAGCTGCTTTGGGTGGAAAAATAATCAAAAAGATAAGAGTTTAGAATTTAAAAAAATAACTGCGTAATTTCTTTCACTGCTTTGTAAAAATAGATTCCAGACAATTTACCAGACGCTTGAGGACACAATCTCTGGTACTGATGCGGAGGATGACCTTAAGTGGTTCCGATCCAACCACGGCCCTGGAATGCCGATGAACTGGCCACAGTTTGAGGTACTTAAACACAGCGTAGATTCACAGGAATAACTGTTTGAAAAGAGGACTGTGAATAGCATCCAACCAGAGGATCACAGAGATTTACAAGGAATGAAGATGCACAACGGCTTATGTTTTTTTTCAGTAGTTCAAATTGATATAGTTATATATCTATCTACAACAATTAACAGATAATTTCATGCTGAAATGGTGAAAAATAACCTTGAAGTGCAGCAGTTTTCCTTGTAAATCAATCCTTTGCATGAACCTGCAGCCTGATGTTATTGTTTTATCTCTGAGGTACGTTTTCCAGCTGTAGGGGTGTCAGAATGGAGTCATTTTTCATGTGGAAAATAGGATAAAGGCCCAACAAAACTGCATGTGCATGGATCGCTACACATTATTTTGCTCTAAGGGCTTTTGTAGACTTTTGATATAAGGTGCCTATCAACGACTTTTTACTACTACTACTTTTCTTTTAGAAAAGATTTGCATGAAGAACAGCTTCTTGCCATTTTTTTGATCATTTCTCTCAACCTTACAGATTTGGATTGTGACGTCCCCATTAATCCTAACCAAACTTGCCTCCCTTTCCTCATGTTTGACAGAAATTGGACAGGTCACATCGTCGCTCCTTTAAGAGAAGGTCCATTTTAGTGAGTTCTGCACGGGAAAGCTATTCTCTCAGAGCAGCCATTGTGGGGGGGGGTTCTATATTCCCGCTTACAATCTTACACCTCTTTGCCTTAGTGTGTGTGTTCTGATGTTGCTCTACTTTTATTTCATGATTAATTAAATGGCGACCCAAATCTACAGCATGGACACAACAAATTCAATAGATCCACAGCGTTATATAGTCAAAAACATGTTGTCATGGCTAGAAATGTCCCGATCAGGGTTTATTTGCCCTCAAGTCTGAACATTTAATTTTTTAGTATCTACCGATGCCGCGTCCCGATCTAATACTTCCATAGATAATATATATAAAAAAAATAAAGCAGAGCAACTAAACAGATCCAGTATCTGCAGTTTTTTTTTTCCGTAATTTGCCTTATTTTAACTCCGTTAAAAAGATAACTGTGTTATAGCTTGAACACTCAAGTAATAAATAACCTAAATTATTCAATTTTTTATACTTTAGTGCAACAGTAAATATCAAAAAGTCTAACATTAAAGCAAATAGCACCTCAACTTGGATAAGCTTAATAATGAGAATGTATGTACATCTCAGTGGTGGCGTTATCAGAAGATTTTCCATATTTGACTGGTTGGTTAGAACGGCTGAAGGCTGTTGGTAATTTTTAAAGATTAGTATTCACACCTCTGACCACTTGCTGCAAATGCACAGATACTTTCAATTTTACGTGCGGGTTCCACGTAAATAAATCCATTAAAGAAAAGATTTCCCGACATTTTGATCAAGGCATGTCGGTGACCGGAAGCTGATAGCATGTTGAAAAGTTTCTAAAACGAAGTTGTGTGACTAGTTAAAGGTGCTACAAAACTCCGGTGCCTCTTGCTGCTTTCCTACTGTGGGCTTTTTGCCACCAAAGCGTAGTTTATGGATCAGGAAGCTGTTCGTTCTGAGTCTTTTAGACTTCTGATCGGTTTAATTGGAGAAATGTTTTTTCATTTTAAAACTAAAGGCTAAAGAAGCACTTAAATCCGGTCTCCAGTGTGACAAGGGTGTGGATTCAGCCTCCATAACAACATCTAAAGCCTCATGAGAAGTCATCTGTCCGAGGCAAAAAACCTAAACGTCATGACAATAACCTCTGCAGCAATTCCAATATTTGGTTACACACAAGTGAGCACACATTAGGGTTCCATGTGGAGCAGGAACTGCAGCAGGTGTATTCTAAGTGCAGCTGTTTAACCCCTTAACATTTCTACAGCCCGCCGGCGGGCCCATCCGCCATTTTTACTTTCTAATCCATTATATTCTGATTCATAATTTCCATGAATTTATATGTTTTTTATATAATTGGAAAGCTAATAGTATTGTCTTTTTAAACATATATGCCAATAAAGCACACAATCATAAGTGTGAACACAGCAGTTGTCTTTGTCACCCACCCCCTCATTCCCTCCCATAAGAAGAATTGAGCTTGGTTTATGCTTGACACACGTAAATTCCGCCCGGAAATTAGATGTGCTGAACCGGCCAAGATGCCTTCTAGTAGCGTTTATTCTTTTGCGGCTTGTCCCTGCTGAGAGACAATATTCTTGAAGACTGTAGGGGGCGGCGTAGTGCTCTACGGCATGCATACAACACTACACCATAGTAGAAGTAAACATCACTGTTGTTTACAAGATGGCGACACCCATGAGCTTAAACAAAGTAGAATAACTTTTATGCTGTTTACTAGGAAAAAAGAAAAAAAAGGAGACGGTTCACATTTGATCACAGTGATCTCTATGGGCCGAATCATGAAGATGTCTTTGTTTACAAACTTCCGCCAGTAGGAGCTCTTGCAAGTCAGCCATGTTTTCCCGCACGGGACTGTCCACTTAGTTAGAAAGTTTCCTAGGTGCGCGCTGCAGAGGTTTGGGTCTCCGCGA
This sequence comes from Apricaphanius iberus, assembly GCA_028564705.1. Classification (NCBI taxonomy): domain Eukaryota; kingdom Metazoa; phylum Chordata; class Actinopteri; order Cyprinodontiformes; family Aphaniidae; genus Apricaphanius; species Apricaphanius iberus. The sequence continues at coordinate 1,895,127 of JAPXFQ010002912.1, forward strand.
GGCCCGCGTGGAGAGGCGTGGTGCTGAAATGACGTAATTTTGCCACGTGGAGCCGTGCGGAGCTCGCGGATGCGTCAACCATAAACCATGCTTTATGCACAACCCACATTTTGAATCCTGATGTCTCACAAATCCGATCCAACTTGAACTGTGTTTTTACAACCACAAGGGTCAATTTGATGCTCTCCAATAACGTTGTTGTCCCACAACAAGTCCTACATCCACAGTCTAAAATAATCTGCTCTGAAAATTCAACAAATTTCTCTTCCTGGGAGTAAATTTCTCAATGTTTTTTTTAATCACAGATTCTTATATCATGTGGGTTTCCAACTACAAATCTCACTGCACATGCCCGAAGGGCTTAGCTTATGAGTCATAACTTACTTGATCCAATGGCTGACAGGTTACACCGGTATTCTGCTGCGAAATCGTCAGCTATTGGCTGATAGCTGAAAAGTACCATCGCTATTCTCTCGCACGTGAAAACAATGGTGATTGAAGCATCAAATAGCCAATGTAATGCTGAAAACGGCAATAGGTCACTCGAGGGGTTGGACTTTATCTTTGCGATAGGAAACGACCCGCGTAAAGAAGCTTATCCAAGCAAAGAAAGGAAAGGATTATGCACAGTAAGTAACTCTTTGAGTGCTGGGTCAAAACACACTTTATTGTTATTATACAGCATGGTGGAAGCCGTGGAGCTTTGTTTGAGACAAGACAGTGGTGATTCGGGGATTATTTTAAATTAGAAGGAAATAGCAGATTTGGCACTGATTGGACCTTATTTGGGTACGGTTGACCTTTAGTTTATGGTATTTATTTATATATGATGTAAAATGCAATTTTCTTTGGTTTATTGTTGTCATTTATTTTGCAAATAAAGGTAATAAATCAGAATGTAGACCCACAATGTTTTTAGGATCAACACACAATTCTAAAAATATGTTTTGAGCATATATTTTATAAATTTTAATAAGGGAACACACATTTTTAATTTGTGTTCGCTTAATTTTATTAATATTGGTATGCGTTTTAAAATATTTTGGCCGGAAATTGCAGGAATTTTAAGGGTTAATATCACTTCAAGTTCAGCTTGTTTGGATTGAATATTATTTCAAGATGAACGCTATTGAATAGGTGTTAACTTTTGCGACATCCCCCACATAGAATTTAAAGATGGACAAGTAATGTTGCAGTATGACCGTATTTTTTGGTCAAATGATGGACAAAAAAATTTCTAGGATGACCTCTGATACATATATATCAGAGTCATGATGGGGAGGTAACGTCAGATTTCGATCGAGTCTGAAATCATGAGATTGGGCTTATTTTCCGATCACGTGATGAGATCGGGACATCCTTAGTCATGACCTCTAAAAACGTTATTTTTCCTTTGTTTTCAGGTTTTTACCTCAATAATTTTATTTACATACTAAATGTGTATAAAAGTGTAAAATAACCTGTAAAGATTCTACTTAGTGAGTCATAAAGTAGTCAAGCATAACATGGTGATAGTGAATGGAAGTGGCAAAAAGTCTCACTTTTGTACACATAATGACTGTCTTACCTTGTAAGGTTGTCAGGCTATCTCTACAGCATTTAATGTATTCTAGACTAAAGACACTTTTCATTATTAATGGTGGTGTGGTCCGTTATAGTAGGTCTCTTAGGCAGGCTTCACACGACAACGTTGCCGTTTTTGATTGAATACGCGGGGTGAAAACGCACTGTGTTTACACGAAAGCGGGGCATGATTGAAAACGATGTAGTACATATGCGCGGCCTTTAGATGGCAGTGTGACTAATATAGCGCCTTAAATAGAGATGTAGGAATCCAAGGTTTCCTGCTTACAACCCAGAAAAGAAACATATCAAGCTAACGAACAATGGGTCTTTTTCACAACCTTCTTTTAGTTTTCCTCCGCTTAAAGAAAGGTGTATTTATTATTTAATGCACATACTGTAAGCATTTTCGTCGGCGAACGCATAAAAGCCTCATGATCTCTAACTTTGCTTACAGAGACCAAATAACTTCAGAAGCTACATCATCAGTAACAGCGTACATGGATCTGCTATTGTTGTTTTTTCTGAAGAAAGCCGGAATGTGAAAGTCCAGAAAGGCCTTAGGCGGCTGGTAGTGACATGTTTGTTTTCAAAAGTCTCCGACTTACGTGTACATGACAATGTATCACACAGCGTTTTCAGATTTCTCCACTCCAGGAGCCATTTTCGAAAAGATGCATTTTCAACCCCCCGTCTCCCCGTTGTCGTGTAAACGAGAGGACAAAACGCAGAGAAAAACCTCCGTTTTGCTGAAATACGTTGTCGTGTAAACTTTCCCTTAGAGGTGTTGATTTGGAGATATACTCATTTACAAAACAGACATGTTTTGTAAATGAAAGTTCCGGGTTTTTGGGGCTCCACTTTCTTGCTTCACATTTCCTGGTAAGCCTTTGGTTGTGAGCAAATATTTCTGTATTTCTCCTTTTGGCAGGTGATGGAAGCTGCTTTTGATTAAATCATTTTGTGCATGCACAGCTTTGACATGAGTGTCTTCTTGAATAATGTTGATCTTTTATTGGTTCGTATTACTGGGTTTGTGTGAGTGCTAAATGTCCTCTGTGCTCTTATTCTGATGCATGTTTTTGTCCCAAGCCAGGATTAAATTTGGGTTCGGCGTTTGTAATGTTTGCGTGTGTCCACTAGGACTGGTCCATAGATGTGAACCGATCCCTCAGCAGACGAGAAAAGAAGAAACCATCAGAGGGTGTTACGCTGACGGCCATCAGTCAGACTGGCTCAGACCAGCCTGTTCAACCTCCCAAAACCAGCAGCAGGTATGCATCAGGTCACTCTCACTGGAATGTCAACTCCACCTCACATCCTCCTCAAAACTCTGCCGGGTAAATCTTAGATAAGAGAATCACCAGGACGATGTTTCATTAAACGTCTCATTCCCATAGCAACAGCAAGCATTTTGTTAGTGTTCAGGAAAAGTTGTCCCCCTTTGTTGTAGCGGTGCCAAAGCTAATGTGGAAATATTTCCCACTCACACAGAGACCTTTGTGAGCAATAAAAGTGCAGGAAAGTTCAAAGGTTTAATGGTTTTAGGTGGAACACTGAGCTTTAAGCAGAGTTACTGCGCAGGGTGGAAAAATCAAACTATTTTCAAGGTCTGGATTATTCTTCAGCAAAGGAAATAGGGCATAAAAAGATGTTTCCAGACTTTCCCTTTCCTTTGTCAAATAGCTGTATCCACTGTTCTTACACCTGATTCACATAGTGTGGAACTGATGCGGTCCGGTTTCCATACGGCTTCTGTACGGACTGTTCACGCTGACTGGTTTGTGTGTGGAATCTCTCCAGAAAGCACAAAGTGAATCAATGCAGGTTTTGCTATAGTTTACAACATATTGACAACATTTGACATATGTTTAAAGATATACATGTAAAAAATAACATGAGCTATCATAGAATGTGAACTGATATCCCTGTCATTAAAAATAACAGAAAAAGTCAGAATTGAAATGCAAAACGGGTTTTATTTTGAAATATACCTGACAGACTTTGTTGGCCTACGTCTCACTTCCTGTCTGGCTCATGTTATTTCCCAAGATAGAATAGATCTATAAATATGTCTATTGTAATTTCTTCAACTTCATGGAAATCTGCATGCAGCGTCCGGAAAAAATAGATTTCATGTGAAACATTTCCGAGCTCCACAGCCGGTGTGAATCAGGCGTTAGTTATCCATCCATTCATCTTTTTGCTCACTATTGCTCAACACTCTACATTCTCTTGGATCCATCCGTTAGTAGTCCATCTCAGTTTCTATTTGTCCTTTTTTTCTTCATTTTTTCCATCTATGTTGTCTGTCTGTCTGTCTGTCTGTCCATCCATCCATCTAGTTTTTTAGGCTCCATTGATCACTTTAAAAACATCTGTAATAAATGGGTAATTTTTGTCTTCATACCAAAATAATGCAGAAAAAACAAACCCTGACAACCTGAAATTTGAGTCAATAGAAAATGTATTTGGACATAAAAAATGGTTTGGAACCATTTTACCAACAACTATATTAACAAAGACTTTAATGTTACTACACAGATATGTGATTATATGCCGTGTTTAATCCTGTCATTGTGTAAAAATAATTGACTTCTGTGAAGATTTAAAGCCACTTGAAGTTTGACTGGCAGATTTTAATAACCTATAATCCTGCTGACCCAATTAAAAAACACAGTGTTTGTCCTTGTAGAGGAATTTGTCTGGGTTGTTGTGGTAAGATACCGAAGGAGGTAACTGAATATCAAGAAAAGATAAACTGTACTACTTAATCAACTGATAATAGATCACATGATTCTGTCATTACACAGATATGGATTGTAAACAGATGTGTTTTATTTAATGTTTGTTTCGTGATTAAACATTCCTATTTCTGCTTCTACCTACACATCTTTAGGATGTGGTGTGTGATCAGAAATCAGAGTCCTGCATGATTGTAGGGGGAGTCAACAAAGGGAATTCCAGCCATTTAAAGCATTTGACCTATGGTCTTTGATCCGACTGATTGTCTGACCCTCCTCCCACCATTGTTGGTGTTTCCCACCACATATATACATCAGTTGTTTCTCCAAACAATAGATATGACAGCTTTTTGACTTTATCCAGTTATAAAAAGAAATAAAAAAATCCACCTGAACCAGAAAGTAACTCTCTTCTCAGGTTTTATTTTCATAATTCAAATCTAATTTATTTGTTGACTGAAACTCTGAAGTTACATTTGTGCCACTCATCTAGTGTTTGCTGTAATAACGCCCCCAGGCTAAACTCAACCAGCGTGGCATGACTGTGTAAACATAGGCGGGTACTTCTGTTTTTGCGCTTCACACTTAAGAGCAAACTGGCTACCAGTGTTTCACAGTCCAATAATTCTGTAAACAACAAGTAGAAACCCGGTATTTCCCCTGATAAAAGTTGGGGACAGTTTTTGTGCTTCGACGCAGAAATTCACAGTGGTGAAAAATAAACTGTCATTATTTTGACAGTTTTGGTACCGTTTTCTTGGTGGTGGTTGATTGTTGCTTAATGTTAACTGCCAAGCACAAGGACCATGAAAAGTTTAACTTTTTTTATGCTAAAGTTTGAGGAATATCCTAGTTATTTTAAAATGCTTTCAGGATCAAAACAAAAGATATGGATGTTCTATATTGATGTGGCTGTTACGGGCAATGACAGATTTATTGCTATATTATGTAGTTCCGTACCCTTTTGACATGTGTAAAAGTGACCGCACCGCCTACATTGCTTCTTTGCTTCATGGTAAACATCCCATAATCCTGCACTGCATCACCGTTACTGTCACATGACAGAGCAAACACCAATTGATCAACCCCCGCCTGAAACACAAACGGCAACAAGACCGAAAAAAATTCTGGTTGTTAGTTTTACTTATCGGACCCCTACTGATATGTATCGCCCATCACTAAAACTAAGCCTTCACACAAAACTGTAACATAAAATCTATTGCAGGGGGTTCCAAGCAAAGTCTTCGATAGCTAATATCGAATATTATATTTTACTTTTATAAAAAAATAAATATTTTGCCTAAGACCAGTAGATAAGCAACATTCACAAACAACAGCAGTCCTAACTAAGGAAATGAACAAAGATAATTTCAAGTACTATATTTTATATATAGATGAGGCATTTTGTTTCAAACTTTTCTAGTTGGATTTTAAAAAATAGTCTCTCCTGTGTTTTATATAACCCGTCCATTATGACCAGTTCTGTAAAATCTGTGAGCTTTGAGATGTGTCACTTCTCCAACGCACCTGAAGGAAAATGCATGTCTTGCCAGGCCTGTGCAGACCTAAATGATGATGATGATGATGATGATGATGATGAGGCGTTTCAGCCATTTGACTGCAGTAGTGATGCATGCTGAATAGTTGCTCTGGAGGACTGAATTCGGGTATCCCTAGTCTAATGTACCAGACCTGAATAAATTAGTATTTTTTTCAGCCTTTTTTAACATCTCTGAACCAGTCATTGAACGTGGGCATCGGACTTATTCTCGAATTACAAACTTATAAAAGCAGTTGGGTAACTGGTTTAAAGTCAACCCTTGAGTCTCTGTTGATCTGCTTCAAGCTCACTAAATTGGGTTTCAAACTATTCCTAAAAACACAAATGAAGTTAAGCAAGGAAGGGCTCTAGTCTGAAGCGCATCACCATTCAGTAAAATATATCAGCCTAGAAAAGCCAGCATTATTATGTACCCAATATGTTTTGTTCTTCACTACGATACTTAGTAGTTGAATGCTTTTGTGCATGTTGGAGATCATTTGCATCAATACGCTGCTTCCACTTGTCTTTAGATGATGGATTTGCATCTTGCTACCAAGCATGTCAGATGGATTCAAACTGGTTATTGTATAAATGTCTTTAGTTTTGCCCCATATTAATTTAAACTATTCTTATTAAACGTTATCCTGGAGCTTAATGTCAACATTATACAAAATAAACGTTCTTTAGCAAGTTTGGCCCCAGCTACAGGCTACAGTAGTAGTGACTTTAAATTAGCTGATGTCCTGATATCGACCAGACCTTCGGGACATTTGTGACAGGATTGAGTGGAAGGTGTCTGGCTCCCCTGTTTCATGCCTCCCAAAAACCAGTTTTGATGTGTGATGTTGCACCAGATGGCGTCCACGTTTGAAACACGTACCCTTTGGTTTTGAAGTGAAGGTGGAAACATTTGGAGATGATCCTCAATGTACAAATAGGGCTTGAAATAAAAACAGCCACACAGCATGACGTTGCCTCCAAATTGGATTGACAGTTGGCACAGTGTTCGTAGATTGATCCAAACTCTTGTCTTGTCTGACCATAAGCCTTTTCTCTAGCAAGAATCTGGCTTGTGAATATAGGTGGCAGCACATCCCTTTTGAGCTCAGAGGTTCCAAATATATAACAGAACCTTCTCTCTTGGTTGGCTAGCTCTCAGGCTTATTTTTTAAACTGGCTAGGTTGTTCCTTAACATCTTAACCAATTTCCTTTCATCTGTGGGCGACTTTTCTCTTCTGTCAGCTGAAACTTGGACCCAACTGGGTTATCCAATGTGGCAATTATCCCATACACACATCAAAGCTAGGTTATGAATGAAACTAATGGAATGATTCATCTCAAACTTATGAAAAAGGAATTAATTTTCTATAAAAGTCATCTATCTACTGTTGTTGGTTTTAATTACATGCAAAACATAGATATAGATATATAGCTATAATGAAGACTCAGGACAACACAGCTTCTGTTCTAGAAAGTAGCTTCAGCCGGGTTTTATTGGATCTTGGTTCTCAATACAATGCTACATAGGTCATTGACCTCTATATCTAACATTCTATATCCATTGTCTATTAACAATTGACATACCTTATCTCTGAGCAGGCGTCCACGCTGAGATCCCAGCAGACCAACTAAAACCCTCTGCTCCTCTAACAGGAGCTCTATCTTTTATACTTATTCATTGCGTCACTTACGGGAACCATCTGGTGTTTTTTGGCCAGCGCAACCGCCTGGCTTGATATTAGTTTATCTTGAAGGCGCCTAACTGTCTGGTTCTGAAGAGGCCAGAAAAGCTGGGAACAAAACATTTCCTAGAATCGCTTAATGACAAGTCTTTCGTGGAAGTACCACGTGCATCTTGTCAGCTTCTGAGAATTGATGCACGTGTTGATTACACGTGCCATGCAGGCCCAAATTTTGGCTTCTACACTACCTTTTCTGATGAAGAGTGGTAAAAAATCCACCCAGAATTATGCAAGATCTCGTTGACGGCTCCCCAAAGAGTCTGGCCTCTCTGAAAGTTACTCAAGAACGTGTAAAAATCATAAAGGTGTGCATCGATTTTTTTCTTTTTTTTGTTTTTTTTTTTGTTTTTTTCTTTTTGTTTTTTCTTTAAGATATTGACCTTCGTGCCAATAACAGCGCCCCAATAAACAATATGTGGTAGATCTAGGATCAGTTAGGTGCAGATTCTCCCTGTCTGATGTTTGGAGCATATTGGCCTACGAACTTCACATGTGGTGTTATTACTCAACAAAAAGTTGGACGTTGTCTCTGTCCACATCTCAAACGTGTGTGTTTGTTTGCATGTTCACAACCCATCTCTAACTGTGCTCCATGTTATCAGCCTGACCGTGCCCACTAAAACAGAAGCCGTGGGTACAAATCCGTTTGAAGAAGAAGATGAGGAGGAGGAGCAGGAGGAGATGGCTGAGGAGGAGCAGACGACAGTCAACCACGTCACTGTGAATAAAGAGGAAATAAAAACGTTGGTGAACAGGAGAAAACGCTCCGCCAACCTGCAGCCTCTTTCATATTTATATGTTTTTTCCTCCTCATTTCCATCTCTTACACCTTAGATCGCCGTTTGTGCTGCGCCTCCGACATCTTTCCCTCAGTTTCTTGTATCTCTACTTTTTTCCTCCCCTCCCCTCAGGGTTCAGGTCGTTGGTTTGCTCTGCATGATCCCTGAATGGCACTGCACACAGCCCGTGTGTGTTTCTCCTTCACGCCTAACAGTTTCATGTTTTACAGAGTATTGAGTGTCGTGATGCGCATGGAGGCGCATGTTTCTGCTCTGGGAAATGTCTTTGTTTTACAGTCAGATCTGATTACCACCACATGTACACACACGTTTAGAGTGATTGCTTGTTTTAGTTTGTTTCCTATTGGCAAAGTAGCAAAAAAAAAAGCAATCAAAAAGGTTGCTTTACATTTGCAAACCGGTCTGACTGTAAACCCCCTTGTGTCGCTTTTATGGTTTTCCAGCTGTCAGAGCCCAGGTCTATCTGTTTAGGTGGCGCCCTCTGCTGGCTGTCACAGCTAAAACTCCAATCATGTATTTGCAATGATGATTTTCTTGCTTGGTCTTTGTGGTTTTTCATGAACCTCCTGTTATGTTGTCATGTTTTATTTATTTTTTGGCTTGCTTTCCATCATTATTGTCAGCACCTTCTACTCTTCATCTCTTAAAGGAATGAAAGAAATGACTTCGGTTTCAATTTACCCGACCCAATGCCAAAAATGTGCAAATATTACTCTGAATTTGAGTGAAACAAAATGTTATTATTTTATTCACCTGTTTATGGCTTTAAAGATGTACGTCGGGCTTTTTGTGTGGTTTGTTCTTGCGGGTGTATTCGTCTCACTTCTAACTTTTGAACTTCTATGCCTGCCATGCCAAACCTTTACTGCAGCAAACGCACCACTTTATTTGGCTAAGTGAAGTGTTTTGCCTGTCTGTCCAGTGCCAGCAGCTCAGAGAAGACTCCAGACTTGTCGGATGACGACACGGGCGGAAATCCTTTCTCCGCCAACGGTGATGGCAATCCGTTTGAGGAAGAACCAGAGTCCCCGGTCATATCCGTTCCTGTCAAAGCTCTCTACGATTATGAAGGACAAGAGCAGGACGAGCTGAGCTTCAAAGCAGGTGTGCAGCTGAAATAATGACTCATCTTTTATCTCAATGTTATAACATTTATTTGAGTACATTAGTGAGAAATAATATACTAGTATAATTATCAAGCTCATTTTATCCAAGGGAAGGCATATAATCTGCAGATATATCATCATAGACCTTTAGACCACCAAACCTCGCTTTTCAGAGAAAATCGCTGTTTTGAAACCAAATGCAGCATTCATGTTGGAGGGATGGGGGGGCTCTGCTAAGATTCAGTTCGCTGTTCAAGGTCCTATTGGGACATTAGTCCTTTATTCCTATAAATGTTCTCCAAGTTATAAAAGGCTGACCTTGTTACTGCCTGTATGTGACCCCAGAGGTCCAAGTCCGACTCCATAACTACACCTAGATTTCAGGCCTGATAGTTTCTAGCTGGATTAACTGCTAGAAACAATTGATGGAACTCAGAATTGTCATTGCAATTGTAAAACAATGCAAATAGGCAATATTTTGTAGGAGTGCTATACACGAAAAGTTCTGCATACTAGTAAGTTTGTGTGTGCCTGATGCTTAGACTTTCAGTGGTTACATTTACTGGCTATTTCTTGTAGCTCAGAGTGGTGGGGGACATTATGTTAAAGGAAAATGCCGGTTAATCATAATTAATGCCCTCATTACAATTTCTATTAAAAGTGTTGCTTTTTTTTTTTTCCTAATATGATTCAGCCCTAATTTCTAACCAGTCACGTGTTTTTATTGAGCTCAGACATGCTGATAGCAGGTCTAGCAGATTTCTGATTAACATCTTCTCCAAGCTTCTCTTCTTGCCTTCCTGTTTTCACTGCTATGACAATGCGGCTAAGTTGGGTATAAATTTACTTCCAGTTGCAGAAAACTACCAAATCTGCCAAATTGGTCTATAAGAGCAATGGAGCTAAATTAATCGACATTGATACAAATGTACAAATGCTCAATTTTAGCTTTCTATGTTATTATAATTGGCTTATTATGCAATTTGGCTTCATGTTGAACACAGTGATTTTGAAATTGGAGCATTTAAGCCAAATCCATGTATTCACATTTGTGATGGTAGTACAGAAACGACTTTTTCACTTGCGTCGCTCCCAAACAGCCATCTACATGTAGATGGTGTCTAGTGGTTGTCATGGTGATCTGGTGACCCTCAAGTTGTCACTCTATCCTGCAGTTTTCTATTGGTGGATTTTTTCACCTCTGTAGATGCCACTTGCTCAACAAGCATTTTTTCAATATAAATTATATTCCGATGAGTAATTAAGAGAAGCGTATGCCTCTGTTACACATTTTTATACTCGGAAAATTGAGCATTAATTACAACCCCTTTTCTTAAAGCCTTGTTATGGCAAGGTGCTAAATAGATGTAGATAAGGGTTTGGCTGATTCAGTCTCCATTGGAGTTTATTTAATAGGATCTGAACAGAAACCCATCTCTCGAGTAAATTGCTCTCTCCCCAAACTAGGCAGGTGTTTGCTCCCTCTCCGTAAACTCTGTGAACTTATCTTTGTGTGAACTACTCCAGACGTAAACATGTCTCTGTGTCCTTCAGTTGAGCCAGTGTAAAAAAATGTAAAAAATGTAAAAAAAAAGAGTCTCCTCCAGCCTTAGTCTCTTAAGTCCCGACTATTCTGCTATATTCACTGGAATAAACTGTCTTTACTAATAATTACTAACAACTAAACAGAACTAATCTTGAAATAAGTTTCCTATTACAACCTGCTTTAGATTTTCTCCTCAAATGACATTTTCTCCTCTTTTTTTTTACTTTTGCAGGTGATGAATTCACAAAAATTGGAGAACAAGATGATCAAGGGTGGTGCAAAGGGCGACTCAAGGATGGAAAAATAGGTCTCTATCCTGCTAATTATGTCGAGGACATCCAGTAAGGAGCTTTCCCTGATGCAACAACTGTGAAGAAAGAAGAAACGTTGAGTCTGAATCAGCAAGATGCTTCTCCTCCTCCTTAGTAAATGATTGGAGTGTTCTACAGTTTATATGAGGACCACTGTTTCTTCCTGCCGATTGGCTTTGGTGTTTAAAAAAAAAAAGGTAGCTGAACATGTTACTTGATAGATCTGGGATCATCATGGGGAACAGCTGCTGTCAGTCTAAGATGTTACATAAAATCACATTAATGCTGTTATGGAAAAGCTATTCAGATGTGTATGAGATGTGGTTCTATGAGATGTGTGTTAATAAAAGTGTAAATATATAAATATATATATTGTTTAAAACTAAACACTGGGATGACAACCTGCCTTGTGACGTCAATTGCAGCCTTAATATTTAAACCCTTTTTGTAATTCATTGAGGGAAACTTTTAGTTTTTTTTATTGCTAATAGAATCCATGTAATACATTTCTTTACGTAACATAGACACCTATGTATTACTTTTTAAAAATATGCTCTTACATTTTGTTATTTTGCTTATAAGCAATTTTTTTGAGCTGTTGATGTCCGGTGAGTGCAAATGAATGTATATTCAGTGATTGTATTTTTTTCACATATTTTATCAATGCTAGATATTTGCAACCACTTTTCCCCAGACGATTCCCCTGAAGACATACACACAGATTGCATAATTTTGTTTATTATTCGTGCAACACTGAATATTTTGCTCACTTGAATCTGCATGCTTCAGTTCTTTTATTCCAGGCCAATTGTCCCGCAATGGGAAAAATATTTTGGTGCATTAAAACGCATGCAAGCAAAGTGTCGCAGACATGCATATAAATAAATGCTGGGATTAAGCGTAATGCCATGGATTAAGCTTTGCAAAGAAATGACAAGCGTTTGGAAATGTATTAGTTTATAACCCAACAAGTGCTCATGTTCTATTCTGGTTAGAATGCTGTAATTTAAAGTACTTTTGTACATCAGAATGATTGTTTTTTGAGTATTCCTTGAGCCTGTTACTTTCTTGTACTTGTAGGTTAGTATTTTTTCTTTCACAGAGAGCCATTTTCATTCTTACACAAGTAATTTCTAACTTCGTCCTAAAACAGTTGACATGAATGCTCATATATTTTTAACCTAACCTAATGCACATTTTGGTCATTTTCTTAAATATGGATTCCATCCTGTCAGTAGCTTCTATATACCTGACATTGAACTAGCTGACCTTTTTTTGTTGGTCTTTTCAAACTGTTTTGACATGTTTTCAGGGTGGGCTGCTGACTCAGCAGTAACAGCTGCACTTGCACATTTGATGTTTGTAAATGTTGTATCACAGCATAATAAATAGGTTTTTTCAGCAGACAAGTTGCATTGTAATATAAATGTGTTTGCTCTCTTTTTTTAATCTGATATGGAATTTATACATATTCATTCATTAAAAGGAAATAAAAAGTATTTTTCAGGTTTGATTCTAATTTATGTAGAAAAAAACATGAATTTAAGTTTTCAATATGTGGTTATATTCTTATTAAATGTAGATAAATGTAGTCCTTTTCTAAATAATTGTCTATATTGTGACTTAATTTAATTACTGCATGTGAATTTTTTATTTTAGTTTTGGCAAATTTATATCAGACTATATAGCTTTTGTTTTCAGGTGTTCTTTATTGAAGCTAATTAACACTTCATTTCACAAAATCCTTTATTAATTGAAATACAAATTTTTGATTGAACTATCATGAAGGTCTAGTATTGTGATCTCACAAAAAATGGGTAGCCAGGAAAAAATTTGAAGATTTTATTTCATTAATAAGATTGTATTAAATGACAAAGTAACCTAGTCAAAAAAAAAAATATATATATATATATATAATAGCTAAGTCATAATGATAAGTCTCTCATATTGAGCCAGAATCTAACCAATGTGAGAAAGCTGTCAAATTTCTGAATAACATATCGCATAATTATGATGTAAATCAATAAAAATGATCAATCTTATAAAGGGACTAATACTTATGTTATAGACTAGTCTTGATATGTCATATCGTAGTATTTCATTTATTAAATAAGGTTAAAATTCTGAAGATTTTATGAGACGTGAAGTTAATGAATCATAATGAGATAGTTTTAGTTAAAATGGATTTCATTGTTGAGTATTAATTTTGGGTAATTACAGGACAGTCTCTGCTTATTATAAGACAACATATCATATATAGTTGATATAAATTCTCATGCTTTGAAACACTTAATTTCAACGTCATGCTAAAATCACGCAAAAACGGTTATTGCCCTTGTTTCTGCTGTAAACTACATTACCCAGAGTTCTTTTCTACAACAACACAACCACGGGCTGCGTTCAGCCAATCAGAGCAGGTCCCCGATGTTCTCCTACTGACGTGTCGCCTTGGAATTGTTATTGGGGGGGTGAAAAACACGGACCTTCCTTAGATGCCATTTCTTCAACCAGCATACAGGTTCTAGCACCAGGCAGCTGAAACAATGGCGGAACCCAGCAGGCAGGAAATTTCTGCCATTTTCAAGCGACTGCGCTCCGTTCCTACGAATAAGGTGAGTTTTTGTGGACGACAGACGTTGAGAGGGGGGGCGTCTTTAACAAGGAAGTCAGCTGAAGCAGTTATCTGACACGTCGCACTTTGTTAAAAAAATGTCTGCTGGCTCGTTTTAACCACATTAATCAGCGATTATCCGCGTTATGTCCAGTCAAATAAGCCTGACTGAAGGAAATATGTTGTTACAACATTTTAATTAAGTTCTGGATACATTTTAGGGGGAATAGTCAGTTTATAAAAGTTAATTTCTCCAACCGTTCGGGCTTAGTTTTAAGGCGTTTAGTCCGGACTAAATGCTAAATACGTCTCTTCTGGAGTCATTAAGGAAAATGAAGCTTGTGGAGGTTTACTGTGATCTACTTTAATTCACACTCAGTGATTCACAGCTGTTTGAATCTATGTGACATGGACTTCAGACTCTCACAGCTGTTTGACACGGACTGAGTTTTGACCTATTGATTAAAAAAATATGAAATCAGGTACTGCCTCATAAGTGTGTTGTGCTCTTTGATCCCCAGGTTTGCTTCGACTGTGCAGCTAAAAATCCGAGCTGGGCCAGCATCACTTACGGGGTGTTCCTCTGCATAGACTGCTCTGGGACCCACAGGTCGTTGGGAGTGCACCTGTCCTTTATCAGGTACGACATTTTCCTCAATCTCTCTGCAGGATTGGATGGAGAGCCCATGTGCGCAGCAATTTTCAAGTCATGCCACAGATTCCCAGTTTGATTTAAGTCTAGACCACGAGTCTGCAATGTTTATACTCCAAAGAACCATTTCACCCGTATATGCAGCTAAATACAAGAAGATCAGAGCCGCAAACTTTACATGATCACTTAAAAAAGTCAAAACAAAAAACAGTTTTATTTCTATTTTTAGGTTTAAGAATGAAGAAGGCTTCCAATGAGAAAAATAGATCAAAGGAATATTACCAGAACGTTTGTCATTCTGTTGAGGACGTTTGGTGTAATTATTCTAGAAAAGAAAAAAAAAGCAACAGGAAAAAAAGTCAAAAATGTATTCATTTTTTAGCAAGAAGCTCCTGACTTTGCTGCAGGTTGCAGATCCCTGGTCTAGACTTTGACTAGACCATTCAAACTTATAAATATGCTGTTATCTAAGCCATTCCATTGTAGCTCTGATTGTTTGTTTCCCCTGATACTAGAAGAACCGTCCCCCACCCCAAGTGACAGTCGGGATAGCGTATTCCGTTTTCACCCCATTCTTCTAGATGTTAACTGTTTTGTTTTGTAATTATTCACTGCTTGTAGCGAACTAGAAATAATGCTTCTTATGTACTGTTTTATCCTCAAGAAAACCATTGTACTAAATAAAATAAATATTGGAATACAAGCAATAAATCAATGAATTTATTTAGGGATTTTATTCTGTTTAAAGTCGGTGTAGTTGCAGGGTTAAACCAAGTGCTGAAATAATCATTGAGAAACATGCCTATCAGGAATTACAAATAGTAGGGATGTGGTTTTTAGTGATTAATATAATCTTTTAAGACTCTGTCTGCTTTGTTGTACAGGTCCACCGAGTTGGATTTTAACTGGTCGTGGTTCCAGCTTAGATGCATGCAAGTGGGAGGCAATGCCAGCGCTGTGAGTACCGAATGAAGAGAGGGAACCTTCAAGTCATCGTAGCTCTGTGTCCACCACCTCAACACCTTTTGACTCCATCTTGCCAGGTTGCGTTTTTCAGTCAACATGGGTGCAAAACCAGCGCCGCTAATGCCAAATACAACAGCCGTGCTGCACAGCTGTACAGGGAGAAGATCAAGACTCTAGCCACACAAGCTACCAGATGTCATGGCAGAGAGGTAAAGCGAACCTAAAGCCTATCTCTGGTTTCCTGAGTAGCTTCATTTGCTTATCATACTCTTGTAGACGTGTGTGTGTGTAAGTGTTTAGATCACTAAAGTAGTTACTCTCTCTCTTTTTTTATTCTAGCTGTGGCTTGACAGTCAGGGTCCTCTTTCTCCAACGTCACCAGAAGACAAGCAGGTGGACTTCTTCAGTCTGCATTCACAGGTAAAGCAGTGCTTTCTGTAAACTACAGCATAGTTTTATTATAAGTTTCATATTTTTCGATAATTGTGTCAAACGTTCTACCTACATCTGTATCGGTCCATGTTGGCCGGGTTTTTTTTCCCGCATTTTGGTAACCATTGCCTGTTTCCGTCTGTTTGCGTCTCAGAAAGGGGTTGGCCATGTGGTATTTGTTCGGTTATGTGACGGTGATGCAGCGCAGGATTATAGGGTGTTTTAAGTCAAGCAGAGTAGCTATGTCAGAGAGAAATACTCACACATCTGCGTCCTGGATTCTTAACACTAGATTGCTCAAGAGTTCTCCATTTGTCTTGAAGTCCATCTTGCAGAACTCACAACTCATTTTGTGATCTTAATAACTTGTATTTATGCGCAATTTGGAGGTGTACGTACTTCTCTCTTCTTTGGTGACCTCTGTCTGTGCATCCCAAAATCTGCGCAGGGGGTCTGCACTTTATTTATTTTTTTTTTTTTTTATATTTTATTTTCTCAACAATACATGAGGCAAGACCCGAGTGCATATATGTGTGGTGCCAGTGCTTTTACAATAAATTAGGGTAGGCCAGTGCGGGAATGATGAAGTTTCTTCCTTAGCTGGGCACCTCATGATCACTCATCTATCAAAGTGTGTTAACTAAACCATGCAGCTGCTACGAGGGTTCTCTCTGTACTCTAGCCAAGAGCCAAAAATGCTACAGCCTCAATAATGAACCACAATGTAAGACCAACCATGTAAGATTTGTACATTTTCAAAACACTTATATAACTCTTGTGCTCTACCAAACATAAGGGACAAATGTTGTTTTTGATCTACTCCTCTCTTTAAAAAGGATCTATCATTTTTTGCCCTTCATGGTGCCTTTAAACTTGACTTTTTAATAACTTGTACAATTGTTATTTTCGTTATATATGTTTCCTGTAGATTTTGGGCTTCTCTGGGAGTGAAAGCTATTATTGAACTAAGCTGTTACTATTGCAAAGGTATAATAATAGACAGGTTTCTGCTTCTTCAGTTACGGCCCGTATAAGATTAAGCGATCCAGTAAAAGGAAATGAATATTTTAAACATTTTTTTCTCTGTTTTCCAGGATGTAGCTGAGAATCTGAACATGGCCAAAATGAACCTCAGCCCCTCCATAGAAGAAAAATCTTCCACCCGGGAAAAAACTGAAGATCAAAATGGTATTGATTGTCACAGATGAATAATTAAAGATGTTTCTCTGTCAATTTTAGAAATGATCATTCATCCTACATGCTTTCTGATTTCAGGAAATTTAGAAGAAGGTCCCAGTGTTGAAGTACTGAGTGTTTCCCCAAAAGCCAACCTCGGTTTGTCTAAAATCTATTTTTCACAAATGCTTTCTTTATGCATTGAAGTGCATTTTAAACTGTATTATAATAATTGTGGAAAGAAAAATTAACGCATTGTGCTTTGCTTTATCTAGAGCCTTCCTCACTGCTAAAAAAGAAGTCTACCGCTGCCAAGAAAACGGTACAACTTGAAGAGATTTCTTTGTAGCACATTCTCAAATTGTCTGTTGGTTAAACACTGTACAAATATGTTTCAGTAAGAGGTTATGACCTTTTTGAAATAATAAACCACATAAATTGTTGCAGCTCATGAAGTAGAATTTAAGCCACCACCAGAAGTATGAACACTTGGTCTCACCTTCTTTAGTTTTGGGCTCAAAAGAGATGATCTAAACATTCCGACCACTGGCAGAGATTTCAATTTAATATCAGTTAACTAAAAGGTTTTTTTGTGTTCTGAAATGAAAGAGATATCACTCAACAGATGATAAAACAATGAAAAATGATGATCCGTTTTAGAATAAATCTTTTTTTTTTTTTTTTACATTTAATAATTGAACATCATTTGTTTTTTATTCTACGTTTCTCAGTAGTGGGCATGACACCAATTAAACCCTTCTTGTAATTGCCCACCAGCTGCCCCCCTTTGAAATGTTGCTTCAACTCCAAAAAAAAATGTTTAGGAAAATCTAAGGAAGAGGGTTTTTTTTTCCCATCCTGTATCTGCCAGGTGTATGAATAGTTTTGGCAAAAAGTAAAGGCAAAAACGGTCAAAGTAGGTAATTGCGTAGCCTTGTTTGGCCCTTAACATATATCACTTATGCATAAAGTATTAAATAATAATAATGATAAAATATAGTTTTTTGTGGAAAAAAGAAATGTATGGGAAAATGTCAAACTTAATATGAATTAAAACCTTCAATTTGATTGGGTATTGATTTGTGGACATAAATCTGTTCCAGGTTTGTCTATAAGCTAAAAATGCGTTATAAGGCCCACTATCTGGCTGTTGAATTGGAAGGCTTGTTTGTTGTTGTGTTTCAGAATTTGTGGAACATGCAGATAATTATACCAAACTTCTTCTTTTTAATGATCAAAATGTTATAAAAAGTAATGGATTTTTTGTGTGTGTGTGTGTGTGCAAAATTTAAAGCCTTGAAACTAAAGGTGTATATGAGGTCTGAATAGGAAGCAATTTGACTTCATCTGCTTTTATTTGTCAAACCTGAGCCGAAAATACTTTTTACTTAGGTGTCTTCAACACCAAAAAAGGCATTATAGATATGTTAACAGTTTCTAATTTAAAAAAATATTATAAAAGTAATACATACAATGTAGGATTTAATTGTAATTTAACATGAAACTCCTCTTTTTTTGTCTCTGTCTGTAGCTGGCCTCTAAAAAAGGCGGACTGGGTGCCCAGAAGGTCAGCAGCCACAGTTTCTCTGAGCTGGAAAAGGCAGCTCAGGCTGCTGACAAACTCCGAGAGAAAGAGGAGAGCTCTGCTACAGGCGCCAAGAGGAATATCCCACCTGATGAGTCCCTGTGAGAGCAAGAGCTGAATTGAGCAATAGCATAGTCAATTGTTTTAACGTCCGTTCTGATCTTTCTTTCTGTTTTCCTTAGGGTTCCTTCCATGCGTCTGGCCTATAAAGACTTAGAGCAGCAGAGGAAAATCGGGGAGCAGAAGCTAAAGGGATTTGAGGGGAAGAAGAAGGAGCAAGCTGAGAGACTGGGCATGGGTCTGGGCAACAGGAGGTAAAATGATCAATAGAACCAGTTTCCGCTCACATCTTTTCTTTCCTTATGTCTTGGTCTCATTTTGAGCCTCTCCTCTGCAGCGGAGTCTCTCACTCCGTCACGTCAGATATGCACATGATCAACCAGGAGAGTCCACTCGGAGCCAAGGCCTCCAAAGGTCGGAAGTTTCCTGAGGAAGATGAGTATGAAGGGACGTTCAGCTCAAGGTTAGATAAAAGTATATAAATTGAATTATTAGTTTATTTCATGTTGATTTAATATATTTTTGACGTCTGCACTCCTCTTGATTTAGTGTTGTGGAATTTTCCCGTTTAAGATGACTAAAAATCTTTTTTTTTTTTTTTAGGACTCTTTCAAGATTTGAGGATCAAACGGACCCCTCTGATAGTTTCTTTATGCGGTGGGGAACTGATGGTGGCAGTGGGGATGGCTGGATGAAGGAGAGCAAGAAACCAGAGCCAGACTTCTACTTGTCCTCCGCCGCGTCTTCACTTGATGACAGGTAGGATATTGTCAGTATTTATTTGTTTTTATTTATTTCATTCTTTGTCAAGCTAGTCATTTAGAACCTTCACCGACTGGTACCGCTGGTAAGGTATAAGTATATGTACAACACCATTCATATTCAGATTCATTCAGTGGGCTTTACGGGGCGATAATAAGAACCATAGATAAAAGAATTTAAGCGTCACATAAACGAAAGAAACTATATCAAAACAGCGATGTTACGACAATATGATTAAACATTAGTTGATAAAAGTAATCTGTGGAAAGCTTCCATAAAATGTAAAGCTTTTTGGAGCCAAAAGTGTTATGTTCCATCTTTTCAGAGAATTCATTCCAGGGGTGAGGAGCACTGGTGCTGAAAAACCTCTGAGTAAATGGGGTTCAGATGACCTGAGGGGCGACTACCTGACAGGTTTATACCTGAAAAGTATGCAGAGATGATTTTATGAAGTTGTATAAAACAAACTTTCTGGAGGTGTTGTAGTACTACATAATCTGAGCTAGTGTGATCGTGCAGAGGTTGAATAAAAGTGTCTTAAATTGAGCCTTGAGTTTCCACACATGACCTTGTTTGACTCCAATTTATAATTACTGTGACCAGTCTAACCTTCTTTTTTAAATTCCAACATAAAATAAACCAACTGAACATTTCAAACTTGGGTAGAATAATTACCAAGGCAACAGTGTACAAGAATAATCATCAAAAACAAGAAATGTCCACTACACGTCTTTTATCGGGAGAGTTATCCAGAAATGCGTACTATTTTGCCTTAATACCAAAAGGGGGCACTGGTGTCCAAACTTTGTACCTGAGTAATTCAGAGGGACACAATGAATGCGTAGGTAAGGAATGAAGGCAGTCATTTATTTTAGTTGCACGAATCATAAAATTATTTCATCTCTAATTGTAATTGTTTCTGTGATGTATAATTTTCTATCAACAGACCTGTTTCAAGGAGAAAAGCTGACTTGACCTCCTACTCTGATTCTGGAGAAGCTCAGAAGAAGTTTGGAGATGGCGTCAAAGCGATATCATCTGATATGTACTTCGGAAAACAAGACAACTCTGACGTACTATATGAGCACCAAAAAGCAAATATTATGATCATAAAATGAATACAATTCTTTATTCAATTCAAACAAGTAGTATATAAAAATTTTCCAGTTCGCAGTTTATATATAAAAATATATTTTTTTTCTATTCAGTACGAAACTAGAACACGACTGGAGAGATTTTCAGGGAGTGCTGCAATAAGTTCAGCTGATCTTTTTGATGATCCAAAGAAACAAACTGGTAAGACATTAATTTTTTGGCAGTTTATATACAAACCTTTTTCTTCCATAGTAAAGCAGTTATTACTTCATAAATTAAAGAAAGTCTTTTGTGATTTTCACACATTTTCCTTTTTAATTGTGTTTGCGGGCCTCTACCTCAGTGGATGTATATTCCTTCTAAGTGTAAAGTTGCAAAACACATCAAAAAGCATGATTAAGTAAAACAAGACAGTGGGAAGGTGAGAGTAGTGTTCACTGATGTGAGTTATTAAACCGCGAGTATAAATGGTGAATTTTTAAATGGTGAAGAGAAGGAAGTCAGGAGAAATGTTTTCTAGGAACACCTAATAAACCAGCACCTGCTCAGGCATTTAGAAGTTCCCCACAATGAGCCCCGTGTGGCTTTAATATTCTGAAATGATTCAGCTGCATGATGAGAATTCTTACATCCACTTGTGCTTCCAGCACAGTTTCTGTATTTTCAGTAGGCAAACTCCATTTCACGATCACATACAGTCATGCTGCAGCATTTTAGCGGAGATTGATTGATTCCGGCCTAGTACACACCTGCAAAAGTGGGTACAGTATAAACGGTTGACTGATGAACTCCTATCTGTTTAACGTAACATGTAGGGGGTATGTAGTGTCACCTGGTGCAACGTCTTTTTAACTTTGCATCAGTTACATTCATCATATGTGGCCTAAAAATGTCAATTAAGCTAATGCTATAAGATGTGGTTGGGAAAACATAAAAAATAAATCAATATAATCATTGAGGACTTAGGTAGAGGTAAAATAGTGTGACAAGAGTAGAGTTGGCCATTAAAATTCTGTGGTGGAAGACATTTGTTTTGTTGCTGGAGTCAAACTCTAGTTTCATGTTTCCAGGGAGTTCATACAGTCTTAGCAACGTGCTGCCGAGCGCTCCTGACATGTCGCAGCTCAAACACGGTGTGCGCTCAGTCGCAGGGAAACTGTCGGTCATGGCTAGCGGCGTAGTCAACACAATTCAGGTCAGTCGAACCCCCTGAGAATTCAATCCCACCCATCTATCTCTTGTTAATGACTTTAAAAAAAAAATCTTCTGCTTCTTTTTCAGGATCACTACAATTCGTAAGTGACGGCGTGGACGTAAAGGCCATTTTCAGTGAGCTCTCGCCTTCGAAGGGACGTCGATGCTCGTAGCAAGTCTGGACATTTACCACAGAATTACTCTTTGTATATTTTTGGTATTGGGTTATATGTGCTGATATGAAAAAACAGGATTTCTGTTCAACTTACAGACTTGAATATCAATTACTCTGCTTTGAGGTTTCTGGGTTTAAAAATTCTGTACAAGATTGAGTAATTTTGTCTTGAAGAGTTTTTCCCAGCATTCCTTTTTTAAAATTTATTTATGTGATCAAATCCACACTAGTGTCAGTTCTGTTAATCGGATTACACCAGTCAATCATCCTGTTACAGATTTCTCTTGTTCCTCCCCAAAAGCTTGAAAGTGTCCATTCAGTCCTCAAAGTGCACTTAGGTTTGCTTGCTTACATGGCACACCAAGACATGGCAGCAGCCTTAAAGGACCTGATCACTTTCCTAGATGTAAGCTGGTAATGATGTTTTTGTTTTCTCCGTTTATGCATCGAGTTGAGTCGTACAAATGAAGTTAGAAAAAGAGGAAATGCCTGATGAGGCTTTTATACAGGTCTACTAATGTTCACCATGGGCGCGAATAACATTCTCATTTTGGACTTTAGTTTAAACTGCTTCTTCTTCACAGTGACTTCTTTAGGCAACAAATTAGAATTGAATAAATTTGAGTTTTCTTTAATTCACACAGTTAAAAAATTAGATTTTACACACTAGACAATTGTTCTTGGGAGAATCACTTGAGTTCATTTAAATTGCTTGGTTTCCTCCAGTTATCAGTGGGAGTGTGTGTCTGAGCTCGTTTGTAGGATTTTGAAACTGTAGGATTTGGAGAAAATCCACTGTGAAATTATACGTGTGCAAACAAGTATTTCCCAGGATTGTTTAGTATAATTACTCTGCCTTGAAAGAACAGTCTCAAATGCATATTTAAATAATATTATTTATGCTTGTGTTGAGTGTATATCTGCTCCACTTCTGAAGTCAGGAGGTTTGCTCAAAGATGTAGAAATGCATAAAAAAAACGTTCCTTCGTAGGAAGACTACATGATTAATGGAAAGTTGGTTTCATCTGAATTATTTCACCAAAGACAGTTTTTTGCTTTTCCACAATGAAAACATTTTGTTACAGACAATTAAGAAATCACTTTTGCTTCATGAAGGTTCATTGCACTATTTAAAGTGTTTTTTTTCTTTAGTTCTGATATTAGGCTGACGCTATTTTTAATTTTGTCACATTAAGACTTATTAAAGGTAAACCAGTGCCTTCACTATTTGTATGGTTGGATTTTGTGTGAATTTACAAAATTCTGTAGGGAATTTTGTCCTGTTCCATTTTGGTAATTATTGTTAACATTATTGTTTTTTTTAAAACTTCAAATCTGCTGTTATTAATGTAGACAGTTCCATTTTGAAAACCGTCTCCATAATTAGCTGGTTAAAAACGAAAAATAAAAAGAAGATCCGTCCAGACGTTCACACAGCTCTTGTGATGAAGTTGTCCTAGGCAGTTATTCACTATAACTGCTTAGGATTTGATCGGAAAACATGACACAGTTAGGCGAGTGCTCCAGTTTTCCGAAATGACCATCCACCATTTTCATGGTGTGGTTGGAAAGTAGGTCTGGAATACAAAGACCTGATTTGTACCATCCTGTCTTAAATTAAGCTAAATATACCTCCTGTCTGTTATATATTAATTAACTGTTCAGGGCTGTTTTATGCGGTTTCAACAGAAATATTCAGATTCTAGATTAGGATGTTAACGTTACTGGGTTTTCTGTTTGATTTTCCAGGAGGTTCATTGGACAATTTTCAGAGAAAACAGTAAAAATTAAAGAATTTGAACCTAATGACAGAATATTTGTTTTTTCCCATCACTACAAGCCTTGGTCCAAAGAACCTAGTTCACTCACTCTGATTTTAATGTTAGGGTGACATTCTTTTTACCTGTTTATTAAAAAATTGTTTAAAAAAAACTTGCACATGGCAGCTTAGGTGTGGATGCTATTTGATTCATTTGAGTTTGCTGTGTTTTTTTTTTTTGTCTTTTTTTCTTTGCTTTGCTTTGTTGCAGAAAAAAAAATATTGTGCATGTTCCCTCTGTAATTGCAAGATACATCATGAAGAGGAGATGGAACCATAGAGTTTCCAATTATGTATGCCATGTAGCATAGTGTTGTAAAGCGCTTTAGGTTATCATTTATATAAAAAAAATAAAGCTACTCACTAAATGTTGTCCAATTTTTGAATTCCAACTTTAAGAAGTCGTTCTAACATGACAAAAAGATAAATTGCATCATCTATGGGGGATTTTTTTTGCCATTTATCAAGAGAATACAATGACAATTTGGGAGATGATAGAGAATATCTGAGAAAGAGTTTATGCTTCTCCGTTTTGAAGCAACGCCATTGTCCGTCAACGCAAAGGCCCTATGTCACCTTTGGAAGGACGCACGGAGTAGAGGCCCAATTTTTAACTATCCGTCAACGGATAGCATATGCATCTGCTTGGTCAGTTTCAGTAAGAGCCAGAGATCGCTTCTGTAGAACAGGGCTCTATAGTTGCTGTTATCAGTAGTTAATGCAGCGTTTGGCCACTATATGTTTTATCCTGAAAGGATAACTTATCTAATATGTTCTTTTGGCGATTTTGAACACAAGGAAGTGTAGAAAAACAACAAAAAAGGCTGCTGTGTTTTGGTTCCATGTGTTTCTAGAGTATTCAATGAGCTGCACCTCTAGTAAAAAGCTTTAAAACTTAATAAAAAATTACTCTCTGTCGTTCATTGCTCCTCTAGGAAGAAATACATTCACAAGCCTAGAAAAAAAATGAAACGGCGCTGTGATAGGCAGAGACGCCATGAAAAGTTAGCACCCCCTGCTGTCCTGGTCGTCCATATGTCTGCGTCTGAGTGCAAATTTGCGGTCCGAGAAGCATTAACTAGGCTTAATCTTCTCCCAAACTGTAATTGTATCCCCTTGATAAATGGCAGAAAAAATCCCCCATACTAATCACCTTACTACACCTTTATTCGAATTCGCTGTAAATTATTGTTCAAAACATAAAAAAGAAACTCTAATTAATACGGTAATATACCATTAAATTCCAAAAATGAGATGCCAGCTCATTTATTTAGTCCTGATCAAAATATAAAGCAAATATATTTCTCTTTGTATTAACACGTTTGCCTAATTTATTTGGACATAGAATATTAAAATAAGTACAAATAAATAAAATATTAAAATAAGTACAAATAAACTAAATAAATATAAGATGACATTTATGGGGTAAATTCGGATAATTTTTTATCGCCAACGTGGCTTGCTGTTGCGTTCAGGACACTCCTGACCTGTCGGAACTTTTGGTTTTAGACAGAACTGTAGTTTATGACCAAACGATGCAAAATAATCTATCATTTCAAATTTGGTTTGGAATAGAATAAAATTCCATTTAAGATAGCACTAAAAGACTCGAACAACTACTACTGCAGTTGTATGGTTTGTACGTAGTTTAGGATTAGGTTGACCAATACCCCATGAAGGCAACACTTTTCCAGGGAACTTTTAGCGTTTTGTAGCGGTAACTTTAGCTAATCTCCGTTGTTAATGCATATTTATTGCTTAATTCACTATGAGCTTGTCTTTAAGGGCAATAGCCCGCTTTTATCTGTGAAATATGAAATAAGTGATAGTATTTAATCAAAGCAAAGCCAGGTAACAATAGTTAAGAACCTGAGTTTGTTTTATAACTCAGCTAAAATGCCTTCGGAAATTAAACAGAGGAAGAAGACGCAATCTCAAAAGCAGGACGATGAAACACCGCAAATGTCTCCTGCAAACGGTAAAGACGACACGCAAAAAACTAAAACGGTTGACGGAGAGAGGAGTGGATCAAAAAAGCCGACATCAGGTCTAGATGTTAAAGGTTTGATGTGTTTACTGTCGCTTATAGCTTGCGGAGTTCTGAGCTGGTAAGCAGAAACTTCCCCAGTTTTAATAAAGTTTTCTGTGTCGTTTCCTCGCTGAGTGCGTTTTGTGTTTCAGGTTGGTGCTGCAGCAGAATGAGAGGTTTTCTCTGCTGGAAGAAAAGTACAGAGTTTTACACGGGAAAACCTCCAGCCTGTTTGACATGGAGGAGGAGATGGTTAAAGTTTCCAAGAAGGTACGGGTGAAGTTACAGTGAGTTAAAATGTAACTTTTCTCAAAATGTCCCAAATTTAGAAACAGTTTTCTTTAAATGTTTTAATTTTGTGTAATTTAATGAGAGTCATAGAAGCAGTCAAGTAAAAGGCAAGCTATCCGGCTGCTTAGGACCTCAACGCCAGCAGGGGGCGCTTTTAGTTTGTCTTCAATATTTACTGGGTGTCGCCTCTTCAGTAGTGATGGGTAGATGAGGCCTCGTCGACATGTTGCCATAACTATGGGCTTATAACGATACCAGTTTAAGATGAAACTGAAAAAAAATATGGACTCTGAAAATAAAATTTGGCATTGAAAAATATAATTGTAACGGAAAATCTTGATTTTGAATCTGAAATAAATGTAATGAAAATGTCTTTATTGAAAGTTAAATAAAAATTGAAAGTGGAAAAAATATATAAATGAAAATCAAAATAGATGCATTGAAACAATTAACTCACAATCAAATTTTTACGAATTCAATTTTTTTTTTAAATGCCGATCTTTTTTTCACTGCTGCTGCTGCTGCTTCAGGCGCTTGCTTTCAGCTGTCAGTAAGTCAGGCCGTTTTATACCCAATAAACCCAGTAAAGGTCATTTGTAGTTCCTTTATGTATTCTTAATTCTTAACCTGTCCACATATTACAACAAAATCCACTGCTATAGCTTCTGTAATGTTCATTTTGATATAACTTTTAAGTTAATCGCCGTTTGCGTCCTTTCATTTGAAATGATAATTTCATGTAGTCTTTTGGAGACAAACCCAGAACTATACGATATCTAACCTAGACCGTTAACCAGTAGACCACCATGGAAACAATAACCTATCGCACATGTGGCGCGATTTAAACCAAATTAAAGGACGCAAACGGTGATTAACTTAAAAGTTATATCAAAATGAACATTACAGAAGCTATAGCAGATTTACTATTTTAAAAAAATCGTTTTTTCAAGCTCTTTGCAATGATTTTTTAAAAGCAATTTCCCCAGTAATAATGCATACTCGCAAGGGACAGATGCACAATAATTTTCTGGTTGGCAAAATATATGATAGTTCAAATACCTGAAACCGTTCCCTGAATCCCTCACTTTTAACAATGCTGGGAGGTTGGGAGTACTTAATAATGAAAGGCCTGGTACAACTCATGCTTCCTGGTAGCTTAATGTTCAAAAAAGAAATAATAAAATATGTATTCACTGTGAATAAAGTGACCACAAAGAAGTTTTATAATGTCAGTATATCTGCATTTGTGACCTCCTGATGTTCATGTTTGGCTCTGTGATGTATCAGCATAGAAGATGTGTTTTTATTAATATATGCCAGTTCAGTAGAACATATTTAAACTGCAGAAAATAATAGGAATAATTATAACTAAGTTATTTTCAAAAGTAACTGAAATTTTGATAACATTAAGCAGAAACTGAGAGGAACAAGATTAAGAGAGGAAGTAAAAGCAAATACTTTAATTGCTGATATAAGATCCAAATGATCCCCCACATCCGAAATTATGCCTTTTCTTTCAGGCGCCATGTTGTTGGCTTTCTGGGAATTCGTCTGGTTAAAAAAAAAAAAAAATTCGGCAGAGAAGCATCCCGTCGAAAGCTGGAGACGCTCATGCTTTTAAACACAGCTCAGCGCTTCAGTGACAGATGACACAGCAGCTGTATCGGATACACGCTATATACATGCGCCGACGCATCGGTGCTGCTCTACCCATCACTACGCTTCAGATGCTCATTATGC
Organism: Apricaphanius iberus; assembly: GCA_028564705.1. Taxonomy (NCBI): domain Eukaryota; kingdom Metazoa; phylum Chordata; class Actinopteri; order Cyprinodontiformes; family Aphaniidae; genus Apricaphanius; species Apricaphanius iberus. Next base: position 1,923,070 of record JAPXFQ010002912.1, read on the forward strand.
CTGGCGTATGTGTTGCAAACAGAGCTTCAAAACATCCTGCGTAATGCCAACTAACTTCAAGAACAGCTATAGTTTAGACCAGTCCCTGCTTTAATTAGCTGCTTTTTTAAATGTGAAGCCTGAACAGTAGCTTAGACGGAGCCAACAAAAAGCTAAAGAACAACTCTGCTGTGTGCACACCAAGACTGTGTATTTAATGGAGGAAGCCTCCATGAGGTCACCCTTAGGTGTCTGAAAAGCTGATGTAGCCATGAGCTAACTGAGTTTTAGAGCTATTTTAGGCCTGCATTATATGGTTGTATGTTGTGAAGTGGCCAATACTTTTCAATGATTGGGCATCATTTTATCAATTTTCAACAATATTTCAAGGGATATTTTTCAGAGATTAATGGTAAAAGCTACACACTGTCATTGTAATAATCAGTCTGTAGAGAAGAAATTTGATAATTTCAACCGATTTTTAATCAAGAAGCTATTTTAAATACACAGCAGAAATTAGGGCAGGGCGATATGGCCTCAAATCTTTATTGCGGTATAATCTAAAGCATATGTGGTAATGATACTGTATGTATTGCAATATATTCTTTTTTTTAAAACTGTATTATTATTAAAATGTTTATGAAGATTCTAACTTCCCAGATGCATTGCAGCAGATCAACATCTTTAAAAAGGTTTAGAATCCCATTGAAAGGAAATGTATTGTGCAAAATGCATTAAAAAAATTCAAATTGTTTTCCTAAATAATAACATACAAAAAATTCTAACAACATAAGTAAGATGAAGATACTTTAAATTAAATAAAAGCTAAATGTTATAAAAAATAAGTTCTAAATTGTGTGCCATCCCGGTTACTTATTTATGCATTTAGTATCGCACAAAAAAGAAAAACTTCACATATTTGAATTAAAAACGCTTCGAAGTTAAACAGGTTTGTTTTCCGTGACATAAACAACAACAGATTTTAGACTTGCATTATCTAGTTTAAAGACAGACATTGAGTAACAGTATATTTATATCTTCCCTACGTACCTGGTACAAAGTATGGTAAGTACCTGGTACACAACTTGATGATATCATCAAATTGGGTAATCGCTGTATGGCCGTACAGTCAAAATCTGTAATTTTTGCTAAATTTATATAATTTCTACCTTACACCTTTTTATATTACCCACTTTTAACAGAAATATGGTTTTACTTACTGGAAAAAAGGTGGAGAGACTGTTATTCTCAGGTCTGTTAGTGCACTAATTGGCGATCTTTATTCACGATTAACATCCAAACAGGAATAACTTTGTGGACGTAACTGATGGTCATGTTCAGAGAAACAAAATAACCCAGACTGCTAACATGACGCTGCGGCTTTTCCTGGAGCAAGCGGGAGTTAGTAGCGACTAGCGCTGACGGCTCATCTATGACCTCCTTTTGCAATTTGCTTAAGTGTTGAAACGTTTTTGAACATAAAAATGTGATCGGTTAAAGTAAAACAGAATGCTTGTTCTGTGTGAGGGATACTGATGCGTTTCTGTTTTTTTTTTGTTTTTTTTTATAGCCCTCTTAAGCCGCCCCATGGTGGTGTGTACGCCTAAAGCAGCTGTTATCTTTGTTCTTGCTTGAGGCTAATCCTTTTGAGGTCACTTAGTTTGAAAAATGTGTGCTTTTCTAATATTTTGAAATTAATATCGAATCCTGAATTAAAGAATAAATTCTAATTTGTTTTAGCTTAATTAAGGGAGCTATGACGTTAAATCTGTCAACACTGTAATTTAGTTTTATAGATTTTGGATCCGTTTTCTTAATGGTATTTTTTAAGATGTGCAAGATAAATCCTGTTTAAAATTTTCAGCTTTTGAGGGTAAACTTTCACCGTTTTTGGTAATTCTAACACATAAAATATTCAGACTCTTCTAACTTTTCTCAATCTTTAAAACATGCAAGGTGGATTATATGTAGACATTGCGTTATTTTAAGTGTGCACAGGTAAAAAAAAATCTCTAAACACCCCCGTTATTAAGTTGACTTTCATGGAAACCTCCAACAGTTTCAGTTTTGATCATTCTGTACCACTAAGAGCTCCACAGAAACAGCGCTCCTCTTTTGTGTTACGGCTGTAGCTCGCTGCATCCGAGGGCGACCTTCACGAGGCGCTAGCCACCGTTTCCACGGCGACCAGACTCCAGCAGGACATCTCCACCCTCCACGACGTCGTCATGGCGATGCAAACCGAGGAGAACTCGGCGTCCCGCGACCTGCAGGCGGTAAACGCCCGCTTCCTCAACGTGACGGAGACGTGGCAGGAGCGGCTGGCCGCCGTCACCTCGGACCTGGCGGCCCTGAAGGCAGAGGCCCGAGAGGCCCACGCCGGCGCCACGGAGCAGGTGAACGCGGCAGAGCAGAGGGCTCGGGCGCTGGCGAAGCGGCTGGAGGAGCTGGAGGACAGCACGAAGAGGAACGCCCGGGTCCTGGAGCGGACGGAGGAGGACGACGCCAAGCGGGCGCAGGATCACCTGGACTGGAACACCCAACAGATCCATAAGCTGCAGGAGCAGATCAGCAGCCTCGCCAAGAGGGAGGCCGAGCTCAACGCCGAGCTCCAGGACCACATCCCCCGGGCGCGGCAGTGCGAGAAGCAGCTGCCGCAGGTGGAGGAGGCGGTGCGCTCCATCCTGAAGCTGAACAGTGACCTCAGCGGGGCCGAGAGGAGGTTGGAGGAGGTGACGCTGCAGGTGTTCGGGACCGAGGACAGCATGCTGAAAGCTCTGAGTGAGATCCTGGAGATCAGGCAGGAGCTGGACACGCTGCAGGCCCAAAACAGCATCCTGAAGATGAAGAACGAGCTCTCCGTAGTTAAGGAGGCGGTCCGTGAACTCACCATGGTGCTGAGGGGAAACGACGATGGCAGCCAAGCAGACTCCGGCACATCGGAGGATGAGGAGTGGAGAGACGAAGAAGAGGAGCCGTGGCTGGAAGATGAGCTGAACGAAGAGTCTGAACCTCGTCACGATGACCTTATTGAATGAGTCCTTCAAAGAAGGAAAATCTCGCTAATATTTAGTCTTGTAGGTTTTTAGTTAGCTCACATATTCCATTTATTGTTGCTACTTTTTTACCTCAGAAACAGAACAAATGTCAGCATCACATTTTTACTGTACTCTACCGAGTTCTTAGCACTGATAAAACGTCAAAAGCAAAATTTGTATATATCTTTCCTTTTATTTTCAAACACTGAAAACATGAAAAACATTATAAACCAGTTGAATCAATAAAACAGTTCTATTAAAAAGAAAAAAATACAGCCCATGTCATTGTTTTGTCCCATTATTTTCCACAAGTGTCCTCTGCTGGGTAAGCTGTGGGGATGCACCGATACAGGTATTGGGGCTGATAGAGCCCGAATGTACTGGTGTCGGTTACTTAACCCATACCTAAAAGGTGGAAACTCTGCAATAATTGGTCATTCTTATTAATATTGTTTTACGGATTCACCATCATTTGTTGTAACAAGCAGAGAAAAAAACAAAACCTGCCTTCCAATTCATTGCATTTTTTTTGCCATGTGTTAGAAGTATCTGCATTTGTACTTGGTATCAGATCCAAGTATCATTACAGTTATCGGTTTGAGAAAAAGAAAAGTGGTGTCGTTGCATCCCTAGTAAACCGTATTTCCCCGTTTCAGTGTGAAACCGTTCAGCAGATGCTGGAGGGTCTCGGGGCTCAGCGGGGGGCTCTGCAGCCTCGCCTGCAGGCTCTGGATAGGGACGTCGTCCAGCTGAACGACTGGGCCGCCGGTTTGGGTGACAAGCGAGCGAACCTTCACAGCAGCTTGACGTCGCTGAGAGACGCCGTGGTGCAAATCGAGGAGCGCACCTCTGCCATTACTAAGGACTTCGCCAACAAGGTGCGTTAGATTGCTTCGTTGCAAATAAGTACAAAACTGTAATAATGTGTGCCGGACGAATCATTCTCCCCACCGTATTGACACATTTGACTTTTGGCTGTAAAGAAAAAGGTGATCTTTGGAGATTTTTGGCCCCAAAATCAACAGAAACACATCGAATGTGAATCAGTTTTGGGCTTTTAATTGCTCTGAACTATTCTTTCTCACAAAATGAAATAAATATAAAACATATGCCTTTATTTCAAACATAAAGAGTGAAAAATATACCCACACCTCCACTAGTAATTATTTAAAAGTCCTTCTGCAGCTTCTTCTGTGGTTCTCAGACGTTTCATCTCCCAATCCTCAAAGCGAAAGCAGGCCGGTTAAACTGTTGTACCATTTATCGGGCAAATTCGGTTCACCAGAATTATTATTGTTAACATTGAAATAAAATTTTAGAGACCACCGGTCTGGTTGTGGATTTGGACGTTTTTGGAGAAACGGGTAAACAAGCCCACAGCATAATGCTGCCATCAAGAAGCGTGATCTTCGGTTTGCAAACCTCACCTTGACTCCTCGGAGTGCTTTTCTCATTGTTGTGGCTCAATCTTGTCTCCTTGTTACAATAAACATTTTCTTATCAGCGCCAGTCAGAAATATTACATGTGTCTCGTATTTTTTACAGAAATAAATATCTAGTTTATGTATGTTATCTGTTTGATAAATGCCTGATTGGTGGAGCTGTGCGTATGTTTTCCATGCTGGTATCCAGGTGACCTCAGTAAGGACGGATGTGCGTCGGATGGAGGGTCTGCGCTCCGAGTTGGACTCCGTTTTGTCCCAGGTCGGAGAGCTGGAGGAAAAGACCAATCAGGTGGAGCGCGGCATGGTCAGGCGCATCGGAGACGTCCTGGCCGGCAGCGTCGACCGCATCTCCAATCTCCGCTCTGCGTCTGAACGCAACACCAAGGCCATAGAGCAGCTCCGCAAGCGCGTCCCTGAGCTCGCCGCCGTGGACGAGCAGATCGCCGCGCGCCTGCGGGAGCTGGAGAGCGGCCGGGCTCGCCTCATCAGGACGGTAACGTTCGCCGCAGACCTCAAACCAAAGGTGGCTTCGATTAAGAGAGACTTTGGAGGGTTTGAGCCTCAGGTATCCGACCTGACTCTCAGGATCGGGCGACTGGCAGAGGATCTCTCTGAGAGAGAGCGAGAGATTGCTGAACTCCGACAGACTTTGTTAAACCTCACTGCGGTGGAGGTAGACTTGAGTGTCACAACTAAACAGGTGAGTGAGATCGCTGAGATACCCGACATCAGAGAGATGCAAAACCAAAAATGAATTATGTTGATTAACCTCTTTTATATGTCAAACTACTGCAGTAAACATTTAAAAAAAAATTTTTTTAATCCCATAAACATGAGGCTGTAATTTGCCACGGTGCGTTTCTCTGCATCTGATTGGCTCTTAAGGCTTCGTAAGTTGTTACACACGCATCCAAACAAGATGGACAAGAAGAAAACCTGATGGTGTAGGACAGTATGACCCAAAGCCACCCACAAAGACGTCAATGTACTTAGATGTGATATCATGTGATTTTATGTTTTTCTTCCAAATAAAAATCTGAAAAGTGTGGTGTGCATTTTTCTTCAGATCTGATCTAAACGACTCAGTTATAGTACATTTGGGGTCGTCGTCCTGCAGGTTATGACCCTGCGACCCTATCTCTACCAGGTTCTTATTGGACCAGCTTCCCTTCCCCCGATGCAGAAGTATCCCACAGCATGATGCTGCCACCTCCATGTTTCGCTTGGCCTTTTAAAACAGAGCAGGTTATACTGACTACTAATTAGAAGTGGTCTCACAGGATTCTAAGTAGAGAGAATACATTCTTTTTAGCTGAAATCATTTTCCTTTTAAGCATATAATTGTGCACTAGATTTTATTAGTTTAACACATGAAAAATACACTAAAATCTGTGGCTGTCAGAATTAACTATATATGAGATTGTGAAGCAACAAGAACCTAAATCAAATATGTCATTTTATCAGAAATGTAACATCCAAAAAATAACAATTCACAGCTTTAGGTCAAACACTGTTTTTATTCTTCTAAAAAAAAAAATCTAAAAACAAAAGTGAAAAACAACGCAATACGTGAGGAAAAGATCACAAAAAAATCTCTTTTTGCGAGTGGAGGTTTTAAAAAGGTCTGAGAAAAGAAAAGTACAGTGCAGAAGGAGTGTAGATTTGAACTTCACAGATCAGCAGTTCCAGCTTTTTCTGCTTCCCCTAAACAAAATGTGCATGCGGGCGTTGCATGACTAGTAGTCCGTGAGTTATTTTTCCTCCTGAGAGGCAGTGAACGCCTCGTCTTTGATCTATATTCTGTTCTCCAAAGTAGTCAGTCGCTTCTCCAGCTCCTCCAGCTGCTGATCCAAGCCCGATTCCTTAGCGGATAACTGGTTCTGGGATTCAACCACAGCAGCTAACTTGTTCTGCAGTTCCTCCAGGCTGCTTTGTCCTTCATCTCGCTTACCTTCTGCTAAACCGGCCAGTGCCTGCGTCGTCTCCTGCACTGCCTCTTGCAGAGAGCGAATGGCCTCGTCTTGGCTTTCTAGCGTGGCTGCTTTCCTCCTCACTTCTTCGACTGCTGTTCTTAAGCTCTCCAGCTCCACCTTCACAGAAGCTGAGCCCTCCGAAGCTGGCCGAGTCTGATCTCCACTCACAGCTATGTTGGACTGGAGCTCCTCCATGCGGCTTTTCACAGCCTCCAGCTCCTGCTTCAGATCAGTTATTACTCTCTCCACCGCCGCCCCCTGTGCAGACAGACTGCTTTCGTGCCCGTCATATTTGGCGAGCAGCGAATCCACCTTGCTGCTGATGTCTGACAGCGACCCAGACATCGAATCTCCACTTTCCTCCGACGATTTAACCCTGACCTCTAGATCCTCGGATCGTTTCTGAGCCTGAGCCGCTGCAGCGTTCACTTTCTCCTCCACGGTGTGAACAGCAGTGGCGACCTCCTCCACGCTGTTCTGCAGGGTCACAGTCTGGTCCTCCAGGGCCTGAACTCCTGCCTCCGCAGCAGACAGGGACTGCTTAAGGCTCCCGGCGGTCTCCTGCATCACCGACCTCACAGATTCAACCTCCTGAGATAGAGAGGTTACCTCCCTGTTGCGAGTTTGGAGCTCCTCTCTCACCGCTCCTATCTGCTCCCTGAGGGAAACAGAGGTGGCGTCTGCTTCCTCTTTGGCCGTTTTGATTTCAGCTACAAGTTCGACAATGGTGGAGAGCTCCTGCTTGAGAAGCCCGGGGTCTGCGGCGTCGCCCAGCCGGGCTTTGAGGTCAGCTAGCTGACGCTGCGCTTCTCCCTGACCCTCGGTGAACTCTTCGACGCTGGCTGAGATGGACTGGCTCACCTCAGCCAGACGCTCTTCCACCGTCTTCTCAAGGGAGGAGAAGTCCTTCTCTCGAGCCTCCTTCACCTCCCTGATCCCCTCCGACAGGTCCCTGAGTAGATCGTTCTGGAGCTTCTGAAGCGCCTCCTCCACCCTCCTGGTCTCCACCTCGCCTCTCTTCACGCGGCTCACGGCCGCCTCCAGCTCCACCCGTGTGATGCCCAGCGACGACTCCAGTCCATCGACGTTGCTTCGCAGAGACTCCACCTTGACAAGAGACGGAAACGATCTCCATTAATGCCAACTGTGATCAGGTAGATCAGGTTTCTGACCACATCGTCATCTTCATGAGTTGGGCAAAAGCAATGCACTCTAACTAGAAACCAAAGACATTTGCAAGGGAAATAAGGCCTACAGCATTAGATGTTTTTCCATGTATTCCATCTTTAACTTTTTTGCTTAAAAGCCCAATCCTAGTCCAAAGCTCATGGCTTTAGTAAAGCCACTTAGGAAATCTCCACATGTTTACATGAGGGCAGAGCCAGCCCAAGGGAAAAGCGAAATAAGCGGCTGCTTTAAGGCCCCAAACGGGTCTGGGGCCCCCTCATATTGATGAAATTGAACAGAGACTACAGATGTTAAGATTTATGAAAATGTAACTATTATTCATTTGGTTTTAGTGTTGATTATTTCAAATTTTTAAATTGTTTGTAACCAATTATGCTGTTAAGATTTTTTTAATTAAAATTCTTTTTTTTTTTTTACATTAAAACTTTTTTTGCAAAAACATTTACATCAATTACATTTAAAGGAATAAAAAACATGTACTATAACATTTAATTTCGGAATAATGTATGTAATTATATTTAAAATTTTGAATAAAATTAAAATAAATTTAAAATTACTTTTTAATATTTATTGTTTGTTGTGTTACCATTGTTACAATCTGATGCTTTAGTTTAACCTTTTTTTATTTAATTTGAGCTTCAGATCATCTCAGATATTAACAATTACGTCTGATTACTGTAACAGTATCTTCACAGGTCTGCATAAAAAAAATCAATCAGACAATTGCAGCTGATCCAGAAAGCTGCTGTTCGTGTTCTCACTAGAACCAGGAAAGTAGAACACATCACCCCCCACCCTAAAGTCCTTACACTGGCTCCCTGTAGCTCAGAGAATAGACTTCAAAGTGCTTTTATTCATCTATAAATCATTGAATGGGTTAGCACCAGAGTACATTAGAGATCTGTTATCAAGGTACAAACCATCCAGATCACTCAGGTCGTCCAGCTCTAGTCTACTAATCGTCCCTAGAACCAGAACCAAGCATGAGGAAGCAGCTTTCAGTTTCTATGCTCCCCATATTTGGAACAAACTACCGGAGGAATGCAAAACTGCAGAGACACAGAATTTTTTTAAATCTAAAATAAAAACTTAACTATTTAGACTTGCTTATGTATAACTGATACCATTATTGCCAATACTATTAATAAACGTCTTTATCCTGAATTGTTGTTTTTAATCAAATGCTATTTGTTTTAGAAATGTTTGTTTATGCTTTCTATTATGGATTCTGTTTTTAATTTTCACATTTCAGACTTAAATGATCATCTTTCCAATTTTGAAGATTGGCTAAGATAAATTTGCATCTTTTCTCATTTATGGAAAAGGGAAATGTAAGTGGAGAAAAGCTCCCATTAAATTTTTTATTTTATTTTTTACATTTGAGGGGCGTTATGAAGAGCGCAGCAATAAACTACCTTTAACACCCTCTCCACTTTGAATTATGGTGGTGGGAGTATTATACTGTGGGGATGCAATTGCAGAAATAAGTTAATATTTTTTGTGATTTACAGGTTTCATACCCATAAATCTTAGGTACGTGATGAAATTTTTTAAGGTTTGATATCCTCCTGAAACTGACCTTGTCTTGCAGCTTTATTGAAAGTGATTTCTCCAAGGATAAAAGTTAGAGAGAAAAGGCAGTAGAAGATACGGTTTAGCTCAAAGCATATTCATGTGTAGGAATGGTCTAGTTAAAGTCTGAAACCTAATCCTTACTGATGTTTAAAGATGCCCTACATCCAGTCTGATCATGAGGGGTTTTTGTCAAGAAGAATTTGCTGATATTTTAGCCTCTAGAGGCACAAATCTGGTTAAAAAATAACCCAAAAGACCAGTAACTTTAACCAAAAGGTAGTTCTACAGAAGAGAAGCCACTCTTTAGATTATTTAAGAACAATATAAACAAAAGTCTTTCCTACTATTTGCAGCCTCCAGAATAGCTTTTCAATAACAAAGGGTTGTTAAGCTGTTTTCAGCTCACATTCTAACAGTTTCAAAGAAAAGTTCTGGGTGTCAGAGCTTTTGTCACTTGAGACTGAGGACTCATCTCATCCTGCTCAGATTTATAAGTGCCAGAAAGAAAATAAAATCGAGGAAAATTGATGATGACAGAGTTATACATTGCTTTTAATACAAAAGTAATTAGAATTCAGCGAACCTGTTCCAGTTGTCTCCCAGCTTAAATCTCTGAAACAAACGCATCTAAAACCAATAACGTCACTTTTATTACCCAGACACCAGTCATATCACATTTCAGTCATGTTTCATTGATTACTGAGTTTTTCTACCCACCTGTTGAACAACGCTCTCCATTTTTGTACCCAGCTCTGCGCCTCGCCGTGCGCTTTCTTCATGCTTTCCATGGATCTGACGGACTTCCTCCACTACTTGTTGTAAATAGAAAGCTGCAAATCCCGCAGCGCCAATCATTGCGATGTAAAACGCCGTGGTTACAAGAAGGCCGAAGCAGCTACCTGTGCGGGACCCCTGGGGCCCGGGGCCACTCACCCCGTTGGTGGCGCCTCCACTCTTTTGGCTTTTCTTGGACGCATCATCCTGGCCGGGCGCTGCGGTTTTTTCGCTGTTCTTTGGTCGGTTTTTTGTTGTCATCTTTCAGTGGAGGCTCGGCACGAATGAGTTTGCAGGGAAGTGTGGCTGCTGGTTGTGTCGTCGTGGATGGAGAGGGTTCCCAGTTCAGCCCTACTGGCTGCAGCAGCAGCGTATCAGGGAGCGCGTCGTGTCTTTCCACGGGGCTTTTTAGCGTCGAGGTATGCGGATGGGGGCTGTCCTATGTGTCCAAAAAGTAGAGTCTGCATGGGTCTGGGTAGATTTCATAAAACCACCAGGAAACAACGAATTGTGCCGTTTTAAAAATGCCACAGTGAGGTATTATTATTTTGTTGTATGATTTTATTGCCACAGAAAAGAAAAAGAGAGACGCCTTTTTGAATATTTTAACATCTCTGAGTCGTGTTAAAACTTATTAGACTTTAAAAAGAGTAGTTTTAACTCCGAAAAAAACAACCACTTCCATTTACCATGCGTTTAATCGCCTCTTATATACATACGTTAGGTCACTAAAACATGATCGAGCTTGCCTGATGTAAACTTGCTGGAGAGCAGCGCAGGGTGGAGCCCCCCTACTTTCCTCCAGCATGCTCCTCCTTTCATACGTGGCAGCTGTGGTCTGCAGGCGGCCACATCCCATAATTAGGCTCCATATCTGTTCTGCAGCATACATATCCGAAAACCCAGAACTTCAAAATTCTTGGATTAAAACGTTGAAACGTGAAAATATGCTGAAAAGATTTCAAGTTTATGTATTTGTTCCTAATAGTGCTTTTTTTTATAGAGGATAATCTGCCTTCATTTTTTCTGTAAGATTTTTAGAATTCTATGTTGTAGCAAAATCATTAAGCATTCTGGAAATAACCGCACGAAAATCCAAAATGTGTTAATTTATGCATATTTTTCACCGTCAAGTGACACTAAAGGAACGTTTAAATCTAACATCCAAACATCCAGTGTTGTCAGGTACTTTGAAATAGTAATCTGATTAATGATTACTTTCGATCAACAAACTGCATTATACTTCAGCAACGTATTTCGGATATTGACTCATCATTCCAGAGCACCTGCTGTCATTTTTCTACACCCCAGTTTTCTTACATACTTGAGTCGGTTGACCTTATATTTTAAATGAATGTAATATAAAATATAATGACAATATTTTGGGATGTATCTAATAATAATAAATGTATCGCATTGATCTGATTTAGCTGACTTTTACTCTTTGTCTTCCATCAGTGGCACTTTTAGAATTTTTAATTCTACGTGGTTGTAGGACATGTATTATTATATATATTATTATTATTATTATTATTACTAAAGGCATAGTTGTGTATTTTTATAAGCAGTATATTTCGTAAAACGTTGAAAAGATGTGTTAAGAGTGTTTCTTTGACATCCAGTCTCTCTTTAGGATGGGAATCGTGACAAATAACTGTCCAGTCTCTTCAAGATCTTGTTGAAGATTGTCAAAACTATACTGCCACCTCTCCTAGACACTTCCATACCTCCACAGGGATGTCATCAAGTCCAAATGCATTTCCCCCTCATCATCTTTAATAATCTTAGCTACCTCCTCATCCATAACAATCACCTCTTCCACTCTATATTCTCTCTCATTTTCCTCATGCATCAGCTCTTCAAAGTACTATTTTTTATGTTCTCATCACACACTTTGCACCTGTCAAAACATTTCCACCAACACCCCTAATCACTCTTACCTGTTGCACATCCTTTCCATCTCTGTGTCTCTGCATTGCCAACCTGTACAAATTACTCTCTCACTCCCAACTGTCCTAACCACACAGGTCATCATACAGTACTATGTCCTTTGTTCACCAACATGTCCGGTAAAGTCTGCACCAATAATCCCTCTCAACTCTGGGGTTACACCGCATCAAATCATCTAGGTCACTCCGGAATACAATTTTTCTCTTCTAACTCAAATCCTACTTGCTGGGCATAACCACTAAAAACATTAACTGTGTTTACACGCAGCCTGTTCGAAACCGGAGTATTAGCAACAACCCGGTCACGCACGGCCAAGTAAACACCGGCAAAAAACAGAATATGCTCGTATCCGTGTTTTTAAAAACCAGAATATTACCCCTGGGCAGTGTTGGGGAGAATACTTTGTAAGTGTATTTAGTTACAGAATACTGAATACCTGCTTTAAAATGTATTTTGTTACGTATTCCATTACTTTGCTGCATCCTGGTAGTGTATTTTAAATACGTGGAATACTTCCCCTTAAAAACAGCATTTAAGTCTTTTAAATGTCCCAAAATGTGCTGGTAGCTAGCTACTCCTGCAGAAAAACAGAGGTCATATTAATGCTAAACATTAGGTTCTGACTGGGAACAAATTAAAAAGTATTTCATTCTTTTTGGCACAACACTGTTACCTCTCAATGACCAAAAACCAACCAAACTATTTTTTAGCAGTAATAGCTCTTTACATTTTATTAGATTTTATATTTAGTAATTTGAAATTAATTTTAGCTGTTTTGCATCCACAGCCAATTAGGCTATTTGCGACTTTCTGCCACAAACATGCAAAGTATTGTAAACTGACATCCATTGCACTCCAAATTGAAAGCTTTTATCCTTATAGTAATAATTTTTGAGAAAGCCATCACAACAATGTATATTCAAGCTAAGGTCATGTCAGATACAACCAGCACCGACACTGTAACTGTGAGAAATGACCTGGCTAACACGATATAGGCCCTGCCAAATAATGGACAAATTAAAAACAGTGGTAGAGGATTTTTGTTTTGTTTTTTGTACATCGTTGCAGTGTCTCTTAATTTTTGTGTGACTTTCAGATACCTTGAAAGGCTGGCCAGCCGGATGCTTTATGTTTCTAGTTTGCTGTTGACATTGGTGATATGCAGTGCTGCCTGAGACCCGCCAACAAAGTTTACAAAAAAATGTAAGAATTTTCCCACCTGGATCATCCCTACCCTTTGCAAAAAATATTTTAGGTGGTAAGGCAAGGCAAGTTTATTTGTAGAGCACAATTCAAAGTGCTTCCCAGTTGCATAAATTTAGAAACCAGATAAACAGAAAAAAAACATCATCTTAAAAATAATTAATTACAATAAAAAGCAAAAATGCAGATATTTATTTCAATTGTCATATGCACTGGTAAAAATAACTGTTTTCAGCCTGGATTTAAACGTTGTTAGAGTTGAGGCTTGTCTCACATCCTCATGAAGACTGCTCCATATTTTAGCTGCCTGAAACTGAAATGCAGCCTCACTGTGTTTATTGTTGACTCTGGGAACCACCAGGAGACCCCTCCCTGAAGTTCTAAGGGCCCGAGATGTTTCATATGACTCTAACGTTTCAGAGATGTACTTTGGTGCCAATCCATGAAAAGACTTGTACACAAGCAGAGCTGTTATAAATTCTACTCTCTGAGCGACAGGAAGCCAGTGCAGAGACCGGAGCACTGGACTAATATGGTCGTATTTCCTGGTTCTTGTCAGGACTCGAGCAGCAGGAATAAGGAGGCATGTACAAGTTGAATAAAAGTGGTCCCAAGATTGACCCCTGGGGGACTCCACAGGTCATGGGAATTTTGTCTGAAACACAGTTGCCATCAGAGCGGTCTCAGTGCTGTGGTGAGGCCTAAAGCCTGACTGGAAAGTAAACACATTGTTAGACAGGAGAAAGTAAGTAATATGAAAATGCCGCTTCATTAATTGATACCAAATTACAGCTGCTCCAGCAATCACTGGAATTTGCCTGCATACTTCACAGTTGGACACCAGAAGCATTGTGGTGCGACTCGATGACTAGTGTTGCCAGATTTGATATTTTCCCTCGTTTTAACCACCATGGGTTTAGCTGAGATTTTGTCAGGAAAGTTTGAATGCATAATTTCCTTCACTGCTATTAGGTTTATCTAGCTTCGGTTGTGGCTCCAACCCCCCCAACCCCCCCCAGCTCCGGGTCTGAATCCATACCTAGCAACTCACGTTTACGTTTTTGTTTGATTGTCGGGAGTGTTTCGGCCATAAGATATCTATGGTTTCAGCAGCATGTTGTTTAGTGGTATTATGGGATAGTCTACACAGCGCGGAGATAAACATTTCCAAAAGTTATATGTTCATCTTTCAGGTGGAAAGTAGAAAACGCACAAGTATTCCAATGGTATTACGAAAGTAACTGTATTCTGAATACCATGTTTAAAAATAGTATCTGTAACGGAATACAGTTATTCATAATTAGTATTCTTAATACGTACCGCCGGTACATGTATACTGTTGCTACCCAGCACTGCCCCTGGGGTACCCCTTTTCTAACCTGAATATTTGGTCATGTGAACGCGCATTTGCCTATCCCCATCAAAATCATCAGAATCATTGATTTGTGTTCTGCGCATGTTCTATTTGCAAGGAATCTTAGTTTTTTGAATAGAGGAACTTCTTGTGTGGCATACAAATTTCATGTATACAGAAGTAACTCTATCTGCTCTCTCTCTCTCTCTACCTCTCTCTGCTCATGCAAGTAAACAGGTTATGCTGATTGTTTCAGAAACCCGAATAGTGACCTTAATACCTGAGTACATTTACCTTCATTCTCTGCATCATATCTACCAGCTCTCTAGCTTTACCTGTCCTAGCCCCAACATTCAAAGTCCCTACTTCCAATTACACTTTATTGAATTTCCTTTTATCTCTCTGCCTACCAACATTCCTCCCTCCTCTCCCCCGTCGAGCAGCGGTAGACCAATTCCTACAGGCACCCTGTAGGTCATCAGTACCCGTGGCGGTCGTTGTTAACCGACGGATCCGGTATGGGGTTCATTTTTGTGATTTGGATATTTGATTTGACTTAGTTTTTAAGTTGGATGCCCTTCTTGGCACAACCCTCTGCATTTTTCCGGACTTGGGACCGGCACAAGAAATCACTGGCTTGTGACACCTTATGGTTGCATTAATTCAATTTAGTTTATTTATTTAGCAGTGACTCACAACAGATGTCATTTCAAGGCACTTTTCAATAGAATCTTACCAACATTCCAGTCATCTTAAAAGCTTGATTTAAAGGAACTCCGAGTTTCAGCTGCTTTGCAGTGGTCTTGAAGTTTCTTCAAGACAAGAGGAGCATATAAAGTAAAAGCTGCTTCTCCATGATTGGTTCCGATTGTAGAGATGATTCGTTGACTAGAGTGAAGCCTAGTTTATACTTCTCCGTCTGCGTAGGTATGGAGACACACAACACCATTACTGTCGACAAAAGGGCTCTCCAACACTCAAACAAGTGTGGATGGAGTAGAGCTCAATTTTTTTTAACTCCATCAAACGCAACATAGAGGGCACGTCTGGGATTGGTCAGGCCAAAATCAGCCCGAGATCATTTCACCAGAGTGGTGCTCTTTAGTCGATGTAAAAAGTAGACAGTGCAGGTTCGGAGCAGTAGATGCTTTATATTGCATGGATAGTTTATATAATTATGTAATTGGGTGATTTTGAACAACATGAAGTGTACAGAAAAAAAAAAAAAAGGACTGCTGTGTTTGTTTGCATGTGTTTTTAGAGTATTCTATTAGCTGCTCCTGCAGTCAAAAGCTTTTCAGCTCACCCTAAAAAGTATAAAGTACATGGGAAAAAATACATTGATGAGTTTCTTTGATGGGCTCTGTTTTTTCTTTATTTGAAACGTATTCGGATCAGATATGTATTTCCCTCCTCTGTGGAAGAGCATGTGCGTTTAAAAAGAAATCAAGATTAACCTGTAAGTTATAAAGAAAGGGAATGGTATAGGGCTACATAATTGTATACTTCTACCTACCTCCTTTAGAAAAAAATTGTTATGTAAATAATAAATATTACAAAAACCCACAAGATAGCAGCCAAGCTACTCAGGCCTGCCAAGGCAAACATCTACCACACTATTGTATCTCATAATTATGTCCTAGCCATCTCATAATTAAGAGATAGATTTCTCATAATTTAAGAGATTGATAAGTGATATTTATGAGAAAGCTAAATCATTTCTATGAGATACCTTTTCATTATTCTGGAATTGGAGTTGGTGTGTGGGATTCAACAGGTGCGGGGCATGCAAGGTAAGCATACTGTGATGTTACAGTAAAATTTCCCTCCAAGACAATGTTCTTCGTTGCCAGAAATACTAGAGTAGTAGGCTATGCATTTGAAAGTAAAAAGTAGGCTATATTAAAGTGCAGGCTTCAGTATTAAAGTATGAGTGTAATCTCAGTGTTAATGTTCTTAGTCTTATGTTGGTAGTGTTGAAAATAATTGTTTGAAAAATAATAAGAAAGACTAATTTAAAGTAAAATGTTCTTTTTTGTTTGTCAGTGGGACAAAACCAGGGGTAGCCTAAGAAAATCAGTGAATGCACAGATAAAGAATACAGTCTGGATCCTGATGCTAATGCAGGATTGAGAATGACACTAAAGTCATAACTTTACAATAAAGTACATGTTTTTTGTTTTGTTTTTTGTTTTTTGTTTTTTTGTTTTTTTTTGAGAGGGAACTGGAGCACCCAGAGAAAACCCCCCAAAAAATAATAATAATGCCCAATGATAAAGCAAAGCCCACAGTCCCAATTTTGACATAACATGTATTTGAAATGACTGCCAGTCTTTATGCAAGTCCTTCCTTTTTTTCTTCAATTGAATTTATCCTAAATGATTTAATTTCAATTTATCATGACAACTGCTAAAAAAAATATCTATCTAAGAAACCATCAGACTATTACATCAAGTGAATGACTTTGCTGCAATCTCACCTCCTGGGCAAAGAGGGCAACAGTGGACAGGCTCTGTGTATAATTTTGAATAAAACAGAGAAAAAAAACACATATGAGAAGTAATCTTACCATTATTTATGTGTGTGAAAGAATAAAAATTAAAGCTACTTTTTGTTGCGGAAAAAGTTCCAAATTGTCTTCCAAAATGTTTTCCGGCATTTAACCTCTACGAGATGTGAAGGATTCTCCCATCCTATTGTTGTTTTCTTATTTGGGACAGAGACCTTGGTGTTGTCAGATCCTTTTGAGGGCGCTTCATCATTTTTTTGTTTTTGGTTCATGACTATACATCTGGAACTTGTTCTTTGTGTTAGTTTCTGATTGGAGAGATCAGTGGATTTGGGGGATTTTGTATTGACAGTGGTGAGCACTGGATTAGATCTCTGGAAAACATTGGGCTGGATTTTTGTTTCCACCTCCCTACTTTTGGGAGAATCAGTCACAGTGCTTGAATTTTTTGATGAGCTGTTCTTTACTGTCCCTTGTTGATCTCGTAAATCAGACTGCTTGTTTATAACAATCACAAAGGGACAAAATCTTACAGCTTTGGAATTAATTTTTGTTTTCACTTTTTTACTGTTTGGCATATAAGAAACTGTTGTGGTTTTCTTTAATATGCTGGTCATTATATTCTCTTTTTGATCTCTCAAATCAGCTGATTGTTTACCATTGGGTGTCAAGATGGTTAGTGATTCATCTTTCTGATTACAGAAATCAGACGACACTGAAGACTTCCCTGTAGAATAGTCGTTGTAATTGAAAACTTCAGACGTGATCTTGTTTTTTTCTTGACAATCATAACTGACAGTTGCAGTGGTAGAGGTGGTATTGATTAAGGGCTTTAGGACATTTTCAGTCTGATTGCAGAAATTAGTAAAGTTTGTGAAGATTGTAGCAACTCCTCCTTCAGTACTCACAACTTTACAGAGATCTGCCATTTTCCCTTCAATATTTTTAGCAAATTCACCTTTAGGAGTCAGGGTTTTGTTCTCCAAACTACCAGATGAAGCTAATTCACCTGTCGGAGTGGGAGTCTTGTTGTCTAAACTGCCAGAGGAAGCTAATTTACCTTTAGGGGTTGGGGTCCTGTTGTTACAACTGCCATTGGAAACTAATTCACTTTTTGGAGTGGTGGTCTTGTTGTCCAAACTGCAAGGGGATGCTGATTCAGCTTTAGGAGTAGGGATCTTGATGTCCAATCTATCATAGTAAGCGAGTTCCCCTTTAAAGGTTGGGGTCTTGTTGTTCAAACTCCCAGAGGAAGCTAATTCACCTCTAGGAGTGGGGGTCTTGATGTCCAAACTATCATAGAAAGCCAGTTCACCTTTACAGGTTGGGGTCTTATTGTCCAAACTCCCAGTGGAAGCTAATTCAACCTCCTGAGTATTGCTGTCCAAACAACCAATGGAAGTTATTTTGCCTTTGGGAGTGGGGATCCTGTTGTCCAAACTGCAAGAGGAAATTAATTTGCCTTTAGGAGAGGGGGTCTTGATGTCCAAACTATCATAGAAAGCCAATTCATCTTTAGAGGTGGGGGTCTTGCTGTCAAAACTGCCAGAGGAAACTATTTCACCAATAGGAGCAGGGGTCTTCTTGTCCAAACTGACAGAGGAAGCTAACTTATCTTCAGGAATGGGTGTCATTCTGTCCAAATTGACAGAGGAGGCTAACTCTTCTTCAGGAATGGGGGTCATGTCGTCCAAATTGACAGAGGAAGCTAACTCATCTTCAGGAATGGGTGTCCTGTTGTCCAAACGGCCAGAGGGAGTTAACTTATCTTCAGAAATGGGTGTCATGTTGTCCAAACTGACAGATGAATCTAATTCCCCTTCAGCAGTGGGGGTCTTCTTGTCCAAACTGCCTGAGGAAGCTAACTCTTCTTCAAGAATGGGTGTCCTCTTGTCCAAACTGCCTGAGGAAGCTACCTCTTCTTCAGGAATGGGTGTCCTGTTGTCCAAACTGCCTGAGGAAGCTAACTCATCTTCAGGAATGGGGGTCATGTTGTCCAAATTGACAGAGGAAGCTAACTCTTCTTCAGAAATGGGTGTTGTGTTGTCCAAACTGCCTGAGGAAGCTAACTCATCTTCAGGAATGGGGGTCATGTTGTCCAAATTGACAGAGGAAGCTAACTCTTCTTCAGGAATGGGTGTTGTGTTGTCCAAACTGCCAAAGGAAGCTAAATCATCTTCACGAATGGGTGTCATGTTGTCCAAACTGCCTGAGGAAGCTAACTCATCTTCAGGAATGGGGGTCATGTTGTCCAAACTGCCAGAGGAAGCCAACTTATCTTCAGGAATGGGTGTCATGTTGTCCAAATTGACAGAGGAAGCTAACTCATCTTCAGGAATGGGGGTCATGTTGTCCACATTTACAGAGGAGGATAACTCTTCTTCAGGAATGGGTGTTGTGTTGTCCAAACTGCCAGAGGAAGCTAACCTATTTTCAGGAATGGGTGTCATGTTGTCCAAAATGCCAGAGGAAGCTAACTCATCTTCAGGAATGGGTGTCCTGTTGTCCAAATTGACAGAGGAAGCTAACTCATCTTCAGGAATGGGTGTCATGTTGTCCAAACTGCCTGAGGAAGCTAACTCATCTTCTGGAATGGGTTTCATGTTGTCCAAATTGACAGAGGAAGCTAACTCATCTTCAGGAATGGGGGTCATGTTGTCCAAACTGCCAGAGGAAGCTAACTCATCTTCAGGAATGGGTTTCATGTTGTCCAAATTGACAAAGGAAGCTAACTCATCTTCAGGAATGGGTGTCATGTTGTCCAAACTGCCAGAGGAAGCTAACTCATCTTCAGGAATGGGTGTCATGTTGTCCAAACTGCCTGAGGAAGCTAACTCATCTTCAGGAATGGGGGTCATGTTGTCCAAACTGCCAGAGGAAGCTAACTTATCTTCAGGAATGGGTTTCATGTTGTCCAAATTGACAAAGGAAGCTAACTCATCTTCAGGAATGGGTGTCATGTTGTCCAAACTGCCAGAGGAAGCTAACTCATCTTCAGGAATGGGTGTCATGTTGTCCAAACTGCCTGAGGAAGCTAACTCATCTTCAGGAATGGGGGTCATGTTGTCCAAACTGCCAGAGGAAGCTAACTTATCTTCAGGAATGGGTGTCATGTTGTCCAAATTGACAGAGGAAGCTAACTCTTCTTCAGGAATGGGGGTCATGTTGTCCAAACTGCCAGAGGAAGCTAACTCATCTTCAGGAATGGGAGTCGTGCTGTCCACTCTGCCAGAGGAAGCTGTTTCACTATTTGGAGTAAGGGTTTTGATGTCCAAACTGTCAGAGGAAGCATTGTGATTACCAGAGATGCTGCTACATGAACTCTTGGGGTGAACACTATCAGAACTGGTGGTATGGCTGCCCAAAATATCAGGGTAAGCTCCAGCAGGTCTGGCAACAATCCGTTTACGCACAGGGTAATCATTATTAGAACTCAGATCCTCTTTTTTAAGTTTCCGAGCATAAACGATATTACCTCTGCGTAATTCGCTGCGGGGCAAACTGGTAATATTTGTGCCGCTAGAACTGGAGCTGTTGGTCATTGAACTTTTAGTGGAATCTTTTTCCAAAGTGTTGGTCTTGCTGTTGGGATCCATTGATGTTGATGACCAGGCACCTAAACTTTCTCGCTCTGGGAGTTTGTAGTTTAGCATCTTCTCATGGGCTGCACGCACATAAGGGCTGTTGCTATCAAGGGCAGACAGGTGGTTCATTGTTATAAATCTGTGGTTAAGAGCGTCACAAGGAGTGATACGATTCGATGGGTTTACATTGAGCATTTGTTTTAGCAGATCTATGAAAGCTGTTAAGTCTTCCTTTTCAATTGGGTCCTGTATTGATTGTCGAATTACCACCAAGTCATTTAGAGACTTTATCTTCATCCTGAAATCAGTATGTGTCTCCTCCTTCCAACAAGCTTTTCTTGCAAAGTTGAAAAAGCTGAATGGATGGGATCTAGGGATCCACTGCATTTCACCATTTCTTACGCCCCGATGATAGAACTCGCCTGTGCGTTTTGATGATCTTAGCATAGACTGAGATGGGTGTCCCAGCAGTGAAACAACTGAACAGTATATTTGAAATTCTTTGCCTGACGGAAACAGGTGGTCTCCAAGGAAGAGAAAGGCAAAAGTGCATCCTAATCTCCACATATCAATACCTTCATCCAGTGCTGTAAAAAGAGTTTCCTCTGGCGCCCTGTAAGAAGGTGGACCAAGTAACAAATCGTCCAAATTCTTTTTCGCTGTGAGAAAACCGAAATCGATTAACTTTACTTTTAGCGTTGCTCGGTCCGCCACCATTACATTGTCAGGCTTAATATCTCTGTGTACAAGTTTATTTTCCTTTAGGAAATTGAAAGTTATCAGCAACTGTTCTGAAATAACTCTAATGTCAGACAAATTTAGTCCACCCATCTTGTATGTGTATTCGTCTAAGGGGATATCTAGCAGTTCAAATACAAGGCATCGTTTTCGCCTGTAGGAAAAGTCTTCATAAAACTTAACTATATTATAGTTTTCTGATCCCTTTTCCTTGAGGATTTTTAAGGCATTAGCTTCCCTTTTACCAAGGGAACTGCTGTGTGCTGTGGACAATTTTAAAGCGAAAGCTTCTCCTGTTTCTTGCTTTATACACTTAGTAACTACTCCGAAACTTCCATATCCAAGTATGTCTTTCAAGTGATATTCACCTGTTTTGCTGGTGAAAATGGTATGTCTGTGGAGGTGGAAAAGATGTCTTATCTCCCTTTTCCACATTTTCGAAGTTTTAAAAACTCCAGACATCTTTAGACGTATTTTTCAACTAGCCTGTGTTTTGCTCTCATGTGATATCAAGACATGAGTTCTACTGACTATTCAATGCAGAATTTTTAATTAGATTGTGTCATAAGGGAACTATTTTTCTTTAATGTTGTAGACGGAGCCACGTCATCGCTGGCTTTGATCAGAGCAGTCACGTGATCAAGGTGTTCTACCAAATTCTGCGACCTTCCAAAGCTTTGACTCCTGGTGACTAAATGTTGCGCTACACTAGTGTTCGATGTAGAATACGAATGGCCTTTTAAAGAATTGGTTGACGTCTGTTGATCATTATAGTGTTACTGAAACATTCAAATACATATTTATATTCGCTACAGATTGTAGGGTAAGTATAAGTTGCTGGTGCTTTATCTCCCCTTTTTGCTTTAAACCAGAAGGGATAAACTTCATTAATTATTTTAAAATGTGACACTCGGCTTTTATTTTGGACGTTAAAATGTTTAATGAACATACTCTTTAATGTGTAGGGTGCGCCACGGACAAACACTCACACGTGCGTTTAATAAATTGCCCAGCTCGGCTCCACTGACTCCAATTTTTTCCCCAATGCAGAAAAAGAGATACCTTTTTTAAATAATTTCTAGTCATGTTAAAATTTCTTAGATATTACGAACTGCAACTGGAAGGCAAAAACATGTCTTAAACCATACGTTTGATCGCCTGATGTTACCCTTCTGCAAGATCATGCTTGGAAGAAGTGCCCCACTTTCCCTCCAGCATGCTCCTCCTTTCATGCGTGGCAGTTAGGGTTAGGGTGGCAGTCGGCCACATCCCATGATTACATATCTATTCTGCAACATGAATATCGAAGAACGCAGAACTTCATTGTTCTTGGACTAAAACGTTGAAACTTTAAAAATGAAAAGGATTCATGTTTAGGCTATATTAATATTGTTTTTAAAACTGTTTCACATGTAAGCTTTTTTATACAGGATAATCTGCTTTGAATTGTTATTTTGTATTGCAAACACATTCTGGAAATAACAGCACGAAAATATTAAATGCGCATATTTTCCACCACCTGGCGGCACTGAAGGAGCGCTTAAATGTCAACCAGGCGTCGTTTCTGTTAACACCATCTTCTGAATTAGTATTTAATCTTTTACCACTTTATTATAGCTTTGGACACTTTAGTTGTTTGAAGTCATTGTGACGACCTCCTAGAATTATTTTCTACTGTGATTTATTATTTGCATTATAATCTTTTGTATTTTATAGTTATTTCTGACATTTAGAGAAAAATCAGAGAGTGAAATTCAGATAGATATTTACCATCTTTTTCAAAATATACTGTTTATTACTGAATATTTATTGTGTTTTAAACATTGGTGTTTAATCTGTGAATATCTTTGTTTTACACGACAGACCAAAAGTTTGGTTACACCTTCTCATTCGGTGCGTTTTCTTTATTTTCATGACTATTTACATTGTAGATTCTCACTGAAGGCATCAAAAATAGGAATGAACACATATGGAATTATGTAGTAGTTTTACAAAAAAGTGTGAAATAACCTGGCCTCCAAAATCACTGGACCTGAACCCAATCGAGATGATTCGGAGTGAGCTGAACTGCAGAGTGAAGGTAAAAGGGCCAACAAGTACTAAGCATCTATGGGAACTCCTTTAAGACTGTTGGAAAACCATTTCAGGTGACTACCTCTTGAAGCTTAAGAAAATTATCATACAGCTTTTGTTTTTGAATGATTTTGCATCCTAATGTCAGCTGACACAAAAAAGGTATTTCAACTTATTTAAAAAATATCAGTTCTTCACAATATAGCATCCACAAACTTATAAACTTAACTGTTTAAACTTATATTGATCACATTATAGTCTGATTCCATTTTTTATTAATATTTTTTTCTTACAGTACATTCCTCAAAGTAGCTGGAAGTTAGATAGGCTACTTAATTTGACATTTGACATTTTCTTTATTTAATTGTTTTGAAATAAAGTGATTTGAACTGTACCTTTCCTTATACTTATTTGCATTATATGTGGATGGATTTATCCTATTTAGGAGTACAACATTATAGAATAGCTTTTCTCATTTAGCAAGACTATATTCTATAGTGGAAAATAAAGAAATAAAATTTTGCTTTATTATGGGAGAAGTGTTTCTTCTTAATAATGTAAGGTCTTTTCCGTAAATTTCACATACAGTTTTTTTTTTCATTGTTGATTTTTCTTATTCCGTCTTGTCTTATTTCCTTTACTGTATTAAATGGTATTATTCTTGTAAAATGTTATGTCTAAACTGTTGGAGACTTTAAATAAGCCTGAGTGACTTTTGCCTCTTCCTCCATTGCATTTTAAACGTGTTTACCTTGTAAAACTGTATTTTTAAAATTATTGTGCAAAGTGAAAGAAAAAAACTTTGATTCATTCAGTTAATGTTATTTTGTAGTGAACAGGACATATAAATATATATAGTGAATTTAAGTGAAATGAAAGAAAAGCCAAAAACTACATTTATATGACAGCAAATGTGAACAAAAGCTACAAAGTGTTTGGGGTTCGGTCTTTAGACTCGCACATACAGAGACTGAAGACTTTGTCCATTATAATTTGTCTACTCAAACTCAGTCAGACTGACTCAGACTGCTTCTTTTTGAACAATTGCATCGTAGACCTGGGTCATTGTCCTTTTGTAAGGCGAACCACGCTACAGTCTTACTTTAATCACAGCCTCTTAG
Organism: Apricaphanius iberus; assembly: GCA_028564705.1. Classification (NCBI taxonomy): domain Eukaryota; kingdom Metazoa; phylum Chordata; class Actinopteri; order Cyprinodontiformes; family Aphaniidae; genus Apricaphanius; species Apricaphanius iberus. Next base: position 1,947,574 of record JAPXFQ010002912.1, read on the forward strand.
GAATCCATCTGTCCTTGCAGCATCTGTGAAGAAACTGTTAAGTTGTTGCTAAAGAGGAAAGCATCCCACTAGCATATGGCTGCTATCATGTTTCATCACGATGGTGTATTCGCAACACAAAACATTTTGCCTTTGTGCTAAAAGATTACATTTACAGTCATTACATGGCAAAAAGTTGTAATTTGAACAGATTCTCCCATCTGAGCTGTGAATTTCTGCTGCTCCTCCAGAGGTACCATTAGCATTTTGGTTGTTAGTTGGATGACCATGTGCTGGTGTGATTGCAGCTCTGAAAATCTTTTTCTATTTTTGAACGATGGATCAGTGCTCTGTGTTACATGTTCATGTTATTTAGGTTGGTCAACCTGCTTTAAACTTCACACCTTTCTCTCGGACTTGCTAATGATACCTGGTATTCATGATTTTTTTAAATGTTCATTAACGTTCTCCAAGAATAAACACTAAATAAACTAAAGGGGGAGTCCGTTTACTACTTGGATGACTTCTGGAGGAACGATGTTGGATTCCATTTCATTTCGTGGTAACTAATTTGTGTCTGTTATATTAAAGATGCTGTAATTTTACAAAAGCAGGGGTGTGTTAGAGAACATTTTCAAGCAGAAGAATATTGTTTCCGAGCTGACCCTGAAGGCAGCAGCTGTCTCCGCCCGGGCTATGACAGCAGCCAGCCAGGCGCAGTTCCCCGGATTCTCTCTGACCAGGTGGACTCTTTATGATACTGCAGAGACCTGCGCCGTTCCCCAGCCTCATCGGGGCACCCTTCAGAAAGTGGCTCGACTCGGTAATGCTTTGTCTTCTTGCCGGGGCTGCCTTTCGGACGTCTAGTGAAATGTCATTTATCCGGACCAGGCGGCCTCAGTCCTCACTCAGAGAAAAAAAGCGAACGGATGGCGCTGAAATGAAGACCGACACCGGGAGTAGAATTTGAGCTGCTTGTTTTTAACTCGAGTGGAGGCGGGGAAGCTAGCAGTTAGGCTGGCTGGAAAACTCGTCCCCGGCGAAGGCGGCTCGGATATCGGATTAGCGCAACCATGGCTGGGCTCATCAAGAAGCAGATCTTGAAGCATCTCTCCAGGTTGGTGTTTAGTGGAGGTTAGCAGCAACGCCAGAGATTCAGCTGTCAGATAGGAATAAATTGGCTTTTAACACAATACCACTGGCTTTTAAGGAACAAATTCAGCTCAGCGTGGGTTGTTGTTACTTGCATCGTACCTGTCAGACAGTGCACGGGGTTTAGCGATGTAATGGCTAATGGGTTAGCATCTTCTTTAGCTAGCGCTCGTCGTTTGCTTAAGCGGGTTGAACCAGCTGAGAGTGAATCAACAATCTCAGCTTCCACCTGGAGGCACATTAGATCCAGGGAGGTGTAGTTTAGTCTCCGCCCGTAAAATAGACACAATTTCACCTACTTCAGATTCATTTTAGACGTTTTATCGGGTATAGGTAACACTAAGTTTAATTTTCTGCACGGGCAGTAAAACGTAGAAATTAACAGAAAATGTGTTGTATACTGATGTAATGATCATAGCTGATCACGATTTTAATTTACACTTCAAAACCAGTTTCATCCAGCAAAATAAGAAATTCTTCTGATGTTATTTAACAAGTTATTAAGATATTAAAGTGCAAAACACCTTTAAATTGATCCTGGAAGGGATGATTCAGTGAGTCTATGGGATCCCCTCACTGTCCTCTGCAGGTCTGTCTTGTTTGCCATAATGCAGTTGAGATGCAAAATGTCATCCCACCCCCAACTCCAGTATTTTATTAATATAATAAAAATACAGAATAAAAAATATAATATACCTGATTCACAATAATAGGATGTTGGTCTTTACTTATTTTGATATGGAAAATAATAAATGGCCATTTCATAGATTAAACAAAGCATAATAATCTCTCATTTAGGTGTGTTTTGTCATAATATTGTTTTAATCACAAATATTTGTCTACTATTGTCCCTATATACCTTTTATGTACTTCTAGTGATTAATATTATAATAAGTAATAAGTCTCTTCAGGGACATAAAAATAACCAAGTTTATATCTATCTTAAAAACCTTAAGCCACCTGGTTTTTATCTTCTCTTTGCAAAAATATTATTTGCCCATCAGTTTGAATTAATTATTTTTCCTTTAACATTATTTTAATTTATTTTATACTTAAACATAAATTAATCCCAACTTTAGCTCAAAAGCCAATTAATTGTAGTGCTAGTGACTCTACTAGGGTGGATTTTATTTTATTTTTTAAATATATATTGTACACCCTGGTTTTATGAGTAGCATTCAGCACACAGCTTTCCATGAATTATTCATATTTTCCACTGTCTCTCTAGGGACTTTCAGTGCTTCCTTTGTTTTTCTTCCTGGGAGACCTTAAAGCAGGCAGGAAACAACATTTAAACACACGTGAAAATTATAACTTGAATAAACCCTTTCGATAATGTTCAACAGATGGAATTCCTCTTTAGAAGGTGTTAAGTAGTTAAAGGTTGAAGGAGAAATTAAAGCTCTGATTCTGTAGATCGGGGAGTTGATCTTTGGCACAAATTTTTCATCAGTGTGCTGCTTTGTCCTTCATTTACTTGTGTCTTTGCACATGACTATGCATGCCCTCAGCAGCGTTAACAGGAAATAACACCAGGAGTAGTGATGTCTGATCTTCCTGCCGGCGGTATTGGTCGGTTGGGGAGCAGAAGCTGACCTCTTGGGTGGGCAGCCAATCCCGTGCCCGTGCTACACGGTGATGTCACAGTAAGACTGCTGCTGTCAGAATGGCGAAGCTTCATTACCTCATTCACTCCTGTCTGACTGTGCAGCTTCAGGAGGGCGATCGCTACGTACGCTCAGTCTCAGCACCGTCATGCTTCTTCATCTGCGTCGGTCAGGAACAGTTTGTACTGCAGCATCTTATCTTTACCCACTGTAGGTGTGCTTGTCCGGCTACAGATTATGGAGGAGGTGTCAAAATTGAAGCTCAACTTTCAGTTCTGTGTGTGGCAGAGGACACCTGCCTTTCTAATGCTGTGTTTTCAGGTAATTTGCGTCGATTTCACAAACCTCACAGTCGCGTCACAAGTGAATGTCCCTGCTTTAGTTGTTGATCAATAAAGGTTTCATAGGTCATACCCAGGCAAGATTCTGGAACGGGCACAGATTACAAACTCCTCTCTTATTAGCACCTCTAGTAAAGATACATAAAAATGCTTCAAGATGAATAATGTGTTACTGGCATCCCCTTTTCCCCCCCAGTTATTTAAAATTAACGATAAACAACAGAAACAAGAAGATGTTTTGGAGTGTTCTCCATCTTCACATCATTTAGAGTTGAATGTGAGCTTCTTTCGTATTGTGGAACCACATAACCAACATCCACAGATCCATTGATGAGCAAGAGGTAGAGGCCTGAGTTGTTTAAAATGTATAAAATGGACTCATAGGGTTCATGACCCCCCCCCAGGATATCATTTTTAAAGATTTATTTGCACCTTTTTGATATTTAAATGGAGCAATAACCATATAATTGATTAGACAAGGTGATCCCCACTCCCATTCTCTGTCTTTCCCCTCACCGTAGGTTCGGTTTCACACCGTACCGCTAAAAATGCCTCCATTGTTGCTGCCGTGTTTGCCATCACGAGCCGCCTCTTTCCATCCTGCAGTAAACTGTGCTGCGATGATGAAGGTGACGATGCAAAGCAGCGATGAGCTCCGCTGTGTTCAGTGTGACCACTCACTGCTGGTGGGAAAGCTATTACTGCATGAGTCATGGCTGAGTGTGGGGCTGTGAGTGTCTAATCAGCACGGCCCTGTGAAGCCCTTGTGTGTGGGCTCCGTGTTGGGAGTGAGTGTGCTACATTTGGCCAGGATTCCTGCAGACTTTTGGCATCCGGCTGCTCTGTAACCAGGGTGTTGCCTTTCAGCTTCTTTGGGCTGAGAACTTTAGCTTCCCTTGAAACCGTTGTAAATATATCCCTTTTTTTGTTAGTTTTTTGTAGGAAACCAATCAGACAATAACTATATGGATATATGGTTCAACACAACTAATATTACATGTGCTTTCTCTAAACTAAACGCAAAATGCGACTTTTAATCATTAAGGTAGTCTCACAATGACTCAACCTCTTCCTGATGAGCATCGTTAGGGCTTAGTAGAACAGCATATGGACTGAAAGCTTATTGGCTGCTTGCTGCAGGTCTTCTACAGGCAGTTGACGTTTTCTTACTAACTGCCTCCTCGGGAATCTGGTCTTAGCTTCCTCCTGCCATTTCCAGGTTCTCCAACCACTGCTCCTTTGTCTTTAAACTTGTGAACTGTACTTTTACCTGTAATGACAACTTTCATTAACAGCCGAGGTAAATTGAGGTGCTCTATTTCAAGCACATCTTATGCAACTAATAAAGCTCTTAATCTTTTGCCTGAGACCAAACCTGATTTACAAATTGGTGCTCATGTGAAAAAAAATTTGATTCGCAGTGTTGAATAATGCTGACTATGAATAAAATCATTAAATCTAATGACTTTTATTATTTTGGAGCAAAACAGAAAATTGGTTAAATGCTGGAACCGTCCGGGTGACAGGGGACTGCTCTTTCTGATGGAGTGGGTACAATTTTTTTGTTGTTACCAGTATGCAACAGGTAGTTCAATTTTTTTTTTTAGAAATCACTTATTTCCATTTTGACTTTTTTTCTTTTTTTTGAACTAGTAGTGTTTTCATTAATAGCCTGGTTCCTTTTGGAACTTATGCATTTAAATCTAAGAAATGTCTGTCTGTGTTCAAGTTCTAAAGGCTTTAAGAAATGATTTTGATTTCCATCTTAAATTATTAAAATATTATATTACAGGAATGGGGTAAAAATAGTATTAGACCTCCCTTTTTTTAAATAGATTTTCCTGTTAAACTGTTTTGAAAATGTATTAATTTTCATCAAACATCATACTATTTCTTTCTTTTTAAAAAAAAAGAATATTCAGGGTCATCAATTGATATATAGTGCCAACTCCAGTTTGGCAGATAAAACAAATGTATCTGAGAAAATAAAAAAGCTGTTTTTAATTTAGTATTTATTCAGTATCACATGTCAGTCTGCTAAATGGCTAAATGAATTGGGCCACTTTTCTTTACATACACAACATTCTTTAAACGCATACTTCAACATTCCATTTTTTTTAAATATAAAGGTCAACATGGTTTTGACATACCCTTTGTAACTAAAGCAGCTTCAACTGTGTTCATAATCATTTTTTTTTACACCGTTAATCTATAAACAAATATCTGAGGTCAGACACTGATGTCGGGCGCATTGGGCTGGCTCGAATACCACTCTAATGCTTCGTTTCCGGATCAGTAGGCAATTTTATGATCTGGTGTATTCAGTAGAGCGTTTCCACCACCAGTTGGACTCTCCCTGGGCAGGCAAATGAAAAAATACCATGACGTAGGGGTGGGCGGTATGGCAAAATTTTCATATCACGGTATTTAAAAAAAAAAATGTCTGTATTACGGTATTTAACTGTATTTTTTTCCATCAAAGACCGTTCCTATCCACATTATCTTATAAGAATAAAGAATATAAAAATGTGCTTTAAATAGCCCTTTTTTACTGCCAAGTGGACTGAATCATATTGTTTTTTCCAGACACAGGGGAATGATATGAAAATAATTAAAATGATTATGATGCTTCTACGCGTTCTTGATGTTCTAAGGCTGAAAGTTTAATTTTTTTAAACCTCAAGTTGGTGCAAGCAACAAATTGCATCTTCTAATTGCTTTGCATGTACTAGTGAAGAATCCACTCAGATCAGATTTTGCCAAAGAAGTAAAATAAACATGGTGGCCGTTGTTGATTATTAGCTGGTATATATTTAGATAACAACAGAAAAAAGACGGCAGAAGTATCGTAGATGGTATGTTAAACATATTTACTACTATTAATGATTTTTTTCCTACTGGTTTTGCCGCTGTTGACCGCGTTTATCTACAGACGGTCAAATAGCGCTCAACACGTCCCCCTACTGGTTACTCTCAATAGCGTTTGTAAAATGTATGCCGTTCCGTTCTAATCTGACATTTTAAAGCCGATAAACTTTTTAAACTATAGACGAGGCTCCTCTTTTTTGGGAATGACTTCATCAGAATTGTTTGCTTCGCCCCTGCCAGCAGCTGCGCTTAGTTAAAAACGTTATTTTCTACACTGTGTTGAAGAGCGTGTAGCATTGAAATCGGTCCTGGCTGAAACACTTCACCTCATTAAATGTTCCGGAAGCTGTCAGAGCTATTCACCGGTTTAGGGGTATATTACAAATTCATATCATAACGCAAATAAATGCCGGTTTTCGGTATGAACTGGTATACCGCCCAGGCCTACTGTGGCCTCACAATGGTGTGCTGACAAACCTGACGCAATAAATCAAAACGGCAGTGCAGTCAAGACAGCAGCTCGTGCTTGGTTCTTTTTTTTACATAAACCTTACCGCAGTGTGTAATAGTAGGCTTCATACTGTGAAGAGAAACACAGTCCGTGAACAATGAGTGGGGATAAAATAACAGTTTGGCTGGTGTTTATCACAGATGGTGACATTTTTCTTTTTCCCAATCAAAGAACCATGTTGTGTGATGCCATCTCCTCCCTTACTGTACCCGACCATTGTCTGCAGGACTTACAACTGAAGGAGGCCCAGGAATGGAGTGGTGCGGGTTGGTTGTGTGGGCAGCTTTGACAATGGAAATGCACAAAATGGCTTACATACCCATATTGTACAGCCGGTGGAAAGAAGGCATGCTTCATACCTAAAGGGTCTGGTTAAGTTGAGGTCCGGTTTATCCACATCCAAATTGCTCATTCTTATTTATTGTATACCTTTTGTTGTGCACGGTCATGTTAGAGAGGAAGCAGAGTTCTCCAAACTGCTCCCACAAAGTCCGATGGCTAAAATTGTCCAAAATGTCTTCAACGTTCGGCGCTTGTCTCATAAAACCGGCCACACACACTTTAATTCCCTGAGTACCAAAGCTTACGATTGACTCAGTGGAATCAGACAAGTGCTGTCCTCCTGCCAGCTACCAAACCCAGACTTGTCCGCTGCATTGCCAGACACAGAGCCGTGCTTTGTTACTCTAGAGAGCATCTCTTCACTGCTCCTGTGTCTGTTTTTTACACAATTCTAGCCGATGCTTTGCATTGCTGTTGGTGATGTAAGCCTTGGAAACCGATTCAATGAAGCTCTGATTACAGACTGCTTATGAGTTCATCTGAAGTCCACATGAAATCCCCAGCAACCGCCGAACCCTGTTTGTGATTTCACGTGACCAATCAATGGTCAATCACTACATACCACTGAAAAGTTGACCCTTTTTTTTTTTTAGAACATTACCTATTTAGAACATTTGTGTAGAAGTGTTCTGCAGACCTCGGTGCTGGATCTTCACTGCTGGTCACTTGGGGCCATGGAAGTGGCAGGAAGTGGTGGAATTCAGTTGTTTGGATGGGCGACACAAGACGTTTGGCAATACAGAATATGTCCACGTAATCTTTTTTCCCTAACCTTAATGACTCATGCTTGCCAGCCTTCGTCTATTCAGGGAAAAATAATAACCTCAACAAAAAAATCTAAGAGACTCTCTGTTTGGCTGCTTCACTACATACAACTGAATTTGCTTGTATAGAACTGTCACTATATTATCCATTGGTGAACTATGTCTGATTCAAATTCTTACAAATTTCCAACAGCGGGATGCCCTGTCGATGTTAGCCGTCGCCCGTTTATCTCTCCATGTATTTCACAATTTCGCCGCCTCTGTCTGGGTAGCTAAAATAAGCAGGTTGTCGTCTGACTCACTCTGGTCATTTTTCCTTTAGGCCCGACTCCTGCTGGCATCACTGTCGTCAGGCTGCACCACAAATTCATCATCATCGAACACAGAAAAGCTGTTTTCATTCTGTAAATCCAGACGTTGGCACACAGTTTGGGTGTGCCAGTGTTCCCTCAGTATGTGGTTAAGGGAAAAGCTGCACTATCACGGTCCTAGACACGTTTCTGTTGAATTTAGCTTAACTACAAGGATCATAGGGGCTGTTTTCATAGCTGATGTGTTTAATGTGTCCTCTCTGTTCTAGGTGCAAACAAACACGTAGCCTGCGCGGTTCATTTATTTCCCCAAGGACCGAGTGCCAGTGCGTGTCAGACTGGCAGACATGCATCGTCCTTCAACCATCCGGCTCTGTAATTATCACCTAAAAGTGACTCAGCTAACGTTGCTCTCATGTAAATAGACAAAGTATTGAAGCCAACAGTAATCATTGACACACTGGTGTTGTAGGGGTTAGACTTAAGCCAATCTTCTAGAGTTTTTTTTACAGACACCAGATGACAAGAGCATTAAAACAGCATAAAACAAAGTGGTAAAATGTCCGTTCTACCTTTATTTTTTTTATGTGGTCTTTAATTCCTTTGCAGATTATAGACAGATTCATGCTCATGCAGAAAAAAAAGTTATTGGGAAGAACCCAAATGTTCAAATAAGACATTTGTGTTCAGTTTCCAGTGTGATGTTTTTGTAAAGCTGGCTTCAGTTCCTCTGTATGGTGTAAAATTTATAGCATTTACGTTTTTGACGCCCTATCTATGCTAAAAGTCGCAAAAAAAGTCCACCCCCTTGGTAGAGGGTAGATATGGTGCCTTTACTAATGGGAAAAGGACTGGATTTCTGAGTTTCTGACTGGCCAGTCGAGCAGAAAACCATCACCATTCAGGCACCAGCCAATTTCCCTTGGATCTCCCGGGAAAACCTCACGGTTTCAGGTGGTTTCAGTTAAAATTAATTTGAGAGAAGAAATCTAAGATATAAGTATTCTATGATATATTATCTATTCGGACAAAAACTTTTTAAAAGGAGTTTGGAAATGGATTTGGAAAGTTGTCCTCTTAAATCTCTAAATGGGAGGAGTGCTGGTTTGGATATTGCTGTTGTGTCATTAATATTTCATGTAAGGGGCAGAAAACAACTTACTTCCAGCAGTGGTCTCTTATGACTTCTTTATAAACCTAGATTTGGTCTGATGAGCTCAGTCCTGTTATTTGGGGAAAAAGGCTTAGTTTACTGAGAAGAGAAGGATTTGAAATGTGACTTGATACCCTCTAACTATTACTGCTGCAGTGAGAAAGGTCTTTAGGTGTGATCTTCTTTGGTTTTATCTGTAGTAGTATTTATAGCAACACTGCTGATTGCCAACATTCTACAAACTTACAGTATTGATTTATTTATGGAGTTGGAAGCAGGAGGTGACCAGTGAGAGGCTGAGAAGCCAGATAAGGGGTGAGAGAGTAAGCCAGACTAGCTTGATACTTGATCGCCAGCTTGAATGAATATTTCACTCGACACAAGGTTTTGGAGGCTCCTTTATCATCTTCCTCAGTGACGAACCGAATGGGCCTTTCTTTGAGAATTCAGTTTTTATTCCTGTTTTGTTGTTAAGGGCCTGTTTTTAACTTCTTGTGGTTTGTCGAGGAACTGTTCAGTTACCTAAAGCAGAATAATTTACCTGGATGTTGAAGCAGTGGAGTCTATTTTGAGCGAAAAGGATCACTAATTTGACAGTAACCAGTTAAATATGGGCTGTTGAATCACACAGCGCTACTTTGTGGACAGTTTCTTCCAGACTGCTGCTAATGAACCTCCTCATTATCTCTCATGATGGATGTAGCATTCATCTGCCTACCTCAATCCAGTTACTTAGAGGTGTTTGGTTTGCACATCTTTTGTTTGAAACTTTATTCAAGTCTTATTTGGCTTTATGTACCTTTGAGGGGTTTTATTCCTTTTTTTCTTTGTGCCATAAAGTCAGAATACTTCTTAGGAAAAAAACAACCTGGTACTATGCAGTCACAGTTCATTAAGCTTGGTCATCACCTTGTTATATTCAGCCCTCTACTGGACTTTAATCTTCCATACCTCAGAGATACTGGTTCCAGTAGTCCAGCTCTCCATAACCTGATTCTTTGATAATTGATTTTGATAATCTTGACGAAGCTTTATAGCTGCTGGAAGCAAGACACCGGCAAAGATTTTGCAGACCGCTTTCAGTGAATTCAGCCTAACCAAGTAAATACGGGGGTTTTCTATCATTTGTACTTTTCATTGTTGCAGCAAAACAACTGTTGGTGGCTCAAATTCCTTTTTGTCTGCACAGCTGGAAAATTTCAGTGGTTTTTCCAGATCTACTACTATTTTTGCCCTTTTAATCCAGAGCTCACGTTACAAAATGTAATTTGATTTCTATGTATTGTTGATAACCAACCTAGATTTCTTTTTTAAATTACTCACTGGTGTTTATTGTATTCAGAGTTTGAGCTTTGATCTGGCTCAGTTTACAGCTTCAGTCTGATTGCATGTGAAACATTAGCTCAGTAACAAGCTTAGTGTTGTAATGACTATTGGTGTTATACAATGACCACTTTCTTGGTTTAAAATCGAATTTTTAGTATCTTTGTGGAGTTGAATACAATTATTTATGTGTACTTTGGTGTTTGATGACCAAACCCAATGTAAAAATCCATGTTGCGCCGAGTAAAGTCCAAGCCCTCGCCGTTGGTAAAACATTCCATTATGAGTGAGCTGCAGAGATTAATGGGTCGGTATAACCTTTAATATCTGGCCACTCTGCTAACTATTAACTAATGGTCCATGGGGATGGAAAACACTCAGGTCGTAGGCATCAAGGTTGTGTGTTTAGGTCTGTTTGTCAAGTGAGACCAATATGTTCCCCACAGAACTTAATAACCTGGAACATTTTTATTACCCTGACTCTTTATTTTATTGGTGGAGAAGCAACACTGTAGGAATTAGGGCTGGGCAATATGGCCATTGAAAGTGTGTTATACAAATAAAATAATTGCCTTAAAAATGAAATCTCTGATTAAAAAAAATATATATATACCAAATCTGATTTCTGATCTCACTATTTTTATTATTATTATTTTTCCTACCTGTGTTTTCTTAAAAAGAAACTGCGACTCCCAAAAAATATTTTTAAAAACGAGCTTTTACTTAAATCGTTCCGTCCCGGAGCTGATCTGAATTCAAAGTCCAACTAAAAGCAAGCAGTAAAGTCTCATTGTAAAACAAGATGGTAGGCCCTGGGCAGATTGACGTCGCTCAGAGCTATAGAAGTCCAAGTAGTGCATTGGTGAACAAATAAGAGGAAAATCAAAATTTTCCAACAATGTAATCTTCATAAACCAAGGATTTAATTATTCAATCAAATCGATCATTCATTCACCCAGCCTTATGATGCATTCGAGACAATTCAATGATGCCTCTCTTAATTCTTTCAAAGCGACTTTACGTTATAACCAGTGTTGGGGAGAATACTTTGTAAATGTACAGTATTTAGTTACAGACTACTGAATACCTGAATATTCTGTAACGTATTCCTTTACTACCCAACACTGGTTATAACCTATGTAGGGTCATTCCAAACTTCCTGGAGTGGCGTCCATAAAACGAGCTTAAAAAGCATTTTGCCAATTCGGTTATTCTTGTTTTCTCACGTTTGTGGCCAAGCAGATGAGCGAACGCTCCGATGAGAATTGCATTGTGGTTGGATCATAACTGGTGATTATTACTTAAAGTTATGCTCTGAAACTTGGATATGTTTAAGGCTTGATTGCTACAAAGGTCCAACCTTTTTTTTTTTTTTCCAGAAGAAAACTAGAAAAACTTGCAACCGCTCCATTACACTGCTTTTATGTAAATATTGGGTTACATTACAATATGCGTTTTGACATAGCTTTATGACACAATTCCCTCGATGTGGTTGTTTTGTATAAACATGTCATGCGCCAGCAGCATACCAGCTGACGACCGTTTGCCAACAACTCCATTCCTATAAATATCTCAGCCTCTAAGCCTGGCCCCGCCCTGATGTCTTCTAGGTTCGCCAAGAACCTGTCGCCGGACAAGATCAACCTGAGCACGCTGAAGGGGGAGGGCCAGCTGACCAACCTGGAGCTGGACGAGGAGGTCCTACAGAGTCTGCTGGATCTGCCCACCTGGCTGGCAATCAACCGTGTGTTCTGCAACAAGGCCGCCATCAGGGTGAGAGCCTCCGTCGGTGGATTAGTCACTTTAATAAGTGGGGAAAAAGTATTTAAAAGGATGACCCAAGAATTATTTATATACTCAAATGAAGTAAGAAGAGAAAACAGAATTTTTTAACTAGTTTATTCTTCTGTGACACCCATCCCTTTATGCCTGGACCCAATTTATTAATCTATCCAAAAATCTCAACTACTTTGGTACGTCAGCGGTAGTTCACAAACGTTTGCACACCCTGGAAAAACTGAAATTTGCTATATATTTTTACTTATGACATATTCCACTTCTTTTCTTCTCTGCTTAAACATTCACTCTATTATTTTAGCTCACTTTTAGTAGCCATTTTGTCAGGGAGTAACACAGCAATCCTTGTGCTTCGTTTATCCTTCATTGCCCTCCTTTATCTCAGTATTTATGCAGACATGAGCAGTTTTTCAGCTGTAATCATTTACTGAAAGTATTTGTGCTGCGGCAGATTTTTCATTTATTTTTATGACTGGCAGAGCTGGTGAACAGAAACCATTTCAACAAGTTTCCAGTTTCAGGCTGGTTTTAAATATGAGAACACAGATATTTATCTCACTTCCTCACATGTTGCGCTCCCCCGTCTCTTCTTGTTTCTTCCTCTTAAAGAGGAACTCAGCATTTTTTTATATCTAGCTTATAATGCTGCCATTTGAAGGTACAGTAGTTGATTTTCCTGGTTAAATTGAGATTATAAAATGAGGACATACATAGCCCATCCAATCCTTATTATTGTGATGGGTAAACGTGGAAAAAACTTTAAATATGTTACTCTTTTATTTGAGAACAGTTGGAGCGATCCGATGAGAAGAGACAATCACATATTAAATATTTGGTTTTCATTATTTAGATTATGCTCATTTTTCATCTAAGTTGCTCTGTTAATTCAGAGAGCCTTTGGAATAGGAACTGGCCCACAGCATTGCAGATTCTTCATCGTACTGAGTAGGGTTGGGTATTGATAAAATAGATTTTGGAAATTGTGAATCAATTCAAATTGATTTCTATAAGAAATTAAGTATCGATTTAGCAATAAAACATTTTTTTTCCCTACACAGCTCTAGTACTGAGCTACCAGACTGAGCAAACAGCTCTAGTTAAAATCCGGATAACCTTTAACAAAACTCCACTTATTTATGTTTGTAGTGGTAGGACATACATTTTTTGGGTCATTTCCCCCCAAAACTTCTTTATTACTTTCAAAATTACATTACACTCTATGCATTTCTAAAGGAACTAAGGTGTTGGAGTTGAATTCTTAACTATTAATAATAATCTTGATTTAGCAATCATCCATGGATTTTACATCCTCCTCATGTAGAAGTGTACCAGAGTTCAGTTTCATTTATTGTATTGATGATGCAGCAGTGGGGTAAGGAACAAAAATGATTTCTTTCTGAGCAGATCTACAAAAATTACAGGTTGTAATTTTTTTCAAATGTATCAGTGTAAAACTATGCTACTGCAGTAAAATGTGTATTAACTTTCAACAGTTTTGCACATCTTCCCTTGGAGTGCAATAATTCTTAAATTTTACATTATTAATCCAAGTCTACATACTTGTAGTTGGTTTTCCTTTGAGGCTCAGTGAAGCAGGTGAGCTAGCACACCCTGCTGGCAACTGTTGAGGATTTCAAAAGTACATTTGTTTAATCCACTTTAATAGTCAAGCCCTGATTTGTGACTCCTCAAGGATCAAGTTGTTCTGTGAAAATATGACTTACCAAATAAACACATGCACCGAATCAATTCTACAATCTAATTTGACACAGAGTGTAACTCAACTGGCTTTCGTGCTTTTTCCCTTCGATCTGCCCAGCTTTTTTACTTTAGTTTAATGTTCTGATTTTTTTTTTCTTATGGCTTTAAACATCTGTTGTCTTTTCCTTAACAGATACCATGGACAAAACTAAAGACTCACCCAATTTCTTTGGTAAGTTTCTATTCATTCATTCAGTCTGTAAGAAGCCATTTTGTGAAGCTCCACTGATGAATAGAGAATGTTAAATGGAGCTAAATTGGAAGGAAATACTTCAGTTTGATCTTTCATAGAGGCATAAAAAGGAAGTGTCTGACAGATAGTCTCTATCTGTGCATCTATGTTGGAGAAGAGTAATTTAAGCGAATCCAAAATAAAAGGATCCCCTGCATACTCTGTAATGAATCATCTTCTCGATGGCTTTTTTTGTCTTCTATTGAATCTTGTATAGAATCCATTGGCGCTCGGTGTCGTTGTACATGATGTAACTTAATTTGTTTCCTTGAAGCTCTCTTGCTTGTTTAAGCAACATTCATTGGCCGCTGATCGATGATGTTTGAGTCAATTCGTCTAAACATGCCAGATCTATTTTACTGGGTTTTTGTTGTGATTGCCCGGTTCTTCTTTGTGGCTTCCCCATGGCTGCCATCTTTCACGGCGCAGGTGTTAGGTTAACAGTCTCAGTCCCAAGATGGGGGTTTTCCCAGCAGGACACCAGTTGTTGGAAACCACCAGTCACCTTCGCTCCAACTCCACCCATTTTCACCTGGATGTTGTATGGAATCCCTTTGGCTCATATGCAAATGAATTCAGAAAGTATTTACACCCCTTTGTTTATCCACATTTTGATACCTTCCTAATTTTTGTTTTGGTAAGGAAAAAAATCTACACATAATAGTTTATTATAACAGACTGAAAACCATTAAAATTTTTTTTTTTTTTCATTTATTTGATAGTTAAAAATAATAAGTAGATATTTTGTCAAAGCATATACATGAGCCAGCATCACAACCTCATGTATGTCCCTACAAGCTTGGTACACCTGTCTTTTGGGGCGTTTTCTCCCATTCTTCTTTGCAGATCCTCTTAATTTGTAAGGTTTTATAGGCACCGTTTATTGAAAACAATTTCTAGGGATTTCTAGAGATGGTCAGGTCACTCAAGAACATTGACACTGTTCCTTGAGCTTCCGATTTTTAAAGTCTTGTACTTTTTTTGTCATTATATTGGATAAAAATGCTTTGCCTTTGAGTTGTTACCATCTAATCATCCAGTTCCGGCTGCAGAAAAAACTCCCCCTTTGATATGATGCTCCCACCACCATGCTTCACTGTTGGGAAGTTGTTTGCGTATGATGCGTTGGTACCAGTTCGTCTCCTGGTTTTGATGCTGGGAGTTGGGGCCAAAATGTTCTCGTTTGGTAACACTCTGCAACAATCTGCAAAACTGACGCCTGCTGCCATGTTCATGCAACCACTCTACCATAGAAGCTGTTAGCTCTTGTTCTCTCTGAATTGCTGTATTCCTGTTTCATAACGAGGGCTTATTCTATAGGTAACCATTTATTTTATAGACCAAAACAAAATGGACTGTGATGGTAAAAGAACAGGGTAGTTTTACTTTAGTTTGTCTTAAAATAACAGGTAGCCATTTTTGTTTGCTGTATCCCTTCATCTTGAAAGAAACAGCCACTGCCGCCTAATGGTAGAAACAGCTGACAGGAACTTGTATTATGAACACCAAATAATAGATTTGTAGTTGCTAAGGTAAAGCGACGTCTTTTCTTTTAGACCCTGGATAAGGTGATAATGGAAATGAGCACGTGTGATGAGCCCCGTCCCCCAAACGGTCCGTCTCCCATCGCAACGGCATCTGGTCAAAGGTGAGCTTTTGCTGTCCAGGTGAATGATCTCTCAGGTGCCAAAGGTTTTCTGGTATTATTAACACTCTGCAGAAAGATGTAATAGTGTAATTTGATGTAAACGCCATGCTTTTGTTGCCTTAAAGGGGAATTTATAGACAAACATTAGCTCATTATTTGACTAGAAGTGCTGCTAATCACCATGTTTGTTGTCTGTACAGTGAATATGGCTTTGCTGAGAAGGTGGTGGAGGGCATATCGTTATCCATCAACTCCATCGTCATCAAGATCAGCGCCAAGGCTTTTAACGCCTCCTTTGAGCTCTCCCAGCTGCAGGTGTACAGCGTCAACACCAGCTGGAGCATCAGTGACCTACGATTCACCCGCATCCAGGATCCTCAGAGGGGGGAGGTGGGCACTCGCTCTCTTCAGTGTAAATTGGGTTCGATTCGAGCGCCTTGTTTACAGCTCTCTGATTCATTACACCGTTTGGCTCCAGATCCTGACGTTCAAAGAAATCAGCTGGCAGATGATCCGCATCGAGGCCGACGCCATCCAGAGTGCCGCGCACGAGATGTTGAGCGCGCCCATCCGCCTCATCACCAACCAGTCAAAGATCCGAGTCACTCTTAAGAGACGGGTTAGAATCACACGCTAAAGCATTTGATTAGAATTGCACAAGCCTTTCCCCTGTGTGGCTTCGTAGGCTGCAGCCCTGCACGCAATTTGATCCATACAATAACCGATTGCCCTGAAAAGTTTTGCTAAGCTCATCAGATGCTATCAGCCATCCTCCATCTACACGTTTCATGTTTGTACAAGCGGTTCTTCCTGATGCAGATAAAGGACTGCAACGTGGTGGCTTCAAAGCTGATTCTTATCCTGGACGACCTGCTGTGGGTGCTGACTGACTCCCAGCTCAAAGCTATGGTGCAGTACGCAAAGTCCCTCAGCGAGGCCATGGAGAAGTCCGCCCAGCAGAGGAAAAGCATGGCTGCGGAAGACCAGGTACGCATTCATCACACAAATGCATCGAATTCACTGAGCTTGTTTCTTAGGCCATGTCCACACTAAGCCGGATAATGCCTTAAACGTATAATAATTTAGTCTACACCCCCCTATCGTCCACACTAACCCGGCATCGTTTAAGGTCTGTGACCGGATAACTATTAGCCGGGTAAGAGAGCCGTGTAAATCTTAATTCAACGGCTAAACGACCTAGTGTGGACAGATTCCCCTGATAATGAAAGTGGAGTCAATGAATGCTGCGTCAATAACAATATGACTCTACAGACAAAGACAACAGCGAAGAGTAATAAATCGATCTGGTTGTCTGTCCACACCAAAAACTCTATCTTCTTCAGAGCAGCTATTGTTTTCTTTGGTTAACGGGACGAGCAGATATGTACTGTGCTGTAGAGCTTCTTGTATATTATGTAGGCGCTGGCGTCATGTAGATTATACGCGGGTTTCGTGCGTCTTTTCGCGCATGCCCAGTATCTGCACAGGTCTGTATGGGATTGCGCAATCATGGGACCTTAAACGGGGCGTAAATGCTCGTGTTGAGTGGATAACATTAGATGTCTAACACCCCGTATAACCTTATCGGCTTAGTGTGGACGTAGCCTTACAGTTGCCTTGTCTACTGATAGCAACTCTGTCTCTTTGTTCTTCTGTTAACCAGAAAAAAAGTCTATATTCACACCCATCCTCCTCTCAACACACTTACCCAATACTGTTAAGGTCTGAAATTTACACTAACATGCCATCTGATGGAGACATTGAGCACTGCACAGTTTACAGCAACCCCACAGTTAAAAAAAAAAGTTTTAAAAAATCTTTATTTTTATTGCAGAGCTATAATTTTGCAGTAGAGTTCAGAAAACTCGTTTTTTTATGTTTGTGGTCATTTGAGAGAAGAGCTTTCAGATTGTTTTAAGTTTTGTAATTTGAAGTAAATTTCCTTTTTGCTCTTGCTGTAGGTATTTTCTCACACATTCCCCTTACTTGAATGGTCTGCTCTCTTTTCTTTTCCATTTTGAAAAGGGGCTTCAGTGTTGCAAGATTTTCATACCACGTTTACTAAAAGCTGCCAGACCTTATTAGCAACAGCATTAACCCTTCGTTACAGATTTAAATGATCAGTAACCATGCAAAAATAAGAAGCAGAAGCGCTGAAAGATGCTGTCGGTTTTCACCAGGTGTCATCGCCGCCCCCTACAGCCCAACAAGTGCGCACCCAGCAGGCGTCCACTGCCGCCAACCAGAGCGAGACCATGGCCAAACTGTTCAGTGCGTACGATGTGTGCGAGACCTCCCACCACCTCCAGATCACACACCTCGACCTGCACATCTGTGATGACATCCACGCTAAGGACAAAGGTATCAAATACTGTCACTTACAGGCGCAAAATTTAGAAATATTTATGTAGTGCAGCCCTTGAGTCTACATTTGATCTCGAGTTTACTACAAGTCACTTTAGAAACAAAGGGTAATTATAAAGTGAAAGGAAAATAATGGGTTATAACTTTGCCTGTTCATTCATACTTGTTTAGCTTAGACAGGTTTGTAGGAGAGGATCTGTGATCTTCAGATTGACTTTTCCTGCTTCAATCTCTTAGTTGAATTTAAGTCTGGACTAAATCAGGGCCATTCTAACATATTAATCTGTTTTAATCTTAAAGGTCTCATTCGCTCAGTTTTTTTTCTATGAATTCCCTTTGGTTTCTAGCCCAATTAAATGCCTTGTGAGCCTTTTATATGTTGAAAAAATACTGTCTCGCGCCTGTTTTAGCAAATTGCAGTTTGTCGGTAACCTGGCAAAAAAACAAAACAGATCTGGAACTGCTACCATAGAAAGCGTTTGAAAAAAGGCTGGGCCATCTGGTATATTTTGAGCTGATTGGAGGATGTGCCCGCCAAGTGTCCGCATGTCACGATTTACCCAATCACGGTCTCTCAAGTTTCTTTACTACCAGCGGTGCAAGCCGATAAATCAAGCTCTTACCAAATCCGGTCGGAAGAATAGCACACATATCTTTATAATCAAGAAATGCACAAACTACTTCCCTTTGCTAATTTTTCAACGAAGGAATCGTCTCTTGTTCTCCTAAAACAGATTCAATAACCGTTTGTATGTCCATCGGCGCGGCCATGTTTGTTTTGCTTTACCTGGGCTGCTGCTATCGTCTTACCTAAACTTCCATGCACCCGCCCCAAAGCACAATGCTTACAAACGATTGGTCCGCACCATCAGTGGATTTGAATTGATCAGTTTAGTTGGAGCAGTACAAGATGAATTTTCGTGGGTTTGGAAAAATCCAAATCTTGTATGCAGTTTACAGTGCAAGGTTAAGCCTAGTTTATAACTCAGTTTTGACGGAGACGGACTGACACAGAGCCATTATCCATCGATGCAAGGGCTCTCCGTCACCTATGCAACGACGGACAGTGTTAAGGTCCATTTTCTACCTAGCTGTCTCCGTCAACATAGAGCGTATGCCTGTGATTGGATCGTTTCACCAGAGTGGTGCTCTATAGTCGCTGTAATCAGTAGTTAATGCAACATTTGGGGACCACCTGCTTTGTATTGAAAGAATAATTTATCTAATCTGGTCTTTTGGCGATTTTGAACACAAGGTGTAGGAAAAGAACAAAAAAAGGCTGGTGTTTGTTTCCATAGGTTTAGAGTTTTCTATGAGATTGACTTCTAGTAAAATGCTTTCCAGCCTAATCAAAACATACTTTCTGTTGTGCATTGCTCCTTGAAAGGTAAATGTGTTCAAAGGCTGAAGAAAAAAACTGAAACCACGCTGTGATAGTATGCAGATAGTAGGCATAGCTGCAATGAAAAGTTGGCACCCTCTGCTTTCCTGGTCGAAAAGTGATCACAATTTCTCTATAATTAACCTAATTATTAGTGGTAAACTCAATAATCATATCAACTACAAATTAAAAGTAAGAAGTAACACAAAGGAATTACAGGAGCCGATTTAGACTTGGGCTACATTACAACAAACCCCTGCTGCATGGCACATGGACACGGTCTCAAAAGCCCCTTACTTGAAGTAGCATCCATATTCTTGGATTAAATGTGTATCTACATAACTACGGCAACAGTGCAGCTCGTGCATTTGTGTTTACAGAAGCGGTTTTCCAACCTCTGCTTCTAGTTATTGCAGCATGCAGCGGCAGATTACAGCGGGTATTTGTCTAAATCGACTCGTGTAATTCCTTCGTGGTACTTTCTACTTTTCATTTGCAGTCGATATGATGGATTTCACTAGTTAGAATCATTATTGAGTAATTTTAATCACTTTTACACACAAAATGCTAATTGCTACCATTCACTTACAATGTTTATGCTAAGCTAAAGCAAACAGGCTGCTGCCAGATCAGGAAAGTGAGTGGGGTGGTTACAAAATGCTTTTTCTCATTTATCAAAGTCAGGGGAATATTGAATAAAATTTTTTAAATTTTCAGATTTTCAGTGTAGGAGACCTTTAGGCCTAATTGTCGAGGGTTGATGACCTGCTGGTAGTTTAACCTGCTCCCAGGCGTTATATCTATTACAGCAATGTCGTTTTTGTTTTTTGTTTTTCTTCCACTGTGGCTCTTTATTTAGCTCCATTTATCTTCCCACGAATCTGATCTGGTCTTCTCAAAAGAGAAACAAAAAGAACCCCATAAACTCAGTATGATGCTTCCACTACCATGTTTCAACATGAGGTTGGAACATTTAGGGCAATGTGCAGTGTGAAGCATTTTCATCGAGGACAGGAGTTCAATTTTACCCTCTGACCTTATTACCTTTTTTCAGATGTTTGCCATCTCCCCTTCACAGCTTGTGATGAGAAGCAAACAGAACTTCTGGCTTTGTTCAGTAGTGACTTACTTTCTATTTTTCCATAAAGTCCTATTTTGTAAGACAAATAGTTTTCTTTCCCTCTGATTCTTCCACCCGACCTGTACATTTCTGCTTCTCCTCCAGATTTACAATGACTGGTTTTCTGACAGGCTGAGCAAGAAAAGCATATGTCAGTTTGCACATTTTGAAAACTTAGAAATCATTTTCTTTCCACTTCACAATTTCTGTTGGTTCAAATACAAAACACGGTCAGTTAATACTTTAAACAGGAAATCACCCTAATGTTATTTTTCTCTTCCTGCTCCAAAGCTACCAATAGGAGGATAACGGGGGGAGCGATGCAGCTTTCCTTTAGCTCCATCACCCTCGACTACTACCCTTTCCACAAAGCAGGTCAGTTTATTTCTTTTCTCTTATGCCTTTTTTTCCTTTGGTGTTATCATAGCATTTGTTAAAAGAACCCTTAAAACAACTCTTCAGCTATTTGGTCTCATGTTTGTCTTTCTTTTTCTCAGGGGACAGCTGTGTCCACTGGATGCACTACAGCGAAGCAACTAAAACCAGAGAGAGTTGGGCAAAAAGTCTGCTGGATGAGTTCAGGACGAACGTAGAAAGATTAAAGAGTGCAGTTCGAGAGCGACAAGGCCCGGGCAACTCTCACAGCTCCCCACATCATGGTAAATGAGGATGTTTCATCATATCCTACAAATAATAGCTCAGCAGGACATCATCCCTCTGGGTTTTCTGTCCCTCAGTGTCCCTTAAGGACGAGGTCTATGAACCTCTAGGAAGTCAGGACAGTGCAGAAGGAGAAGTAGGGCTTAGGGAAGCAGATGGAGGACTCCTAGATTGGAGCCCCTACACACAACCTCCACCCCAGTGCTGCTGGTGCCTAGAACCAGGTACCACTGTGTGTGTGCGTGTGTGTGTTGGTGCGCACAGCTAGGTGCGGTGATGCACACTAGTTGAAGAGCCCCCCTCTGTGTTTGTCATATTTTCTTTTTTCAGTTATTTTCTTTGCTTGTTTGCTACTTTCTCCACAGGTAAGATAAGCACCTGTTCCTCCAGCACCTCCTTCAGCCCTCCTCCAACTCCAAAAACCCAGCTCATGTCCAGCTCCATTGTTCTTAGGATGGCAGACTTCAGCATTTACCAGGTCACTGCAACAATCCCTATAGTGCCTTGCAGACGTATTCATATTCCTTTGCTTTAAAATATTTTTTGTCAGAGTTTGAATATTTAAGGTTCCTGTGTTTATTATTGTGAAGGGGAAACTAAATAATTTTGCAAATAATGTGTTTGGCATAAAAACCTGTATTTATATTAGGGGTTTCACAATCTCTATTTAAAAAAAAATTGAAATCACGTCACGACGTTGCGCATCGAAATCTAAAAGACTATCGCGATCATGTCCTCTCATGTTTACATACTGCGCATTAACCTCTATAACGCAATCGGAGGACACCTCTGCAGAACATATTAGCTGATGCTAGAAAGTAGCTATTAGCTAAGCAGTGGTACCAGAGCCGCTCCTTCTATTTTCAAATCACCAGTGAGGAAATTCCCTGTGATTTAATTCGACATTCTCGTTGTAAACAAGAGGACCACTGTTAGCTGCACATTAGCTGGTTTCTCTGAGGCGTCCGGAGCTGAGTGATGGAGCAGCAGTAAGCAAAAAGAGTCTCTAGATGGCAGCCACCCTCTGTTACTAATCATTTGTGTTATTTAATTCAAGATTTTTACACAATTTGTTGTAAATACAATAATATTGTAAATAAATTATTTCAGTTTGAAATGGAAATTGCATCACTTACGTCCTTTGAAATAAGATTTACTGTACAAAGTTTAATGAATAAAACCAATAATCATAGACTAGATTAGTCTAAAAATGGCATAGGGCTCTGTGCTGTAAGATTGGAGAATCATGACCTCTCTAATTTATATATACTATTCTTGTATTTATATACTATATAATTCATTAAATCTATTTATATAGCTGTAATATGCTTTACTGATTGAACGTAATTGGTTGCATCTGCTGAAGAAAAGCCTCCCCCACAGCATAATGCTGCCACTACCGTTTTTACACAATACAACTATGCACTATTTTAACTGGTTGTGTCACATGAAATCCCAATAAAATACATGTCTGTGGTTGAATGGTGACATGATGTGATAAATCTGAAGTTGCATGAATTCTTTTTCGAGGCGTTATATGAAGCAGCTGAGGCTGAGACGTTTTTTTCCCCCAATACGTTAACTTTTCTGCAGGTGTCCACAGCAGACCAGCGGCGCTCCAGCCCCAAGACCATGATCTCCTGTAATAAGAAGTCCTTGTACCTTCCCTCAGAGATGCCGGCCATCCACGTTGAGTTTACAGAATACTACTTTCCTGATGGAAAGGACTATCCAAGTGAGACATTAACCCTTTTAGTACCCTCACTTCCTAAGTTTCTCGTTTTTATCAAATTCTTAGATAAATGTAACATCTTTCCCACTATCACCCCTTCCTCCTTCTGCTCCTGCAGTTCCCTGTCCCAACCTGTACGCCCAGCTAAACGCCCTGCAGCTCGTTCTGGATCCTCGCAGCCTGGTGTGGATCAACCTCTTCGCTCTTGACATCAGGCAGAGTCTGGAGCAGTTCATGGAGATCTACAAGCTCAACGACTCTCAGAAGCCCGACGAGCACGTTGACATCAAGGTGGACGGTCTCATGCTAAAAGTAAGGGGGACTGTGGGCAAAACTGGGTTAAAACAAATTCAAAGGTTATCAAAACCAGAATTATGTGGAAGTACTGTTATTTCTTCCCGCTTAATGCTGCATGACCGTACATGGTGTAAAGTATGATGACAGCAGTGGGTGGGTCTGTGTATTTTTTGAGTACAGCCAATTGAATCTAAGATAGCATTAAAGGTAATATAGAGGCTATCACTTTCAGTGTCAACATGAATGTAGAAATGCCCCACTATAACGACCTTATCGGTAGTTAAAGGTATCATCTCAAACAGTATTCTAACAGTCTATTTGAAAAGCACACAATAAAAGTGTTATATTAAGGGTTCAGGCGTTTGGTTTATTTTTGTGTGTGTAAAAAGCGTCGTCAATAAAGCCTATTTCAGTTGCTAAAACTCGAGGCTCAAGACAGAGCCGAAAACAACACAGCTGCATCCACTAAGCAAATCTTTCCAGCCCAGTATATTAAAAGCCGTGGGTGTTGTTTGCACCCGTTTACTGAACATTCTGAGATGCTACAGATCAATTAACCACACAATGCTGATATAAGAAGCTTGATAAATGGCTAACACACATTAGCATTAGCATGTAACCACTTCTCTATCCATCAGGCGACTTTGTTCTTTGATTCAGCTGCTGTTCTTAAGGAATGTAGAATAAAATCCTGTAATCCATGCAGCCAAACGCATTTTTTCACAGAGAAAGTAAAAAATCCAACAAAAAAGTGTTTTAAGATGCAAAAAACCGAAGCAGCCATGAGCAGAAGGAGGAGGGTGTGTTTGAAAATCTACCAGAGGTAAACCACTCTGCCTGCAGGCACGGTGCAGACACTTCTAGCACTCCCTTGTTTTCATCTAGTGATGTCACTAATTGAACACTCAGTCATTTTCTACGAGAGGGAGGGGCAGCTGCTCAGAGCAGAATTCAGGATGATTACTCAGACATGCGTAAATTAAGCCAAAAACTACTCTGGTGCGGTATTTATGAGAACATTGCATTACCAGATGGGCGAAAACTCCAAACTCTTGATTTTGCATGATATAGGGCCTTTAATACTAAATCCGATTAAAAAAAAATCTGAGATCTGATTGAGAATAAATTGAGAAATTTAGAGTAAGGGCTTGATGGATGATACAACGCAAATACAAGTGGTTGTCCTGCTTTGCAACTTGGTTGAGAAAAAAGTTATCTATTGCAATTTTATGGTTATGTCTGATTTATATTAATTTTTTTACTCTGTTAGGTGGTGGTTCCCACTGAGCCAGATGCCTCCTATGCTGCTGACCTGCCTCGCTCCATCTCAATACAGACATCAGAGATGGTAGCCACCAACACTCGGCACCCCTCCAACTGCACTCGCTCCCACCTTGAGGCCCTTTTGCAAGCCTTCGAAGGGGAACCCTTCTTCTCTCCATCTTTCACCTCTTTCCCCCGGTCCCCCTCCTCTGTGCCCATTCTCCACCCCTGCTTCCAGCAGCATGCTCACGAACAAGACACCAAGTTGCACAACGTCCACCGGGGGCTGGTGGAACCCACAATGGGTGCAGACGCCCTCAAAATGCCCGCCGCCACTGACTTTTGGGCGCTGCATTTTGCCCAGTTTTGGGTGGACTACGAAGGCACCCGAGGAGGTAAAGGGCGGCCGCAGCCCTTCGTGGACTCTTTCCCCCTCACTGTGTGGGCTTGTCAGCCTGCAAAACTCATGGAGCATCAGGAGAAGCTGAAAGACTCTGCAGGAACAGGACTGTCCAAAAGCTTGTCAGTGGAGGCGGTTGCACGTTTGCAGAGAAAGCGGATGCTAAAGGATTATTACAGCACTGATAGTGCACCAGCATCATCTCCCTGCAAAAATTCAGCACTTCTACAAAGTAACGGGCTCCATAAACCCCACTCGTTGGAAACCCTGCCCAACTCAAACTCATTGTCATCAAGTAAAGATGCAGATGTCCATCTGCTGGTGCATGTGCAGAAGCCTTTAAGCGCTCAGGTATCTTTGTGTTTTCTTTAAAAAGATGCGATAGCATTTGCTTTTGTTACAATGAGAATAATAAAAGTTTAATATTTCATGTTCTTTCCTACTTGTGTTTTAGGTGAGCCATCGGCAGTATGTATTCCTGATGCACCTTCTGCGCACCCTCAAAACCCTGCAGCAAACACTACAGCAGGATCTGGAGCAGGTGGTCTCAAAGAGGGAGCGGAAAGACCCAACACACAGTCCTGCCGACCCCAAAACCTTCACCTTTTGCTTGGGCCTCCTGCTCAAAAGTGCAGAGGTTTCCCTCCTCATGAAGCCTATACCGCAGCCTGAGGGATCTCCTGTAGGATCAGAGCTCTCCCCCTCGGAGAGCAGAGGAACTTTAGAACCAGCAGGTGACGTCGGAGAAGGGTCGGTGAAGGGCAATGAAGATCCCGGATCTGAAGACAAAGCTACAGCTAAACAGTCCTGTACTGTAGACCAGCTGTTGTGTGGCGAAGGAACAGATAGGGGAGCCACTCTGGGTCCTGCCCCTCTAATTCCCTCTTCAACTTGTGAGGAGAGGAATCCAGCTAAGAATCCAGACAGGGGGGCTTCAGATGATGGGGGTGAAGGCGTGGTGGATGGGTCAGCAAGCAGGGAGGAAGTGAGTTCTGGGCTGGACTCCAGTGGGATTGACCCTCTTTCTGACTTAAGTGACAAAGAGAAGACTGCCACTGCAAAGCTGCCTCAGTCAATATCCAGGTAAATTTCTATCTTCATTCCTCATGCTGTATGCACAAGTTAAAATAACTGCAGATAAATTTCAACTATGATATAAGCATGCAACGCTTGCAGAATGCTTCGCTTTCAAAGCTACAGCTATCGAATCAGTTTGAAAAAAAGTGGTATTGTTGCATCCCTATTGCTTCTTCCTCACAGAACACAGTTTATGTAATTCAGTACTGTTTTTAATCGGTATCGGCAGATTATTAACCTAAAATATCTGGCTACAGACTAGGGTTGCACTGATCCACATTTTCAGTTTCCGATACAGAGACAAAGTGGGTACATAAAGTCCTGCTTTAATGTACAGAAACGTCTCATGGAAGGCAACTATTTTTCTTTTGTTATTACTTCTCATTTAGTATTTTCAAATAAAGCAGAAACACAAAAACATGGGGGGGGGGGCGTCCTCAGTTTAGTGTTGTATAAATAAAGTCCAGTGTCCTCATTTATCAGTATGCATCGTCCTCAGTTGTATTGAAAAAAGAAGTCAATTTCTCCCATTTCCTAGAAAAGGTTTCTCCTCTGGATCCTAGAGAAAAAGTCATCTTTTTCATTAAACACATTTCCTTTACCTTGACTCTTGGAGCTTCAGTTTTATACCAGCATTTTGTAATAACTTTTTTACAAGCCATCAACAGTATTTTAAACAGATACAAGTCTTTTTTTAATAACCACATTTTTGCCGGTGTCTCCCTGCGAGTCTGCGTTTCACAAGCTCCTGCTGAACCTCCTTGGCGCTGTTATAGACTCTAGTTCCAGTTTCCCAGTTGATCTTCATCCTGGTGAACAGTGTCTGGAACCGGACGCCTTTTTCTTTTAAGATTCTTTTGACAGCCTTATACTCCTTTCTTCTTTGTACAACTGCAGTCGCGTAGTCGTGGTCGAAAGATGGGACTTTGTTCCCCAGCTGTATTTTCTTTCTCCAGGCCTCTCTCAGGATTCTCTTTATTTTTGAATTCCAGAAAGTTCACAATGAGGGATAAATGCTGTCATTGTTTTTGGCAAGGTATACACCCTAGTACTAGGAAAATCCCGATAGCAGTGCAATGGTTGTCGCAAAATCACTTATTTCAGCTTATGAAGTCACTAAACCTCTAAGATAAATTCTGTTTTTGAAATCTGGTGTATATCTGATCTAGGCTCATGGTATGGATATTGTCATTATTCTTTAATGGGGTGCTTTTAGGCTTTCATTTAAGCCCAGGACTGCTTAGAATCTGTCTGACAAACACAGAGCTCACATGACTTCTTTAAAATAGAAATAACACACATTTTCTCACAATTTCCGCCTAAACTGTATGCTGTCTTTTATCGCTGTGGCATGAAAAACCACCAGGGACACAAAACCCAGGGACGTGTGCAGCCAGTAACAAGGCTTCAAAATTGAATAGAGCGAATAGATTGAATAAATAGGATGGAGCACTATTAGTCGTAAAAGTCAATAAACAGATTGTCAAGTGAATATATTTCATCAAAGACTGTTTTGTATGCTATGTTGATATCCATTATTTTATTATCAATCATCATTTTCCATGTTGTCGTCCTCTTCATCTGAATTTTCCACACAGGTCGCCTGCTTTTCACACTCTGTTTACACATTTCTGTGCACCTGAGGCCATTTGCAAGACACATGCAGTGGGGAAAACAAATATTTGATACACTGCTGATTTTTAAAGTTTTCCAAATTAGAAAACATTTAGAGATCTGTAATTTGTATGAAAGGTACTCTTCAGCTGTGAGGGACAGAATCTTAAACAAAAATGCAGAAAGTCATGGTGGTTGATTTTAAAATAATGAATTTCCATTTTATTGCATGATATAAGAATTTGATACATCTGACAAACAGAAATCAATATTTGGTACAGAAACCTTTGTTTGGAATTACGGAGATCAGATGTTTTCTGTAGTTCTTCACCAGGTTTGCACACACTGCAGCAGGGATTTTGGCCCACTCCTCCATACAAATGTTCTCCAGAGCGTTCAGGTTTCAGGGCTGTTGATGGGCAACACTGAGTTTCAGCTCTCTCCAATTATTTCTTTATTGGATTCAGGTCTGGAGACTGGCTAGGCCACTCCAGGACCTTGAGATGCTTCCTACGGAGCCACTCTTTAGTTGTCCTGGCTGTGTGTTTCGGGTCGTAGTCATGCTGGAAGCCCCAGCCACGAGACTGAAGGAGAGTGGGAAGGAGATTGTGTTGCGGCATGGATAAGTAGTTGTCCATCTGCTTCTTCTTGTTGAGATTGAAGAGTTGATACCTCCTCATTGTCTTAATATGTGATTCTGTAACATTAGTGAATCATATATACAATCTATACAATCATATACATATCATATGATATACAATCTTCTCCTGTAGCGTTTCTCTGTATTCTGGCTTCCTCCATTCAATCACTATGAAGCTAATGAGACTACTTTTCTTATTGACTTTGGTCAGGAAGCTCCTCCATTGCCTCACCGTCTGTGCGCTTGTGATGTCCTGCAACTCATGAGCCGTCTCTGCACCCCGTAGAGATCTTTCACTATTCTTGATGGAGTTTTGCTTGTATGTGCCAAACACATCTATTATTCTACTCTGACTGCCTTCCCTCAGAACCATACCAAGGATTGTTGTGGTGACATCACTCAAAGTAATTTCATCACCTTTCACTCGTTGGACTCAATGTCAACTAGAGGAAGCAAATGGAAGCAACATGGAAAATGATTATTGATAATAAAATAATGGATATCAACATAGCCTACAAACCAGTCTGATTAAATATGTCCACTTCACAACCCGTTTCTTTATTGACTTTTATGACTAGAGGGTTAGTAACTTCGTGAGCTGAGAAAAGTGATTTTGCGACCACCCCTGCACTGCTATTGTGATTTTTCTAGTACTAGGGGTGTATACCTTGCCAAAAAACAATGATAGCATTAATCCTTCCGATGATGCTGATCATGGACTGGGTCATGGACTAATACGCAATTCAGCCTCGCTGATCCTGCCTTTAGTTGTTTGTTTATATCCTGTTTAAAATTGTCCAAGTCCTTTTTCACGTCGCTCCTCAGAGTTTCACCAAATGACTGAAGGGCATCTTTTATTTCTGTTTTTAAATCCCTTATCTCCTTCCTGATAGTTTCGAGGTCTGACCCCATGTCCGCCTGACTTGCGGTGTGGTGTGTTGTATCGTGGCCACCATCTTCCTCCCTTTCACGGTTAGCTAGCGGTTCCTCCATTTCGTCTGGTGTCGTGCTTTTAGTGTGGGCGAGTAGAGTTTTCCTTCCCATTCCAGCTTTTCCCCGGTCACATTAGGTGGGATTTCTAGCTTTAGTTATTCGAGTTTTCTGTTTTTTTTTAAATATATTTGACTATCGGGAGCTCTGATGTCACGCAGCCTACCACTCCATGTCCAAACCGGAAGTCGGAGGGCAGCTATTTTTATGTATGATAACCCATTAGAGCAGCAGTGTACCTCATTTAGTTGATTCAATTACTCAAAACACTTATTTATGTATTTAAATTAGTATTTACCTGCTGTATAACACAAGAGCTTTGTGTCTTAACTTTCACTTTGCCTCTCATTTCTATCACATAGGTGTCACTGAGTCATTTCATATTTTCCTTATTCATTGTACGTCATCTCTGAGCTCATTACCTCTCTTTTCTGCTTCCTGACTTGCACTTTGACCGATGCGAGGTGTGTGTATGTGTGTTTTCTCTCCACCAAGGAAAGGAAGTTTGTCTGTGGTTTCTGATCTCCTCAGCTCTTCAAACTCGAGCAGATCCACCTCCCTTTATTCCATGTCTAACATGTAAGGCTCTGGATCTGTGACTAGATATAATAAAAAGCTGACTTCACACCTGCAGCGTGACATGTGCGCAGCATATAAAGGCCCACTTCATTTCTGAGTTCACCACCGGTCCAATAGGGGGATTCAGAGTAAATGGTTAAACAAGTATTTTTTTTACTGGCATTAGAAAAGTCAAATGAGATCTTGTCACTCACCATCTGACTGCCCATAGAACTGTATTACGTCATTACTTTGTGGAGCACCAGTGTAATCCAGCTGTCCAGCGCAATATTGTGCAGGACTGTAAATAGCAAAATAATGTCACGCACTGTCTTGGCCCTCCAGTGGAGAACATCCAGCATACAGCCTTAAAGTGGTGCCACATATTGGCCTGTGATGGAATTTCGCTTTGTTAAGCTGGGTTAAGGTTACCTACTATTTCTATTTCATCCCTACTGACCGCCAGAGGCGGTACCTTAAGCACTGAATGATCCATCTCGTGCATGCTCAGGTCGAGTTTTTATACCAACAATGTCACGTGTGAGCCCTGATGATCACGAAGACCCTATATCTTCCGGTGACATCAGAGGATCTGTTCCTGTTCATCTTCTCGCTTCGCAGGTAGTATTGCCGCGCTAGCTAAAGACTAAGGATCTTGGTAAAAGCTATTTCTTTAAAATTATCGTTGCTGGTGGCCTTGTGACTTTTCTGTCAGAGCTGCGATCTGCTCGCTCTTCAGAGGCCGCAACGGACACCACCGGGAGGTTTGTTACTCATGCTTCGGCTCGTTTCCTCGGCTGGGTAAGTTTGTTTTGTTACACATAGCTGATTGTTTGTATGACTGTCGGTGTATGCGGTGTGCTCGCTCCTTCTCCCGACGTTGTGCAGATGAATATTGTGTATATGTCGATGCTGTTTTGGTGACAGCTCTGGTTTCGCTCCATCTCCTGGCATTGATGACCCACACCTACCGTGGATATTTTGTGTAGAAGCTAATAAAGTGCTATACTACACTTAGTGTTTCATTTAGTTAATCATAAGCTTACCCTTGGTTGTCGAAGGCAGTGCTCTCGCTCCCGCTCCCAGCATGGCCATGGATGGGCATGATTTATGTCCCTCATGTTTTGGCCTCGGACATCTGAAGGAGGGTCTTTCTGGCTATCCCTGCATGGACTGCAGTATCATGCCTCAGGCAGTGAGGGTTGCAAAGCTGACAGGTGGGGCGACTGTTGGACCCCCACATCATCACCCGACCGGCTGGCCCCAGCCCAGCAACTGGCTCCAGCTAAGACTGGCAGATCTAGACGCCGGGCTGCTAAGTACCCAGGCTACAGCCCCGGGTAGAAGGCTAGGGGGTCCAGCCCTGGCCAGTGCTTTCTTCAGGCGTGTCCCAGCCCCCGTCAACTTTACTGTGCCTCCATCGGCAGAGTATCTGAGGGAGTTGCAGGTATGCTGGAGGGATTCTAGTCCCCTCTCTCATCCGACGGCCAGATCCTGGCAGCCATGCAGGATGCACATAAGTTTGGCCTGGACCGCATGCCGGCAGTGGAGCCGACTATAGCTGCGCTAATTGTCTTACCTGATGAGGCTCTGAGATGCTAGGTGTCCTCGTCCCCAGTGCCTGGTTACAGATGACCTTCATTCCAAGGCCTATGATGCAGTGGGACGCATGGGTAACTCCATGTCCCACCTGATGCTTGCTCTGTCAGCATCCCTGCAGGAGGCTGAACTGGATGCTTCTGTCTATAATTTCAGAGTTAGGGAGGTTGATGTCCACTCTTGTTCAGGCTCGCCGCCAGGTGTAGTTGGCAAAATCCCCTCTCACTGAGGCCTGCAGGAGAACCCTCCGCAGTGCTCTGGTGGAACCGGGCGAGCTGTTTGGTTCTGTGACTCTGGAAGCACTTGAGCGCACGGTCAAAGCCGGAAGGACTTGACAGCAGCTGTCCGGGCTTCTAAGGAATGCGTCGGCATCGACCATCAACGGACCTATCCACCTAGCACAATTTAATCCTCCAGGAGGGGAGGACAGATGATTGCTGTGCCCTGTGCGGGCTGTAAGGATCTATGTGGCTGCGACTGTTTGTATCAGACAGTTGGACCAGCTCTACCTCTGCTATGGTGGTCTTAGGAGGGGCTGTGCTCTCTCAAAGCAGCAGTTGTCTCATTGGGTGGTGGATGTCATCACCCAGGCGTATAAAGGGAGTGGTCGCCCCCTGCCATGCAGGGTGAGGTGCCACTCTGCAAGGGCAGTCTCCACATCATGGGGGGCCTTGCGCGGCGTGCCCCTTGATGACATCTGTGCCGCAGCATCATGGGCATCGCTAAGTACCTTCTCCAGGTTTTACTGGGCGAATGCTGCCACTCCCATCCATTGGGGGTGGTCCTGGTGGACTCTGAAGGTTCCTCCCAATGAGTTATGTGCAGGGGTTTTTCGTGACTTTTTTGGTATGGATCCTTCAGTGTTTAACGCACCACCTCTGGCGGTCAGTAGGGATGAAATAGAACGAAAGTTACGTATGTAACTACAGTTCTATGAATCCCCAATGACTGCCAGAGAGTTCTGTCACTCAGAATCCTCGTGCACTTGCGAGAAGATTCTGCAGGAACAGATCTTGTCACAATAAGATATAGGGTCTCCGTGGTCATCAGGGGTCACACGTGACATTGTTGGTATAAACAGTCGACCTGTGCATGCGCGAGATGAATCATTCAGTGCTTAAGGCACTGCTTCTGGCGGTCATTCAGGATTCATCGAACCGTAGTTACATACGTAACTTTCGATTTACTCGACCTTGCCATGACTGTGGGACACTTATACAATCTGTCTCTGTAAAATACTTTGGAAATCAGCGAAGAAAATCCTTAATCAGATCACATTCAATCACCATACAATTATATTCTTCTATACTTATTTGATAAATGAGGTCCAGTCTAAATTCATATTTATCCTGTACTTGTATTGGCTGCCTTCTAATAAAGTTTTCTCAAATTGAATGTGATTATTTTTACAGCTGTAATAATTTAACTGTTTATTTCTGCACATAATGTATATAGAGTGTGTACACTAATGGACAGAAGTTGTGCTGCAGGGACTTAAAGGGTTGTGTGGAAACAGAAATGCAGCTCGAACACACCACCCTGCTGGTGTGAAGTTGGCATCTACAGTGTGTGCGTACGGGTGGACTGTATGTGTGATTGTGTTCTTGTCCTCCTAACAGTCATGAATAAAATCTGTGCAAATTTGTGTTTGTGGTTCCCCCAGTGGGCATGTATTCGCATGTGTGCATGACACCCTGGTCTTATTGTTTCTATTATAATTTTCTTTTACTATAATCTCCTTTTTTGTATGTTAATGTTGGTGATAAAACAAGGTGTTTTGTGTCTTTATCCTTTTCTAGCCTTGTGTTCTTTGATTTAGTGCAGGGTTTTTTTTTATGACCTTAAACGACTCAGAGAGGATAATACTTAATTAATGGCTGCCTAACAGAGCTCTGGGAGCACAGTAGTCACAAATATTTGCTTTTAGAATAAGAATATTCATATAGGACACAACAAAATGGAAAAGTTGTATTAATTTTTGTTGATTGATGCCTTATTTGATCTAAATTGTGTCGTTCCCTGAGCGTTAGGATATGATTCAGTAATTTTGCATCCCCTTTTCTTGTGCTCCTCGCACCATTTCTTATGCTTGTTTGTTTCATTTTGTAGTGGTCGTCTGATGCGCGATCGCTCCCAGTCCAGTTTCTCTGTGTCCTATAAGAACATGAAGAAGAGCCCGTCCCTTCAGTCGCTGGACAACATCTCCATTGACAGCTACTTGATGGAAGATGGAGACAGTTACAGCTTGATGGAGAGAGGTGGAGAAATTTATTAAATTCACTTTATAATAAGACAGATTTTTTTTCTTTAACTGCCTGATTTCAAATGAGTCACAACCTTGACTCTTTTGGCCTTATGATTACTAAATGTATTTCTCTTTACCTTAATGCAGATTATTGAGGCCCAGATACAGATGTTATTGTAAGCTTCTGATTGGTTAAACCGCAACACTTGTTAGTTTGAGTTATCTCTGTGGAAGTTAATTTTTAAAAGATCTTGTTAAAATTTTCAAAATGTCCTTGCGAATGTAAATAAAATGTTGACCATAATCTCCGTTGTTTCATCTGGAGGACAAAAGTAAGCCTTAGAACACCATTTTAACACTTAAGTATGGTGTTGTGTGGATGTTAGGATACAACATAAAGAGAGAACATTCTATGGAAATATTTAATTCAAAATGTTGTCCAGGAAATTGAAGTTTGGGGAGATTTTGCATCGTTTCCACTGAGTCGTACGGCACTGTTTGTTTCGGTTCAGTACTCTGTTATGGTCAAGCCTATTCAGAAGAGTGTTTGCACCACCAGTTGGACTCAGTGGACAGCTGAGGTTAAACCAAACTCCTAAGACGGCGTCATATGCCCTAACCATATTGTACTATTGTACTATGGACCTACGACCAAAGTTGGCTCAGGAAAGGTGCGGTACAGGTCAGTTTTATTGGCCGCTCTCACAGTGGAAAGAGACTAAATACTGTACCAAAAACCAATCTAAGCTGTATCGCTCAGGGGAAACGAGGCAAAATGTCCCAACTATGCCACCATATTCATTACAAATTGGCTCAAGGACAACAAAGTAAATGTTTAAGAGATGCCACCACAAATTCCTATTGATCCAATTTTTAAAACTAAATATGAGGAGATATGAGAACCTGTGTGTGCAGGGCAGGCAAGTGACCTGTAAACGTGTGGAAAGGATCCCTTACATTTGACCCAAGTCATACAGTTTAAAGCCAATGTTTTATAATACTACGGGTATGTAAGTAAACTTGTGAATTTGAAGAAACATTAAAATAATCATTCTTTATTCTTGGAATTAGCATACAGCAATAATTGTAATTCTAACTGACCTTTAAAAAGGAAAGGTTTGGTCTGATTGATTTAGTTTTGGAAAACAGATTTGACTCTTGCTTGGATTTAATGTAACAGACCAAGGATTCATGTTGATAAATGTGGTTGCATACTGAGGAAATGTTCTAGGGATATGAATACTTTTGTGAAGAACAGCCCACCCTCATCTTTAGCTATATTTAATCCGCTAGCCTTAATAAAGTTTTAGTTAATTTTTAACTACTTTGCACCAAACAGGAAAATAGTAGTCCTAGATGTCAAGAGGTTGTCATGAACAGCAGGGGGCAGCATTGTGCTTATTTTCTGTTGAGCAGTTTTACGGGAAGCCATGATTGAGCATTTAAGCCAAATGGCTTCATATTTTCCTTAATCTTTTTGTTATTTACAGACGATGTGTCCATCTCTGGCTTCAAGGACGCCATGAGCGAGCAGAGTGTCCCTGAGAGCGCCACTGAGGCAGTAACCATTCAGGAAAAAGAGGGGAGCACGTCCCCTGACAGCGTCAGCGCCGCCTCCCAGAGCATTGACGAGCCCACGAAAGACACAGTGAGATACTCAGGAAGTCTTTGAATTGCTGATATCAAACAGATGAAGTCATTGTATGGTCAAAATTTACACCGAAGTTTTGTCGACCAGGAGATAATAATGCTGACTGGGACTGTCCTCTTCTGTAGGTCTCTGTGCTGGTGCTGAAGGTGCAGTCGGTGTGTGTGGGTATGGAGGCGGTGGGCGCGAGCTCGGCCGTGGCTCTAGAGGTGGGTCGGCTCGCACCTAAACAGCTGGGCAACATCAGCCTCAGAGAGTACATCAGCAACCGCAGCCTCGGTAAGAAGCAAAAGTCTGCATGTGTGACTGCATCAAACATGGAGCTCTTTACACAATCAGGTCTTTGACAGTTTTCTGCATGTTTTTTGTATTGCACTCACATTTCACAGCCTAATATGTATGTTTGGCATATTTTAGGTTTGGTCTGTAATGTATAGTTTCCTGTTTAATGTAAAAATTCTCTAAAAGTTAAAGGAAACAACATCCATTTGAAACGTTAAGGTGTTAATTAGGTAAAACTGTTTTGACTTAACTTCCGAAGGTAAACAAGTTAAACCAAGAGACGAAGAGCATGTGAGAAAGGTTGTTAAGCATATTTTTAACTGCAGGCCATGATCTTTTATGTTTGCCGTTAAAGACAGACTATGAGAGACAAATACAGAAACTAGTAAAAACACCAGAATGTTTCGCTTTGATCCAAGAGCAGGAAGCTGCTGGA
The DNA here is from genome assembly GCA_028564705.1 of Apricaphanius iberus. NCBI lineage: Eukaryota > Metazoa > Chordata > Actinopteri > Cyprinodontiformes > Aphaniidae > Apricaphanius > Apricaphanius iberus. Next base: position 1,983,669 of record JAPXFQ010002912.1, read on the forward strand.
TGATTTTGCTGAAAAAGTTAAATTGCTTTTTCTAAGAAAAATAAAAGGAGTTTGTGGGTAATAAAGTTTTTGGGTTATCTTTTATCTGCTAGGTTAAGGGAAGTATGGGAGAATAAAAAAACTACCGTAGGCTATGAAACAATGTTTCTATTACCATCCAGAGTTCTTTAAAAGTACATTTCATTAGAAAGCCTGAAATGTTCAAGTCCACATTTTAAATGTAATGTTGATGTTGTGTTTTTTATGTAATGTGGTTTTGTATTTTAAGTATGAAACTTAAAATTTAGTTTGAGTTGAGCATAAAAGACCAGAGTGCAAGCCTAGCCCAATTTCATCCACTTTAGATCACTTTTAAGGTGAAACCAAACTAATACAAGTTCACTTTTTTTGGATTTCTATAAATAAAATTCCTAAAACATAAATTATGCTTTAAAGACTAGCCTTTGAGCTTAGAATTTATCAAAGTGGTGGTTTATTTGTCAGATAACAAAGAAAGTAGTGGAATTATGCCTTTATACACTGCCTAATCAGAAACAACCAACTATGTTTTATGTTTCGTAGAACAAACAAAGGTTGAAGGCTGAACAATATATATATATATATATATATATGTGTGTGTGAGATTTATTGCAGTTTTAGTTTATTGAACAACCTCAGGCGTTGCCTAACTTCATTATTCCGTAACACACACATACTTCGCAATAGAGGTGTGAATCTTCACAAGTCTCATGGCTTAAATTAATTGCAATTGTGATGTCATCTATTCAATGCGATTGAGTATCTCGATGCATCACGATTACTTAATGTGGCTTTGTATTCATTAAAGAACAGAAGATGTCTATTATTTGTTGCCAATAATATGTGGGACAATTCAGAAGTGCAAAACAATTCAGAAATTAGTTTGCATTTGAGAGGATTGAAGAACTTAATAGACTTTCCTAATTTAAAAGTCAGCAACATCTCAGGCTGTGGGCATGCTCTGCAGATGAACAAAAGCTTTAATAATGGGAACTTTCTGAAAAACTATAAATGATAACGATTAGCTAACATTTGGAAAGTTGAAGGTTTTTGTACAAGAAAATCAGTTGGTCTACTGGCTGTAGTTTGATGCCAATGTTGTATAAGGATAGAATCAATGTTTCTTTTGGAAAACAAACATATAATCGACTACAGTTGGCTTCTGCAGTGATGCAGAATAATTTTAGCTCTATCTCAAGTATTAAAACTATTAGACAGCTTAGGAAAAAGTCTCTCGTTACACTGATGATACTGAGCTGTATTTATCGACAAAAAAAAGCCTAAAAAGTCCAATTTGTTAACTAGACGACAATTTTGAATTATGCTCTACTGAAATTGGGATAAAAATGAATTGTATGTATCTGGACTTGAATGTGACTATATTTTTGTATTTTATTAGAATTACTTTGAATTTGATTTACTTAAGAGAATAACATTTTTTTTATTGTAAAGTACCACCATGTTGCAATTGCTGATTTGAAAAATTGTTGAATTGAACTGAATTTTTTACTGTATTGAGAAAAAAAACCCGATTCTATATGTATTGGTAATTAATTAGAAGTCAGAATTTCTTTAGACAGTTGCACACATGTCCACTCTAACACATCCACCCCTGCTTTTGTCTTTATTTACCTCCCATAACCTCCCCACAGGTATGGTGTGTTCAGTACCAATGCCTGCTCAGAGCAGCCAAGGTAACTGCTGTGTGTTAATTCACCATGTGAAACCTAACATGCATGCTTGGCTCAGCGCATCCGTGCTTAACATGTTTATCAGATATACACACATGCTCTGCAGATGCGGTGTGTTGCAGCGCATGAAGCTGGCGTGTTTGCTCATTTCTCAGCAGCGATGGGGGAATACTTTGGTCTGTGTGTGTGAGTGGCATTTAATGAAGGATAGATTTGTCTGTAATGGTCTGAGTGGTCCCATTATTTGCAACATTAGGCTCCCCAGCTTTTAAATACGCAAGTGCCAGGTTTGAATTAACTTCTAGTTCGTACGCGAACAGATTTAACCCCTAATTCTCCAGTTTTCTTCTCTAATCCCCCCCCCCCACCTCATCCCGCCTCTCTCTCTCTCCTCTGCAGCAGACTTTGCAGTTTCAGTCCAGTGATTCAGGCAATGAGAGAGACACCAGCTTTACCCCCCTGCCACCTATTTCTATCTCCAATCCTCCTCATCCCCTCTTTTCTTCCAATTTCACTCTCACTCCTCTTCCAATTTTACTCTCCCTCAAGCTCCTACTCCATCTTCTTCCTAATCCTGTCGCTCACTCCTCCGTCTCCACCTTTCGCTCCCTACGTTTCTTTTCTTCTTCTGGCCATCTTTTTCCTCTCCTCTGTCTTATCTCACTCATTCAGTCCTTCTGAATAGCTTCTGGCTCATTCTCGTTTGCATTTTCTTTTACTCTCTCCCCACCTTTTTATTTTTGCCCCAGCTGTTGCTGCTCAGTACGGAGAGAATATGTCACTTTATGTAGGAGCTGTCAGCTCTGCATACATGTGTGGATCTGTGTTTCCTGTGGTATCAACCCACTCCGTACATTTTTTTTTTCAGGGAGATTTTCAAATGGAAGTCACGTACTTCTTACTGGATCTAAAACGGTTCATTTCTATGCCTAGTTGAATGATGTGTTGTGACTTGTGTTGTTTTTGTACCCGTTTTCAAAATGTGACCTTGCTTGCCAGTTTATACTGTCAGTATTCTGTAAAATGATATCTCAACCTCAGCTTTCATCACCTCATTTTGTCCTCTGTTCTCCACTTTTCTCATCCCTCTACTCTGCATAGAAAAGTTACTACAGAATTCAGCAGCTGGATTTTTCTGTGTATACATGAATGCTTAAAGCTGGAGTTCTATTTGAACAGCTATAGTCTGCAAACATAATTAAACATGATGGTTAGCTCAGACCTGTGGGACTGTAAAAAGCCTCTTTCACTCAGTCCCTTTCTTGTTCCTTCTAAGGGAAACTTTGCCTTTTGTTCACAGCTTTGTCTCCAACTTCACTTCATGATCTCCTGTTTTCTTCTTTACAGCCGCCTCAAATTTCACTGGAAGCTGCATTTTAACTCAACATCAAAATACTCAATACATTACTTCTCAGTGAATGTTTTTTTTTAAACCGTTTTAAGTAATAAAAAAAAAATCGTAGATATTCCCTTTATGGTATCTATGTTATTTGATGATAGGGGTGTAATGGTAGTAACGTTTTAAGTACGTTTTTAAACCAAACGAATAAAGCCATTTTCTACCTGAACACATGTAGAATGTTTGTGTGGAGCTCTGAGACAAGCACAACTTTGAAAAATGGCAACTAAACAAAAGACAAAGGACTCCAAACCATCACAAAACGCATCTTAAAACAGCAATAAGGTCCATAACACAATCTGCACTGAACTGAATGACACCTGAAACAATGTCAAACTGAATGGAAACATCACTTATACTGGAGAAAAGCCAGCTGATGTCCACATGGCTACCCGTATCATCCAATCAGCCCAAAATCCTTATTTTGTATGAAGCACAAGTCAAGTGAATTCCCATTGGTGACGAGGGATTTTCCCAACAACTGCTCATGCTGCATTTAAGTATAGCTGTGAGACTAGGCTTGCGAAATATCAAAACGACTACAAAAGGATTTAACCATATTTTATTCTCAAATATAGGCCTAGTATCATTTAAACATTTCTGAACATTAATTCTGTTTTCAAGCGATAATATTGTCTACTCTGGCTATGTCTGCTTGCACTATTTTATTTTAAAGTATGCATTTTTCCTTTTGCAAGTTATAATGCATATTAGAATCAAATTAAATTCAGGAATTGAAAGGAACAAATGTATTTCTTTGATACCGATCAAAGTAAAGAAATAGTCCTATGTACATTTGTATGTATGTATTTATTCTTCTTGGATAAAGTGTAATGAAAAGATAGCAAACTGTTATTTAAAACCCAGAATACATACCGAACTATTATTTTAGTCCTCAAGAGATATTACCAGAGACCCCTGATCTAAATCAGTGTTAACCCTGAATGTAAAAGAACAGTGTTTCCCAACTCTGGTCCTCAAGGCACTCTGGCTTGCATCATTTAGATGTTTTTTGACTTACATGCACCTGATTCAGTTGATTAAAGTTCAAGAACGACCTTTTGATCAGCCATCAAATGAAATCAGGTGTGCTAAAGATGGGAAACATGTAAAACATGTAGGACGGTGTGCTTCAAAGAGCTGGGTTGAAAAACACTGATGGACCACTTTTTAATACCAGGATTTGGTTAAACTAGTAACAAATGCAGATGGAAGATTCTGACTGCTCATACCGCCTCAACAACTCCTACAAAGTGCAGCAATAAAAAATAAAAATAAATGGTTAATGAAGTTATTTAGGTTTCAGTGATCACTTAAAAGTAGAAGTGAATACAAAATTATTATAGTTATAGAAATCTATTTAATTTACGGAGGCAATTTTTTTGTGTGTGCAGCACATGGACTAAAAACTAAGTAAAAATACAAAAATGTTCTGTTTTAATGTGGCACTCATAAACAAAATAATACATTTTAAAAGTTTTTTTTTTTTTAAAGTTTCAATCGTGCATTTCTCTGGTAGATTTTTCAGGTGTTGACAAATCTGAATACATTAGTGATAATTTATTTTACCGTTTTTTTGATTACAGATTTTGTTGATATTTAATGAGTTTTAAGGCTTTTTTTTGTGTGGCTTGTATGAAAAACCAAAAAGGACATTTCAATGTTTAAAATCAGTTGCCCAGTGTAGTTTTCCTGTGAGCTATGCTCTGAAACTACAGAAAATTTCGAAATAAACAGTAAGTGAGACTGATGCACAGTAGAATAAGGATTCAACTGTTTCATTTTATGCTCTGGAGTATTTTGATGTCTGGGGTAAAAAAACAAAAACAGGAGCTGCTTCATCCCCGCGCACTTTCTACAGGGACCACTCGGATACTTAACCGGAGCTCCTGTGTTTCCGTCCACAGCTGGTGGGGAGACCCGCTCTGAATCCAGCCGGCCTTTTTACAGTCCAGAGGTCCGGGCTCGCCTGGAGAGCGGGCCCAGCGCCGCCACCCTTTCCCCGCTGGCGGAGCACAACGGCTTCCTGCAACTGCATCTCCATGGATACCACGCCAGCCTCATGATGGCCTCGCTGCGCAACCTGGCACTGTTCCAGGAGGGCGACCGCTCTCGCGATGTGATGCCCATGGAAATCAGAATCATCGACACGCACATCAATTTAGAGGTGAGAAAACCTCTAGTTATGACCCGTATAGGTTGGTTAAATGCAATTTATCACTCCCAACATCATCTCTACCACAGGAAGACGACCCCTGTGAAAATCCCTCCGACGGAGAACCCTCAATAATCACCTTACACGTGGACAGTCTCATTGTACGCAGAAAGGATGACGGCTCCTTCTCTGTAGGAGGTAGCTGCAGCACCCTTCCAAATAATCTCAAGCGCCAACTCACCAAGGCACACTTAGGTAAAACTCTTCTCCCCTGTTCGCTTCACAGTGGACGGCGCCACAGACGCCAAGCCCAAGAAAGCACTGGTCGACGGCTCTCTGAGTCCAGTTCCTGAGGCTGTGAGCAGCGTCTGCAGGACATCGAAGGCGACACAGACTCAAACGCCGCCGAGCAGCCCCAGTCCAACAGCCAGGGAAAAGGTCAGCATGATGATGACGTGAAGTAATGAAGTAAAACGGTCAGGATGTTGTAAACCAAATGTCTGGAAATTGGTTGTCGAGTTTAAACTGAAACACAAGAATATGATTTTCATATAAAAAACTTTGATGCTTTACACAAGACCGTTCTGCTGCAGAGATTCTACGCCTTGGTAACTCATATGTCATTCATTTTGTACATTTATTAACATGAGAAACAGTTTAATAGACCATTGCAAAACAGTGCAGATTTGTGTAGATTAGAGACGGAAAGTTTCCCCACAGCATATTACTGCCACCACCAAGCATGTTCTTGGGGATTGGGTGTTCAGAGTAACGGGCAGTCTTTTACTGACCATCTGAACACGCTCCTTTTAAAGATCTGCTTCCACTTCTCCGGGAGTGATAGAACTCTTGTTTTATCTAGGTGTACAAAATTATAAGTGGTTGATTCTAAATGAAAACATTTTTTGATTTTACTCGTAAAAGTTATAAAGTTGTGCAATCTTTTCCTTCCATTTCAAATGATGTGCGACTTTCTGTTAAATCCATGTGAAATAGCTTAAAGTTTGTGTTTATTACAAAATCCAGGGAAGCTCAGGACATTTCTCCGCTCTGCTTCCAGATGCTGCTGGAGGAGAACGAATGCCTGAAGGTGGAGCTGTCTAGAGCCAAGATGGCGCTGGCTGAGGCTCAGATGGAGAAGGACTCGCTGCTTCACCGCCTGAAGAACCTAAAGATTAACACCAGCTAGAACTGCCTTGGTTTTGAGTCGGTGATGAACACCGACTCTTGACTACATAAAGATTTTTTTTTTTTTAGTACAGCTGGTTTACCTGAACACTTTGTTGGGAGAGCTACCACAAATTTTGACTTTGACGTTTTTTTTGTTCTGTTTAGTTGAATATAGATGCAAAAAACGAAGTGATTCTCTCTTTAAAGCTTGTGAAAAAGAGGGTATGAAACTATCATGTTTTTCGTGCCTACGTTAACTCATCCCTCGCTAATTCTGTTATTAAAACCACCACAGCTTGTTTGAGATGAGCTTCAAAGGAAACTTATAGATCTGAAAGAACAATGAATGTTGCATCTTTAGAAGAATGTCAAAACGAAGACTTATTTTGCACTGCACTCAGTTTTGAGTGCATTCATATTCATACTGTATAATTGTACAGGAACGTGAACATGTGTTTTCTACAGAACCTTGAAAGGTTTTGTAGTGTTTGCAGTTGAATGTGTGAGAGATTTTTCTGTGCGCGTCTCAGACAGAACAAGCATTTTTGAGGACAAACATCGGTTCACTTTACAGCTTTTTCCCCCCAAATGCCTCAGAATTAGTTGTTGCCTCCACTTTTGTCCTATTTTTATATCTGTAAATGCTCAATGCGTGCTGCACTTTTTAAAACTGAGGCACTGTAAATACAGATATCTCAACTGTGAGAGAGCCAGAGCGGATGACTGGAGCAAAAGAGGAAGAACAAAAAGGGCCACTTTGAAACTGCCCAACTACATGTTTCTTTATTAAAAAAAAAGAGGACGAAAAATCCATGTATTGTTACGACTTTCATGGAAAATGAAAATATTTGCTGCTGTGTCATCTCTGTGTGATGAGAGAAGAGTTGATAACTAAAGTCAACTTATTTTTCTAACAGTACATCAAAAGCATTGGAAAATTAACATAGATTTAGCTCTATTTAACTGTGATAATTCAGTAAATGTCTGCAAAACATCTACTTCTAAAAAAAAGTTTTTGTTTTCCTTCCAAAAAGTTTAAACTGTTGATCAAGAATTTTGCTGCAATCATACCACGATCTACTAGGGTGGAGGAAGCAACATTGAGACACCATTTAAAAGAAAGTGTTTTTTTTTTTTTCTGTCAAAGCTGCTGAGATATTGATAGAAAATAAAGGATCCATTTTAAATGTTTCACTTCTTCATGAAGTTGTTTGAATTTACTTGTTTTGTATTGGGTTTGTTTAGGGGGTGAGGTAAGTGTTTGATGCAGAGCCGACGGAGGAAGTCTTTACGTTTCAGTGCAGGAACAGCTCAACCATGACACCATCCAAGAATTAAATCCAGAGAATTTTTATCTCCCAGAAAAGATTTTCTGTTGGTTTCAGGTCTGGATTAAAAATAACTGCAAAAAACACCCCTGTGTTTCGGGACATCGTGATGCTGGATCTTCATTGCTTTTTCTGAGGCGACGGAGGTTGTTGCCTAAAATATTGTGACTCCATCCATCATTTCATCTTATGACGCAGTCCTGTCCCCTTTTGCAGAGAAGAACCCCCCCCCCCCGTCGCATGAAGTTACACCCCCTGCTTCACAGTTGGGATGGTGTTCTCATCATTCTTCTTCCTCCAAACATGGTGAGTGGAGTTTATTAAAAAAAAAAGTTCTACTTTGGTCTCATCTGACCCCATGCCTTCACGGGATTATCTCCAGGGTGAGTCAGATGGACCTTGACGTGTCTGGCTCAAATCAAGCGGGGACCTCACTGCAGGATTTTAATCCATGATGGTGTAGTATGTTACCATGGTAACCTTTGAGCCTGTGATCCCAGGTGTCTTCACATAATCAACCAGGTTCTCCTGTGTAGTTCTGGGCTAATCCATTGACATTCTCATGATCAGTTATACTCCATGAGGCAACATAGAGCCTCAGTATGAGTAAGATTGACAGCCATGTTGAGTTTCTTCCTTTTTCTAATAATTTGCATCAACAGTTGTTGCGTCTCACCAACCTATGTTCTTTTAGTCCATCCCAGCCTTCTTGCAGGTCAGTTTTGTCCTTGATGACTGAAGACCGCTCTTTGGTTTTGGCCATGGTGGAGAAGTTGGTGACCGAGCGTGTGGTCATCTTTTATCTTCATCGTAAAATTGTAATTTTAAAAAACTTCTGTCTCTTACAGTTGTTTACTTACGATGCAAATTGCAGTAAAATGACTGCTTCTTTGTAAATGGATAACATTTGTTGTGTGTCATACTTTTTTTGCTTGCTTCTAATATTGCAAAGCTATACTTAAAAAAATATATATGTTTTAACAATTTTGCTGTCGAAATCCTGCCTAACGACCACATAATGTTTGCCTGATGCAGCAGTTCCTCTCTGAATAATTAGAGAACCACATCTTGGCAGCTAGCTGCATCAGGAAGTTTGATATAAATAAGCACTTTAAAATGTTTTCATCACCACTTAAAATATAGTTAATGATCTAATTATTTTTGCAATCCGGCAACAAGATTTTATACCTGTTAGAATTTTCTTTCTCTTGGTTTTGATAGGGCTTGTTGATCATTTTGAATTTTGGTTGTTTTAGGGCATTGTTTTTTGTGCTAATTAGTGATCGGATTACTTTTATATATGAATTGTGACAAAGTATTTAGAATGTAAAATCAATTTTGTCTTTTTGCTCTCACATCTTTATCACCTTACTGTTACACCCCTGTTTTTTGTGTATGAAAAGATCTTGCACCCCGCATCATTCAGTAACCCCTTTGTACCTGCATTATGTACAGAAACCTAACTCCAATCAATAACTTCTATCAGCAGGAGGTCGCTTATGGTTATTTGGTCAGAATGTGCACTTACTTTTTAAATGGTCTAAGCAAATGATTCAAAACAAAGAGATGCATCCAGACTCACTTCCTCTGATAGGCCTACTTTCTCTGCACAATTTTTTTTTTCACTTTTTTTTTAAGTGGAAAACGCTAAATAAGAAACAAGAAATGCCAAAGAGCACATTTTTAGTAGCGACTGCAGGATTGAAACGGTTCCACACTCTATATATTATAAGTAAAAAATTGTGCAAAACCAGAGTAAAAAAGTACAAAATTGTTGCAACTGCTCTGTCAATAACCTACATATTTTTTAAACCCGTTTTTTTTCATTTATTTAAATCAGTAATTCACCTTACTACCTATCTTGCACATTTTAAACACTTGATTCAATATCTTTCTTTTTTATATATAAAGAAATTGCATGTTGGGGGAGGGGGGATGTTGGACTTTACTGTATAATTCATGATGGAAATTTCCTGTTCAGCTCATGTTTAAAACCCCTAGGATGATTTTCAGAGCAGGTGTTCGACCTGTGGCTCGCCTTAATTTTACGATGAAGCATTTCTAAATTCATGAGAAGCAATGCAACAAAAGGAGGTAAACTCTGCATGTAAGAGCAGCCTCTTTAGGCTGCAGTAATCTGCTGCACGGGCTGTTTGGACTTAAATGGTCATGACATTTTTCAGCCGCAGCAGAGCAGTGAATCATAAAGGGATGCTTAATAACTGTGCACGTGTGTAAATGGAAAGCTCGGCTATTTTAGGCTGCACCCGTGGAAACTCGTTTTACCTAGTGAAATGATAGCCATCTGATGGTGCATCACAGGAAAAGATGTATATGCATGTTTTGAGTTCTGTGTTCGGGAGAGAGGAGAGAGAATCGGGCATGTCTGAACCAGCATTCCAGCTGGTTCAGACATGCTGGAAAAATATTGTTGGAGAAAGGAGTCAGGTTTTGTCTTGGCTCAGGATGTCGAGGAGAACCCAGTAGGGGCTGCAGCTTCCTTTCCCCTGTTCTGCTTTTTGATTTCCATAATGTATATCATGTAGATATTAGAAAGTTTTTTTCATTTTTTAAACATTTGAATGTTAAAATATTTAAATGATTGACCGTTTTAATTTAGTCTGGTCTGGAGTTTCCTTTCGTACTCACAGAAACATTCAGTTATTCTGGTTGGAGGTGATTTTATTTCTTGATCACAAAAAGCATATTTTTATTTTTATATATACTTTAAAAAAAACTATGAAATGAAATAGTGTTTCTCTTTGTCCTGATCAGGGAACAATGTGACTCTCTGGTCAATGATGTCTCTCCACTAACCTGCGCTCTCTCTCTCCATGGTAACAAAATGTACCAGATGATAAATTGTTGTGGTCTTCATGACTGCCTTCACAGTGGTGACTCAGATATTTACCACAGCGGCAGGACAAAGGTCCCGTCGCGGAATCAAAGCGAGTGCGTCCAGGAAGATTTATAGATGTTGCTAGGGAGGCGGTCAAAAACAAAAGCACAGCAGTCTCTTGCTTATTGGTGTACATGCTTGGATATAGGTTTGCAGTTTAACCTAATCCATCCCGTTAACCAAGGAATAAACATTAGCATGAGCTAATGTTAGCGCTCCATGTTCCATGCTCCCTTCATCTTCTGTAGATTTATATAGATGAAATGGATGAAGTTGGCTCTTAGAAAAGGAATGCATTTAATATCTTAGTATATTATAACACTTTGATAGAATTGAACCAACCATCAAGGCAGGGGGTGAATGGTTAGGCAGGATTGTGTAGAAGAAAGATTGGTCCCAAGCCTATGTCGGGAATTAAACACAGAGTTAGACATTGAAGCAGGAATTCGGAGGCTAAAGTTTATATATGGCTTTATGAGTGACTTTCTTTAGTGCCACCCCTTAAAAAACAAAGACATGAAAATCTTTGCTTTACTTAAAGCTCTAACTGCTACAATAGAATCTCATACTGCAAGTCTAAGCTTGGCCCTCATCTTTCACTGACTGGTGTAGCCACAATTACAAAGGAGTAATGATGCTTCCTGCCAGGTGCTGATTAAAAAAAGAAAAGAAAATCATAATACTAAAATCTTAGATGCATTCGATTTCATTAAGGGATATCAGATATGAGGGAGACACTTTTCAGATTTCTCATTTGTAAAAAAAAGCAACAAAAGAAAAAGCATGCATATTTTACTTTACACTTCACATCCATGAGCTACTTTTCTATTCTAATGGAGCAGCAGCATTAATTTATCATGCAGGTTCCTGCTTGCAAAAAAAGGGGGCAGATACAGAGAGGGGAGGACGAAAGTATTCGTCCGTTTTATGGCTGTGAGAGCGCTTTCAATCTCTGCTCCTGTCTTCATTCTGCATTATTCACACTAACCCCGATCTAACGTGGCCGGCTGAGGTGGGTGGAGGATATTTTTGGGATATCACCTGTTTCCAAAACCCCATTCTTCCTGCAGCGGCCGATTGAGAAAAACAGACAATGCCCGCACAGAGAATGATAAAGCGCGCATGCGTGGGAGCGATGGGATAAGTTTTAAATCTGGGAGGGGAAACGAGAGAAAGAGCAGCTGGCTGTTTGTTTCATTTTTCTTTAACACGTTGACATATAAAGTACAATTCACTGATGTTGTAGCATCTTTATCCCCACCCAGACTGTGCAGGGTATGAATCAAACCAGCAAAATCTGTAGCGGAATAAGAAGACTTGGTTACTTCCAAAATAAAAGCACTTAGTTGCCCAAAAAAACAAGAAAAAAGTTTGAAATTAGTGGTGCTGCTGAGCCTTTCTACTTGGTCAGTTAATTGGAGGTGCAATAAAAACTCATTGTTTAAATAAAAATGATGCTTTAACTCTTTAAATCAATTCTCTTGCTTTATATAATACATGCTTTATCAAAAGTTTTGTTTGTTTTAATTTCTGATGAAGTCAAGACATTGGGTTTGTTGAATCGCAACATCAGCTAGGAACTAAATATGGCTGTCTGTATGCTCTTATTTTCCCCCCACTGGGGTCAGCTCGGCCCAGGTCGAGTCAGCCTGTATTTTGCGTGTTTAAAGCGAGTAAAGTGATGTCACAAAAAATCTAATAGAAATATCTGTTTGTGAAGGATCAGAACGGCTGGAGTGACGCGGACCACAAGCACTGGAACTGGTTTGGAGAAAGGGAAGGCTAGATACCAACTCCAGCTTTGGCTTTTTTTTACTGGAACTTTTTCTATGTAGAACCCACTCATGTCCACACCCACTGCCACGTTCCCGGTGGCAATGGGAACACAACCAGGCCGTTCTGGGCTGGGTTTACCCTAGTTGAATAGAGAGGCATTAAATGTCTGGTTTCTAATGCAACAACATAATTGTTTGGGAAACTGTACTGTTTGTGCATCTTTGAAAAAGATATGTTTTTTTGTTTGTCAGTTTGGTATTCTTTTTTTTTTTACATGCTCAGTTACCAAGCCGGCATTAGAAAGGGTTGCACATGCACAAACAAAAATGGATTTATACGTTTACCGGGAAACCACCAACAAGAAAGGAAAAAAGAGCATATGATACATTTTTACAGCACTAAAACTACACCAATGTGCTCCATTTGGCTCACTATTGGTGGAAAAAAAGGTGGAGACGCATGCGGTTCATGTATGAATGTCAACCTGGGAGAATCCCTTTTTCTAACATCCCTAATAACATTAAAATGCAACTAGAAAATTTCAGGAAATTTAGAGAAGGGACGGCCACGGTGTGCATGCTAATGCTAACTAGCATGCTAATGCTAATGTTAGCTAACATGTTGGCATTACTATAAACCCATTCAGTACCAAAATATAGTCAAAAAGCTAAAATTAGCTAAAATGCTAACAACAGCTAGCATGGTAATGCTAACTAGCATGCTAATGCTAGCTAACGTGTTGGCATTACTATTAATAGGATTAGTATGAAAATATACTGAAAAAGCTGAAATCAACTAAAATGCATACAAGTGCAATGTAGTACTGTGTATAACATAGGGATTTTGGTTCCAGCTTTCAAACAAGAAAAAAAAAAAATTTTGATCCCCCTGGGATTCGAACCTACTACCTCTTGCATTGTATTCCTGTTCCTGAACAGTTACACTACAACATCAGTTATACAGCATTGAGTTTTAGGCCATCTGATCTGTTGTCTCGTCTCCCAGTTCAGCTTTCAGCAAAGAAAAATTATTTGCTGCTCGCTCCTGGATTTGAACCCAGTACCTCTGGGATGCAAACCATCTTCCTTAACCACTACGCCATCCGAACATACATACAACATTGAGTTTTAGGCGATATCTTCTGTTGTCTCCTCTCCATGTTCAGAGTGTTAAACAGCTGCGAATGAACCTTTCCCATTCGAAAACTATAGCAGCTATCAGGAAAATTATTGGAGTGTTAGCGATATTTATCCTTTGTGTTCAATTATTTCAAAGCACAACTCTCTATCTTATTCACAGATGAAATGGTACAGGCAGACAGGGGGACTGAGAAAGACAGAGACATGGTCAGAAAGACAAAGACAGATGGACTGACACATGGACTTGTTTGTAGTACTTCTCTCTATAGTACTGCATAGCATAACCTGTGTTTAAGTGGGGTTTAATAGGCCTTCAATGTGTATATACTGTGGAATGAACTTTAGTGAACTCTGATCAAAGGTGCTCCGTTTCCCCAGCAACAAGTGTGAGTGAAAATTGCAGCAGGTGCAAACACTTAAGATGATTAAGAGCTTAGATTTAGACTTTTTCATAAAAAAGTGCGCCGAACAAATCGTTCCCATTCGAAAACCGTACAAGGTATCGGAAAAATTCTTGAAGTGTGAGCGAGATGTATCATTTCTCTTCGTTCATGCCAAAGCAGAAGTCTCTATCTTATTCACAGTCCGAGAGGGAGCGAGAGAAAAATGACTAAGAACATCTCTCTGGCTGAGATAATCCTGACCAGCCACAATGATAAATTATAGGAGAAAAGCCCTAAAACTGGGTTCCACTTTGAGCGATCTAGAGCTCGCTGAGAGAAAACCGTGCGACATAGGGAAATTTTGAAATGATCCTGAGAATCACAAAGGGCGGCTCTATTTCATGACCGAAAATCATGTCACTAGTGCGAAATATGTGGCCGTGACGTCGAGTTAAATTTTGATGAGGACCTTCCAAAAGTTCATCACTCCACACTCTGCTTAACGAGCTGCTCCACTCTAAAAATGTCGATTTGGGGCAAACTTTGGGTCGAACAAAGTCAAATTGTGACAAAACCGTAACAGCTATCGACATGCGGTCTTCAATGCTGAACACAGCACGGACGTGGCTACAATCTGGATTTCGAATGGTGTTGCTAAGTTATTGTATGGCTACACAGTAAATCTTCAAAAATAGTGGATTTTTCATGATTTTGGGCCGTTTTTCCATTCATTTCCAATGGGTGTTTTTGGGGGTGGTTCTTCGCTAATTACGTCGCCATGGTAACTCCAATCGCCAATAAAAGTAATAGCACACCTCACACGATCGAGCCGGTCGTTTTGATGTATATATTGTGGGGGTGCACGCTACAGTACGACCCGCATTAACGGTGAAAGAATAAAGAGTCCGTTTAGAAGTGAATAGTAATAAGGGACTGCCCATGCAATTGCATGGAGGCAGTGCAATACATTGCTTTGCAATGGATTCGCACTGCCTCCATGCATTGCATTGGGCCGTCCCTTAATAAATGATCTAAATCCTGGGGCTGGATCAGAAGGCATTTAAAACAGCCTTCCTATTCTCAACATCAAGCTTGTGGGACCAACACCGTTGACTTCACAACAACAGAAAAGTTGTTCTAGACAGAACAAATATTTACGTTATTTTATCTTATGCTTTTGTGCCCCACAACCATCACATGTTATGAATTATGGATGCATCAACCATAACATTCCTCACAGTTTCGTTTTAAATGGTAAATGGACTGAACTTATATAGCGCTTTTCTAGTCATACAATGCTTTACATTGAAGCCACATTCACACATTCAAACTCACATTCATACCCTGACAGCCAACATGTGATAATGTTTTTTGGGGTTAAGTGCACAGGGGCACATCGACATGTGACCGGAGGAAGCTGGAATTGAACCTACAACCACTCAAATTGCGAGCCAACTCTACTCTACCACTGAGTCACCTTTAAATGTACACCTGATTGGTTTGCGTGTTATTCGAGTTTGGATGTTTTACTTTGAAAGAGCCGACGGAAACAAGTGGTGTGATTTCGGGAAACTTGAACGCAGAGGCTGAGCCGACCCTGATAACCACCGGAGCAGTGAGGTTGGTTCGCCGGAGAGGGAGAGAGAGAGGGAGAGAAGGAGAGAGAGAGGGAGGAGGCTGCCTGCAGACGGAGTTTCATCTTCAGTCTGTTCCCAGCAGAAGCTCTAGAGGAGACGAGACAAGGAAGGAGTTTCAGTGTTTCCTTTTTTTCTTCTTTTTGGCCAGGGTTACTCTTCACTTTAAGGCGTGCTAAAGGGGGATTTGTTTCAGGTTTCCACGGGGAGGGGATCGGCGGATTGCGCACCGGGAGTCAATCACAGCCGTGGATGTGAATCAGCTGAGGTTGCAGGGCACCAGGGGAGCCGTGCTCTGCAGCATCAATAACACCCACTTCCACGGAGCAGTGCTGCGCGCAACGAGAGGGAATCCTTTCTCAGATGCTTCCCCACAGCAAACATTGAGGAGAGGAGGGATTTTTTATTTTTTTATGGAAGATTTGAGGGATTTTCTTTGTTTCTTTTTATCACCCTGTGGTTGCAAACTTGAGAGTCCGGGATGGGGAAGGAGCAGGAGCTGTTGGAAGCCGCCCGCACCGGGAATGTCGCCTTGGTGGAGAAATTGTTGAGTGGGAAGAAGGGAATACTCGGGTCCGGTTCTGGCTCCATCCCTATTCCCAACCTATTGAGGTAAGCAGTATCCTTCATTTTGAGCTCTGGCGGGTCCTGGAAGTCTCATTGGGGCTGTAGGGGATTCCTGAGGGCTTTCCCTTCCTGCAAATTCAGACTATTTTTAATCTCCCTTTTAGTTCACTAGTGTACTATAATTAAGACATTTATCACTTATGACTGCAGAACAGACAGCATATCATGCATCAACATTAGTTGCTGCACGAGCTTCATTTGTTTGGATTCTACCAAGAATGAGCTGAAGCCCCTTAGACCTCCTCACATTTAGTCAGGTTATCACCATGAAACTCAAAATTGATTTTATTCTGGAAAAATGAAGTTGTTTTCAGGCTCCCCTTACACTGATACCTCTTAAATAAAACGCAATGCAAGCAATTTAGAATTCCACCATCCACCTGGGTGTCATTTCTCACGAGGAGCACCCAATAGGTCTGTAGTAACTCTGGAGGAGCTGCAGAGATCAACAGCTCAAATGGAAGAATTTGGTGCCACGACAACTATTAACCATGCAATCCACAAATCCGGCCATTGTACACATTTGTGAAGAAGAAAACCCTTAGAATTCCTGTTTTTCAGGCACATATGGGTTGTAAGGCTCACTTGAGAAATAACATCAAAATTAAACTATTAGGCTAATATGCAAAACACACTGTTGGTCAAAATGTTGCACATTACATTAAGCATATGATATCACATGGTGGTGGCTGCCTACTCAATGTTCAAAATGATGCAATACTTTTAGTTGGTGTGTGTTATAAAAAATCCTAGGGATGCAAAGATGCCACCTTTTTTCAAATTAATATGATACCGATACTTAGATCTGAGTACTTGCTGATACAATTCATTGGAAGAAAAGTTTTAATTCTTCACTGCTTGTTACAACAAATAGTGAATTGGCTAAACAATTTTTTAAAAATAAAAATGACCACTAAAGTTTAGTTTCCAGTGCTTTCACCGTTATGTGGGGAAACCACTGCACACCAAGAACAAACGAACAGGCTGTAGCTACCTTGAGATTCAGGGCTGTGACAGCTTTAGCTTGCAGGGACATTCTTTGATGCTCAAATGATGAAAGCATTTAAAACTTTACGTCAAGTCTTTAACAGTTTCTCCATGCAGCAGGTGACATATAATCCAAAGTTGCTCTGATTTGAATTTTCCATGACTCTATAGTTGCATTTTGTGGATTACTACATTGATCATCTGACAGGCTGGGAGTAAAAGCTTTTAACCACCCCATGTTAATGTCTCAGGACACAGGCAGTGGCTTTTAACAAAGTGGTTTGGTTCAAAATTGCACACTCATGGTGTGAAACTCTTGCAGCACTACTTCTATTTTTGTTCTGAAGAAAGAGGATGTCCAGAGATGAGGAAATGCAAATAGATGCACAGGGGGGGACTGCAGGTTTCACCTTTTGCAAACTTTAATTCGTTGTCATTGCACCGACAAAAAGACTAATAAATGCTTTAACTTGGCAGTGAAAAGATTGAGTGTGGTTTAAAGGGACCTACCCTTCCAGCGCCTTCGGCCTCTTGCCTCTTTGTGTTCATGCCGACGCTGACCCAGGTGATAATCAGATCAAAGTTGGGGCCGGTTGGGAGGAGTACCGCCTCGGGCTCTTCACCACAGCTTCTCACGGTTTGGCCAAGTCACAGAAGAGTTGCTAACCTCATAAAGTGGGGTTTCTTGGCTTCCTGCTGGGCAAAACCTAAACCAAATAGCTGTAAAATAAGTTTTGTTTGCATTGGAAATCATTTGGAGGAGAATATTGAAATTCTACCAAATGCAGCAGCACTGAGAAGTACATCAGCACCTAGGGCTGTTTAGTGCAGTTCTTTCTTCATCTATTATAGGAAGTTCGTTAAACATTACAGGTTTTCTCTGTGGGCCGTGAATGTTCCACAGAAGTCTAGTGATGTGCTTTCATGAGTCTGTTCCTCTTTTTCTACACAATAGTGTAAAGGTAATAAAAATGTAATGCTTGGCTCGAGGTTAGGAATCGCTGCTACCTCCATGGACGTAAATGGCAAACGTCACAAATACTATTTTTGGTAGCTCTGGCTGCTGGTGATTAGATAGTTTGTTTTGAAACTCAGTATTGTGTCAAATATTTCCAAAATATAAATTTGGATTTCTTCAACTTCTTCTTCAGCTCTGGTATTGTATCATAATTTTTCCAGTTAGACTAAGACCTAGTTGAAGATTGAAAGCTCAGTAGATGAGCTAGAAATCCCTTCTAATTTTCTAGTGCTGTGAGATCCTCTAGAGTAAGCTGGTTAGGTGGGTGAGAAGGGTTACCTCATTAGCTGTCGCACACATGAGTCATTCTTGGAGTTAGCAGGATGCAACAGATGAAAGGATGAAAAGTAAGACGAGTGGTTAACGCCCAGAGCCATATTTCACCATTGCTACTGCAGGGGGGATTGCTGATTGGCTTATAGCTCCAAGCAACACTGTTTCTTTGTAAAACCTCAAAGGTTTATAAGTGACATCCTTTGGGTCAGGTTATGTTCTTCTAAAAAAATTATAGAATTGGGTACGATGACTACAGTAGATTATTTTTCTTTGTTTCTTGCATTTAAAAATATCCTAGTTTCATCCCAGCTTCCTTATCAAACCCAAACCAAATTAGTTTTTTTCCATGTTCTCGGCATCTGTGTTTATGTATAAATTATTTTGCTTGTAATGCATTTTTGATGAATTATCGAGTTACATAATCAGAAAATGGCTCAAATATCAGTTATGATTTATTTTTTTCCTGAGAATTTGTTTTGAGCCCAGTTTTCACTGAGTCATTTTTACTCCAATGATCTGACTTTTTAATTACTCAGAATAACCCCTGCTGGTGGTTAAATGCACATGATTTATCACAAATATATAAAAACACAAAGAAATCAGACTTTGGTATTAATCCAGTAAGACGTACAGTACTTGTGAAGTCAACATCGCTTAGCACGTTAACATGAACTCTTAACTTCAACCACAAAATCCACAGTAAAATAGTAAAATGACACAAAAATAAAAGAAATGATACTGGAAGGAAATCAATAAAAAATTTAAATTCATAATTAAAAATAACTGGAGCTCAATCCCATTGCTCATTTTTCTCAGTCCGTCTTATATACACAAAGATTTTGTTGCGACCAATCACCATTAAACCATGGAATAAGTAGAACGCTCTACCAGGACTGTTACTGATGCATTTCCAAATGTCAGATTCTTTCTGAACGGCTGACCAGAAGCTAGATTTGCTTCATCGCTACTGTAAATGCTTGTTAATGTGCCTTCAACAGTGATGCATCATTAAGTCGGAATGTTCACGGGAAAACGTTTCAGTGAAAACCTCAACATGTTTAATAGATGACTCATAGAAAGCACTGCATGTGTGACCAGCCATTTATTCCAAATATCTTTACTTTCATGATCTTCTTTATGAGCTTCATGGAGTATTAGTAACCTTGGAGATGGTAGTTTCATGCAGAAGTAGACGTTGACAATTTTATGAGCCTTATCAGACTCATCTCTTGGCCTTCAACACAGACTAATGTACAGTATTTTCCTGTTGTTATGGTGATCATTATGTGGTTACTTTAGTACTACCGTAAATCAATATAATTATTAAATTTCACAATTTATTGGGCTATTACACTAAAGTGAAACTCTTATTTGATTATTTTGCCACTCTACATTTGCACATACCTTAATTTTGGAGAAATTAGTTTGCATGATGTGTGTTAAATACTTTTACTTTATATGTAAAGGAAAATTAATATGTACTTAAACCCGATACGCTGTTCCTGTGCTGTTGCTTTAGCAGAAGTGTTAGAAAATACATGTATTTGAATACTTGTTTACAGAGTACTGGTTGACAAAAACTAAACCAAGATTTAAGTTAAGATTTAGGGTGTACAAGTAAGCTTGTGCATTAAAGTGCTGTGGATGCACTGAATGGGAGTTTTGGGAGGGGACTGGAATCAGAATATTCTTTACAGGTGCTCAGCAAATGCGGCTTTCATAACTCTTGTAAAAATTATTTATGAGATTTATCATTGCAAACTTACTAATTCATTCTACGCTAGCACACGCTTTTTGCTAATTCGTTGCTAATGTGTCACTGTAGTTTTGTTGGATATTGCCAGACTTACTCATTTATATCTCTGAAGTGTTTAAAAGCACTGAATAAGAAATATAAGGCGTTACTAAAAGAATATGAAGATATTTAAATAATGATATAACAGTTCTATTTCTAGTTATATAAGCATTAACAACAATAGTTAACTACTGGCAATACCATTTAATTACATATCAGGTAGATTAACCTCAAAATTTGAAGATGGATAAAAACATAGCATCCTTTAAAAACAAGAAAACAGATTTAGCACTCCTTACCAATTAATGTGGAAATTCAAGCTAAAGTAGTACTGACATGTATCTTAATATGATACTAGCAGCCTGTGTAGAAATACTGAGTTATTTGTAATATCAGAAAGATGTTTAAAAGCAAGGTATAACGGTGCATTCAGACTGCATACTTTGGGTTGTGTGACGCTCACAAAGTGCGCGGTCCGGACGCACCATAAGGAAGCATGAGTTATCTCAAGCTACTAAAAAAATTGGATATTCCACCGAGGCTAAATACTTTTTAAAGTAGATTAGCCACAGAATTGTATGAGTTAAACCCAACATGATAAAAGGCATTAAAAATATTTTTTTGGGTCAATTTTTTTTTTCTGGACTACAAATGTACTACAGAAAAGCAGCTAATTCATGCTAAGTTAGCCCTATCTAAGCACAATCCATTGATTTACAAAAAAAGAAAGGAAAAAAAAGAGCTGTAATTCAAAGTAACGCTAATGAGCTTTATTCTGATTTTTATCATATAGGTACAATTGGTGGGTTTAAATTGTACACAGAGCTCCATCTAGTAAAATTTAGCCTTTACTTTAACTTTGGGTTAAAAGTCTTTAACCCAAAGTTGTAGTTTGATTATTACAAGAATTAATAATTACTATAAAAAATAAACTTTGGTACATTGGTACATCTTTGGCCTTGGCTGACTTTTTATCTTTAGAGTATTATACGTGGGTTTAATTGAATCAAGATCTTGGTATATGATTTATGCCTACAAAGTAATGGGTGGGTAACTCACACCCAGACCCATTCTAGTGATTAGACATGACACACCTCCTATTAGAGAGCTCCCTTAGGTGGGTCAACAGAGAGGTCGCAGCTGAGCAGTGTGTGTGCTGGGTAATATTTTAGGAAGGATCTGTGGAAATAAATACATAGTTTCCCATCCTATAAACCTCCAGGCCAATAACAGCATTCCTAAGTCACAAGGTTCACCGTTTTGCAAAAAGAATCACACAAGCTGGACAGCAACCTAGGCACATTATGTGTGTAAAAAAAATCAAACATGTGCGTATTAGGTAACGGGAAGTGATGCTCCTCGGCTGCAGATTTGTGGTGTGGGGCACAGTGGAAAATCAATACTGGGTGATCTCACTCTAGTTTAATGGGTCTTCTTTTTTGTAAATGAACTCTACTGTAAATGTAAGTGTGCAAGTGTGTCTTTGTGTTGGAGAGAAAACTAAATCCTAAAAACAATCATCTGTTGTGTGACAGTAGGGGAGTGTTACTGTATATTTATTTAATACATAATTTATCACCCTTTTGTTTTTTATGCTTTTTTTTTATATCCTTGAATACAGTGTGTTTACTAATTCGCTTAGGAAATAGTAAACATGTTATTGTCCCCCCCCCACCACCCCAAACTGAATTTCTGTTTACTTCCCTTTTTCTTTATATTTTTACTTTATGTACACCAGGCTAGTAATGAAATGAAGCTGCTGGCTTTCTCCTGCCTTTTGTAGTAGCATTAAAAGGAAATTAAAACCCGTTTGTGGCTTGGTTTTGATTGGTCCACAGCTGATCTGCTTATTCAGGTCAGTAAAGGCGCTGACACCAAGCCAGTAGATCAGCCTAGTGGTTCTCTGAATCAGCTAAAGGGACACTTTCACTGAAAAAGCAACAGTTGTAAGGACAGAATTATGGCATGTTGACTCATAAATACACATAAACACACTTCCTCTTTTAATGCATTGTGCATAAAGACTGATTCTGTCAGTGGGGATGAGGATGTGGTGAATGTGTTGTAGTGTAATGAGGATAAAAGCCTTTGCTGTACATCATGTACTGACTGTGATAGCGATGCAGAAAGAGTCTCCTGATTGGGCAGATGGTGTCTGATCCCTTCTCGGTTACATTCAGGGGGAAGCCCGTCCTGCTATGCTGGTGTGTTTACCTCCCTCCTTTATTATTTTTTTTGCCAAACAAACAGTCTTTAAGTGGAAGAGAGTGACTCCCAAAGGCCACAAAGATCCACGCACTTCTGAGTGGATGCTCCGTTTTAATTGCCATCCTCACAGACCTCCTCTTGAGTGTTTAATATTTGATTTATACCTCTGCTCTGTCACAGTAGGTGGGGGTCTATGAGTGTAGAGGTGTGACTGCTTTCATCGTGATCCAGGAAGGATAAGGTCCTTTTCCAATGTACTTGAGATCCAATCCAAAGGAAACCAAAAGCGCGATGACCCAAAACCCTGGCAGGTCAGCCGCTCCGTGTCTCTTTTTCTGAGCTGGAGTGTGTGACATAACCGCTGCCCTTGCGTAACCGCAGCGAGTATCAACGGCTTTGAGTGTTTTCAGAGGGGAGCGGTGAGGAGTGAAAGCTGATGTTGGAAATCTAGGAGCCACATGTGGTGCTGGGAATCCAAAGCGGGTCATAGGTTAACTTGAGGGGGCGCAGATAATTTGACGAGGTAATTTCAGGGCGACACAAACATCCTGAAGGCAGGGATATTAAGTATAGATTTTAACAATACAGAAAAACGGAAGTAATTAAATGTGTGAAGATTTCATCTATTTAAGCTTCAGATAGTTAGGTTGGTGCGACTGTTTAAGAGAATTTAGAATCAGTTATACCACTATATGAAAAATCTACAAGTGGAGGAAATTAGAAACGACTGCCAACCTGCCCAGGTCTGATTGCCCAAGAAAGCTCACCCTGAAAGCAGACCTCAAGATGCTAAAAGAAGTCTCTGAAAACCCTATGATTTCATCATGGGAGCCACAGCAGACTTCCTGAATATAAAAGAGCAAGATGTCTGTCATGGTTTGGGGATGCTTTGCTGAAGCTGGACCCGTTCAAATCGACATTTTAGAATCCACCATGAAGTCTACTACGTGTAAAATAAAATGGAACTGACAATGAGCCAAACAAGCCATGGGAGATCATGAAATCACAGGTAAAAGCAATTGCATAACTGAATGGGTAGTATGCAGAAAAGATATTCCATGATGAGTATCATGAGCTCATCATTCACTTCCAAAACTGAAGATATTTATGTCCTTGGCTTCTCCTTTTTCGTATTGTCCTTGTCAAAGTGATCACTAGTATCGTATATACTGGGTGATTCTCCACTTCAGGGATTCAGTTCTCGTCATCCTTCAGGAGTAAAGTGATACTGTTTTTTAATTCATTCATTTGGCAATCAGCATGTTCTTTTCTTCAAATTTTCCATATGCTTTATACTTCTCTTGTATTAGATTTCCTGTCTTGTCTGATCTAAGCTACTGAGCTCGATAAGTTTTAGAAGCCGCAACACACTTTTCAGATGTCTTCAATTTATCTTGCTTTGTGTCTGGTGAAAACAGTCGCGGCGGCTATAATGACAGCTATTAGCAGTGTTATACACTTGGCAGATGTTATGCACCACTTACCCATCCGGTGGAAAGTAGGGGTGAGAATGAAGATGTAAAAACTCTAGGGCCTAGTCAAAGCTCAGTTCATATAAATTTTTGCTCAAAGGGCTTATGCTGCTTTCACACCGCCCCAAATACCAGCGTTAGTTGCGGCAAGATTACATGTTATATCTACGGTAGAGTATGTTATAGGTCCGTCAGACTCTCTGCGGTGCGCTGTGTGCGTCGGCTCTGTGATTTTTTTCAAGCGTTACTTGCGTTGCAAGCTGCAATGTAGCAAACGCAAGCAACGCAGAAGTTCAGCTAGCTGAACTTTTGACGGACTTGACGCAGTGCACCAACCAATCAGAGCGTCTCACTGCAGTGATGTCACTACATGTATCTTAAGTGATGAGGGAGCAGTAAAAACATTGTCAACGAATGCAGATTTCAAAAATGAGAAATAACGCTTACTGAAGACAGATGGACAGGCGCTCCTCAGGAGGAACAGAGCACCTGTAGTTGGTGTCCTTCAAGGAGGTTTGAGCTCCGGTGCGTCCCAGGAGGTGGTAAAATTGGGCACGGGACAGATGGAAGTAGCGCTTAAAACGAACCTCATCCATACGCAGCTCCTGGAGCAAATGGTTAAACTCCCCAAACCCAGAAGGCATCTGAAGATTGGGCGCTGATGCCCCGATGTCGACGTTGTCTAGCTTTATCTAGCAAATAAAGCCAAGCCACTCTCTCGTTACGATCCACCATAGTTCTGAACGTCTGGCAACAGAAGAAGCTGTGCCCACTTGCTCTTTATTTATTTATTTATTTGCTCAGAAGCAAGTGTTGCAAGCTTCAACGTACATGCGTCAAACTACAGGTGTTAGGAGCGTTGCTTGACGCAGACAAACTGTGCGGTGTTAACGCAGCATTACCCTATCATACCTGCTTCATTTATACCATTTCCTCTGTTTTAATAATATCTCTCTTGAGTCTTGTATCAGGGCTTGTTTATTTAAATGTTCTCTGTTTTAAATACATTTGACTATAAGGTGGTTTGGAAACCTGGGGTGTAGAGCAGGTGTCAGAAAACCAAGGATGTCTGGAAGTGGATTGGTTAAGGTTGTGTGAGGATGTGAAAGAAAATTCTCTTCCATGTTTGTGATTGAATCCAAGTTCCTTACATCTCTATTAGGCCTCAGGCCAAGCTTTACAGGATCCCGCCAAGAAACCAAGATCTGTACTCCTTTAGCCCGCGTCTCTTTTTGTTCCTCCCATCATCCTGTCTTGTTTTTTCGTCTGAAGCTGAACATTTTTCATTCCTTCTTGGTCTCCATCCATCTGGTCCCCTGAATTCCCTGTTAATATCTGTTCAGTTTCCTCCTCATCACTCATTTCACTCAACAATCCCTGTCCTCCTTCCCTTTCCTAATCCTCCCAACTGTCACTTTTTTGTGTTTTCCTCCATCTGCAGCCCATCCTCTCCTATCTTATCAGTCACCCCGTCTCACTGCACTACATCCGTTATCACCATGGTGGAGCATCTTTTACCCATCATGCCTCTCGGTTTAAAATAGGTATGAGGTTGACAGCAGAATCCAGGAATTCAGGAAATCTGTTGCTTTTATAAAGAAGTTTTCTCTTCTAATATTAACAATCCATCTCTTTCGTAGTTGCTTTTCCGATACAAAAGCGTGAAAACTGATAGCTGAATTATATTTAGCTAATGAGGTACACTAAGGAACATAGCAGTGTTCAGCTGTCTGCTTCCTGCTACTGAAAATTGATTAATTTCTTCATCTATTTATACTATACTATACTATACTGTACTACTGCCACAGCTTCCCATATATGGAAACAATTTTACTGGCTTATTGCAAACCCAAATTTCTACTAAGTGGGCTGTGCATAAAGGCTGTTTCGGAAAAGTACAAAAAGCAAACAAAAAACAAATCTAGAATGGAAAAATAGTTTTTGCAATTTATTTATTGCTTTACAGAAAAAAATTGGAATTTCTGAAAAAGCAATTGCTTTTGAGGTGGGTTGTTAGTACAAATATTTTCAGTTTCAGTGGTCATGATGTTTTTTGAGTTGCTGACACAGATTAATGTAATCTTTTTCTGCTTTAACACACCTGGTTCAGATGATTGCAGTTCAGCAAAAGCCTTTTAATCTGGCATTAAATTTAATCCATTCTGCTGAAGCAGGGAAAGATCTAAAACACGCAGAACAGTCTACATTAGTTGAAATAAAAAAGCTGTAAATTAAGTTTTAAAAATCAAAATATATAGTCTCAGTATCGCAATATATCGTATCGTCCCGCTTTAATGTGATGTATATTGTATTACTAGATTGCCAATACACATCCCTAATAACTAGTATTAGTACAATAATGGTTGGATTTAGGTTTTATATGGTTAAACAACAACCCGTTCGGTTACCTTTCACAGAACTGCAAACTGAACAAATGAAAGTACTGTGGGGTTGTGCCAGCTCTGCTATTTTCAGTACCTGCTAGGTGTTTGACAAAAAAAAAAAAAAACATGGTTGCTGCTTCGAGAATGTTTTACGTCTTTCTTTGTAATTGGGGGGTTTTGTTTCTTGGTGATGCAAAGAGAAGACAGGTTTTGAGAAATAAAACTGTTCATTTTCTGCTTCGTTTCCTCAGAAAGCCTAGAATATATTTTGCTGAAATATTAAACCAGTCACAGAAAGCTGTCACATTGTCCAGTTTTAAAGGAAATTAGAACACAATTGATATAGTTGTATCTCATGTTTTGATACTTAGTTTTTTGTGAAAAATCTGAATCTGATGTGGAAGATGATAGTTTTGCGGAAATGAGAACTACTGTACAAAACTGCCCTCAGCACATATCTCATATCTACTGTTCTCATATTACTAACATAACATTGTTGCATACTTAGAAGTAGATATATTATCCTGATTAATTCTGGTCATGCCAACCAGCATTATCACAGCTTCTTTGTAAGTGGGAAGAATTATTGCCGTTTTCTTCTTCTTATCTCGATCTTGTGACTTTCTCTTAAACCCAAGCTTATTTGGCTAACGTTCTAGTCGGGTCGGGTTCTTAAGAACCAAACATGTTGATGCTGAGTGGGGGAGACGTGGAGGCGGCTGGGGGGAGGTGTGACATCCAGTCTGCCACACTAATCTGCAAGTCGGCGACCCCACATAACACGGCGAGTGTTGTGGAGCCACACGTACATTCCGCTCAGCTCCCCACTCTCTGACGGATGGCGGTATTTAATGAAGCTCTGCTTTTGTAGTAGATAAGGAGCAGAGGCAGCAGAGAAGAGGGCTCTAAGTGCTTGTGCTATTATGTGGTTTAGAGTAAGGCGTTTGTTGGAGGCCAGTTATACATCCAAGTGTGTGTTTTAGGCGTTTGGGGTAACTTTTAATGTCCCTTTATTTTTATCTGAAACTTCCCAACTCTGCTTTGTTTTTTTTCACAGATTTTTTTTCTTTTCTTTCTTACTGCATTTCACCACACTTTCTCCTGTCATTTAGATCATAAAACTCAACCAGTAAAGCATTTTTGTGGGGAGAAGTCTGTAGATCCTCTTTCTGTGTCAGTTGAGCTGTTTCTAGCTTTAGTTTTGACCTGTTTCACAAGACATCCTTGCTTCTTCTTGTCTAAGTTGTATTGAAGCCATATAGAGTAAAGACACATTGCTTGTTAACAGGTTTTACAGGCTACTTAAAGTCGTGTCAGTTTTGTTGTGCCGTTTTTATTCCCCCTGACTCACCGAAGCTTTTGGCTCTGTGATGGGAACTGTGAGGACACTAAGACCATGTAAGGTGTGTACTCTTGTCCACAATGAATGCTTGGGAAAAGTTCCTTGCAAAAGTATCAAAACACCTCGACTTAGTTGAAATAAAAACACAAAATGTAATGCATTTTATTGGGATTTATAAAAATATAATGAAGCAAAAGATCAATAGTTGCTTTCTGACTGTTGGAACCTTTAGTACTTCCTGTGACCTTTTCAGGAACCAGGAAGTTTTTTTGCGCATTCGGACAGATAAGTACTAGGACCACAACCCACAGTTCCTATAACCATTTTAGCTCATACTCTAAGGCAGGGTCTTTTTGTGATTACATCTGAACTCTTATGATGTAGGTGTTGGTGAACTCATAAACTACACTGAAAAAAAAGTTATTTTAATTTACTTGATTTTTATTTGTGTACATCGGTTCCTTACAATCAGAAAAACGGGAAAAAATTATAACTTTTTTTAAAACAGGTGGTTTCTTCACATCGTTCTCTATCAAAGTCCCTGACTCCTGTGCGCATAGAATGTGAAAAGATTCCCCTGGGAAGAGTAAGAAATAACATTTTAAGAAGATGGTTCTAAGAACACAGTGAAAAAAGGCCTATGCATTTTAATTTTAAGTCTTTCTAAAGGTTGTAAATTGGGTTTCGGGTAGGACTTTGACTGGGCCATTGCCTGTATGGTCATGTCATACTCGAACCTGAGCTCCAGATAAGTGGAGCATAGATTGATGTAGCAGAGTTATTTCTGACCTTGTGGCAGACTTAAACAGGACTTCTTATATCTTTCTTACAGGTTTATTTAAACAATAACTTTCTTGTTGCCATGACTGTCAGCCTTTGGGGGTAAAGGGATAAAAGGGTCTCAGAGTGAAGTGCAATGAATAAAATGCGTGGTAACTTTTAGAATTTTTTTGTGAAAGATGCTGAAAATCCTCAATTTATTTTGGTTACTATTTACAATTAGTCACTACTTTGTCTTGGTCTATTACATAAAGTTCTAGTAGATAAAAAGAAAGGGCCCTGGATTTGACTTTACTCCCTAATTATGGTTCTGCTCAAGTAATTCAAAGGCATCAAGTTCTCAAACAATTTGTGTAGTTTTCCATTTTAAAGCTTCGCCACAGTCGTTTATTTTAACAATCTTGGTAAAAATGTTTCCTTGCTTTCTCTTCATCATCCTTCTAATTTTTCTTCATCTTAGCAACTTTGCACGGTACTTGAGGTTTTGTTTTTGACCCAGTTTCTGCAGTTGGGGATGGTTATCTATTTTATTTCTGCTCTGGAAAATATAGTAAAAGTCTGAATTATCTTTACTTCCTTAAAGATGTGTAAAAAGATCTGAAATAAGAAATATTGCACTGCATTAGCGTCATCTCACATTGCTCACCAACTGGTTTTCTTTTAACTGTACGTCTGTGGATCTTCATGGCTCTGGAAAGTTGATTTGATATCTAGTGAAATATTTCTTTGTTCATTTGACCATTTAAAAACAAATGTTTAAATGTATCGGGCCGGGCTTACCAGATGTATTTTCATAATGTATTCATTTTATTGTGCCATGCATTGTAAAAACGTTCCAAGGACTTAGGGAGGAGAAACAAGCCCACATCATCACTGGTCTACTATATAACCGTTCACATGGTGACATTTTTCCACATATTTATTCTTCGTTTTCAGACTCAACCTTGCTTTAAACTGTGCAAATCACACGGTTCTAGTGGAAGTCCTGGTATAACTTTTACTAACCTGACATTTATGTTTTTGACTGTAGAACAGAAAATTATCTTTCTTTGCATTTCTATACCAAACTTTCTCAGCTTTGGAGATTTGTTGGTGAGATCAACTTGAGTCCCTCCTTCAGCCTCACTTGACCAAGTTCCTGTTGTTTTAAACCTGTTGATTCTCACTTGGATTATACAATATTTTTGGTGAATAGATATATTCTTGCAGCTTTTTCCTGCGTTCAGGGAATTACTTTAATTGAATTAATACAATTGCTTCAATTATATTGCATGTTCTTGTGTCTTTCCTGTTTTTAGGGCGGTCAAAGCAAATTAACTTTTATATTGTGCACAATATGTTGAATCAAAATGATCAACGCTAATCAGCAGCTGCTTTGTGACCATCACTAAGAAGTGCTTGGTTACAACACACTTTAAATGTCATTCAGTAATCTGCTTGCCAATAAAATAGCCAGCTAACCGATTTTCATCGTCCTTTATGGCCACATCTTGTAGAAAGCTTAGTGACTTTAGTGCTATAGCTCAGCATGCATTTTGGAACATTTAATTTATGAAAAGAAAGGAGTGAGATAATGTGGGTAAATTTAACTTAATATTGTCTGCTCAGGACTGAGCCATCTAATATAGCCCTAATTATGTTATATGCAGTGCATACCCCAGGGAAATATGAAGGTTACTAATTGGATTTTTTGGGGGAGTTTTACTGCGGTCAACTTAAAGAAAGTTGAGTTTAATTGAACAAATGGCTTCTGTTTTACTAAATAACTTCAGAAGAACTGAGGTTGTATGCCTTTCATACTCACATTAGAGATAAAAAGAAAAACGGTTAAAAAAAAGGTTAATAAAATATTGAAATGAAGTGTTGTCCCGTTTTGGAACAAGTAATCATGAAGTGGTAACTTGATTAGTCTTGTGGCTAACTCTTTGTTCTCATTGTGCTTCATGTCTCATTAGATATGTAATCTGACTTTGTCCCTGTAGCTCGTTGTAGATGAAAGGCAGTTGTCACTCCCATTTAGCTGCCACCACTGTTAACAGGGAGTGGAAAAATATGCATAAACAAAATACGTACGGTAGACTTGCAGTAAAACACATGCAACTCTATATAAGAGGTGAGGGAAGCGAAAAAGTGTGGAGTTTCAGCTGTATTGCTTTGGACAGTAATTGCTGGAAAATATTAAAACCATTTGCTCCTCAGGCTTTGAAGACATGGAGTCTTCCTCCTCCTCCTCTGGTTTACGCCGCTAATCACATTTGATTAACTTTGTGACTCTGCACCTTCAGGGCCTGTCGCAGAGTGGCTCCATGTAAATATTAAAAACAAACTCCGAGTTAGTGGAAGTACCCTCTTGGCACACGGGTACATGCAGCGCTTTATTATGCAGTATAGCCCCAGACGTGTTTACAGCAGTTTGTATGAGTGACTGAGCTGAGCAACCAGGGAGTGAGTTACGATCAACTGGCAGCCTCCCAGTGGACACAGATTTCCCAGCGGGCCTCACTGGCGTCGATGCATCACGTCGTTATGTCAGGCTCATGCATGCATGCAAAAGCAGTGCATTCATTATGTTTATGCTACAGGCCGGTAGATGTGTCATATATGCGTAGTGGTAGTCCCATACGTTCCCAGCTATAGTTGCCTTAACTCAGTGGCTTTGAATAAATGTGTAAAACAATAGTTCTCTCATTATGATGCATGATTTTACTTTTTCTTAAGTGCAGAGTGTATTTGCTTTACTCCTTTACCCCTAAATGAAAATTTGTTCCATCTCACATCTCTTCCTTTCTGGAAAAATGGCAAGAAGAATGCTAGGGTTGAAGGAAAGCCAAAAGAGGTCCTATTTGAAGTTTGCCATTAGCCAGGCAGCGGACAACAGACATGTAGTAGCCAGATTGGTCTGATGTGGGCTAAAGGCTTTGGGCTATATGCAAAATGCTAAACTTGGTAGAGAGCGAACGCTGCTTATCACTCTGACGATCTACTAATGTCTAATGATGACTCTTAAGATGAAACAAGATTTTTTTATTTATAATCTTAGAAAGAAAAGCTAGTCTGAGGAAAATAAGAAAGCTGCAAAAGACTCTTGGAGGGTGCCTTCACACCATGTCTGTTTAGTTCACTTTAATCCAAAAGTGAACTGCCCGATTGCCAAAGACAATCGGGCAGTCTTAAAACTGCAAAAAATGTATGCCGCTCCACGTTTGTTAACATTTTGCTAAAAACCTTTGGTTCGTTGGACAAAGAGCAGTGTGAATACCAACCACAGCTAGAAAATTTTAAATGTTTTTTTTTTTCTTTACCTGAAATTTGTGGGCTGCTCTTCTCTCTCTTCACTAAGCTTTTTGCTTTTGGCAAAACGGGAACTGTTTTTACTCACTTAGCTAGCTCCTGGTTGTTTTTTTTGGATCGAGTGAGTTAGATGGATGTAACACAGACATTCCGGTCAGTTTATAAAATAAAACCTTGTTTAGACTTGGATACTAAATAAAAAAGAAACACTGAGTTATTTCTTTCTATTCTTTCAGTCTGCAAGTTTGCACCCAGACACAGACGAATGGACCCCATTTATACTTTTTAGTTTGTGTGTCAGTGTTGCAAAGCAATTCCCCACCAGGACAGCAGGGGGTGCAGATTTTTTCTGACGGGTCTGCCTACTATTGCACTGTTTTTTCTGGTCAAGTACAGTTTATTTCCTTCAGCTCATAGAATACTCTGAAATTGCATGTAACCAAACATAGCGCTCTGTTTTGTTCTCTACACCTCAAACCTGCACTGATTACTGATTACATCGACTATAGAGCACCGTCCTGGTGAAATGGTCTTTACCTAATGTTGGGCTGACCAATCACAGACATGTGCTCTACTCCGTGCTTGCGTAGGTGCTTGCCTGTGGAGCTCCCTTGCGTCGATGGATAACGGCATTGTGTGTCTCTGTACCTGATGGAAAAGTATAAGCTAGGGTTTAGTTGACTGTCTCCTAAATAAAATATTTATTTATCTCTTTAGGTAATAGTCTGTAGGCTAATATTCCTTAGACTAAGACTTGTATCCCTAAAGCAAGCACTACAGTTAATCAATGAAAAATTTCAAATACACCAACATACCAAAAATAGAAACTAAAAAGCATATAAGTAGTGTAAACTATAAAAAAGAGGATTTGATTTAAATAACGGCAACATATTGGTCTATATACAGACGTGGACAAAATTGTTGGTACCCTTCATTAAATCAAAGAAAAACTCATAATGGTCACAGAAATAACTTTAATCTGACAAAAGTAATAATAAATAAAAATTATATAAATGTTGACCAATGAAAGTCAGACATTGCTTTTCATCCATGCTTCAACAGAATTATTTAAAAAATAAATGCATGAAACAGGCCTGGACAAAAATGATGGTACCCACAACTTAATATTTGGTTGCACAACCTTTTGAGGCAATCACTGCAATCAAATGATTCCTGTAACTGTCAATGAGACTTCTGCACCTCTCAGCAGGTATTTTGGCCCACTCCTCATGAGCAAACTGTTCTAGTTGTTTCCGGTTTGAAGGGCGCCTTTTCCAGACAGCACGTTTCAGCTCCTTCCAAAGATGCTCAATAGGATTGAGATCAGGGCTCATAGAAGGCCAGTGTTTTCCTCTTAGCCCTTCTTGGGTGTTTTTAGCTGTGTGTTTTGGGTCATTTTCCTGTTGTAAGACCCGTGACCTGCGACTGAGACCATGCTTTCTGACACTGGCCAGCACATTTCTCTCTAGAATCCCCTGATAGTCTTGAGATTTCATTGTACCCTGCACAGATTCAAGACACCCTGTGTCAGATGCAGCAAATCAGCCCCAGAACATAACCGAGCCTCCCCCATGTTTCACAGTAGGGACCGTGTTCTTTTCTAGATATGCTTCATTTTTCCGTCTGTGAACATAGAGCTGATGTGCCTTGGCAAAAAGTTAAATTTTTGTCTCATCTGTCCACAGGACATTCTCCCAGAAGCTTTGTGGCTCGTCAGCATGTAGTTTGGCATACTCCAGTCTGTTTTTTTTAATGATTTTTCCTCTGGCTCAAACAGCGAAGGATGTTCCGATCTGACACTGATGTTCCTTGAGCATAAAGTTCAGCTTGGATCTATTTTGAAGTCTTTCTAGGCTCTTTTGTTACCATTTGGATTATCCGTCTCTTTGATCTGTCATCAATTTTCCTCCTGCAGCCACGTCCAGGGAGGTTGGCTACAGTCCCATGGATCGTACATTACTGAATGACATGTGCAGCTGTAGTCACAGAAACATCTAGCTGCTTGGAGATGGTCTTATAGCCTTTACAGTTAACATGCTTGTCTATGATTTTCTTTCTCATCTCCTGAGACAACTCTTTCCTTTGCTTCCTCTGGTTTATATTGAGTGTGGTACACACCACGTCACCAAACAACACAGTGACTACCTGGAGTCCTATATATAGGCCCACTGAGTGATTACAGGATTGTAGACACCTAGGATGCTGATTAGTGGACATACCTTGGATTAACATGTCCCTTTGGTCACATTATTTTCATTCTTTTCTAGGGGTACTAATTTTTGTCCAGGCCTGTTTCATGCATTTATTTTTTAAATAATTCTGTTGAAGCATGGATGAAAAGCAATGTCTGACTTTCATTGGTCAACATTTATATAATTTTTTATTTATTATTACTTTTGTCAGATTAAAGTTATTTCTGTGACCATTATGAGTTTTTCTTTTATTTAATGAAGGGTACCAACAATTTTGTCCACGTCTGTATTAGCTGTTGATGCTGATTATTTTGCCATTGTACAACCTTTTAACTAATTCAGTAGGGATGCTTGTGAGCTCGCTTTTTCTTCTGTGGGTCAGAAGCTCGAAATTTTGGGAACCACTGATTTAGATCATAGTATATCCAGGTGTCAGAATGGCCTGGTCAAAGTTCACATCCAAGTTCAGTTCAGAATCTTTGGTATTACCGAAATTCACAAGTACTCTGTCTCTGATCAGACTGAGATTGAGCTACTTACTACTAAGAATGGGTAAAAAATCTATTGTCCTCTATTCAATAATCAGATTTTTTTCAGATGTCATATTTAGAGACCGTATGGCTTATTTATATTGATGAATCTAAAGCTGCAGAGACACTGAACTCTTTTAAATCAAAAATTAAAACGTCTCTATTTAGACTTGCTTATAACTAACTGATACGACTTTTTTGTTTTTTTGTTTTTAATTACTCTTACTTTTTAATTACTTTTTATTTCACAGGTTCTATCATTAGATGTTTATGGTTTTTAATTGTCATAATTGTACATACATTTTCTCTTATGCTCTAATCACTATTTTTTTTTATTTTTTATTGCTTAATGTTGATTCTTGTGTTTCATCAGTTTTTAAATTTTCATAATTTTACATCAATTTTCTTTTATTAATGTGCGTTCATGCTTTCTTTTAGTGATTCTATGTTTTAATTTTCACATTTTTGCAATCATGTAAAGCACCTTGAATTGCCTTGTGTTGAAAGTGTGCTATATAAATTAAATTGCCTTGCCTTGCTTCAATGTTTTAATATAGAAGCTAATTTGCAGAATCAATTCAGTCAAAATGGATAAAAAAGCACATTTGTACACCATTACAGCTCTGTTTTTGACTAAAATTGCATTCATTTACTGATTGACGTTGCCTGAGACGTTTTTAGATACATCTAAACCTACTCGTTTAGGGTGCAACATATTTATGCAACCAACGTTTTTAATATGATTAAGCTGTATATGTTTTTCAATTAAGCAACCAGCTGAGTGGTGTGTAGCAACAGATACGGAGCAAGAGTTGTTGTCCTTACAGTTAGTATTAAGCTAGAGAACAGCAGCTTTAGACAAAATGATTTCAGCAGTTCTGTCTACATGATGATTCAGAGCAATCGGTCTTCCCGATAATGAGCCGACACTTTCATAAAGTCTCTCTTTTCATAACGTCATTCTTCATCTAACTCCCTCGGCCAGTGGGAACTACACAGTGATGAACGGCTCTTTAAAGAGCGGGGCATCAAATATTCAGCTGTCCCTGAACATTGTTCGTTGTGCGATCATTTACAAATTCAGAATTCGGTCATCGACTCATACTAGTGCCGAGACTGAGAAAGCAGCTGGGTGTTAAATTCTCCTAAAAATTGTTATTCATGATGAAGATGGAGGCTTCTGAGATAGGAAATGCAAAATCGAATTAAGCCAGACTTTTTTCTAGTGTGTAGAAAAAGTATTCACCCCCTTGGATGTTTTATCCTTTTTATTGCTTTTACAAATAATTCATGATCAACAAAATGTGTCTTTTTTTTTTGACTCACTGTCACTCACCCATAGGGCTTCTCATCAATCTCCATCTTGCAAGGTCTCTGTTTGCGATTATAGGACAGCATTTTGACCTTTTTTTTTAAAGCAGAGAAAAGAAGAAAGCATTTTTTTTCTTTAATACCACTGTCAACCTGCAAAGGAAAAGAAGCTGAGGTTTGAGGTTTACTTTTACAAGCCTCTCATGGTGCGTTCAAACCGCACGCTTTGTCAGCGTCAAAAAACACTCAGGAAGGGAATAGTTTGATGCATATACGTAGCATATAAATTTTTAAGCTGAATCTTGCAAAGCTTGTGGGCGGGCCTTTCTCTGGTGGATGTTTGAAACACCAGCGGATCGTGGTTGGTTAGGCAACGTTGACGTCAGGCGATGTCACTACAGTGAGACGAACTGATTGGTTGACGTGCTGCGTCAATAGGGGTAAGGGCGTCAAAAGTTCAGCTAGTGGAACTTTCGCGTTGGTGAATTTTGCCGCTTGAAACGCAGGAAAAGCTTGAAAAGGTGATGCAGCCAACTTACACAAAG
This sequence comes from Apricaphanius iberus, assembly GCA_028564705.1. Lineage (NCBI taxonomy): Eukaryota > Metazoa > Chordata > Actinopteri > Cyprinodontiformes > Aphaniidae > Apricaphanius > Apricaphanius iberus. Next base: position 2,020,019 of record JAPXFQ010002912.1, read on the forward strand.
AGCAGCAGAGACTCCGACGCCCGTCCGATGGCTTCAACCCAATGGCCGCTGGCTGCTCTGCTTTGTGACCGCATACAATGGAGGCCGCCATTGCTCTAGCGCCATTTGGCCGCTAGACCCCCATTGAAAAGCATTGGACTTTAGACACGTTAAAAACAACTTTAATGCCTGGTGCCCCATTGTTTTAAACTTTCAGTGGTCGACGTTGGGTCCGAATTCAAACGGATGGCCTTTGATTTATCTTTGAAATATTTTGATGAACAGAGGACTTTATGGTTGGCTCAAAAGCCGTTTTTACACTATAGTCATTAACTGTAGATGTCTTTTTAAATGGACAACTTTTTTTACCACTGCCTATCGACTGCTTTCACACGGCAGGAATTATACTGGATGGATCCTGATGAATGTCTATGGGAGGGATGGTATCGGGATGTGACATGAACATAACGGACGGGCATACGTATGTCATTTCTCTTAAAGTCATTCTTTCAAAGATGGCTGAAACAGCCATCCTCCTCACAGTGTTCGTCTTTGTGATGTGTGCAATTCTGAGCACATTCATAAGCTTAAGGGAAAGTGTGAAAGGAGTGTGAAGCAATGTGTGTACTCGCAGCGTTCCCTGTCCCACCTCCCCACCAGCCTGTCCAGAACGCGACCTGACATTCTGAATGCAAACACCCAACCTCAGCACGTCCGTACTAGGGGGCCAGGCGATAACAAACCGGTAAAAGCTAAAGACTGGTAAAAGAAGTTAGCAGTTATTGTTGACATGTACTTTAAGCACCATCTGCCAAAGAACATTCTAGAAGTGGTGGTAGTTTTAGATGATCATTGCTCGGGAAACATATGGCTATGTCCTGCACAGTACATACGCTATAGCCTTGGTAGCCTTCCTCTAGTCGAGCTCAGGTTGGGAACCACTGCTCTAGTCAATACATGGCAGCTACTTTATGCTGTTTAGGTCAGGAAAGTTTGCTGGCCAGTCCACTATGTTGCTACCGTGATAATTAGGCACGTATTTGTGCTTTCGGAAGTGTGAACCGGTATCAAGTAATGGTACAAAATTAAATCTCCATTGCCAAAAAGCTTGTCAGCAGAAATAGGCATGCAGTATTTAAAAAAATTCCTGGTATATGGTCACTCTGATTTTGGACGTTATCAACATCACTCTTGACTTCAAAAGCTTGGATTCTGTGGCTCTCTACTCTTTCTTTGCACTCTGGGACCTTATTTTCTAATTAATATTCACTTTTACCTATAAGAGGATTTTGGATTACTGAGCAACAGTTGAATTATTTTTCTCCTTAATCTAGCTAAAATGTTTCTGATCAACCGTATCTTAATACAAGGAATGCAACAGTCCATGTCACACTTTATCTCTACTAAACTTTCCAACTGTATGCATACAGTTGGAAGATACATACATTCTGTGACCAGCTAACTTTTAATCTCGTTAAGTGAGCTCCATAATGAGCAGCGAATAAGACACTTGAGAATGATAACATATATTTTTTTTGTCTTATGTTAATAATTGCGCTAGATATTAGGTTGTCTTTAGTGCCAACATCAATAATTTAATAATCTTTATTCTTATCTTTTTTGTATCAAAACGTTTTCTCACAGTTGTGGACATAACCTAGTCATTAGCTGATTATGGTTTTAGGATAGTCATGGTTTTCTACTTGGAGTTTTCCTCTCGAATATCCTCTGGTTATTGCTGTTCTCTGACTCATTCTTGGAGACAACTTGGATATCTGCTGACTAAGCGCTCCTAAACCTGTGAAAACTACAAACCCCCACATTCCCCCTCCTCACCACCACCATTCGTAGACTTCGACCAATGCATCAACCTCTTTGTGTGGATCATTTTATGTGTTCTTTTGTGGGTGGGTTTCTTGTCTTTTTTTCCCCTGGTGTCTGTCTGCTGTCTTGTTTTCCGGTATTTTGGGGGAGTGAACTCTCTCTCTCTATGTGCCTCTTTGTCTCTTTTTGGCAGTGTGCATGTGTGTGTGTGTGTGTGTGTGTGTGTGTGTGTGTGTGTGTGGGTGTGTGTGGGTGGGTGTGTGTGTGTCTGGCATCTCCACAAATTTTTTTTTTTAGCTTCTCCCCTATGTATCCACCCCCACTCCCCCTCATTTTGTCTCTTTTTTTTGTTCGTCGATGAGTAAATGAATCTTTGTCTTGCACTGCTGTGTAACCTCCTAATCAGGCCATTCGCTGATTACACGCTTCACGCTAATCATGTACGCGTGTGTCTGTGTGCAGTGACGTTTTGATACAATACATGCATGTGTGTGTCATTATTTTATTATTCCGTTATTATTATTTATTTAAAAGCTTCTTCGCTGTGTTGGCTGCTCATTGTCCCAGAAATAATGCCAAACAATGACACCTAATCTTAAAAATGGTGTTTGTACAGCGATTCCCTGCTGCGTTCTTTGTTACCTGCATGGCTGCTTGTGAGGTTGTGCGTATCTGTATGTGCAAGAGGAGATAAAAAGGGGGGGTGAGAGTGGGGTGCAGAGCGTAGAGGAGCAACCAATTATCCTGCAGATAACCGAGAGGCTATGGATTTTCTACCCGGCTTCCTCTGCGGCTCTTTTCATTCAGCCACTGTCAACCGTCCCCGTTTCTACCTACCTGTCCTTGTAGCGTATTTAAATTGTAATTTACGGTGGCTTTATTGACCAACAGAAAACCCTCAGGTATAGATTCTTTAATGTGTTGTCTTGTATTTTCATTCAGCTGTGTATGTGGTCTTATTTACTACCGCAGATGGACTGTTGAAATGTGCCAGACACAGAGCGACATTTCGTCAATATGGCCCCCGCCTTTTTCTATGTGTCATTGTGACTGACAGTTACATTGTCTAATCTGCATTGTCACGCTGCCCTTCTCCTTCAGACATTAACTTTCCTTGACATCTCCAGAATTGGCTCCATTTAAATAAATAAATAACCCAATTCTCCTTCAAGTACAAAACAGCAACAACCTAATATTACAAAAGTGTGAAACTTCATGGTTCGGAGTTAGAAATTCGGATAAAAAGTAAAGTAGCAGTAGTAGTTTTTTTCATGTCATTACCACATAAATCCTGATGAAGACTCTCAGGAGTGCATATGTGGTCAGAAAACTGCTATAAAGCTGTTCAGGTTTTTCCCATCGGATATAAGAATAAAAACAGCAGATTTTTTTCCTTGAAGAGATCCACCTTTGAATAGAGACACATTTCCTTTCTCTTCAGACAGACATTTCTATGAATGATGGCATCACCACATAATGCAATAGCATTAAAATCCTAAGCCCATAAAATACAGTTAATTCAGGACCTCTCTTTACCAAACTGACCTTTTACCAAGAGGCTGTATTGGACTCCGGCAATATAATGTAGCCCAATTACCGGACTTAAAATTATTGAATGCACAGACTATAAAGTACGGCTTTCTTGCTGAGTCACTGTCTGCTTTGTCTTCTCTTTTTAAAAGGTTTTTACTCAAATATGCACTCAACCCTCTCTGCCCTCTTCTGATCCAAACTCTTCACAGTGTTGACGTTAGATAAAGCAGCCGCTGCTGGTGGTTTAATGCATCAACATGAATGACGGCGATATTTCAGTCTGTTTGGCACGCAGAGGAGCAGAGGAAGATCTGTCAGCCACCTCATCGGTTAGAAAATTTTATCTTACAGCCCTTTATACCTTCATCTAGCTCTACGTCTGTCATCGTTCCCTGTATGGATAAACGGATGACACTTTTGAGTGAAGAGGTTGTTCGAGGTGTTCGACAGGTGGGACACGGATTGTAGACATATTGTGTTTATCATAGTGTTTATGCATTTTCCCAGTCACGTAACTCATTGCTTACTGCAGGGGTATTCATGCCAGGCCCCCTTAAGAACATGGAGCGATAAAATGCTCCAATGTGACGAGGTTTCTTTATATTACCTGCAGTTTTCACATACTTCGCACAAATTTGAATAATTTCAATCAAATGTTTCAATTTTTTTTATGTACTTTTGCAGACCCAATCCTAACTCTTGATTTAATTTTTTCTTTTTTATCAGTGATGAAAATTCACAGCAGCAGGGTATACAGATACATTCTGTTCTCACAGAAAATTGAAAAAAAAAAAAAAATCAGTTTACTGATATATAACTGTCAGTGTGAGGAAGAAATTCTATGAATATTTTAGGTATAGGTTGTCATTTTGTTTCTGTAGCTGTCCATAATTAACTTGTGTTTTGCTCCATTATGTCGTTCTTAGCTGCTTAGGTTGGATTGTACTATGCAGTTATTTCACGTGTTCCACTGCTTATTTGATGGATGAAAATACGTTTATGGGATGTAGTGATGTATCCTGACAATTGCCAAATATTTGATTTGATTGCTTGATTTTTTAAATTCTTTTCCTACATTTTGGTATGACTTTCATTACCTTCCATCCTCACCTGATATATCAATTATTCGTTACTCTGTCCCCAACAAACAAAAAGTGAGATCCATCTAATTCCTGCAAATCACGTTTAACATGTAACATAAGCTCAAATTTTTACATTTTATGCAATCGCATGTGAAAATTAACATATATATTACATGAAACACAGCATGAATACCAACATTTTCAATGAGTTTCAATACTAGGAAATAGAAATAAAATGGAAATCAAAAAGCAATTCCAGTTTATTCCAAAAAGGCATTTGAAATGGGACTTAATGGCACAAAACCCAATGAAAAGTATTCACCCCTTATGGATGTTTTCCCTTTGTATTGTTTCTACAAACCAGATTAACAAAATACAGCTTTATTTTTTACAGACACTTTTCAGTCAGAGGGAAAACTGATTTCTACAAAGGAACGAGATTATAAACTATTTAAAATAAGTGCCTGCATAGATTTTCTCCCCCTTCAAGTCAGTATATTTGGCTGCAGGGTGATACGTCTCATTTAGGCCTGCACATCTGGACGCTGCAGGTTTAGCTCCATTCTTTGTTGGAAACCTGCTTAAGCTCTGATAGGTTGTGTAGGGATCCGATGTGAACATCCCTGTCACAAATTCTAGGATCAAAGTCTGGGCTTTGACTAGGCCAACCCAGAACATCAACCGTGATGTCTTCAAACCGTTTCTGTTTAGCTTTAGCTGGATACTTGGGATTGTCGTTGTCTTGCTGGAAAAATAAATGAAAATCGATGTTTAAGTGCCATCCAATGAATATTCAGGTCCCACTCACTGAACCTGTTTGGCTGATCAAGTTATTCAGTTGTTAAATAGCTTTCTGCAAAAAATAAGCCACTGGGGGAAACGCCATTAAATAAAACCTAACTTTGGGAAAACGATATTTTGAAATAAGAACTGATGGAATTAAATAGAAATGGCTAAAAATAACATCTATTATTAGGAAAAAAAATACAATTGAACAATGTTTTAAAAAAATAAAATCTATTACTTTAAAATATTTTTTTAAATATATTTTTTAAGGGAAACATAAAATATAATAATGAGGTAAGAATTTCAAATGAACTCAAGTTTTACAATTTCATTGTCACATTTTATATTTGTACATTATTTATTCATCTAGATATGTATTTCACAAAGTTTTATTGATTTGTTTAATTTTAAACACTTTAGTGTTCCATAGGTGAATATTTATGGAATCATTTTTCTTAATTATTGCCATTATTTTGTAAAAAAAAAAAAATTTCACCTTGACATGGAAGTTTTCTTTATATATCTATATTTTTATGTAAAAAGAGCAACATTTTGGGAGTACAATTTACAGGTACTAAATGTGGAAGGGGCTCATATTAGTGTATTTTCTTTAAAAAGCATTTGATAAAAATACAAAGACCAAATTGTATTTCATGTTTATCACACAGCTAAAATTATGCAATAATCTAATATTATACAAAACAAACTGGCACCCAGGGAGGTTAATTTTCAGCAGTGGCTTCAACTTTCTATGCAGCAGAGTTTTCTGCTGTTTGGCTGTATATTAAAAGAACCTGGATGGGATGCTGTTTTTACATGAATAGGAGTCTGTTTTGTTGAGAGGCCGTAGGAGGAGATGTTTGGTATTGCTTTAAAAAAAATCTAACATGCTCTGTGTGAACTCCAGGTGGTCCCCAACGTCTATCTGTCCTGTAAATAGCTACGGGGAAAATCTGAAAGGAACACACAAATATGCCCTTTGGATGTTTTTCTTTAACTATTGAGAAATCTGGTCCCTCTGTCTTACTCTCACAAAGCAGGTCTTTCCTCCTCACTGTTGGGGAGTAATCAAGTGGCTCCACTCTTTGTCCGATGAGGTTTGGGTTTGTTTTCTGGTTTCTTTTGTGAATTTATTCTCCAAGAGATTGTTTATAATAGTGTTTTAGCCCATGATCTTTCCCCTTTTTTGTTCCAAAAATGTAAAACATTTCAGGGTGATTTAAAAAGATAATCAAATCATGTCTATACTAGATTCTATAATGGACCCTAAGCTGAAACTGTTAATAAACACCCTTGAACACTGTGTTTTAAACATCCCTTTCAGCTATAGCTAATGATTTCTAAGTACTAAGAAAAAGAATGCTATGTAAAAAAATTCCTGTAATTAGAAATAAAGCATTTTAGCTCAGTACATACCTGCCAATAACCGTATTGTTTAACACACTGGGAACTTAAACGGCTTGTTTGCTCTGTTTCTCTTTCATGCACCAATTAGAAAATAATGTAATAATGTAGGAAAGAGTGGGAGGTAATGAGAGTGCTTTGACATTTTGCCAAGTGGTAGATGAAAAGTCTGAAATATTTGTAGGTATCAGTTGTAGATTAAATTTTGTCATTTTTATTTTAGATGAATTATTCAGTTATGATAAATTAAACAGTATTGCACCTCTTGCTGTTGTACATGACATGGTGTTCTTAATCCAGTACCTTTTCAGGTGTTCCATTTTTTTGACAATAATGACTTCCTTGGTCTACAAAAGGACAGCCAGCTTTCAGATGTAGGTCACTACAATAAGCATGCTCCCTGTGGCTCACTGTTTCCACGTTACTGTGAGTATTTAGGAGTAAGTTCATGCAGGCTGTGTAAGACCTGTCTTGTTGAGGGCATCTGTTAAAACTGATCATTTATAAGTATTCTTTGGATACACGGCGCAGTCTTGACTAGTTTGTCTTGAAAATCTTAAACTCGGCATCAGTATGAATGGAGCAGGAAATTGTTTTAAAACCATCTGTGTTCATCAGAGCTGCACAGTATGGCTATTGGTTTGTCAACGTTATTACAAAGTACAGCTTGGACTGCAGTAATCATTAGGCTGTGATGGTCCTACCAATGAGCAAGTGATTGACACCGTTAAATTTTTCTCATGATTGGTTCTAAGTCCTGATTTGTAGGTCAAACCAATGTTGGTCAGTGAAAGCCTGTCTGAGCCAGTATAGCTTTAATATTAGCTAATGTGAGGTGTGAGTGTAAATGATTCTCACCAAGGGATGATGTTTTGTAAAATATGGCTGTTTTATGGTAGTACAGTTTAAATGAGATTTGTTCTCATTGTCGGACAGTAATCTGGCTAAAGTTTTCCTGTATTATTTAGTTGGCTTTACCTAGTTTGTTTCTGTCCACAGTAATAAGAGAAATAATAAGGGTGGGTTTTAGTTGTCTTGGTGTTTGGTAGAATTTCCTTTTTAAACTGTGTGAGTTAAAACATTTTGGATGTCCTTCGATAACTTACCGACTGTAGTTTGATGGAATTTTGGCCTGTTCCTTCTAAAATAATTGTTGTAACTAAATCAGTTTTTTTAGCTACTCTCTACATTTTTGTTTGTAGGCTACTTTTTAAGCTTTACCCACAATTTTTCTGTCATTGGAAAGACCCGTTTGTGCCCAAGCTTCAAGTTCCTGGCTGATGCATCAACTTGAAAAATATACTGAAGCACCATCTCAAGACATATTTTGAGATGGTGCTTCAGTATATTTTTATGTTATTTTTCCTTGATTCCGTCCATGTAAAGTTTACCAATCCCTCCTGCAGGAAGTCTATCCCTGTGTGCATCGGAATTCGGCAATTTCGAGTGGCATTTCAGCTCCTGTCAGTACAGAACAAATATTTCTGTGGATAATGAAACTGTTACCAGTTTCAACAGAGTGACTTAGGTTAAACTATATTTTGTGTTAAAATGATTCAAAGTTGAGATCTAAATCTAATTTACAGTTGACAATTTAGCCACACAAGTGCTGCTGGGAGCTAGTGCTAGACGTACAAACTGCATTTACAAATCGAAAAAACACACACAGAGCCCTTAGATGTTGATGTGATGGCAGAAATTACATGTGAAATATAAATTATTCGCACAACTATAGAATAGAGGAGGTGGTTTTAATGGAGAAAGTCATGCCTACCATTTGCTTTTCTTGATGGCAGCGCTGATAATTATTTTTTTGCCTGAACTGAAGTAGGGCTCCAAATAGATTTTAACGATTATTCAAATTTTCTGTTTATGACAATTTAAGTCTGTTTTTGTGGCTGCTCATAAAGCTTAGGCAGACATGCTGATAGTGACTGACATCCCTGCCATTTTCACAAATGAATCGAGCTATTCACAAATCTCTCTTCCCCCAAGAGCATTCTTCATGCCATAGCGGCATTTTTTTTCCTGCGGCACACGAGGTCACACACCCACCAATAAGCTAGCCGCGACTGTCATGTGCCACCTCCTCTCAGCGGGAGCAGTCAGCCTGGATCTCTGTGCTCTGCCTCCTGATGCGTCTTAGCTGGGCCACGGAGCATCCGACCGTCTGTTGCTGTCATGGAAATCGTTTGTCGTGGACAGAAATGATCGCCAGCAGGAGTCAGCAGGTGGGCCTCGCCCTGTTGGCTCCTGATCGCATGCTTGCAGCAGATCTGCTCACATGTCTGGGAGAAAATCTGCCTCATTTGTGGTCCCTTCTGACCACCAGCCCAAGGCACTGAATGACCCTTTAAATTAAACTGTTCTTGCCAGTTAAGGAAACTAATCTTAAACTTAAAAATAAACATTTGATGGTAGAATAGATTCAACAGCTTTGGAAGTGAAATTGAAATATTTTAAACATGTCTTTTTTATTGTCACTCTTTTGTTGCCCTGTTTATAACAGGGTGGCTGGTTGTAGCAACCAGTTACCATCAGATAATAAGGGGGAAGAATAATGTTTACAGTGAAAGAAATAGTTTCTCTTTGGTTTAACAGAATATAAATTATTTAAATAGCTTTGGCATTTATTAAATGGTTGAAACAATGAGGTAAAAAAATAACTCAAAGGGAAATGACTTGCTCAGCTCTATTTTTATCCAGATCAATTCAATTCATTCAATCAAGATCTATTTGTAGTAACATAAATTTGGGCAGAATCGGGAAACGGTAACAGTGCAGCAAAGGCTTAGCTGCCACCATTCTATGGGACATAAAAACAGAGATGTAACACAATATTAAGAGGAAAAATACTGAAGTGCTACGCCAGGGGTACTTTCTATTGAAAAAAATAAAGTCCAAAATAGGCCTGGGCAAAAAAAAAAATGAATTGAATGAATTAATTAGATTTTTCCTGCTGCAGGGGATATTTAAAAAAAAGTAAAACGTTTTTGTGTAATAGCACATTTTGTCTCCCCAGAGCTTTTTTAGCGGAATTGGTATGGGTTTGCTGCGACAGACATGGAACAAGAGACCCCACGCTGTTACATTTGCCTAAAGCCCATCATAATTAAATACAGCAGCACGACAAACCTATTCTAACACCTGAAACGGAGGCATCCAGCCGAATATGAAAAATGCTGGTCCTTCTGAGACAAAGAAAACCACAGTGACCTACAAACCTTAGCTAAAAAATAGCTAACTTTAGCCGAATCCTTTGCACAAGTTGTCTGCTATCTGTACTTATTGCCTTTCTTAATCAGTAGAGGGGTATTTGAAAAAAATCTTTAAAAAATTTGAGATCTTATTTTTAGGCCATATCGCCCAGTCCAAAAACGTATTACCCTCCTTTACTGGCCTGTTGAACAAAGGCAGATAGCTAAGTAAAATAGTTCTGGACCAGAAGTGGGATGACGGCATTCATCCCACTTTGGATGGAGCAGCTCTTCTTTATAGGAATCTGGACAGATTTATTAGTCACTGACAGACCAGGGTCCAGACCAGGACGCAGAGTCGTAGTTTAACCCACCTCTCTTCAGCTTCTGTGCTGTACCCACTCAATACCCCACTTAAACAGTGTCTTGCCCACGGCCAAAATCAAATAGATTGAAAGTTAATCTAACAAAAGCAAATTCTGAAAATCTCATTAAAATAAATACGGCATCGACTAAACAAAAACATAGGGCAGATGTGGTTTACTGTACATAAGATACCTCTCCTCAAAGACTTTTATTAGTAAATGACTTTATGTGATAATAAAATTGATTTATTCCATCTATCAGAAACCTGGCTGCAGGAGGAGGATTTTGTAATTATAAATGAGTCAACTCCTTCCAATTATTTAAATTTACATTCCTAGAAGAACTGGGAGAGGAGGAGGAGTTGCAACTATCTTTCGTTCAGGTATATAAATTCACCTAGACCAATTAATAGTTATATTTCTTTTGAACAATTAATCCTTTCTTTTTCTCATCCAACCTGCAAAATATTAAAACCACTTTTGTTTGTAAATTTTGTATTGTCCACCAGACCCTTTCTTTTTGGATCAGATCTCAGATTTTTTTATCTGATTTAGTATTAAACACTGATAAGGTAATTATAACGGGGGATTTAAATATTCATGTGGACACTGAAAGTGATGGCCTAACTACAGTCTTTAATATTATCTTAGACTCGATTTGCTTTACTCAGAAAGAGAAGGAACCCATTCACTCGGCTCAGCTCACTTTAGACGTTGTATTGATCTACAGCATTGAGTGTGAGGAAGTAACAGTCCTCCCACAAAGCCCAGTCCTATCTGACCATTGTTTAATAATTTTTTATTTACTTTACCTGATTTCCCAAATCTAAAAGATAACTTCATACTATTTCCGTTACTCACTAACTCCATCTAGGAGTTGGACACAGTTGAACGTAGAATTACTGGGTCAGGTATACCATCTGTGCATTTTAAAAAGAATTGGTTTGGGTCTAACCATGACTTTGGTTCACCACTAATCAGTTTGTTCAAATTTCCACATATAACCTTATAGCTTTAAGGCTTTTAAAGCTTCAGAAGCTTCATGACATTTCTGTTCTGAAGTAGTTGAACTTCACTCTAGTAAATGAAAGGTCAAAAGATTCTCACCAGCCCTGGTTTTAAATCCAATATGGCCGCCTTATTCAACACAATTAGCATATGGCACTGGTTTAGAGGCCTCCAACCACAACATGGTTAAATTCCCCTGATGTTTTCTGATGTTGAAGTAGGGAGTTTAAATTTAGTTGGAGAGAAACCTAACATCCAGCAAAACAAAAATCTATTGTTGCCAAACGATTAAGAATTTTAATAATTAATCATAGGATAGCTGTGAATTTCTTTATATATTCTGTGAGTATTCGATTATCATCACATTTTCCTTTCTTGGTAAACTCAGGATTGTAGGAAGATGTTTACCTGTTGCTGACATGTTTCTGCGTGTCACTTCCGCCTTCATCAATACTCCACCGAAACCATATATGACAATAAAACAAAAACTGGTCCATCCAAAAGACAAAATACCATTAGACAAAAAATGCGGCATCCTATATGAAATTCCATGCAAACCGGACGTCAACTCAAAACACGAAAAGTAGGACATCAGAAGGAATGTGAAAAAGAAACGAAACGAAGACACACAAGGGCAACAAAACAAGAAGCGGAAGCTACGATTATAAAATCAGCCATAACAGACCACTGCACACGAGTAAACCATATCATGGATTGGGGCAACACAAGGACCATTAACACAGAACAACACAAATATAAAATATGGATAAAAGAAGCGATAGAAATAAGAAGTGGACACAACACCTTAAACGGGGATGAAGGAGTCTACATGTTGGATCACACTTGGACATAATCATATCAACTCAGTCAATATATACTCGCATGTCATGTACGCACACACATGCAGCTGCACAACACCTGCAGTTTGGCTGGTTATGAAGGAGAACTGGTGTGGTGCATGTGAATTGTAAGATAAACAGGGCAGTATTCTGTACATGCATTAACTACATAAGAAACAATGTATCCAGTTAATTCTAGTAATTAATTGACCCACATTACCATGTTCATTTTGACACAAAAAAAATCTTAATTATTTGCTCCGAGTTATATATCAGGAAATACAATGTTTTAGATTGTTTGAGCTGTCTTTTATGGCTTACTGGTTGCAGTAGTCTTATTGATGCCCTAAGGTTTATATTTAAAGGTGTCAAAAATATCCAACTAAGTAACATTGAGCAGACAAGTTGTGTTTTAGGACCTTTCCTGGTCTCTCTTCAGGTTTTTTTTCTGTCTGTGTTTATTTTGTGCAAAGCATAAAACTGATGAATTTTCTGGCTTTCACTTGTGGTCTGTTGGGTCTTGTGTGCTGCTTAGCCCTTTGGCTTTCTCTGATCAATGCACTTCTCCTTGAATGCCCTTCTAGCTTTGAAGAGTGTAATAGCTGCCCAGAAGTTGTGACCTCTTTAATGAGCAGCTAATTTATTTATGTGGGTTAGACTGCGATGCTGAGACGGCGGCAATCCAGTTGTTTGGCTCCCCTCTGCTACCCAAGGCGATGAGATAGCAGATTTTTCGCTGTGTTTTTTCCCAGAGGCTGTATTTACTGTAGGAAGCTTAGCAGGTGATCTTAAAGACTGAAGTGCACTGGTGAGCACATATCCGATTATACAGACTGCATAATTGAACATGTTTATTAATTTGTTAGTTCTTATTTCTATCCTTGAGCTTGCAGATTTCTAAACAAACTTTAGAGCTATTCATAAAAGTTTGAATATTTTCAATTATTTTTATATTCATATCCTGATTAGATGACTCCTAGTTAGATCTTGTAGTTGTGGAGCAGAACTATTTAACTTTTAAAAGCTGTTAACACTGCATTCTAGCTTCCTTCATAAATATTGAGCTGCATGAATAGAGGAACAGGCCACTTCTCACTTATACCATTTAAATAAATACCTTCCTGTTCCATTCTAATACGTTTTTTTAACTACGTGAGCGTTTCAGATCAAAATGCGTCAATTTTTGCAGCTTTAAAAGTAGAATTGTTATTTTTTTATCCTTTTAGTAAACTAAGTTCAGACTTCTTTTAGAGGCTATGCTTCCTCCTTTTGCTGTTTTAAAGAACCACAGAGCAAAAAAAAAAGGCAATAAAATTGCGAGTCAACAGGAAATCTGGAGGCTATAAAAAGATCTGTGAAATTAAATACCAGGTGTTTGTGATTAACAGCTTAACATTGACTAGGTATGGGTCTATTATGTAGACATGGTCCAGTCAAATTAATATGACATTATTACAGTTAAAACAAAATAGATTATAGGGAATATAACAAAACGGATTTGAGTTAAAACTGGTTATCTGGTCCTTTAATATTGTTGTCTTTACAATTTATTTTAATTATTTTAATTCCGAGAGTTGATTGAAAAATTAATTATAACCTCACCTTTTATTATGAGTTGTTTAGTTTTCTTTCTAGATGACTGGCAGTTTGCTGTTATGACAGTAGCTTTATTGGGGGGGGGGGTCCTATTATTGTATTATTCTATTTGTACATCTTTGCTTAAAAACATACTCGAGATTTTGATTTTTTTTTATTTGTAGGGATGATTTATATTTAGAGTCAGATGGACTTTTCATTTTACCCAGAAAGGGGGTTTAAATCACCCTTAACCATAAAACAAATGACTTTTGAATCAAGGATTAGGATACATCTGTAAATATAAAAAAGGAAACTTGTGCACAACAAGAAAATAATGCTTCCTTCACACTTCTCCCACAAACCAAAGGGCACTCCCTGTCCTACTGTACTGATGGCCATGTGGGAGTAAAATCACCGCTCTGCTCAGGGTTTCATCGATCTGCTATGGAGGAGTCCTCGTTGGCAGCTCTTCTTGTTGATTATGAATCATCTGGGAAACAGTTGTGCTTGGAGAAATGGAACATGGAGTTTTCCACCAAATAACCTCCTTTCATCAACCCTGCTTTTCTCTCTCCTCGCAGTTATGCAGAACATGAATAATTGCTCTGCTGGCTGGCATAATAGCAGCTCAACTCGGCTAACAATTTGTGTGACAAAAGAAGCGATAACTCTAATTTCTCCATTCTTTCCCGCTATATTTTACAATGAGAAATGGTTGAGAGGATCATTCAAGCACTGGAGATAAAACGAAACCAGTCGTGAATGAATATTTGTCTAACTGCACAAAAGAGATGCCTATATGTAGAGCAGAGATGGCCAAAATATTTGTCTTTATAACTATAAATGCTATCAACGGATTTATAGTTGTCAGCAAGGAAGCTGAGATTGAAATTATTTTTTAAACTTTACTCAGCAGTCTTTTTCTTGCACCTGTGCATGCTGCGTGTCTACTCAATATAAACTTTCCAGCATGTGGTGGTAATAGACTGCTGCACTTATAAACAGCATATTTGTGTAGTAAAAACAAAAACTTCTAGTTTAAAAAGCTGAATCAACAGAGCAAAAAAAATGTAACATTTTTTTGGATAGGAACTTGTCTTGGTGTGTTTTTCAGCCAAGGACTCTTTCATGTCGCACTATACAAGCCAAGATTTCAGGTAGTCTTACTGCATTGCATCTCGCTCTAGCAGGACACTCCGTTGTCCCAAGTATTTAGCTGAAAAGCCTATGCAACTAAAAGCTGACAGAAACTCAACATAGCAAATATAAAATGCCATATACACTGGATTGTCACCCAAGTTTAAAACATTTGGCTTCTTTGTTGCGCCTCGTTTTTGTGTGTAGCCACTATTGTTGCTATTATTGATATCACTACTGTTGCGTTGTATTCTTGACAATAGTTTTCACGTCACGTTGATTGCAGACTGGAGCCATAGATTATCTGACACCGCTTTACGACAGCCAGAGGCTGGATTTGGTGGTGAATCTTCAGTAAGCTTGCAACACTGGAAAGTCACACACCTGCAAGTCGCCCTCGCATGCACCGTTCTTGGTCAGCACTCTATTCGCAACAAAAGATTTGTCTATGATGGGTGGAAAACGTTTAGTGTACACTAGGCTTTTAACATATTTTTTGAGACTGCATTTCCAAGAATCTATAGATATTATCTAAGTAAAAGTAAGTGTAAAACGCACTCCATTCTTTAAAAAAAAACAAGCAATACCCAAACACAAAGTATAATCCCAGATTAATATCCTCAAGAACAAAGACCTTAATCTATGTAGATGTGTCCTGTGTTCTGATAAAACTAAAAGTGAGGTGTTTGTCAATGACCATCATTAAAGTGGAAAGAAAAAGTTGGAAGTCTGCAAGCCTGAGAACACCATCCCAACTGTGTGGTACGGCGGTGGCAGTATGACGTTTTGTCATCTTGTTTCTGGTGCTCTTGGTGCCATCATTGAGGGTGGCTGTGGCTCAGTAGAGTGGGTTCCATTCCTGCTTCTGCATGCTACATTCCATTGTGTCCTTGTTTAAGACACTTCACCTACCTTGCCAGATGGGCCGATACAGGATGCCGATATGGCAGCCTCGCTTCTGTTAGCCCGCCCCAGGGCAGCTGTGGCTACAAATGTAGCTTCCACCAGTGTGTGAATGTGAGAGTGAATGAATGGAATTGTAAAGCGCTTTGAGGGTCTCAAAAAGCGCTAAATAAATCCAATCCATTATTATTATTACTGGAAAACAAAGTTATGTTGAAAGATCTCAAAACATCGACCAGAAAGTTGAAGCTTGGGCAAAAAGCTCCTCCTAATGTGAGTGTATAATCATACCTCCAGTTCAAAAACAGCCGAGTCGGAACTAGCAGGTGATCTGGTGTGGCATCACAAAGACCTGATCTCAGTCTCATAGTAAATTCTTGGTGGAGTTGAACAGGTGTGTCTGAGGAAGGTGGCCTACAAACATGAAGCATTTGCAGCTATTATGGTATTCGCAAATATAAATGATACCAGTGATCTTTACTGACATTAGTTGGGAAAAATTTAGTCAGATTTATTGTCATTGAGGGAAAAAAAGATTGTATTAAAGATATTTTAGATAATTTTTTGTTTTTATGTCTTCTAAATATTTGACTTTAACTGTATATGACCATGTAGATGAGCAAAATAATAAACCATGCAGATTTTACTTTTATAGACAACCAGGCAGACGTTCACGGCACCATAAACCAAGCCCCTATTTAGATGACAAAACTGACACCCTTAATTGTAGGATTTGTGATCATTCGCCTGCTCAGTGAGGCCCTGATGGAGCCGGTGAGTTAGTCACCATCCAGGAGGCCAACATGAAGTGAGAGTGAGAGCGGAAGAAGATGATAACAGCGGAAAGGAGAGAGAAAAAATGCCAGTTTTATTTAGTAAATTCTCAAATAGCCGCCCTTCTCCAGCGCAGAATAGAAGTTAGTGGTCCTTCCTGTTTTAACACCCATAAAATATAGGAACAACATTTGAAATTGGAGCTGGGTATCGATTCAAATTTCAAGAATTGATTTCAATTCTAAAGAGTTGGAACTGATTATCATGATCCAATCCAATCTGTTCCAATTCGATGCTATTAAAAACTTTTTTTAGTTTTTTTTTTAGCCATTACCTTAATTATATGGCTGTGATGCAATGAAAAAACATTGGGCGAGTAACCGATCACCAAGGAAACCATGTTAACCCTTTCAGTCCTAAGCCTTAAAATGTCTGTCTGGACATTTTCTTCCCATTTTTAGCTATAAAAAAAAGTCAATCAATGTTAAGATTAAAGCGATTTTTGGACTTGTGAATCGATGTGATTCGATTCTATTCGATTTTAAAATTATTTTTATAAGAATCAATTCAGGCTGTATTTTTTTTCCCCAACACAGCACTTTTGCAAATATTTTTCTCCTTGTCCTCTTGAACTGAGCAGTGATTATTATGTGTACCGTCTGTTTATCCGAAATATTTTTAATCCAAAACAATTATTACAGGGCTTAATTAGGGATGCAACAAATATATATATTTTTTCAAACGGATACGATACCAATACTTGGATCCGAGTACTTGTTGATAGGTAGTACCACACAAAAAAAATGCAATGAATTGGAAGACAAATTTTATTTTCCTCTGTTTGTTACAACAAATGATGTTGAATTGGATGAAAAAATAAAATATTAATAAAAATGACCACAAACCTAGAATTGTCCTAAATTAAACCTTGTCTGTGAAATTACTGCAGAGTTTCCACATTTAAATGATCTGTTCATAGTATCGGTGAACTAACTGACCAAGTACATTAGCATGGTTTCTGCCGCGATACCAGTATCGGTGTACCCCTAGCATTAATCTTATTCGTAATTAACACGGTTAGCATAAATAAAACAGTTACTTTGTATTAACTTGGTATTTTAGATTTCTGACCTTGAATATTTCCAATAAGCTACCAGCAAGTCCAAATCTAGGATTCTTAAGATTCCTTCCTGTTATCTGCTCAATGTCTTGCTCTCAAGTTTGTTGTCTGAATCAGCGTCAGTTAGGTCACAGCATATAAAGGAAAAAAAGTTTCTCCTATTTTCTTAACCTGAGTGATAATGAAGTACTTTTTTCTTAAAGCATTTTGGGCTGGTTGATCTTCAGCACTATGTGTCTGTCCCGCTTTAGGATGGAAGTCTTGAATAACTTTTTTTTTTTTGAAGCCATAATATCTGTATTGCACATGGAAGAGCAACATACAAGAATGTATGTGCCCTTATTGGAACACAGAGCCATTTGTAGTTCTACTTAAGCGATACCATCCGTCTTTACTGTTTGGCACTCACGTGGGTCTTGCTGAGTCACATATTCCTGGACTCTGCCGTGTGTATCATAGAGTGCATGCAGATGAGTGTGTGTATGCACCATTTGTCTGTATCTCATTCTTTCTGCTTGAAAGGTCATTGGCATTGGCTAAAGACATACTGGCCAGTTCTGAGCCTGGCACATGGACAGGTTGGACTGCCGGTTTCATCTCCCAGACAACGTCAGCGGGTGAAGTAGAGGGGTCATGGGGCTCGGGCACTGAGAAAGCGAGAGGGGCATGTGAATGAGTCTTGATGTCCCAGGCTTGTTTTGTTGTAAAGAATCCTTAAAGAACAAATGAATTTCTGTTTGACTTGTTTATTGGGACTTTCTTATACTCGGCAGTTCTAAACTGTTAGATACCCTGTTTCAAGGTTTAGTCTCATTCAACAAAAGAATAAAATCACTGTTTAATTTTTGCAAATCAAAGTTTGTAATTCATCTCTTTAATTGCATGTTTGTAAGTATGTCTGTTGGGGGGGGTTCTGGCTTCTCTTGAACAGAGAGAAGGGGGTCCACACAGAAAAAAAAAGGTTGGGATCCACTGTTAGAGCACAATCTTTTTTGTTACATAGAAAAAGAAAATTGTTTCGTCATGCACTTTTTCTGCACCCTGGTGTTAAATTGCATGGTGACACTGCAGCTTTCACGGCATGTTGGTGTCCTTTAGAGGGTGTCTGGCTTTCTGCATCCACTGGTCAGTTTAAATGACCTGAAGCTTCGAAGTAGAGTAGTATAACTCATTTATTTCCACTATAATCAACACAGATTTTCTCAAACTTCTCAAATTACCCAAAGCAGCATCTTTGCATTACCTCTTTGCTAAAAACCAAGAGGAATCTAATTCATGCAGCTGAGGTGTGCTATCACAAACACAGAATTATATCAAATGATCTTGGGAATGGCACGTCGACCTTCAAGCTTCATGACTCACCAATTAGAGATATTTTGGCACCAAATTTTGCTGAGCTGTTTTGAATAACAAATTTTTGACTCTGCATATACTTCAAAATACCAGCACGGCCACTTTGTGGCATACTGCCTCAGTTTAACACTCGCCACTCAGCAAATGCGATCACATTTTCCATTTAGCGAGTCAAATTTGGAGCGCCGTCTGCCACAAGGCGAGTAAATGAACCAAATCAGTCATGTATATTAATCCTCGTTTCTAAGGATGTCTGTGATGCTCTTCTGCTATCTGCATGCGATGTACACAAGTGTACGTAAAACGTGAACGCCACACCATACTGTACATAATTTCCCATTATTCATATAGCGGTTATCTTTAGGTTAAAACCATACTTGCCAACACTCCCAATTTTCCCGAGAGAGACGTGTATTTCAATGCCCCCTTCCGAAAATCTCCTGGAGCCACCATTCTCCCGAATTTACCCCGATATCTGACGGTGTCTCATATCACTTACACTCCCTGTTTCTTATGTGAGAGGGATGGAGAATAAAATATGTTAGATTTGCATTTTGCCAAGGAAGGAGCTATAGGTACAGTTTCTCATTCCGGACATGAAAATCCATCACCTGTCGGTGAAGTTTGCCGTTTTGAAAACAAAAATAGGTCACCGATGGGATTCGTGTGTCCAATGAAGAAAACAATCAGCTGTAATTAGTGACGCATGCCACATGTGTTTTCAGAACAGTCTATTTGACTGACAGAAGCTGTAGTTTCAATTAATTTTTAAATCCTCAGAGTTATCAAGGATTAAAAACTGTATAAACAGACCTCAAGTCTAGTTTCATTTTATTTTGGCTTTGCGATGGTAACTTCAGCAGCTTATCAAGAATCTTTTTTTCACACCTCTTTGATCCTGAGAACGCAGCTGGTCGTGATTTTGGTCCAGTAGAAACCAAAGTTACAGCTTTAAAATCAATGGACTCGGCGTCGTGCTTTGACCAAAGTGAAAAAAAACCCAACAACTTTCTCAATCTCTATAGACACAGAAACTCCCAGGACACAAAAATAAAAGCAGAGAGGTTCTTCTAGTTGGGAACCAATCTGAGCTGGTCATGTTTTCAAGTTTTCATCTGATAAAATTACATTTAAAGTCATTTTATTTAGGTTTACTAAGGTTTATCTGACTATGTAAAATAATAGAAAAATGGGAGTCCTGGGACAACGGAGAAAACAAGGAGTCTGACTAGATTTCAATAAGTGTTATTTAAAAAATATTTCTAAAAATAAAAATGAGAACCGTCTGAAAAGTTGTTTTTCTGATCTATTTTTGAAGTTGTCACTCCTTTCTGTTTTACTCCAACATCATATATAATAGGTGTTTTGCGTATATCTGTGTAAAAATCATTTAGAATTTACGGTGGTAAAAAATATGCTTGGCCAGTAAATATTTTTCATCTACGGTGAGTAAAAATTAAATTTTGGACCCTGCTTATAGACAAGTAAGATTTGGAAAAATTTAGGTGTGGATTTTGACTTGGCCTAAAGCTGTAATCGAACCCGAGCCCGAGAGAGTTCAGGACGAGCCCGAAGAGTATATTTTGATTGGCAGCTTATTAAAACCTGAACCCGATTACAGCCCAACATTTTTCCGCTAGGAAAAACTGGCACCGGAAAACATGACTGGCAGGTTTTCAATTTACTGGACAAATGTTTGAAATTCCGGTCAAATAGGCCTGTGATCTGAAGCTTAACATGCTAAATGAATAAGAATAATTTCATGGCATGTTTATTTATAATCTTTTCTTTTAGTCTGCAGCTATATGAAGCTTAACCGCTTGCTTCTGTTGCGTAAAAGTCTGTCTTGCCTGCATGCGTTTGTGTGCGCTCTTGACCGCTCTTGCGGTCTTGACCGGAGCATAATTTCTGTTTTCATCTAAGAGGAGTGGGTCTTTCACATCATGACTCATGTGGTGTGCATGCAACATATTGTCAGGTAGATTCAGAATAATGTTTGTGCCCCACTGCAGTATTTTGTTATAAATTATAGCGCTGAGATGATCAGCTGACGGCTAAAGCCCGAGCCCGACCCCAACCCGAATCTGTGGACTATGATATTGGGCCGGGTTCGGGCAAAGATCTTCAGCTCTAACTGGGTCTGTTGTAGCACATGGATAAACTTTGATCTAAATCAGGGGTTGCAAACACCAGTCATTAAGAGCAGATGTCCTGCATGTTGGAAATGTCCCTCTGGTCCCAGACTCAATTCATTTGCACCCTTTAAAATGTTTTCTTCTATTGTTCTGTATTTGGCTCGATCCATCCTCCGATTAACTTTAGCCAGTTTCTCTGTCCTTAAATGAGAAAACCATTTAAAACATCGTAGTGCCACCACCAAGTTTCTCCATGGAGATAGGTTGTTCAGAGTGATGCCCTGTGATAGTGTAATGTAAAAAGTGACTGCCTCTAACACGAGCACCATCTTCTATGAGCAGAAAGTCAAGGATGATGTACACTTAGTCTTACTTTGTGTTATTATTTTTTTTGAGTGTGTATTTCCAATGTACCTTGCAGCTATAATACGATCACTTTGATCAGAGAGCAACTTCAAAACATTGTGCAGGCCTCTCTGGGTACTTACCATAGGAAAAGGGCAGGAAATATCTGAAGAGACACACACATCCTGGACACAAATACTAATACCATTAGATCGGTGCTACAGAGCATTATTTGCCAAAAAAAACCCAACACAGCCACAGACACCGTTTCCTCCCCTAGGCTCCCTCTGTGAAACTAAAATGACATAAACCTTCAGTTTTCTTGAATATAATAAAAAAAATGGCTGCAAATACATGCACATGTTTCTTTCTTTATTTTTCATTTTCTCTCAAGTTAATTTTATAGTTTGTCAGTACATGAATGAGTGATTTAAAACTAAAATCAGATTTATTGTTTGTACACACAATTTTGGCCAGTACAGCTGATTTGATGTTGGTTGTGGGACTTTAAATGTACTTTTTATGATTGGTTTTCTTTATCATGCCACCATTCCATATTTGTGGATTATAGGGAAAGCTAGTGAGATGGAGGTATGCACTGGAAAAGAGAAGAATGAAGATTAGTCGCAACAAGACAGAAGTAATGTGTGTAAATGAAAAAGACAAGTGGAACGGTCAAGTTACAGGGTGTGGATGTGAAGAGATTACAGGACTTGGAAGTACCTGGGGTGAACGTTCAAACGCAATGGAGATTGTGGAAAAGATGTGAAGAAGCGTGTTCAAGCTGGTTGGAATTGTTGGAGAAAAGTGTCAGGTGTCATAAAAGGGTTTCAGCGAGAATTAAGAGAAAGGTGTACAAGACAGTAGTGAGACCAGCTATGTTGTACGGTCTAGAGACGGTATTAATGAGGAAAAGACGTGAAGCAGAACTGAAGATGTTGAGATTCTCTTTGGGAGTGACGAGGATGGGTAAGCTCAGGAATGAGTCCATCAAAGGGACAGCTCATGTTAGATGTTTGGGTATAAAGCCAGGGAGGCCAGGCTGACATGGTTTGGACATGTTCAGGGGAGAGACGATGATTAGATTGGTAGAAGGATACTGAGGATTGAGTCACCGGGAAGAGAGGAAGACCAAAACTGAGTTTTATGGATGTGATGAAAGAGGACATGAAGTTAGTTGGTGTGAGGGGAAGAGGATGCAGATGATAGGAATAAACAGGTGATTCACTGTGGCGACCCCTGAAGGGAAAAGCCGAAAGAGAAAGAAGATGGCTGCTCCTGCATCATAGCTGTGGATCTTTGCACTTCAGCAGAGACTAAAATTTATTGCAGGGCCTTTTACCTTCAAAAATGTGGTCAAAAAATTAAAAGTTTTATGTCACATTCATGTGAAAATAACAGAGAATTGATATATATGTTTTTTTGTGGAGAGGACTGTTTGAAGTTGCTCTACAGCCAAAACTGTCAGGGATTTATTAGTTGCTGGAGTCTATATGGGTTTAGTTGTTTCATATCCATCATTAATAAAGGTTGCGAACCGATTATATTCAAGCAGTTGCTTTAACACCTTACATTCTCAGATTTATGCACATTTTGGTGTTGTCCCTGCCTAGCATTTCCATTTTCCCTCTGTGCATACCGTTCTCTGGTCGTCTCCTGAGCTGCATATAAAATAGGTCATACAGTATGTACTGTGAATGTACAGTATGCACATGTGCGTATGCATTTTTCATGATCTCACTTTGTATGTTCGGAGAGATTGGTGTGCTGCTGTGTGGAGGAGGGGGTGCCTTGGCTGGAAATCTCTCCCTGTGTTTTAATCCTTCTGTTGTTAATTGAAAGAGCAGCGAGAGAAGAAAGGAAAACGGGCGAAAAGTTAAAGGGCCTGCAGGGTCACGGAAGATTCAGAGGGAGCATTATGGCGGGAATTAAATGAGAGGCAGTGGGGATAGTTTGAGCTGAGGTAGAGATACTCGAAGACATAAGAACGGTCCTTTGATTAGTTTTATGACATTCCTGTTTTTGAAAACGCTCCTGATCATAGTATCCTTCTAAAATCCAGGTAGTTATTAAAATATTAGAATGTTAAACAGAACTGAGTATGTAAATCTTCTTAAAGGTTTCAATTTTAGATTTTATAATAAGATGAAACTTTAATTGTGACTGTCTGAAGTTATTGCAACAGAAATGGGGAAATTGATGACCCAAGTTTACTTGTTAAAATTGAAATATTCAGACCTTGTAACCGTTAGTTTAGATATTACATGGACAAAAACATATACAGTACCACTCGAAAAGTAGTATTTTATTTGTCAGTACCAGGATAGTGCATATTCACAACAGGTTGACTGTACCATGCCAGAGTGAGCCAAAGGCTAGTTTTCATCAATAGTCCTGATAGCCAGATGTACATTGCAAATACAAAATAAAAAAAGAATAAACTACAACTTACATGTATAAAACATTGTATAAATTAAAAAAAAAGATACACTATCGGAGAAGAAAAATAAAAACGACTTTTCACCCTTTGGTATTTGTACCCTTTTTGTTGCTTTTGCAAATATATCATGATCAACAAAATTCGGCTTTTTTTGACACAAAAATCATTTCAAAGTGAAAACTATTTTCTTCTGCCAAACTAAATGGATAAAAATATATATCATAAAACAACACATTTTTGCTCAGCAAACAAGATGCCATGTTTTTATGATTTGCAGGCATTAAAAATGGCACGACACCACAACCAAAACCACAACATCCCCACTATGAAGCATGATGGTGACAGCATCATGCTGAGGTGATGCTCCGCAGCTGGAGGCCATGAATGCTTTTACAGTTACACGGCAAAATCAATGCAGTAAAATAAATCTGACTGAGACCTAGCCACACAGACTCCATGCTGTGATTTCAACCAGCGACGTATTTAGACGTATTTCTGAACAGACTTTGTCTTAAATTGATCACATCCCATAAATCCATTCAAACTCAATAAACACCCATAAAATACTTTAAAAGATTCAGATTGAAAGTTATTTTTCTTTTATGCAAATTATGAGGATATATACGATGACATTGTTTGACATTTGAAAAGTTTTAGTTTGGTGTTTAATTAACTGAAATAAAATGAAGTAACTGAATTCATTCTCTAACAAAAGATTTGTTAATGACATACATAACTTGCGCTTTTATTTAAAGTGTACCGTTTGAGGCATTTGAGTATTTCCAGGAGGTAATTTAAAGATTTTACCATGTGGTGTTTTTTAAAAATGTTTTGTTGCGACTCAAACTGCATTCGAGAACAGCAGCTGCCAGCATGAATGGGCTTTCTGTTGAACATGTTGAAAGGGTTGAAGAGACTCTCTGAAGCTCAGAACAGGGAGACTGCTGGCATCTAAAGTGCACGTCTTGTGTTTAGTTGTTGTTTATAAATGCTGTGAAGTAGTGATCTCTAAAGAGCTGTTTTGGATTGACAATACAATGTTTTGTCCTGTTTGCAACACCTGACTGTAGCTGAAACTGCTGCTGTAGAACGGGCTGTAATCGAGGGCTGGCTGGGTTAGCCGTGGGTTCTCAATTGAACCTTTGTCTTTGGCCGTATTTAAGTTTAAAATTAGCCTGTTTACGTGATTTGCAGCATTCCGTGATTTGCAGCATTCCTGGAGATAAAAACAGCCTCGTGACAGGAGGGGACGTCTTGGAGCAGAATGTAGCTGTGTGGGGAAACTAATCAGCGCCAACCGTTTTGTAGGTTCAGTTTTTGTGCTGATTCATAGTTTAATATTAAATTGTACTGCTGTTTGTAAAAATGAGCAAAATGATGACTTTAAAGTTAAATTAATAGATCCTTTTCTAAATTTCTCAACATAATAGGGAAGTGATTATAGAACAGAATAATGGTTTGATATGAAGTTTTATATCTATACTCTTTGCTAAACTATGACTTAAAGATAATAATTGATGTAAAACATGAGAATCGGGTCATGCTTTTCTTTGGTCCTTTTTAAATATCTGAAACGGTTTACTCAGCTGAAAAATTATAGTTATAAATTATTTTAATATAAAGTGGTCATTCAGGTTTACTTAAACTAAAAGAGATTACTGTAGTTTTTTTTTTGCTTTGACTGATTGATATGAAAAGGTACAATCTGGGAACCATTAAATGCACACACAAAAAAAAAAATCTACACACTGCAATCGTTTTGTAGCTTCTAACAATTTTTCCCCCCACTGCAGACAGCATACTTGGATATATTTGTTACATTTTCTCTCTTCTTGCCACACTTCAACGAAAAACAGGTTTGTGGAGCGAATGTTTGATAGACGCGTCTGTGGTTTCTCCTACCTCATCTTTGGATCTCTGCATCTCCTCCAGTGTGTCCTTGTTTGGCTTTTCAGTTTAGATGACTTGGAAGGTTTGCCCTTTTCCCACACCTGGTTTTTGGCTAATTGATGCTTTGAGACGCTAATAGGCTTTAAACTGCTCCACATATTTATTCACTAACGTTCTCTAACATAAACCTACAGGTGGACTCTTTTTGGTAATTAGGTGGCTTCTAATGGTTGTAGTTCACACTTGATTTTAGAAGTTAAAGGTGTTGAAGACAAAAGATAAATAAAGCCTTAAATCCATGAGAAAGCCTACACCCCCCTGATTATAAGTAAAAATAAAACATTCAAACACACTGAAGCAGGCAGTAACGTGATATAACCCAGTATTAATAAAAAAGTTGCAGTGATATTAGAGTGGACTATGATGATGCAAAATTTCTGCTGTACATACACACACATGTGTTGGTGATTTCAGTTTCACAGTGAATGAAATAATGTCTTGCAAAAATAATTTCTGGATTGGAAAACTGAACACCTCTACCTTTTGTCGAACATTTTAAAACTGCATCTTTTGATATTAAATTGAATAAAGGGCACACTGAAGTGACAGGAAGTCAGTGATGAAAAATAAATCAGACAGATCTGTTGCAATGATTAGAGGATTTTCAGTTTGAAAGAATGCAAATGTCAGGGGGGGATATGACAAATACATGCCTACCAGTTCCTGTCTGCTGAGGCTTCCTTCTCTCTAGCTCAGCCATAGTAGTTGAGCCTGTGACTTATTAAAGTTCATCATTTCGGAGAGCATCACTGTGGGAGTTTCCCACGCTGCCGTCTGTTTCTCTCCTCCTAACTGGGGCTGGGTGGGCATTTCCCATAACGCGGCCGACTCTCTGCCTGTGTTTATACAAGGGACAGTTTAAGAAAAACATAAGAGACATGCAAATTGTTTAAAAAGAATGTTTCACCACTGAAGCATTTCTTTTGGGTTTTCTCTTCACGCATGGCTGATTTTCCCTTAGTCTGAGCATATTAGCTATTACAGATGATAACATCCAGCTCTGGTTATTCAGAGTGCCCCATAAATACCTTTTAGACCTTGTACATCTCTCCTCATATCAAAATCTACCGACACTCAGGGGCTGATATTGGCTAGAGAAATACGACCCATCATGCTTTGTCTCTTAACAGTCTGCATAACGCTGCTTTGGTTTTATGCTGTAGACACACTTCATGAGTGTAGAAATGACTTATTTAAGTTGTTGGCTGTTTATGAACCCTAAACAATTGGTACTTTACAGGATACACTTCTCCGTGCGGACCCTGGGTCTCTCATGTATTTATAGCACGTGTAAAAATTGCAGGGCTGTTTGCATATATAATAACAGCGTGCTCACGCTGAGCGTGCGCTGTCTCCAGCCTACATCTGTGCGGCTGGTTGCAGATTTATACAGCGGCCTGTAATTGCCCCTTGTTTGTCTGCACCTTTTTTTGGAGGCGTCTCTTACTGTCTCTAAGTGAGGAGATTAGTTAAATGACAGAGCAGGCGCCGGCGTGCGTTCCCGCGCGTACTCGTTCGACGCCTCGTGCGCGGTTGTTTGAGACCAAGAAGTGATCATTACGACTGGGCCGCGGCGTTGTTTTTCCCTCCTTAAACGACCCTGCGCACTCTAAATTACAACATGCTCTGTTCCAGCATTGTGTCTAAGAGAGGGATGGGGATTACAGGGAGCTTTGTTTGAGTTACAGCAGGGCCGTATGTTTCCTCTGCGCTGGCTTTTTTTGGCAGATTAGATGCTTTTACAGGTGGGTCAGAGCTCAGCAAAGTTCAGCTGAATGAAACTAAACTTGTTTCCCAATAAATTTCTTCCATTGCACATGTCTGCTCCTTGATATCTCTTGTTTGTTTTTTTATACACAATCGTGGCTCAGTCAAGATCCAGATAGAAATCCAACTAAGTACATTTCATGGAGGGAGGCCAGAATTTTCAGCTTTTTTTGCTCACGGTTACCCATCTTTAAAGTACTAATGAGCTTAAAGAGTGTATGTTTAGGGGTGTTGTGTGGTGAAGTGGTTATGACTGGTGTCCCATGTTTTGAGGTCCCAGTCCTAGAAGTGGTCACCCTGGGTTCGACTCCCGCCACAGGACATTTGTCGAATGTCTCTCATCTACTTCACTTCCCATTTTTCCATTGTCCACTTTAAATAAAGGCTGCTGTGGCCACAAAATCTGAAAAAAAGAGATCAAAAAGTGCATGTTTATTGGGATCAAGAATGTATGTTGGTGTTGAACTGCTTTAGGACGGTGTACATTGTTTTCACTGTCTTGTTTAAAAAAAAAAAAATTATATTCAAAAATCAACTGAGAATCAGAGTTTAAAATTGCAATGCCCCGAGTACCCCAAAGTCCTGGCCATCCCCATCAATCATTTTATTTTCTCTAATTAATTTGATGCCACGCTTAGGTTCTCTGTCAATTTTGAAGTTGGGATTGATTTTTCCTAGGCTTGCAAGTGTCCCCTTTTTTCCTCTAAATGCAAAAGTCGACATTTGTTCCCAATTCTTGAGCTTTGGTATAATCAGACAACAGCACGTCGCCACAATTGTGCTGTTTGTCCCTGAATCCATTTAAAGAGCATGTTCTGGCCTTTAATGTTACTTTTGGTGTTATGTGGGTGAACGTGGTGCCTTTAGGCATTTAGGAACTCTTACTGTCCATAATATATTTCAAATATATCATCATTGCAATATCAGTTTGTGTAAAATTCACATCGCAAAGGACTGTTTGGAGTGCAGTAGTTGTTGGCTGATATCAAAAGTGTTATGATCTTGCTTTTTTAATTTTGTGTGATAAAATGTAATATTCAGAGAGTTGGGACAGAGTCTTAAGGCAGTAGAAGTTCACACCAGACACAATGACATTGCCTAAAATGCTAACGGTCACTGAGTGATGGAAGAAGTCATGAAAGAAGAAAACACACATATATAAAAGCTAAGGTCGTCGTTACAGTATTAACTAATTTTAAACCAACGTAAGGTTTTCTTATAATGTGCAGCAGCATTTACCAGTAAGCAATTTTTGGGACTATGACCTCTTTAAAACCTCGGTTTACCTTGATACTGTTTGAATTGTTTGATCTGGTAGTTTAATCCATTTAACAATATAGTACACTCTGCATGTCCCCTTAATCCAGCGGTTTGCCCCCCATTTAATAGGGTAGGGTAGAAACAGCGGAAACAGCGGAAACTGCCTTTTAAATTGCATTGTGGCATTTATTCACTCTTATGGGCAAATATGAGTTTACAGTTGTAATTTCCAGATGAAAAACATAAATTAGCAGTAGCTCCTGGGCATTTTTAGACAGTTTTCAGAAAAACGTAACAAAACTGGATATAAATGCAGCCGCTTCTGAATGTTATGAAACAAAATAGATGCAGTAACTTTCAAACATAGTAACAAAACACTTTTTACAGTATTTCTTATTAGTATGTATGTAACATTATGTTACACATTTCTGAGAAAAATACTGTATTAAGAAAATCGGTTTTATTATATACATATTTGTTAAAACTACTGTATAAAGGTGCCTTAAATATTCAAATTTTCTGAGATACTGAATTTGGGACTTTCAGTAACTGTCAGTTAAAATGATGGAAATAAAAAAAAAAACATTTGAAATATATCAGTCTGAATAAATTAATCTAACATAACATTTTCACTTTTTTAATGCAATTTCTGCAATAAATAATCTTTTTCATGATATTCTAACCTGTACAATGAATTACATTTGTGAAAGAGAAAAAGGTCATGCTACTTGTTGTAGTTTAGGTAGATGAAGATCTCTGTCACATCAGTTCTTTCTATAAATATTTAAATATCAGAGGATCTTAAAAAAAAAAAAAACTTGTATCAAGAACCCCTTGCAATACTTCCACAGACTGCAGACCTCAGAAGGACACTGCCCTAAACAATTTGTTTTTGTGGACAAAGTGTCGTCCCAGTAGACGCATTTCTGTTTCACTTCATGTTTGCTTATCTTATTCCCCTTTATATAAAAACATATCTCTAAAAAAAAAGGAACCGTATTTTATTGTTACCAACTGAAAACAACTGCAGGCATAATAAAATGTACTTGTATAATAGCCCATGCTTTATAAAACAGTAGTAAAAGCAATGCACTCTAAAAGAGTCAGTTCATGCAAGTTTTTCTGTCCTTAAAATGACTGACAAGATGTTATCAGAGGTTTTCAAGGAAAAAACAGCATTGCAGACATTTTTTTTCAGAACAGACTGCCTCCTGTGAGGTTATATATCTTTTGTCTACAGTCAAAGCTTTACTGGACACTTTAGAAATTCCTGAGCACAGAGTCACAATAACGCAGCCTTGATGGAAAGAAAGCTGCGTGTTCTACATGCTCAGAAAATGTTTGAAATTCAAAGGAAAATGCTTGTCTGCATTCGAGTCAACTTTCCATGCTAACAAATGAAGCACAGATTTACAGTTGAGGATATTCAAACCATTCATCACATGCAGCAGCATAAACAAAACTTCCCCTAAGCATCGATTAGACAAAGCACAGAGTGTTCCTGGGTCATTTAGTTGAAATGAGCTCCGCAACAGCTTCTAAACTCCAGAGATGAAGATAGTGGATGCTTAGTCACTACTGGCATAAATGCAGATTAAATAATTAATTTCAGTGCAGTAACCTTCTGGGTTAAATAAATAACAATTGTCTTTGTAACCGTAAACCTTAATTTTTGGCAGTAAAACAAAATCACTCCAAATTTAGGAGAAATTTTCATTAAACCTGATGAACTTTACTACTTTTCAGGCCTTACAGAATATGATAAGGAAAACAAATAAACTTTTAACTGCAGGTACTTGAGCTGTACGGTATACCAAATCTAAATTGTTGTTTCGTTATCATGGAGGATTACTACGACTGTAAAAGATGCCATGCTTGGTAGGATATTTTATTTAAAGTGTCTTGCATTCATGCTGTGTAAATCACTTATTCATTTTGCCAGTAGGATGGACTCTAACTACTCTTAAATTATCTTAACCAGTGGCACATTTTCATAGAATCTTCATATACAACTTTTCATGACTAAAGTTTTTCTTACGTCTGACTGACCCTGCTGTACAGTCTAGCTTATATTTTATTTCTTATTCTTTAACTTTTCTGTGCAGCTGCAAGTTCTCTGCTTCTGACAATAAAGGACATTTTTGTTCTGTTATCGATATCCTCACCTGCTACATATTCTTATTGGCAGAGATCCTAAGGTTTGCAAAGACAGAAAGCAGTCAAGAAAATCTGGGCTGATCATAATAGTCATTACAATTTTCAGCAGCATTATTGTAATTACATTAAAATCATCCAAATTTATTGTTTGATTATTTTTTGCAACAATCTTTTAAATCTCTTTTGTCTTTGTTGAATACCAGACAAGCTTTTATCCTACTTGCAACATTTGCAACTTTGAGTCAAGCTACTGAAGTCTTCAGTGAAGGACATTTCACTCTGTTAGGATCTGTACATGAGGAGACGTTTGTTAAGGTGCATATAATGCTTTTTATGCAGGTCCAGGTAACTATGTGCCGACAAAACACCCAGAAAGAGTGAATTTCATTTATTGTTAGTTTAGTGATTTGCTTTAAAAGTTGTAAGGATTAATAACTGAAGTTACAGCAGCAGAGCGCTACACTGCAGTCAGACGGCTGTTAGTCTGAGGTTTTCCAAAACCTCACATTTGTAAGAATAAACCCTCAAATAACCAACTTTTTTTTTTTTATTTAATCACCAGATTTACTTGTAGCTCCGTCCAAATCTAGACCAGAGTCTGGACTTTGGGAAAGCCTGCTGTAGATGGATTTTTATCACTTAGAGTCGTGGGTTTTTTTTCAAAGTTCCGTCCCTAGATTTCAAGTTCTAGGTGATGTAGAGTAGAAAAGAACCAAATGTTTATCTGTGTCGGATTCATGGGAGCTTTTAACCCACCATTGATTCATACACACGCTCACTAACTCCTGCTCTGGGTGGGTTTGTAGACATGCATGGAAGAGCTATTTTGATGGATCCGATAAATAACGCAGGCCAGAGAGTCTCATGTTTTAAATACCTTCTTTCGGCGAGTAATTGCATGCAGCTGTGTGTGAACACAACTTGGCAGCGGACTCCTTAATTTGTCTGTGTGAGCTCTTTCTGGCTGTTTGTGTGATTGGCAACCCAAGACCGAATTGCAGTTTTAAATTTAAGTAAAAATTTATGAAAGTGAGTTTCAAAGCAGCAGCTGAAGGAGATGTGGAAGTCTGTGTCTGCCGGTCATTAAGGTATTTACCCATGTGTGAGGTTAAATTAAAGAGCTGTCACGATCAGAGAGGTCGTCAGGGTGATGAGAAGAGACAACATTGTTTTGCTTTGGCTTCAGGCACAGCTTATTTTATCTTGAACTCAAAAATGGAAGCTCTGTAAAAATTCAGCCTCTAAATCCTCCTTAAATTATTAATGCTGCAAAAATATTCAAAGTGCCTCAAGATCTAAATGACGAGTGTCAGAAAAGGATTGAATAATACCTTTTAAACGATAACGTTATTTAGAGTGCACAGTTCAATATGAAAACCCTCAGACTCTGCTTTTCATACAGAAACTTGGCAAAATTATTGAAAAAAAACCACAATTAAATATATTTTTTGCTTAAGAGCTCATTGCACGAGATTTATTGGTTAATAATTCAGGCTGTCTGATTGGGTAGCTAGACCACAGTCATTTGGCGAACAGACATGCTATTAGCTTGCCAGCAGTAGTTTTTAAAAATGTCGGCATGTCCATTTTTCGCTGTTATTTTACCACCAGCGCACAACACATTTGAGTTGGAAACATAATTCAAATTTATGTCTCGCAACTTTTTTTTGGTGTCAATTTGTTCACAGTCAGGCAACATTACTCCCTAATTTTAATAACAAGCCAAGGTTTTGTTTTCCTCACATGGATTCAGCCAGTCTGAAAGGACCAGGCTGCTCTAAAACTTGCTGTACCTTTTATCACTTCTAAAACTGACTTTCACAGGTGCTTTGTATCATTTCTTGTGCAGCATAACCCTACTCCGTTTCATCTTAACGTCACAAAACTAATGGCAAAACTATTATATGTAGGAATTTTTCGGCACAGAGCACAAGTAATTCTTTTATAAATTACGGCAAGTTTTCCAGGACCTGAAGAAACAAAGCAGACCCAGATAGGCCACCACAATGTTTGACTGTTTGTGTTCTGCTCTTTTTCCTCAAAAGCTGATTTGGTTTTAATGCTAAATGTAATTCGACACACACCTTCCAGAGTTGTTCAGTTTTATCTCTTTATTTCACAGAGAATTTTCCCACCAAGATGGTTCATTTACTGTAAATATGAAATGAGCCTTTGTTTATTTAGTGGTCAGGATTTTAGTCTTCGAGATCTCCCATGAATGCCACTTTTGCCCAGCCACTCTTTTAATACCATGACCTTTGACCCTAACCCAGGCTCGCCGTCCTTTTGTGACCTCCTGGATGAGTTTTTGATGCATTCTTGGAGCAATTTTGGTTGGCCAAAATATGTTTTTGCAAATGTTCAAATTGGTTAGGGCAGATTTCTGTATGATGTTCTGAAACATTGAAGTCTGACTCTAAGGTAAAAACAGAAAGACAAATGTCAACTGGAAAATACCTTTTTCCTATAGATTATATCACAAGTATGTTTTTTGAATAAAAATCTAATTAACCACTGCATGTCCTTGTCAGTCTAACAGTTTAATTCTATATCCTTACAATTCTAATAAGGGCTCATTACTTTCTAGGACTGCCCATCAGGTTTTTGTCATTAGCTTTCTCTGGATTGCGATAAAAATCACGTGTCACTAATCATCCCTCCCTTTGGTGGACCTCTGTGGATCTGGCTGCTCTGTATTTAGAAATTTGGAGGAGTGCACATGAGAGTACAGAAGCATTAAAATGCCTTTTGGGTAAACTAAAGTCTTCAAGGAGTCCTTTTATAGCCATGTTTGCCTGCTACTGCTCTGATGGTGTACATACACAACGAGAGAGAGCAAGCAAAAACACCTCCCTTGGATATCTGCTTCGTCACACAACAGAGCTCTAATCAACTAAGTTAAACGAGAGAATAAATGTTTAGCTTGCTTCTGAAGCCTTTGTTTCTGTAATGCATCTCTGAGAGCTTCTCTTTGGGTTTTCACACACCCTAATGTCTTTCCCTGTGGTAAAATCTTATCATGGTATTCTTTGCAGCTGCATGGTTAATTAGTGTTCCTCGTGGAATGGTGGATGACTGTAACTAAACTGATTGTTTGCACACATGATATTTAGCTTTAACTCACCCAGTTACTTGACGTGCATTTCAGAAAACAAGTCTGCTGTTAAAATGCACTTGCAGAGATGCTCTTGTATTTAATTAGTAAAATGCTCATCTAGACCAAGATTAGACTGGGGAAATCCAAATAAAGAGAGGCTTGTGACCAAATTGGGAGTTTAAATCAAGGGCATATTGGGTAATTTAGACTATCAAATCAAGTCGTGTTCTCCTGTGACATTGCAGAATTTGAGTAAGAAATGACTTATCTAATAATACATTAATGTTTGCTGCTAGGGATCTCTGTATGTTTAAACAGACAAAAGGAGTTTTTGATTTTGGACTGTGAGAAACTCTCTCATTGGTAGACCAGTCAGTAGATCCGTCCATTGTCTTCTACTTTGCCATGGTTAGGTTGGGAAGATTCCAGGTTCACAGAAGAAACTCAGACATTGGTCTTACCCTGCAAGACTCGTTAACTCATTCAGGGGAAGCTAAGGTACTCCCAGCACAGAAAGTGTACATATTCCCTCCAAGACAGAGAGCCATTCCTTGTTCCCCATGTATTTCAAAGCATAACCATCCTATGCTATGGGTTGAGCTTCTTTCAGCTTCTTATAACCATATGCAGAAAAGGCTGGAGCTCACTGATCTGTTTGTACTTAATGAAATTTCAAAGCAGGAGATGCACAATAAGCAAAGAAGTGGACTACGGCGACGCTGCAGCACAGAACATTTAGTAAGTAGGGGCGACTGTGGCTCAGAGGTTCAGAGCTCGCCTTGAAACCGTAGGGTTGCCAGTTTGAGCCCGGATCCACCTGTCTAAGTTGTTGTGTCCTTGGGCAAGACACTTCGCCTACCGCCCACTGGTGTTGGCCAGAGTGGCCTATGGCGCGATATGGCAGTCTGCCCCAGGGATGCTGTGGCTACAATCATAGCTTGCTGCCACCAGTGTGTGAATTTGAGATTGAGAGTGAATGTATAGTAGAATTGTAAAGCGCTTTGAGGGTCTTGAAAGGTGCAATACATTATCATTTTTTAAATTTTAAGTACTACACTGATTATGTTGTTGCTGTGGTTTTATTGTTTTCCTGAGGTTGTTGTTACCGCTTCTGTGGTCTCGTCACTTTCCAAGCTGGGAACAACTCCCTTACTTGGGATATTGCTTACACACAGAAAAATTCTGTTTTTCTAACTGGATTATCTGGGTGTGTTAGGTATATTTAGAATGAATTATGAAATATGTTCCACTTTTAAAAAACTTCATCCTGCATGTCCCTAAAAAAATGGGCCATGGTGCCTGATGCGGTGGTCAAATGCGAGGCCGATTTTCATCTTGCTCTTTAACTATATGCTTTAGTTGGAAAATTTGAGCCTCCTCTACTTTTAGCATACAGTGGAGCACCTCACAGCTTAGTGTAAAGTAGTTAGGATAGAGTCTGGGCCTCTGTCTGGTGGCCAGGTTCTGCCACAAAAGGAGTTCAAGTGTCTTTGCTTCTTGTTCCCAAATGGTGGTAGGACAGGGATGGATAAATGGATCACTGCCTCGTTTGTAGTAATGCAGGCTCCATAGCTCTAGTCTGTAGTGTTGAAGAAAGCTGGAGGAAGTGGTGTAGAAAGTCTTGTCAGCCCCCTGAATCTGATACCTCCACAGCTCCAATATATATCTTCAGTGGAAAAGCAAATGTTAGTTTTTTTTCAGAAATTCAAGCTAAAAGATGAAACTAATATATGATATAGACTATAGTATAATCATGCATATACTCAGTACTTTGTTTGGGCTCTTTTTGCATCATTTACTGCCTCAGTGAGGCGTGGATGCCATCAGCCTGTGGCTCTGCTGAGTTGATATGGAAGACCAGGATGCTTCAATAGTTGTCTTCAGCTCTTCGGCATTGTTCCGTCTCATGTCTTTCATCTTTCTCTTGGCAAGGCTCCATGGATTCTCTATGGGGTTCATGTCAGGCCAGTTTTCTGGTCAATCAAGCACTGTAATCCCATGGACGTTTTGGTACTTTTGGCAGTTTGGGCAGGTGCATGAATCAAAACGGGTCATTAAGGTTCTGGACGCTGCATATTTCGGGAGTCCAACTAAAGAGACGCTGTTGAGCTGAATTGAGTTTCATGTGGTGAGTTTGATGGATGGAGCAAACTCTGAGGTCAAGTCGGATGGGCCTAAAACTGAGCAAGTATTTCTAATTTTAAAAAAAGAATGAGAAATAACAAGCGTACATTTGTCGTACAGGGAGTGATCAGATTTCTTGGAATTAAAAAACAGGGTAGTAAAAGCATGCTGTAATTTTGCTCCCCCACTTCTAAATATGGGGGAGCAGCTGCTGCTCTTGCTCCATTTTTCAGGTGCCTATGACCGTATTCATTACTCATACAGAGATATTTTTTTCAGTCAGCTCAGAGTGAATTTCCTAGTAGATCTGCAGTATAAGTGCATCGACTGGTTCAGTCCACTGTATAGATCCTATTTGGACAGGCATTTAGAGTAGACAACCTCTCCCTGATGCTGAATTGACATCTGGGCAAATGGATTTGTGGCCGACTCCGGTTAAGTGAAGATCTAAGGCTTTCTGTCACTTACTTACTGTGAGGAGACTAGCTTAACGAAGACACACATTCTTTTCATACAAACACTTTAATACTTTGTTTTTTTAGCTCCTGAAGGTTGTGGCTGATTTGGGAAGCTGTAGCATAAATCAGTAATGGCAGTGGTCCTTTTTAGACTCCTCTGTTGTTTGATTAGTTAAAGAGAATTGGAGCTTCTGTAAAATAATGCATATACAGTTCTTTTTCTCCTAACACATCCCATTTTCTTAAAAGTAAGTTTTTTGCTAGATAGATCACTTATTTTTATTATTTGCAAGAATTTGTTAAGATATCAAGTTTTCTGACGATACAGGTCCCAACAGTGCTCATTTAAAAAAAGGCTCCAAAAAATGGGGTAAATGATATTTTTCAAATTTAGATGACAAAGCATATTTTTCTAATTTTTAATAAATGTTTACATTTTATCTAGAACATATGCTGTGATAATTGAGTAAACTTCATTAAGCTTAACAATTAAAAGCACACTAACTTGTTCCCTTGATGATTCACAGTTTATTCTAATAAAGCAGAAATAATAAGGACCTGGCATTCTTTCCTGACATAATTAAATCTATTGTAAGAAATGTTTAAAATTGAGACTGCGTGACTCTTTTGCAGCCATATGGCCAAACTAGAGGGGTCAGAAATGGTTTTATTCATAAAAGATTACTGCATACCTTGGAGGAAACCGGTGTTGTGTATGGAAATGAACTTGTGCATCGTGTAGGAGGTCAGCAGAGGGCAGAGGAGGGATGTTTCCATCTCTATTTAAGGAGGTGGAAGAAACACAGCGTGACGTTACTCAAAAGCATGGAAAGTGTGTTCAGCTGTCTTTAGGTGAAAGTTTCTCAGCGCTCTCCATGCCTCTGACTGTATTTCTGTTTTAATGTTCTCTTCCGCTCTTTGATGTGCTGCATGATAAGAATTTTGTCACATCTGATGTATTATTTATTATCTCGCTGCCTGACATTTCCTTCCTTTTTCTTCAAGTTCTCATATGAAAGGTCTTCCAGCTAGATCAATTAGTAAAAATTTTCAAACATGTTAATTTACGATTCAGGGCAAAAGTCAATTTTTTGGGATCTGAAATTTTTTTTCCGATTCATCATAACTACTACTAAAATGTAAAGGTGCAATTCAGGAAGGGCATGTCTTTTGATTTTATATAATCACTTCAAAATGACAATAAATCCCTCCAAAACCTCTCTTGCTTCAGTCATTATGGATTTTTTTTATGTTAGTTACAAATATAGATCTTATTTTATGTATTTCCTTTAAATTCAGAAGTTTACAGAATTTTCTTCATTAATTGATAGAATTAACTTTTAAACGGCATGATTTGGGTCACAGGTTTTGGGTGTCCTTCCATAAATTTCTCTCAATCATTTTCTGGAATTTTTGCCCATTCCTTCTGATAGAAATGGTGTCAGTGAGTCAGGTTTGTAGGACGTCATGCCCCCAAATCAAGAAAGATTAATTGAGTTTAATACAACGCTGTTTGATAACGGCGTAATCTGACTAATTATTGTTTCCATCATTACAACGCTGTTACAGTTGCTGAACTTTAAATGCAATGTTACTTTCAATTAATACAATAAATTGGTTACTCAGAACGATCTACAAGGAGCTAAACTGTGCTCCGTGTGTGCGTAATGAAAGCCAAAGGGCCACTTCAGCCAAAGTTTTGTATTCAGGAAACACTTCTCCAGTTTAAGTGATCAGAATTTGGTAAGACTCTCAGAACGATGTTTTTTTTCTGATGGCCTCCCTCTGCATGGGCTCTTTTTTGCATCAGTAGTTAGGCTGCAGTAATTGTCACCAGTCTGTGTGCGGAGCACTCACAGATCCGATCCATGCCTCCGTAACTTTTCAGCCCTCTGTCAGCAAGATGCATTGGGTGTTGTGTCCAAATCTGAGATGATACACAGACACTCTCATGTGACCTTTTTGGATGATTCAGTTATTCGTAGGCTCTTCTGTGCACAAAGTTGAAAATGTCTGTGAATAATTGGCACCAAATGGTCAGAGGTGTGAATACTAATCTGTCAAAATGAGACCGCCTTCAGATTTTTCAGTCACCATATTTTTTAAAATACTGAAAATATTTAGATAACATGACCTCTGGCCTACAGTGTTAAAAAAACCTTATATTTTGTTTAGCTGTATACTTTTGTTCTGAACAAAATAGTTTATTTTTATTTTTATTTTTTTACAAAGATAACACTTGAAGTGCAGGATAAACCTCTTGCTGTCAATGTGCAATATAGAAAGTTCTGTACAAGTAGACTACCAGTCTCCTCATTTACCGACTTGTAAAAACAGTTCAGAAAACTATGTATTTTATATATAACACCTGTTTTGGCTTTTTGGCCAGTAACAGTTACTTTCCCTGGTAAGTAATTAATTTCATTATAGAGTAATTCAGTGATTTTTGGAACAAGTAACGAATAACTAAGTACTTTTTTTAAAGCAACGTTTCCAACACTGCTAATTTGTAACTTCTTTGCTGATGTTTGGAGATCCTTCAAAATTCCCTCAAAATCATCTTTCTTAATGAGACCATCTATTTAATGAGGTGCACCAGTTCCGCTTGCAGCAAAGCAAGAAGAAAATTAGGGATTCACCAGGTGTGATGAGGAGGGTTAGATCACTGGTTAGATCACTGTCAAGAGACTGACTGAGCCAGAAAGCAATATTTGGCATTTTAATATATAAACTTTAGTGTCATCTGTAATGCTCTTATTAATGAACATTTTATAGTCAAAGAAAAAGTGTGGATTTCACCTTTTTATCTCACTCTGTATAATTGGTGTAGAAATGGAGCAGTCGACTGTGACAGATTGAAGAGATGGGGGAAACACCTCGATGTGTGAAAACAGGGCAGGATTGCCTGGAGCATTGATGAGGTGTGAATGGGATTTTCTTTCTGATGTTGTTGGAATAGGCTGTGAAATGGAGATGTGTGTCATTCCAAAGGCAACACCTAGGGAAATCTCTAAGCGGGATTTGTTTTTAGAATATTATACGACTATACCATACCATACTATACCATAAAAAGTAACTGCCTATTGGCTCCACCAGAGTGTGAATGTGAGATTGAATAGTGGAATTGTAAAGCGCTTTGAGCGTCTTGAAAAGTACTATATAAATGCAATCCATTATTATCGTTATTCTAAAAAATTTTTTTTTTAAAGCAGCATATCATGTGCTGATCTCAATACATCCAAGAACATATGAGCAACAAACTGACAGTTATCCATCTGGAATAGGGTGACCATAGTTTGACTTCGAAAAAAAGAGGACACTTGACTAATTCCTGAAACACTTCAACAAATACTCTGTTTTGTTAAAAATACTTTTGATTTCAACATATTCAATGTGTCCCTTCTTCATGTGCTAAGAAACAAATATTCCTTGATCTGTAAAAAGAATGTGAAAAGTGAAAATGTCCTCAGAAAAGAGGACTGTTGGAAAGGTTTCCAAAGCTTTTGGGGGTTTTAGGGTGCATTCACTCCAGCCCTGTTTAGTCCGCTTGAAAAAAACTCTAGTTCGTCTGCCTGGAAAGTCTGATTCCTTTTGGGAGGTGTGAATGGGCAATCGAACTCAGATTTGGACCAAACAAATTAACTCTAGTCCGCCTAGAAACATCGGCCTCGGTTCGATTGAAACAAACTCTGCTTCGCTTTGATTGCATATGTAAATGCTAAATGGACCGGAGCTGCACCAAAAGCAGGAAGCAGACTATTGCATAGGGCATCCTGGGTAAATACATTCTAAACAACCACTAATGCTTGAGAGATAAATGCTGGATCTTGTATACCTTGCTCAATGTCTGTATAAGGAGGCCATCTGTGCTGGAAGTTGTATTCAGCCGGTGCTACTCATTCCACAATGCTCATATGGAGCCGTCTCAGCCGTCTTGTATAAAAAACAACATTCACCATAGTCCTCTGACTCATTCTATGTTCCTTACAAGTTACTGCTGCATTATTTATCTGGCATACAGAGAGGTGAAATTGTTGCTCAAAGCTCTGGACTTTCTGATAATAAAAAAGTGTGAATGCAAAGCCAGTGTGAATTGCAAACCACATTCACACTGGCTGGCTAAAACCACGCTGCTTGCATACTTTGTCGGTGTTGGCGCGTCACGTCAGGGAGCGGCTGGGGGTTTCTCTGTTCCTTGTTGTTTATGTCTTCCGACAGGAATCTAGTAGTGCGTATTTAGTACCGTAGTTGCCCTACCCAGATTTCGCTAAAGTTAGCTAACATAACAAGAAAGTTACGAGGAAATATGTAAATGTTTACCTGGCACTCTAATGTCCTCCAATATCTTCCTCCAAATAAAGTCCGATCTCTTCCTGTCTTTGTAAAAAGACAAAGACACTGATTGGTTCATGGCCCACATGAACCAATGTGGCCCAAAAATGAGCAAATTACCATTGACTCCCATGAACTAATGGATGTCTGAGATGTAAGGTGAGTCATAGGTCTTTTAACTTTTGAGAGGATCTGAGTTGTCATGATGATTTTGTGACTGCTTTTTGGTGGAGGTGTTAAGCTAAGCACGGCTATGTCCTCATTCTCCACCTATGGTAATGGAAATACAACCATTTTAGGTCGTAGTGACTGATTCAGGTTTTATTATATTGATATGTGTTCTCCATTCGAGATGTTTCTGGGTCTGAAACGACTCTAGTGGAAAAACTACTTTCTTAATAGCTTGTAGTTATGTCTGCTCCGAGCGTAAACCCTCCACCCCCAGCCTCACAGTGCCACTCTCAGCTTCACCTCTTTGCCCATTTTTGGATTTTGTGAGAGTGATGAGACACGTGACGCAGTCAAGATGGCGCCGTTGGGAACCGCCCAGTTGGCTTCATTTTTGCCTTTCAGAAACCTATGGGTGACGTCAACGAGGGTTAGTGCATTGTTTTTTACAGTCTATACCTGATGCCCGCTGCGTGGCAGCTTGATGCCCTCTAGATGCGTAGGTACCATAGAGTTTGCATGTAATCTAGCTGCTCTGCTGCCTGGACTTGCTATCAGGTGTAAACGTGCCGTATCACAGAATGCCTGCCTCATGAACGAGCTTACCATTCGCGTTGCAGTTACGCCTTTGGACTGAGGGGAAAGTCATGAGCAAAAAACGTTCAAACTTCTCATAGTGTTACGGCCCTTGGCCTGCTGACTGAGGATATGCAGATCAGACTGTGCGAGTGCATCCTCGGGATTGGCTGCCGCCTTGCTACTTCCTGATGCTGATCTGGCTGTGGCCTCAACGCTCCATGATTGGTCCCCTACGCTCCAGCCACTCTGTGGTTGGCTGGACTTTGGCCGCCGCCTTCTAGAGTCAGCTATAAGAACTCTCCTACTCCAATCATTCAGAGCAGCTGTGTTGGCCTGGTGGTATTCTCAGCTTGCCACTCAATCAGTTGTCCTGATTGAGGATCTGTCTGTATTACTGGTATTGTGTGTTTGAGATTGGTTTATTTGGAGGGCTTATATCAACCCTCACTTTTGTTTTTTTAACTAGAAGGATTGTTTTACCCTACCTTTTGCTTTTGTTAACCATTTGGTACTTTTGTTTTGGAACTTCAATAAACCTTTTGGGTTTTTTTCTCATATCAGTTTCAGTTTTGTTAATGTTGCCACCTCTTGTTCCCCTGGACTAACTGGGATCGTAACAATAGTTGCTTTCAAACAAAACACAAGGATAAAAATGTGACATAGCTTTGCACTACCTTGGCCTGAGGCTTCACATTGTTGGGAGTATTTTTTGTAGATAATCCAGTCATTGGGCTATTTTTCCATAAACCTCTAATGGTTTCCTTGATTTATATGTTCCTTGGCAGAAATATTCTGAGACTGCTGCGGTGTGTACATACGGAAAAATATGCATCTGCAAGGCAGGAATATGAATAACTTATATGTTTGAGGGTCAAGTTTATCTTTCTTTGCTCTCCTTGAATGCACATTTTTTTCAGGTTTCAGCCGACTTGCTAAAAAAACATGAAATGAAGTAGGAAAGTTAGATTAATTTAGTTTTTCTCTTGAGGATATGATTAAGTGTTTGAGAGTTTCTTCAAACGCTGCGCCATAATTGCCTCTCAGTGACTAAGCAGATTCAGACTCTGAAAACACACATGCATGCAGGAGCCGAATCTGTGCATGTACACCTGCAGGAGACATGAACAAGTTCTTGGCCTGTAGCGTCACTGTAGATAGACTCTGGGGTGGGGGGTGGAGGCATATCTTGTGTATGCGCACCTTGTTGGGTCATATCAGCCAGAGAACATTCACTATGATGATTTTAATCAGCAGGTATCTCCTCTGCATCTCGCTCAAAACAGGATATGAAGCAAGTCCACTTCCTGCGTGGCTTGTGTTCTGACAACAAACACACACATCGCTTCATATCTCTTCACCTTTTTGGCTTTCCAGTGAAGTTATTGCTGCTGTTGAACTCTCGGTTCCCTTTAAAGTGCCTTTGATTTTTTTTTTAATTCAGAAGCACGAACCTCAGCAGGTTCATGGATTAATTCGACTTACCTTTTCTCTTCTGAAAAGAAGCCGTGAATACTAAGGTTTCAGAGTTATTTTCCTCCTTATCCTTTGATGGAAATTCTGTGCTTTGATGTTACTTGAACTTTTCTGCAGCCCGATGCCTGCTTTGCTGTCTGTAATGAGAACTTGCAAATAAAAATTGCTTCTTCTCGAACGTTAAATGAAGATTTAAAATTAAAATTAGAAATTGTGTTGTACTTGAAAGACATCAGATTTTTTTGAAATGCCACTTTTAAAAATGAAAGGACTACATTTAGCTTATTCCTACTGGTTTACAAATGTTCTATCCTTCCTTTTCTTTAGATGAGCCTTTGCGTTTTTTGGATCTGGAGAAATATTACTATTCTAAGCCTTGCCGAGATATAGCAGTTAAACTGATTGACATTTTGTCATGTTACATCTGCAAACTTTGATAGAACAGAATTGTGGTGGTATATTCAGCCCGCTTTTGCCCTCAAACACTTAAATCAAGTCTGTAAGATCAATCAGCTATTGGTGGAGGCATCATGCTATGAGGATGAGTGTTTAAAGAGAACAGGGAATCTGGAGCTAAATATCTGTACTAATGCATTACATGTTTTTCAGGAAATAATAAAATCATGTCTCCCCTTTCAGACATTTACATTATATACTCATAATTCAAGTTTTCAAGTTTTTCTTTGCATCATGACAAAAGGTGATAAAATTCAAGGGATAGGAGAAAGCCTGCACTGGGCTGTAGATTAATACTGTATTAGGATGCTGCAGGACTTTTTTAGTCTTGAACAAGCCTTCAACATCTGTTCTCCCATGTTGCTTATCTTTCATTTCATATTTTGCAAACTACTGTTTTTTTCCATGTTGTTGTGAAAAGGGGATGTCAGTGTAACTTAAGAAGGGTTCATATAGAGGGCAGCATTGCTCTGCCACTGGTGCACCTTTCATGGTGTTTGACCTATTTACTTTTCAGTGATCATGAGGGAAAGATGAATGACTTGAAGATCAAGTCAAAATCTCTGGTTGGAGTTAACAGATCAGAAAGAGAAATGTTGAAGACAGGAGTCAAGATTAGTCTTTTTATAAAAATGTGAAGTTTGGTATATCGGAATGGACTTTCCATTTAATTTCTGAGGTTAATTAGAAAGGATTATGTCTGCATGTTTGAGTAACCTACTCAGACTGCAGAAACTCCCTCCCTATCTTCTTAACTCAGATAAATCTCCTAATTCTGTTTTAAGTCTGCTAGATGGGTTCATGATTCCACTGGAAACAATGCAGAGGCCGCCGGGGCTCAAAGTGAATGTGGGAGTTACTGAATGTGGAGCATGGAGGAGTGTGATAGGAGAGACAGCTCATCACTATTATCCAGTGAATATGATATTTTAATTTCTAACAGGGACGGTATTTGTGTTTCAGAATTTATTTTTCCAACGGCCTGGAATATTTCATACATTTCAGCTTAATCTGTTTATTGGTTTTAGCAGCATCCGTAATTATATAAATTAATCTGTTACTGCTGTGATATAATTTCTTTGCTGAAAAATTAGAAAAATCCAACCTTTTATTTCGAAAACATTTAATAATGAATACATTCATTCAGAGTCTGAAGAAATTCCACATTGAGAAATTATTGTCTCAAACCAAATCACACCAGACACAATTCATAGAAACATTCAAAATGGAGTGAGTCAAGAACTTGGAGACGTCTGCCACG
The DNA here is from genome assembly GCA_028564705.1 of Apricaphanius iberus. Taxonomy (NCBI): domain Eukaryota; kingdom Metazoa; phylum Chordata; class Actinopteri; order Cyprinodontiformes; family Aphaniidae; genus Apricaphanius; species Apricaphanius iberus. The sequence goes on from JAPXFQ010002912.1 coordinate 2,064,903, forward strand.
GTAGCCCAATACCCCAAAATATTGTAATCTGATTGTAACCTTTGTAGATTCCTTGACCATGAAAACATAATTTTAGCAGCTGGATTCACAAATACCATTCTATTTAGCATTTTCAGGATATAGATTTTTATTAAATCAATGATCAGGTGCAGCGAACACCAAAACAAAGTCACCCTATTCTTTATCTGATTTTGCTAGTTAAAAATATTAATATTCTTGATTTAACTGGGAAAATACCATTCAGATTAAAAATCTATTTTGCCCAGTTTATATATATATATATATATATATATATATATATATATATTGTATATGACATTATGTAGGTTGATCCATTTAGAACCAAGTAAGATGGACATTTTCTGTCTTCATTCATCCAAAAAAAAGAAAAAAACTTTTCTTTTTTAGAACTAATCAAGGAAAAAGTAAAAGATGGATTGTGCCTCCCTATAGATAGTAATTTTTGTTATATTTTCCAGTTTGCTAGATGAAAGTGGAAGGATCTAGCTTTAGCCACAAATATGATGCATAACTTTACTGTAATAATAAGGGTTCGGGTTCCCACAGGGCCTCGGGCTGTTCATCATTTTATCCCTTTACAACTAAAATCTTTTTAGATTTTTAGGTGTTTTGTTTTCAGAACTTATTGGGCACGGAAATAAGCTGTGAGTCAATGACTTAGGATATTTTTTCACTTATTTACCAAAAAAAAAAAAAAAAAAGAAAAAAGTGTATATATATATATATATATATATATATATATATATATATATATATATTTTTTTTTTTTTTGAATAATAACTACTAGCTAATGTTATATTAGAGTCTACACCACATGGATTTATCAACCAAACCTCAGTTTCACAAAAAAATACCAGAACTATGTTAATAAAAAATTTTAGACAGTTGTTTTTTGGGCTGTGGACCTTTTATGAATTAGTTTTTATCTCCTTTGTGTTGTTTTTCTGCCGTCTCCCCTGGAGTCTGAGTCGACTCTTTCTAACAACCGGTTCTCCTCTGTTTTGTACAGTAGGTCAGAGCTGAAAGGCTTCAGCAGGGCAGCATTGATCAAAATGAACACCGACATATAAGCATCAAAGACCTCTGAATCAGGCTCTGTTATTCATCTCTATGCTGTCGGAAAGAAACACATAAGATTGCTGCAAGTTTTTATGTTGCCCACTTTTGTATTGTTTGAATTAATCCAAAAGAGCAATTAATGTTGATGAAAACATTATGTAATGATAACTGACAGTTTTTGTTTAAATCCGTCAGGATGTTTTGGGATACTATTTTATTGTGTTTACTGTAGAATAATCCTTAATTTGTCTCTCTGTGGGGGAATTTCAGTGTATTAGCAGCAAAAGGATGAAGATGCTCAGTGTCAAGCGATCACAAAGATGGCTCTACGGTCTTCAGCAATCTTTTGTTGTTGTTAATCCAATAAATGACCTCCTTCAAAATAAGCCTACTATTTCCCCATGGTTCTAAAACTAACACAGAGCTAAAGTGTTTCTGTAGTGTCAGTAAATGTTGAAATAGGATAGCATTTTGTAATATGAAAGCATATTTACTCAGAAGAATATTTCAAGACACAGTCAGGGAGGACTTTGAAGTTTGTCCTCTTTATGAAACTTTTAAACTACAACAGTGTATCATTAGTCAGAGGCTTGTTTAGACTGGCTGTCATACTGACCGCTACAGGAGATCCTTCCTGCCTACAGTCTTTAGAATCTATAACAATTCTTTGAAGAAAATGGTGTATTTTGACTTGCATTCAGTTTCCCTCTGGGATCATGAAAGTATTTTTGAGTTGAACTGAATCGAAACTACCTTTTCACACAGACTGAATTAAAATTTGACAGAAAACTGTACTTGTTTGGATTTACACAAATACTATTTTTACTATTAATCAAAGAAATGCCACCAGGCTTTTAAGCTGCAGTAAGATTGATTTGTCCTATGAGGTTAGATTTCTAAATTCTCAGTTGATATAATAAATTAAATTCAGACCTAGATCTGATAGAAAATCAGCTGTGGGCAGTCCAACCTCAAACACTTGGAGCTCATTGCCTGAGATCCCAAACCAAAGAAATATCCATGGAAACAGAAATATCTGGTTGGAAATTCAGTGTGTAAATGATTACTATATGCGGTTATTTAAAGAATAACTTGTTGGACCAAGGTTTAGTTTTCTGTGTCCCATTATGAAAACCATGATATTAATGCTGCATGTTCTGTTGCTAAACTCATCTCTGGATGCTGTATTTACAGCCCTTAAAGGAGCGTGTTTAAGCACAGAATCTGCTTTGGATTCTGAATTTAAAAAATATATTCCTTAAAAGGAACTAAATAAATACTTCCATCAAAAGAAATACCATCAGATAAACAAAGCTTTTGGTTTCTGGTCACTGAAATGGAACAAACTTTGAGTCATGATGTGTTTTGATTTTGAGAACCAAAAGTGAAACAATATAATAAATCATTAGCTGAAAAAAAAAGGTGGATTTACATCAGATTGTTAATAAAATATATAAAGTAAAACTGTATCTGATGATATACATAATACTTTAAATAAAATAATAATTTGTTGGTTTCCATAATTCAACAAGTGCACATATAGTTAAAATGTGAAATGTAAACAATAATTGTATTTCATCACATGTTCAAATTATAATTATTTGACTATGGATTCAAATTTTTCATATTCCCTGGCCTACAGTCCTTTAGTAAATTATTTTATGTATTTCATTTATGTATATAGGTCATCCTAGCATATATTGGGGTAACTTGTACAGCAACTCCTCTCCCGACCAATCACCCATTCTGTAACAGTGTTAGCCCTGCACTCTGACATTGATGGGTAAGGCTGCATTATGCAATGCAACTCTAGGTAATTATTAAATGAAACAAATATAAAGGCAATAAAATATTTTTCAATAATATAAAGAACATCAATTTAAGTATGTTTACATTTCATTCTGAATTTTAAGGAATTATTTAGCCATTTGAATAAATGCCATTACAGTTAGTACCTCCACCAAGGAGGTTATGTTTTCGCCAGGGTTCGTCTGTTTGTTAGTTGGCAACATAGCTCAAAAGCCTATGGATAGATTAATAAAATGTTCAGGAAACGTCTACAATGTTACAATGTTAAGAAAAAGTTGTGAGAATTTGTGCTTTTCTTTTAATTTAAACAAACACATAATTTTATTCATACATATTTAGGGAGTAATTGATTGTTGCAATCTTAGCCCTAGACAGTTTTCCCCCACATTTTTTTGCTTTGATCCCAGAAGCTGCTTAACAAATTCAAGCTCCTTGGTTCTCTCAGAACTGCCTGGAAAACATTATGGTGGAAATGGAGATGGTGTTTTATTTTGAAATTGGGATTGTCCTACTCTTCTGGTGGGTAGCTTTACTTCCTGTTTCACAGCTGTACTCTGATTGCTTCTCAGCTGCTCTTCATTAGTAACTGTCCACCTTAGATGCATGGATGTTTTATAAAGCATTTTATATTGGAATTTGGATAACACCACCCCTCTTGCTGCTGCCTAGTTCACTGCTTGTGGTTCCTTCAACCAGTATCATGACACAAGTATGTCTCTGTCTGTTTATTGCATCTGCAGAGTGAATATCACCAGAGATTCTGATTGGGGTATCATTGTTGTTGTTGGTGGTGGGGTTATCTGCATGCACAGGCTGTAAAGAAGTAAATTCTTAAATCTGTTAAACAATTTTGTTGCCCTGAAATTAAGAAATTATAAACCACATATAGATATGCAATCAAGGAATTGTACACGAATAGAAAATTGCAATCCTTAGGCCACAGAAAAAGTACCTGTTGCCAACTGAGGAGTTATAACTTCAGAAGTGTTTAAACACTAACTTTATTTGCTTTATATATTTAGGAACAACTCAGCAGTTTACAGATATTAGTCCCTTTTATGGTCTCATGAGTCATGTGAATTTTTGTTGTCCAGGTATATAAAGTTCCTACTTAGTTGGAAAACTATGGGATTAAATTTCACTTTTATCCAACTCTGGATAAATATGAGAAAAAGTATGAGAAAATATTTGTATATCCACACTTTTCCCATGATCATTTTGTTTCTCTTTCACTCTCTCTCATTTAATTTCTTCTAACCTTTGTTTTCTTTTATTTGTTCCACCTTTTCTTCTTCTTCCATTTCTCAGTTATTCCAGACCTATATTTATCATCTGGCCATGGTAGAAATACCTACCCTAGATTCATGGTGAACCTTTGTATTCTACTTTTCAGAATGAACATAAATGACTTAAAACTCTGAAAAATTGAGCTAGGACATTTCTGAAATTGTTTAAATCAAAAATGAGTCGTGATACTGTAGTTGGCAATTCCCTAGCTCAGAACAAAAGCCTGAAAATTCCCACCTGTAGGTGATTTTGGCTCAATAGGAAGAGTAAGTGTCTTGCAAACCGAGGGTTGCTAAATTCCATCTTCCTCCTGTCACATAACAATTTACCCCTGGGCAAGGCACTTAACCAAAGTTGCCTACCGAGCTCTGATTTGCGTATGAATGTGGCTCCAGTGTAAAGCGCTTGGAGTTTGTCAGTATGTCTAGAAAAACGCTCTACAAGTTCATTCCTTTTACCATTTAGTTTGTCTGCAATCCAAATGTCACTTTGGTTTATTAATCGTGCTGTATGTCTCTGTGTTGCAGCATGTGGAAAGCCGTGAATGTCAACTGCACAGACAGCTCAGGATACACGCCTTTACATCACGCTTCGCTCAACGGACACCGGTAAATAAAAAAACTTCTTTTGTGCCGATCTTCTGAAGAGACTGCATTTTAGCAGTCCCTGTGCTGTTCAGAGCAATGTGATTGTTTTACAGAGAAATGTCTGTCAGCTGCATCCTATGTCTGTTGCTTGTTAGTGAGTTGGTGCAAAAGCAGAATTTCATCTTAAAGGAACGCAGCCCCTTGGTATTTTACAAAGGTACATCATATTATGTAATTTAGTTCAGAAAATTAACCTCCATATAAATGTATTCTTTTTAGAAATTTCAAGCCTCTTCTAATTTTGCTGGTTATGGCTTACAAATCATGAAAACCCAAAATTCAGGGTTCAACCTGTTTAGTAATACAATTAAAAAAGATCTTTTAAACAGTTTTTTTTTGTCTAAACCCCTTCTGACATTATATTTGAATCAGGAGTGGCTATAAATGAGGAATGTAACATTAGTAGGATTCCTCTGTGTGCAGCAACTCTTGATATGCTGACTTCAGCCTCAGTTCTTTGTGAAGCTCTAGATTCTTGAATACATTTCGCTCGACAGTCTTCTGTAGGCTGCTGTTATCCCTGTTGTCACTTCACCTACTATATTTTTTCCTTCTACCCAACTTTCTATGGATGTGCTTTAAAAAAGCTCTCCATGAACAGAATTTTCTTTAACAATGATCTTTTGTGGCTTACTCTCCTTATGGAAGGCATCAATGAGTGTCATTTGGACAATCTGCCATGACTGTTTACCCCATTGATCCAGATTTTGAGGCCATTTAGGGGCTCCGTAAACCTTTGCAGGTGTTTTGAGTTAGCTGATCAGGATGTAACTTGAGTTTCCAACATTTAACTTGAACTAACTTCCATATTATTTAAACGCCTAGTATTTGTGGTCAGTCTGTGTTCATGATCCGTTCCTATCTAGTTGAGACTGCTCAGAAGACACCCTTGTGGTTAGCTTTGAGGCCATCCACTTGTGCAGCTTGGTGGAACTAAAGGATTAGTGCTGTGTTTGGGGGCAATTATGTGGATTTCCTCCCTTTAGATCAGCTGGGGAAGGAGACTGGTCGCAATACAGACTTACTGAAATTTAGGCTGTCAACTAAAGCTGCAGATATGTATCTAAACATTTAGTGAAAAAAGATGTTCCTTTAAGGACACACATATAAGGAGCTGTCTTCAGGTTTGTCAATACGACCTTCTTAGGGCATTTCACTTTTTGTGGATTTTGCAGCTTAAAAAACACCCCGTCAAAACCCTAACACGCATAAAACTGCTTCTCATCTGTCATCACAATCACAACGAATAATCTTTGTGTAATAATATATTAAATGAACCAAGCAGTACTGTGAAATGCTCTGCTCCTATGAGAGGTTTTGCCCTTTTCAATGCTAATCAAGCTCCACAGAATTTCTTATTTCCTCTACGGATGGTGGGGACAAATGTGGCCTGAATTCTATAAATCGCAGATAGCACCACTTAGTAGCAGCTCCTAAAGTTTCCAGATCAAATGGCTTCCAGGAAGGGTTTGGTAATTTTGGATAGAGCAGAAATCTTAGGTCAGACATTTTCTTAATTTAAAGATGAACAGCATTAATTCGGAGTGGTCTGGCTGTAATGTATATTCTTAAAGAAGAGGTTTGTCTTTTAATCATGTTTTTGGGATGTAAGATGTAAGCCTTAAGACTGTTTAAAAAAAAGAAAAAAGTATGATAAAATTGTTTAAGCTCTGTAGAAAAAATAGAGAGTTGATCAATTTCAGTTTTATTTGATAAAACGACTCCAAAAAACCAACAAAAGTTTGGTTTGCGCAAACCAAACTGGAGATTATTGGACATTCAGAATCTGTTAAATATGAATAAATACAGTAAAAGAGAAGGCTTTGTTCAAGGTTAGATATAAAAGAGATGCTAAATCAGCCAGGGACTGGAGAGGCCAGTGAGCAAACTTCTATATAGCCACGTACAGATTATCAGACATACTGCACTATGTTAAACCTAAGCGTCTAAATTTTTATCCATCCCTATCACCAGCAGAATTTATGTCCAATTTAAAAAATAGATTTTGCTGCTTAGAGTTTTCATTTTAAATGGCACCTAAATTTAGTGTTTATTGAGGTATGATTTAAATTAGTAAAATTAGGCACATAAGTCTCAACTATGTAGATTTTTGTATTGATGATTCAAGTGTTCAAATATAGTTTGCAGTATGAACTGTAACGTTTGTTAATAATTCATGCTTTTTAACAATACAGTGTTTCTGTGTTACAGGTTTCTGTCCCCTTGTTTTCAGAAAGAACATAGTGCATTAGTATATATAATTATGTATTTGTCAAAAAAATAATTTAATTCAATGTTTGGTTGCAGTTTATACAATCCCAACAAAATTATATATTATAATAATATTATTCCTTTGTTTCTCATTATGCTGATTCTCAAACGCGACTTTGACCAACTATGAGAAATTTGGTCACATGTTGTGCAGGCTTTATTCTGATAAATCATTAGTAAAAACTTCAGCCGGTATATATTCTTGTGACTTTTCAGTTTAAGAGAAAACTTTCGGGATGCAATGCAAAATTTTTTTTACCCAAACCAATATGGCACAGATACTTGGATCTGATTATTTGCTGAGTTTTCCCAAAAACAAAGTATTTAGAGGTCTGTAATTTGTATCAAAGGTACTCTTCAACTGTGAGGGACAAAATCCAAAGCAAAAATGCAGAAAATCACAGTGGATGATTAAAAAAACAAAAAAACATAATTTCCATTTTAATGCATGACATAAGTATTTGACCGCCTATCAACCAATCAGAATTTAGGCTCCCACAGGCCTGTTAGTTCTTCTTTAAGAAGCCCTCCTGTTCTACATTCATTACCCGTATTAACTGCACCTGTTTGAACTTGTCCACACACTAAAAAATAATAATTTATATATACATATACACACGCACACTTTCTACTCTGCCATGTGCTACTCATGTATGTCTCTGCCTATACCTTTAGGGATGTGGTGCTGAAACTACTCCAGTATGAGGCGTCTGCAAACCTGGCTGACAGCAAGGGCTGCTTCCCGCTGCACCTGGCTGCATGGCGGGGGGACGTGGACATTGTTCGTATCCTCATCCACCATGGCCCTTCACATTGTCGTGTCAATCAACAGGTAATCCCAGTAATTCCATCGTTACCTCTAGAAAAACTCTAAAATCTGAATAAAATCAGCACGGCAGATACCTCTATTTAGTGTTGCTGACTTTTGAGGGGGTCTAATAAGAGAAAGTGATTCCATATACTCCAACCTACTGAGGAGGAAAAAAAATCAGATACAAACCATTTACATTATATCTCTGCCCTTGCTTCAGGAAAAAGGATGGTCTTATCCTCTTAGATAAAGCTCCTCTGCTTTATTTCTTGGATCATGCAAACCGATGTCGCTGCAGGTTCTGTTACGTGGCCTCTTTCGGAGCGAGCTGATCCCTTCCAGTTTGCAGTGATTCCTCCCTGACAGGCTGCTGGGAGCATCCAGCCTACCACTGCTGTCATTCCTTATCTGTAAAAACGACCTTCTTCTCCTCCCTCACGCTCTTCCTGTCCGTCTTCGCTTGCAGCATATTGAAGGCAGCACGGATCACTGATGCAGGAAGCAGCACTGAATCAGAACCGTTGTGGAAAACACTAAATTGATGTGTATTTGATGGCAGTGTAAAGCAGTAATGGACCCTGTAGGTTATTGGAGGATTATTTACCCTAACTAATAACCTCGTTTTCCTCTGTCACCATTAGCCAAATCGTTTTCCTCTGGGAGCTGTTGGTCTAATTGTTTGCAATGAGAAATGACGCACCTTGCCCCTGAAAATAAGAGGTTTGTCAGCAAGTGAAAATGGGTAATTTCCTTTTTTTCTTTTTACCCACTCAGTGAGTCAAAGAGCTGACATGGCGGCTGTGTAGAACAACCCACATCAAGTAAAAGCTGCTGATGCAAAGCATCCCATACAGACATTATGACCTTCAGAGCTTCTGTACCCACAATGCAAAACATTCGAGTCTTAAGTGTGTTTTTAGATTTGTTTGTGAATAATTTTTTAATTTGATCACAACTAGCGATTTTCCGATAATGTGATTGGAAATCGGGCCTGATTACATGGTTTTTGACCCGAATCGGACATTACCTCCTCATCAGAACTCGGATAAATATGTACCCGTCTATTTTTAAATTCTATGTAGGTGGAGGCTAGTGCCTATATCCGTTCTGGGTTAATACCTATGTAACAGTAATGATTTTTTTGTTCACCTTAAATAACATTCAGTCAAAACAAGTTGAACAGAGAACTGTTTATTAAATGAGAAATTAAACAGTTGCACTTAGAATACACCTGTTGCGGTTCCTGCACCACATGGAACCGTAATGGACATCTGTGTTATCAGATAGTAGGATTGCTGCAGATCTGTCGTCTGCTGGACAGATGACTTCAATTGTTCCTTTGAAGGCTGAATCCACATGCTACTGCACTGGAGACTGGAATTAAGAATCTCTTCAGCCAAAGTTTTAAAATGAGGAAACATTTCTCCAATTAAACCAATCTGTAAACGAAGCTTCAGCGGCAAAAAAAGCTGGGAGAGGAAAGCAGCAGCAGGCCCCACAGCGTGGAACACATCGTAGCATGTCTAAGCAGCCGTAAAGGCACTCGTGCTTCTAAGTCTCATGAACTCTTCAACGTGCAGCCAGTTCCTGGTCAGCAACATGCCTTAATCAAAGTGTCTGGGAATCTTTTCTTTAATTGATGTATTTACCTGGAATCTGCACATAAAGTTGAAAGTATCTGCGCTTTTGCATCAAGTGGTCAGTGTGAATACTAATCTGTAAAAATAACAGACTGGTCATCACTTTTCTAATAAACCAGTCAAATAATGAAAATATTCCGTTCAGGAGTTCTTTCAATGGGGAAGAATACAAAAAGTACATAACATTTATGGCAGTAGTAGCTATGTCAGTGATTGTCTAAAAAGGCACAACTACAGTATACACAGAATTGCTGTGCAAAGAGTACCTTCTACAAGAAAGAAAATAAAAAACTTCATAAAGTTTGCGGAAGAAGTAGTTTCACTATTTTGAACACGAAAGAGACACAGCAAAATATAGAATTACAAGACAAGCAGTACTTTTAATAGAGCAAACACACAGAAAACATTTATGACATTAAAAATAGCAAAAAAGGGATGAAATGAGAGTACCAGGAGAAGATAATGCTGAAATAGGGTCAAATTTTGAAAGCATTTCTTCAGTTTATTAGGAAACTGAGGTTTCAAAGAAACTGCGCCTAAAATATTATCTTATTGTTACTAGAGCTATCAAAAATGTTAATCTAATAATCACAGGGTAGCTGTGAATTATTCATAATCAAAATTCCTAAATATGACTGAAAAAGTACCAAGCATTGGTGGTTGTGCTTGTATAGGAACCTTGTTGTTGCAGTTTTCAGTGTGAGGATGTTGTTGTGTTCCAGTTGGAAGTTAATTTCTGGGGTTGTTTGTTTGCGTTTACATGCCCTAAATCCTTTATTTTCCTCGCTGTCTATCATGTGTGCTGTCCTAAGCATTATTAGACAAGTTGATGTTCTTGTTTTCAATCTCAGCCATCCTTGACACCAAAAGTTGCAAGTCCTTGGCAGAGTGTCGCCCTCTTCTACCAATTCAGTCCAGTCCAGTAGTTAGCGTAAAGTACTTGGTGTAAACTGAGGTTTGTTTCTATGTTTTAAATCTGATTTAAAATGTATTGTTCTATATTTGTCTTTGTAATGAGACAAATGGCATGAATAGTGAGAAAGTGCATGAAAATGGAGAAACGTGTAAGTAGGTTGATTTTGCTCTGCAATCAATAGATACTGATTGGAGGTTGGTGGTTGTGATGAGTTGGTGGTAGACCAATTCCAGCTCACTGCTTTTTGCCTAATTGGTCCCAGTAGTTTCCATTGACTGCTTGTTTTTGTTTATGGCAGGAGCATGCGAGTCTAAGAGGTCTGGCTGCCTGACTAGAGAATGTGATTACTATACACTGAGTGTTTGTATGTGCATGCATGAGAGACAGTGATTGATGGTGAAGGATTGCTTGTTTACTGAAGGCTTGCACTCGGCTTCTGGAGGCCAAGTGAATGTTTTGAAGGCTGACAAGTTACTTGTTGTGATTTCTTCCTCTGATTGACTCTACAACAACTTGCTCACTCGAGCCTGGTCTCAGCTTTTTTGTTGTTGTTGTCTTAAAGTTTGACCAGAAATAAACAGGAACAAACCGGCAATCGTCACAGTTACATCCCTTTCATATTTTAAACTTGTGGAAAATACTGGAATTAGAGTTTTAAATAAATTAATTTGAACCAAAATCGATCTTTAATGAGTAAAATAAATTAAAAAGTTGTTTGTGTAGTCTGGAGATCCCTTCTCTTCCACGCTAATGTACATTTTTTGGTATGAAATGTCTGCATGAGCTGCTAACAAAAGCAAAAGACTTTGCTAGGATCCTGGCTGAAGCTGATAATAGTGTATTGCCATTCATTCTATCAAGTCCTCTCTCAACATGGGCTAAGTTTTTGGTCATAATGATAATTATTAGGGATGCGTATTGGCAAGAATCCGGTGATACAATGTGTATCACAATTGGAAAATATTTTATATTGTGGTACTATGACTAAGGCTATATGTATTCTGTTTTATAAACTGAATTTAACTGTAAAAAAAACTGTCACAATATTCTAAACACTCCAACATGTGTCATACATAACACTTTAAAGAGTAACTGAACCCCATGAAAAAGCCTTATCCCATCCCCAGGCAACATTTGAAAAATTCTACCCAAGGGCCAGGGGACACTGAGGGGCATGGCCAAGTGTGGAGGATGAGCACGAAGGGGGGAGACGCGGGGGTATGGTCCGGAAGACGGTCACTGTTGAACCAACTTGAACTAATATGGCGTGGGGCCACCGAGCTCCATAAAGCCTCCCTTTACCTCCCGTAAAAGGGAGAAATCATGAGGTCTCTTCTAAGCCATCCAAAAGAGGGTAAACGGCAAAGTGCAGCGGTCAAACGGCGCATCAGGTTGAGGCGTTGGCTCAGGGCGCTGAGTCAGCGCTTCCTGAAGACGGCAGCGTGTATAATAGCAAACAAGCACAGAGAGCCTAGCACTAGCATCAATGCTAATTAGCTTTGGAGGAAGACATGGCATTAGATTTTGTTTCCTTATTCACAGTGTGTTTAAAACATAACTTATGGCTTTGAACTTCAACGTTGTGGTCCTCCAAAGTGCGATATACGGATTTCAGCTTCCTCTGTTTCTCTGTGTTGCTTCTGTGCGGACGTAGCATACAATTTCAACTCGTCATGGGGAGGGGTGAGTGTGTCACGAGAGAGGGAGGGTGTCTCTGTGAGACCATGACTGTGACGTACACGATGGAAAAGATGTACCGCTCTCAGCCAATCAAAAGTTTTGCATGCAGTAGCCCCACATACACCGTGAGCGGCACATTTACACGAAAATGTCTACCAATGCAATCTTTCGGTTTCAGGGCATGTTTTAAGAGCTATTTATACAGTTTGTAAGCAACAAAAAAAAAGTTGTTTTGGGATTTAGTTACTCTTTAAGTTTTATTACTAGATCTAATTGACTTGCTGGAAAGAAGATGGAAACAGCCACAAACTACCAGTCATACTTTTAATTTTACTGCAAAAGTTATTGATACTTCAGTTCAAATTCTAAATAAATAAATTTTAATAAAAATGTATACATTGCTTTTGAATATCAATACAATATCATGCCAAAAATATTGTGATATATCGGCATATCGATATTTTCTTACATCCCTAATAATTACATTTAGAGATAAAAGGGAAGCTTGCAAGTCTTAGATCAGTATCCCCACTGTGTCCGCATCATGTTGTCGGGGTGATTCACTGAGGGAGAGACTGGTGCATTATTTGGGGATATTAAATAAACATCTCAAGACACATAACCTTAAAGCTTTGGCGAAAATGGATCTTCCACATGAACAATGACTCTGAAGCTCATGGAAAAGAATGCCAATGTTTTGGATGTTTACACAGACCCGTTATAAATTTTGTAGAATATCTGTGGGCAGAGATCTGCGAAAGCAGCAGCCTACAGAACTTCCTTGGTTACAAGGAAGTTCTGTCAAGAGGAATGGGCCAAAAATTCCAGCAAAGACTATACAGTTCAAATGAGAATTACATTAAACAGAAAGGAAATGTATGTAGACTTCTGTTTGAGGGAAAAAAAAAGAGTTACAATTGTCTTGTCTCCTGGAAACATAAATATTGGACATTCTGTAGTGTGTATGCACAGCTTTTTAGCAGATAAATTCCAGAGATTTTACTTTTCATCAATAGAACAAATAAAGTTACCCTTTTATGCTTTACTTCTCCATTTATCCTCCTCCTTTATTTGCTCTGGCTGTTCTCCCAAAGAAGACATCAGCAGCATATTTTTCAGGCCAGTTAAAAACACTTCAGCTTTTCGCCATTAACTCCTACTGGGAACTCTGTGAACCATGCCAAAGGTTACAGACTCATGAGATTGTTTGCCTTTCATAGTTTTCCTCCAAATTTATGATTGTATAAATACCCGTATGTACTCACCTTACATTCTTCGTAACACAATGCTCCATCATGCACACATGTTTCTAACCACACAGCAAAATGAAACCATATGTTTCCTGATGATCAACGACGTGAACTCTCTGAGAACACATGCTACTGCTGGGAGAAACCACTCCGGGAAAGTCCTTGTTCACAAGGCCACTGCCGCGTCGATAGCTGCCAAAGCACACAGTCACACTGAGCTATTGAAGGTTCTCTTATGAGTAATCTGTTTAAAGAAAAAGAAGAGGCAGTCATATGGTTTCCACAGCCTGGTTCACACTGCGCCGGGCTTCCTTATTAAAGTTCAGCTAACGAGAATCGGTTCATCTCTGCATGAACCCAAACAAATTACCACCCTAAGTGATTATTGCAACAGATCGTGTGTGTGTGTGTGTGTGTGTGTGTTAATTGAGGTGTTATGTAGGAAAACTAATGAAAAAAAGTGGTTGGATTTACTTTGCCGTTGCATAATTAAAACCAGAGCTGTTTTTTAACTCTGCAGGAAGGTCAGTGTTAAGTGTTCACCAGTCAGACAACAACTAAAGTTTTTTTTCATCTCCTTAACACTCAAGTTTAATAAAATCTCTCTGGTGTCTGAATCCTTTTCTAATCAGGTCAGAATTGTACGTATTGTACGTTAAGCAGAGGCCTTCACTTTGCAAATTCTGTGTTATATGTGGCTTTTGGCATCTCTGCTGTTGATGCTTTATTGAACTCATTTCAGCCAATCTTTGCATAATCTCTCTACTGTCCAGACTCATCATTTATGCTCTCCTCAGCTCATCACTGTTTTTTGTTTTGTGGTCCGAGATCATATTTAGTGTTTTCTGAAAACAGAGCACATCACCCAGTTCTCAAGTTCTCCACTCACCACTTGTAGCTCAGAGAATAGAGGTCCAAATACTTTTGTTAGTGTATAAATAACTGAATGGCATAGCACCAAAATATATTGACCTTTTTGTCAACCTCCTAGACCACTCAGGTCTTCTGGTTCACAGAACCAAACATGGGGAAGCAGCGTTCAGTTTTTATGTTCCTCTAATCTGGAACAAGCTTCCAGAAAACTGCTGAAATGCTGAGTTCCTTTAAATCGAGGCTAAAATTTAATTTGCTTAGAGTTTACTTTGATTATAAACAACTTCAAACCTGTAGTATGATTTTCAACCTTTCATAGTTTATCTTTACATTTTCTCTGAATTGTTTTTGCTTGTTTTATTTTCATTTTATTTATGCTTTGTATTTTCCTGTTGCTGAAAATGAGCTATATAAATAATACAAAAAATGTTTACGGTGCTTATTTAATATAAGTGCTTAATGCAAAAAAATAAATAATTAACAATTACTAGAGGTACTGTGTTAAGTATAACGGAGAATACAGATTGAAGTATTTATCCTCATTTCTCTCATCCTCTTATTCTACGACTCGTTCCTCTGAGCTCCAAGGATTATGGGATGAAGTTAGAGACTGAGCTCACTCTGCATATCAGTCCATCAGCTTTACTGCAGAGAATGTTCAAATTGTCTTTCTACTTCTACTGCAGCTCTTTGTTGTTGTCCAGAGGAACTATTATAGCACAGATTAGTTTTAATTTGTGGAACACATTAAAGAGAAGGTAAGTATATAATAGAATCTGGTTTAAAAATTACAGCTTGATGAAAATGTTAATCTCATCTGGTCCAATTAGTTGGTAGTTTGTAATAGTTTGAAACCATCCATCCACGTGATTATTGTTTTGTCTGTCTTCCCGTCCATTCACCAGTCTGTCCATACGTCTGTCACCTTCCTAAAAGTCTGTTTTTTGGGGACCTACTTGATAATTTTGCCCATTTTTATTTGTCATGGACAAACGTATCCAAAAGAAATCCAGTTGCTTGTTGAAGGGATTCCCGTTTACCAGCCAATCTGCAACAATAAACCAAGTGCTGATGATATCAATGGGCTGTCAGACTGCGGGTAATGGAAATATATAGCCCACTCTGAGAACACAGGATTTTTCTTTTCCACTACTCACCACCTCGTACTCTTCATCTCCTTGTGCCGTTATGCCGAGTCTGGGCTCATCTCTTTTACACTCTCCTTTCTGTCGGGGAAATCACATTCTTCCAATGTGAAGTGGTGTGTGTGAGACGCAGCGGATCAGACCATAATGTTTTTTTTTTTTTTGTCCATTTAAGGCTGCATGGACAAATTCGTCATGGGTAGGACAAACAAAAGCTCCAGATCTTGTTGGAATGGATCACATTTGTGATCTTTTATTGTCTGAGCTTAGTTTCTGGATTTTTCATAAATTCTTTCACACCAGATATTTGTAGACAGTCATTAGTTGCTTTCAAATGACTTTTTTGAAGCAGTGTTCTAGACATGTTTTTAATGGTGAAGTTGTCCCTCTTTGCAGGAACCTCATCAGTGTTCCTACAAAGAAAGGCATTAAAATTAAATGTGATCTACATCAGGATAAGTATGTTAAATATTAATTTACAATCATTTTGTATTTGAGTTTTTATTTTTCAGAAAGAAGTTCTGAAACTCAACTCGGAGCTCCACAGTGAGTTGAGAAGGTGTAGATTTATTTAGCAGAAAGCACTAAGTTAATGTTACTGTAAAGCATGCATTGGTCTCAAATATGTTCCGATACAATGTTAGTGTTGTACTTATTTTTGGCAGATCTGGCAGCTTTTTGGTTATGAACCCAGGAGTCCTTCAGCATTTGTTGTGAAATTTGACGCTCGTCCTTTTTCCTCTTCCGTTCGAGTATCTGACAGTGCTGTCTAAGGCCGAGGACTGAGCTTTTGATATGTTACTAAACATTTAAACATAATCGGTTTTCAGATACCTCACCGTCTAGGCCTGGTTCGCACCGGCCGCCCAAGCGGCGCAGAACGGAGGCCGCTTCAATTCGGTGCTCTTGTTAACCTATGGTGTAGTTCAAACCAGATACGGAGCGCTGCGGTCCTCCGTGGCCAGCTCGCACCGTGAAGCGATGAAGCGTTTTAGCATCTGGTCCGTTTTTTTTGTGCGAGCTGTGCGCAATCCACATTAGTTCTGGCAGGAAGTCAGACCAAAACAAACGAGAAAATCTGGTCAGTTGGGAAAATAAAGACAATATTTCAAACTAAAATACTGCGGTTGACATATTCGATCACATTTGTTGATCTGAAACAGACTATAGAAATGCTACAGAGAGCTCTTCTCCTGTCTGTCTGCACTGAGAAAAGGAAAGAGAAAATATATTAAATATACAAATAAAAAATCATGTTAACAGAAACATGGCCCAATAATTTTGAGGTCATTTACTTACCTATGATGGAAAAAAACTAACTCTGAATAAACAGCTGAGCAAAAATTCTTGAAATACGGATCTGGTGTGAACAGATGTAGCAACGGACACAGAGTGATTTTTTTTCCCCGGCGCTTCCACTGCCACTGTGAACCAGGTACAAGAGCCCTAGGTATAGGCTCTTTTAGGCCCATAAATAATTTGCACACAGCGAATCATCTGTCTCAATTTATTCCTATCCTCTCCATCCTCCACTCTTAACACCAATTAACTTGATATACTCTTTCACACCATCCATTAATCTGCTGCCTGGTGACTCCAGCTTCAGCATCCTTCAACCGCTATAGTCGTTTTCTCTCTAACATGAGCTCAGCCTCTGATGTTCTTATTCCTGTTCCTATCTATCCTTATTACTCCCAAAGTTCTTCTTCCTGTCTTTGACTCATTGGTACTGTCTCTAAACCATACATCATTGCTAGTCTTAATACTGTTGTGTACAACATTTCTTTCATTTCTTGCTTAAATTTTATCACACATCACACCACTCTTTTCACCACTCATTCCATCCAGCTTGCATCTGCTGCTGCTTCTCCTTTCCACAAGCTCAATTGGACTTTTGACCCTAATTACTTCGTCTACCCTCTTTACTTACATTCCCTGTAACTTCGCAGTCCACTTTTGTCTCTTATTTATATTCACATATTCTGTCTTGCTGTGAATAATCTTCATTCCTCTCTTCTATTGTACTGTAGGTACATTTCCATCCCTATCCTTAATTACATTAAACTGTTGCACATCCTTTCCATCTCTATCTCTCTGCCTTGCCAACAAAGCATTCTAACCTAGCATTCAGGTAATCATGTCCTTTGTTTGGCCTTTGCCACCTCTACCTACACCAAACACTGCATGTCCCTGTACTCCTCACTTCTCTGTGTCCACTTCTTCTTAGGGAACTTCTTTCTCTGTATAAGCTCCTGGACTTTACCCTTCACCCGGAACCCTCCTATTTGGCTCCCTGATCACATTAGCTATGGTCAGTATTGGGCTAGTTACTCAAAAAATGTAATCCATTAAACATTACTCATTAATTCTCAAAAAAGTAATGCCTTACAGTGCTTAGTTACTTTTTGGAAAGTAACTTAGTTACATTACTACTTACACTACTTTTGCATTGTTCTGAAACATCATACCTGTCATGCATGGTCATGTAAATTCTAGGTTTGAAGTCAAATATCAAGTTAACCTACGCTATGTAATGCTATATATCCTCCACAGTGAAAGATGCAACGAGTCTATTTAATTCTGTTGTCATCTGTGTTTCCTTGGATTCCTGGAAATCGAGCCACCATTGCTTGGGTGTCGGTGCAATGCCATCTTCACTTTCGCTACTGGGGGACTCGCAACTAGTTTTTGATACTACGATGCGGTCTTTCCAGATGCTTTGAGATAGATATATGTATGCATATATAGATATATGTGTGTATATATATATAGTGCAAACTTTGCTATGGTTAAAAAAACATCTCCAATGCTGCGAATTCCACATCGAACCTGTCAAAGCATCTAGAAATGTAGCATTGTAGTACCAAAAGGTAGTTGCAACCCCCCCCCCCCCCCCCCCCCCCACCCCACAACACACCTTGTAGCAACAGTGAAGATGGCATTGCAGCGACACTAATATATATATATATATATATACATATATATATATATACATATATATATATATATATATATATATATATATAATAATTATTCATTTGTATCGTTATTAGCATGGTCAAGAGTTTACATTTTTACATAAATTTTAGCAAATAAAAGTGACTTCAAATGTAATTTTAACAGCTCAGATTGGGTCATCACTCAAAGAAAAAAAAAAGTCTCTGCTTTTATTTTGTTGCTACGGTCCCAGACCCACCCTGGGCCCTTTTAGCCCCCTCATCATTAACCTCCTGGATATGCCCCTGCTCAGGAACAGATCCTAGTGTTTCTTGTATTTTATTTGGTTCATTATTACTAAGTTGAGTGTTTTGGTGTGTCGACGATCAGTTCAAAACGCCACAGAACATTTAACTGAACTAGTGAAACAGTTTTTTTAGGACGGTTTCCTCCACCACTCCTTGCTGTGACATCCGTTCCAGCTCAAGTCATTTGCTCTTTTTGTGGTTTGAGATGAGCGAGGGCTTAGTGAATGAGCTGCCTGACTTTGTGTCCATGATTAGTTTGGAATAAGTAATGACTGTTGTACCTTATGTACCTTTTTTTTAATCAAACTTCTTTATCAACCTCTTTTGTTTCTATTGCACCACATGTCTATTGATCGATAGATATTTTTCTTTATCAAATTATTGTCTGGCTCTAATCCTTCTCTTCATCAAGTCCACCAGCCCTCTAGCTTTCCCTGTCATAGTCCCAGCATTCAAACTCCCTATCCCACACTCTTGAATTTCCTCTTCTTTCTCTGCTACCAAAATGCCGTCCTTCTCCTCCTCTGTCGACCAACACTAGTCCAATTTCCACAGGCACCCTTTGGGTGAAAAGCACCAATGGCTGTCGTCGTTAACCCTGAGCCTCGACTGTTTCAGAATGGAGTTCATGTTTGTGATTTATATATTTGGCCTAGCGTTTGTGTCTGATTCCCTTCCTGACAAAACCCTCTGCAATTTTTTGACTTCAGACCAGCATAAGAAATCACTGGCTTCTGCTTATGGCTTGAGCTTTTTGCTGCATTTTCCGAGAGAAGAGGTTACAGATTATACCTAGCATGTAGTAATTGAGAAAGTAACTAACGACTTGTGTTAACTTCATTTCGTTTGTGTTTTAACAATATCTACAAATAAATGTGATTCAAAGGAGATTGTAATTACCTCGCTCAGCTGCTTAAAGTCTGTCACTGTTACCTCGACTAGCAGTGACTCACCCAACCCTGAAGGACCTTTGACCCACCTCTGTTTGCTTCTACAACTTCAAGGAATAGTATCTAAACAATATATGGCTGATCATTCATACATTTAGAAATACAGGCCTGGTTTGTTTCCACTGCTCTATTTATATTTAAAATAGTTCTGCTCAGTGCTGCTGGACCTCAGGGACTGCCAACAATGCTGTTGATGGAGGCCCTTTGCACAGTGAGGACATGGTCAGACATTCTCAGACAGTCCATGACCTTTAAAATGCACAGACAGTCTCAAACAGGGCTCTCTTTAAAAAGATCAGGCAAGAGAAAAAAAAAGGAAATGATCGATTCATGAATATTAAATCAAGATAGTTTGTCATGAAAATCGCTGTTGGTCTGTTTTACGTTTGTTGTTGTTTATATTTAAAATTCATAAATGTTTTGAACTTGTATTGCGGGTGTCAGATTATTTAGCAGTAGCAGAATAAAAATGAAATAAGAAAGATATATATTTTTGAATAAAGCTGCTCCATGTTTTTGAATTGATTAGGAACTTTTTAGATGTTTTTGTTTTTTAGAACTAAAATAATGAATGGGTTTAGAATAAAACTCCCCTGTTAAATGGCGACTCACCTCAAGAAAATGACTTTCATAAGCTATTTGAGTCAAATATGCCCTTCTGGATAAAGTAAATCATACTTTATTCTAAAGAGAGAAATATGTTTTCATTTTCAAGCCCCTAAATAATTTGAAATGGTTAAAAAGCTTTCTTGAACTTTGAGATTAATCTAGACAGGTACTCCTAAATGTCCCTGTGTCAAAATCAGTTTTTATCCTCTCTGATCTTGCTTCAATATTTAAATATTCTGTTCTTATAGAAAGCATTTATATTCTATTCTTTTTAAAATCGTCACAACCTCGTGTCCCTAACCGTGTCTCCTGCTCCAATAACCCTCCAACATCTTATTTTCAGACCTTTTCTTTTTCTCCTCTGAATTTGCTCCACTACTCCTATGTCTCTGTTCACCCATCATTGTTCCCTTAATTCATATAACCATCAGTGCCCCTCTTCTAACATTTTCCTTTTCTTTTGCAGAACCATGAGAGGGAGACGCCGCTCCACTGTGCAGCACAGTATGGACACACTGAGGTGGTTTCAGTGCTTCTTCAGGAGCTGACTGACCCAATGATGAGAAACAACCGGCAGGAAACCCCTCTAGACCTGGCAGCACTTTATGGACGCCTGCAGGTAATTGGAAATGAAGTTTATCTGTTGTATACGAACTTCTTACACATATTTGAATTGTCCCAACGTGGCTTGTATGTTGTTTTTTTTTTATGTGTATCATGCAGGGGGGTGAATACAAGTTCATGCTACCCTTGTGAATCTTAAGTGTGGGCTTGGGCTCTTTTTAAAAGAATGTTTCAGTTTAAATATTTTATATCCACATACCTTCTGCTCTAATTATGACAATTACAGTCTGTGCCAATTATTCTTTTGATTTATTAAATCGTTTTTTTTTTTTTTTTATTGTTTGCAGTGACTTTAGCGGTTTATTCTGTCATTTGAGAGCCTGGAGTCTGTCTCACATCGACGTGAACTGCAGAGAGCAGCTGAAATGGCAATTATTGAATTTGATGCAGCTCAAAGGAAGGCGCTAGAATTATGAAGCAGGAGAATGTTTTTTTCCCCACATTTGTTTCCATTCAATTAAATGGGAGCATATTGAAATACATTACGAGCCCAACTAACAAGTTAATTCAAAACAGAGAGCCAATATGCTGTTTTTAGCCTACTGCTTCAGAAAAGCAAACTGCTCCAAATAAACTCATTGTCAACAGCAATCTTGATTTAAATGTGTCTTTAGAATCTTACTGTTCTGCAGAAACCCCAGTTGGGACAGTGTATATACTGAATGGTTTTTTTTTGTGGTTTTTTTTGTTTGTTTTTTTTGGGATTCTAAGTGTGCC
Organism: Apricaphanius iberus; assembly: GCA_028564705.1. Lineage (NCBI taxonomy): Eukaryota > Metazoa > Chordata > Actinopteri > Cyprinodontiformes > Aphaniidae > Apricaphanius > Apricaphanius iberus. Next base: position 2,086,457 of record JAPXFQ010002912.1, read on the forward strand.
AATTTACAATTTCATCACATAATTGTGATGTAAAATGTACCAGATAGTTAGCAACACCAGTGTTGAAAACTGATTGGCTTAGAAAGTTGCTTATAGGGATGTATATTGGCAAGAATTTGGCAATACGATATATATCACGACACAGGGGGCACTGTACGATATATTGCAATATATCACAATACTATGAGTAATATTATATATTATGATTTTCAAAACTGAATTTAACTGTAGAAAACCTGTCACAGCATCCTTCAGCCATAACACGTCTAGATTAATCACTAGTTCTAGTTGATCCACTGGAACAAATGAGGTGAAAACATCTACCAACCAACTACCAGTCCTACTTTAAATTTTACTGCCAAAATGACTGAATTCCATTGAAATTCTTTAAAAAAAATAGATACTTTACTTTTGAATATAGATTCAATATCATCATATAAAATATTGCGATATATTTTGGCATATCAATATTTTCTGCCATCCCTTATTGCTCACATAGTTTTCTGACCCTGTTTTGTCTGTAAGCAAGCTTTATAATTGAGACCCCTGGTACTGTACTCATGAAGCTCCCCCAGAAGTATGGTAAGTCTTTTCCAAACTCACAAGCACATTGAGGCTTGTCATTGATGTGCTTTCAGTCACTCAGCCGATACTGAGCTTCCCAGTCATTTGACAGAATGTTTTCAGCTGGGAGCACACACACATTTTCAGAACAAGTAGAGAATGGAGGCACTGCGAATGCTTTGCAAGCTGGACTTTGGCAGAACATGGTGATGCTGAAGGTTACAATACAGGTACATCCCACTGAAACGTCTACAGCCCGTCCGTATGGTTGGATATATTTTCATAAGCGTATCAAATTCAAAAAGGGACTATTTTATGTGGGTCATAAAACATATTGTAAAATTACAGAGCCACAAGCCAGAGGGGGTTTAAAACATAATGTTCATGGTGTGACCAGTGTGAACTGGGCTCAAGTATCTCTCTCCAGAGTATTTTCTTTGATTCAAGTACTTTTTAAAATTAAATGATTCTTGAGCATCTTATCATAATGATGTAATATTGGGCTGTTCATCTAAACACCGTTTTAATTTAACTGATAAAATTGTATTTAGGTGTACATAAATAGAGGTTAAAGGCTTTATATATAGGGTCCTCTAGAGTCTAGATGGCCACATAAATGGCTCTGGTGGACCGGATTTGCCCTGTGGGCCTTAGGTTTGACACGTGTGCTCTAGTGTAACTTCATGGTCAACATGAGTAGAGTTTCATAATCATAAGACAGGAACATGAAAGTTGAGCATGCCGCCTGGACATCTTAGGAGATGGAATGGCGGAAACATGATGGCGGCAGCTAGCATTTCAGCCATGCAGTGTGAAAATGACTACCCAGGTGTGAATGAAAGCTATTCCAAACGCTCCCTTTCAAACCTGCAGAGTAAAATCTTATGCTGGAACGCTAGCTGCCGCCATCATGTTTCTGCTAGTCGGTCCCCTTAAATATCCGGGTGGGACATTGGACTTTTTTAATCCTGTCATTTAAATATTGTGACATTTTTTTTCAGCTATTTAATAACTAAATTCACTAAGCAACATTTGCTATTTAGATACATTACACACCGACTGATGTTTTCAAGTTTTCGTCAGTTAATGACTATTATAAGCATTTTCTACTCTCAAGTTACTGAAAACATTGTATTTAATTAGATTAGAATGTTAGATCAGTGGTCATACAAAAATGTGGGTTTAATAAAAAGTATGTTTAACAAATGCTTATGGCCACTCTTGAAGAATGTGACAATGGATGAATGTATGGTTGATGAACAGTAAGATGAAGGAATATTTCCAAAATAAGGATTAGGTAAATGTTTTTACGACTGAGTTATCCTTCGTCAGAAATGTGATAAACCCCTCACAAAAGCACATCCACTCTAAGATTTCTCCTACAAATGTTTGCTGATGTTACAACCCAATTAATTGTAATTGCAATCAGGACACACAGGTTTATCTAACTGCAAATGAGTAATTTATGAAAGAAACGTGGTAATTCTCTATCTGAATTGTAACAAATGGAGCTACCTTTGGTGGAGTCTTTCTGCTGAAGGAAGATGTAGTTAGAAAAAAAGTTCAGATTTCATCTACCTACTCCAAGCTCTACAGTCATTTTGCTGATTGACATGAGATTTAGTTAAAGCACAAATAACCAGATCTACATCAATGTTCAGTATGTCTGCACTGATAATGCAACAAACATGCTTTTCATCCTTTCTATGTTTTGTAAAAAAAAAAAAAAAGACGCTTTATTAAATTTGAAAGACCCAATTTAACTTTTATATCCCTCTGTGGACCCTGGCGATCTCCCTCCTAAAAGATTTTTGGAAAGAAAAGTTTGTGACGCTGATTTTTGAATCTTGTGTATAAATTTTAAGATGGCCCCAACCCAAAAGACACAAAGTCATTACCGAAAAAATGCATCATAGCAGCATTTAACCTTTTTGGTTAAAACTGTAAACCAATAATAATAATAACTGAAGAATCATTTAACGTATTTTTTTACAGTTAGATAAGTAAGGTTCTTCTAAATTTACAACAGGTTTGCTTAGAATGTCAATTGTTACGGTTGTAGCAAGCTGATATCAGCTGGTTAAATATCTGAACTGTTAAACAGCATCACTTCCATATTAACAGGCTTTCTTTATTTATGACTAGAAATCTTCTCAGTCTTGTAAGAAAAGGAAATGTGTAGCTTGGGCTTTATTTCTGCCAGCTGGCTCGAATAGCTACTGGGAATAATTTGAAAGAATGTGAAATTTTGCACAATTTCATTGATAAAGGAAACGCAGCTACTTTAGGTTCTGTGTTTTTGGTCTCAACCTGGAAAGGCTGATGTTTGGAACAGGCGACAATATTTCTTGAAGGTGACCCATCATATTAATTTATCTTTACATTGAAAAGAAAGTAAGCATGTCCTTTGCAAATAGTAAAAGGTAACAGTAGTTTTCCTCTTACTCTGACCAGGAGATTAGCCTGTGAATACATTGTCCCAGGTGTACGTTCTATAATGAGCTAAAAGAAAGTGCACAAAATTGGTGGCAGCAAAAACTTAATCAGTGGCTCCATCCAAATAAAGGAATACCGATGAACGAGTCAGGCTACTTTCAAAAGTATAGTTCATACTAGCCTCACTCTTTTACTTTACTTTTCATGTTTGGTGATATAAGCAATCAATATAACAACGCAGTATTCAGAAATGCACTCAGATGTGATTTGTTGTGACGCAACACCATTTGACATTGAGAAAGCTTTTCTAAAAACCAAGAACTTTGGCATGTTGACTTAGCTAGAATATCCCTGTGTGTTTGTGCACAGGTGGTCCGCATGTTGGTGAGCACTCACCCAAACTTGATGACAAGCCACACTCGCCTCCACACTCCACTTCACCTGGCTGCGCGAAACGGACACCACAGCACCGTTCAGACCCTGCTGGAGGCTGGTATGGACGTCAACTGCGTGGTGAGTTAAATTCCCTCTGGGCTAAAAGGATAGGCACTGCAAATTAGCTCGGGCTACTATAAATGACAGTGGGGGAAAAAACAGTGGGGAAAAAAACCTATCTACGTAATTATTTTAACTATTTTATCAATTATGTGATGAAATTTGACTCAAATTAACAGTTTTAAAATGGCCAGTAGAACCACATAAATGTCTTGGTGGTTAATATGGTTCTATGGTAATTTCAGATTGTGACGATAAATCTGAGAAATGAAATCGGCAGCATTCAGAGCAGGGCATCAAAATAGTAACTAAAAGTTGAGCTGAGCAAAAGAATATTATATTATTATTATATTATATCATTATTATTATTTGATTAATAAAAAGTTCATATGTAATCAGTGGTGAACTGGCCACAAACCATGCAGAGGTCTGTAATTTGTATCAAAGGTACTCTTCAACTATGAGGGACGGAATCTAAATGCATCACAGGGTATGACTTTTGAGTAATTAATTTCCATTTTATTGTTTGACATGATTATTTGATAGATCAAACAGAACTCAATATTTGGTACAGAATTCTTTGTTTGCACACACTGCAGCAGGGATTTTGGCCCACTCCTCCATACAGATCTTCTCCAGAGCGTTCAGGTTTCAGGGCTGTCACTGGGCAACATGGACTTTCAGCTCTCTCCAATTATTTCTTTATCGGATTCAGGTCTGGAGACTGGCTAGGCCACTCCAGGACCTTGAGATGCTTCCAACGGAGCCACTACTTAGTTGCCCTGGCTGGGTGTCTTGGGTCGTTGTCATGCTGGAAGCCCCAGCCATGACCCATCTTTTAATGCTCTTCCTGAGGGAAGGAGATTGTTGGCCAAAATCTCACCAAACATGGGCCCCATCCGTCCTCATCAATACGGTGCAGTTATCTCATCCCCTTTGCAGAAAAGCATCCCCAAAGAATGATGTTTTCACCTCCATGCTTCACAGTTAGTATGGTGTTCTTGAGGTTTTGCTCATCCTTCTTCTTTCTCCAAACACAGCGAGTGGAGTTTAGACCAAAAAGCTCCACTTTTGTCACATCAGACCACATGATCTTCTCCCATTCCTCCTCTGGATTATCCAGATGGTCATTGACAAACTTCAGACAGGCCTTGACATGAGCTGGCTTGAGCAGGGGGACCTTGCGTGCACTGCAGGACTTTAATCCATCACGTCGGAGTGTGTTACTGATGGTTTTATTTGAGACTGTGATCCCAGCTCTTGTCAGGTCATTGAGCAGGTCCTGCAGTGTAGTTCTGGGCCCAACCCTCATTGTCCTCATGATCAATGATGCCCCACAAGGAGAGATCTTGCATGGTGCTCCAGACCAAGGGAGATTGACCATCGTCTTGAAAATCTTCCATTTTCTAATTATTGCACCGACAGTTGTTACCTTGTCACCAAGCTGCTTGTCTATTGTCCTATAACCCATCCCAGGCTTGTGCTGGTCTACAATTTTAACCCTCATGTCCTTCACACTTCTCCGGTCTTGGCCATTGTGGAGAGGTTGTAGTTTGTTTGAGTGTGTGGACAGGTGTCTATCATACAGGTACTGAGTTCAAACAGGTGCAGTTAGTACAGCTAATTAATGGACAACAGGAGGGCTTCTTAAAGAAGAACTAACAGGTCTGTTGAAGCCTAAATCCTTACTGGTTGATAGACAATCAAATACTTGTGCAATTAAATGTAAATTCATTATTTAAAAATCATCCACAGTGATTTTCTTCATTTTTATTTTAGATTCTATCCCTCACAGTTGAAGAGTACCTTTGATACAGATTACAGCCCTCTACATGCTTTTTAAGTGGGAAAACTTCAAAAATTAGCAGTGTATCAAAAACTGCTGATATAAAGAAGTCCACAAAATGTAATTGAAAGCCTTCAAGTGATCCAAAATGCTGCAGCAAGAGCTCTGATGACTATTAAAGAAAAAGATCACATTTCTTCTGTTTAGCTTCTCTTTATTGGCTCCCTATTCAATCCAGAATATAATTTAAGATCCTCCTCCTTTGTTTACTTAGTGTTGATTCACAACACGTCATCTTAAGGCATTTTACAAGAAAACAAATTACAACACTATCATACAAAGACTCTTGAGGTGTTTGTTCAAACTAAAGACCATAGCTAATTTATTGAAAAAAAACAAAAAAACTGAATGAGACGTTTTGAGATGGTGTATTCCACCATGAAAATTGAATGTGACTGTAAGGACATTACATGTACCTGGATAAATCCTTATAAATCCTCTTCCCCTGAATTTCTTTGACTGAAGAAATGAGAAAAGACATGAATTGTTAGGAAAGCCAGGAGATTAGCAGTCGTGGTGGGTTCCTTCATTTAAACTCTTCACCTCTGTCTTTCTCTCCGTGTATCAAGTAGCATGTATATATGCTGGACGTGCCTCACATGGTTTGGTGGTTTGAAATGAATAATAGATTGTTAGGAAAGGGGGAGAGAACAGGGTGTTCCTGAGGGGGCCTCATAGTTCAAGGTTGCTTTTCTCTTTGCACCTCATGCATTTATAGGGATTTGATTTAGACATTTACGGAATGCAGAGCATAGCTTCTGAAATCTTTAGAGTCCTCTACTGAATTAGCTAAAGGAATCTAATATTGCTTGCATTGTTTGTGGGTCATTTGGTTTAAAGAGGTCTAGTTAATATGTTTGCTCTACTTTTTTTCTGGCAAAGACAGCTTGGAAGAGAGGTCGGTTTGTTGACAATTGAGTGATATAATACATTACAAATGAAGGGTATTTCACGTCATTTTAACTTGGCAGGTCCATTAGAATAAATACTTATGGATGTTTTATCTGTTAAGTAGTAAAATGTGCAAGAGGTTCGATGCATATTTAATAGAATACATGTTTGTATTCATACTAATTTTGGATCTGAAGCTCCACAGCAGTCCTCCCGCATAACGATTGTCCTTGCCATTTTCCTAACTCCATTCTTTCTGTCCAATTCTTGGTGCCTCTCTTTGAAGAGGAATTTTTTCTTATGGTATTTGGACCATTGAAACGACATGTTGCTGGTGTTCAACAACAGGAGACCTGGTGGATTCCTTGTAGGACCCTGTACATTTGTACATTGTGTCACATTACAATCACAAGCTTGTTCGTTTTGCAGGATTTTATTTCCTGAAAACACAAAGCACACAATTGTAAAGCAGAAGGCAAATCACCTATTTCATTTATTTGTTCTTACAAATACAACCTCTCCACCGTAAATAACCAGATTGTAGAGTAAACCTGTGGTGGAATTACCACTGCAAGTCCTTTGAGACTTGTGGTTGTAATTTAAGATCTACAGACTGATGTTCTTCATGTTTTCTTTGCAAATTCTTCCGAACTCAGTGAGGTTCAATGCCTTGGCAGATTTTTGTAATCGGATTTATTTCTGGACTTTGCCATTCTAACACATGAGCAACCTTTGATCAAAACCATTTCCTTGTAGCTTTCTGTTTTTGGTCGTCCTCCTGCTGGAACATAAACCTCCACCTGATTGTCAAAACTACAGCCTCTCTCAGGTTTTCCTGCGCATTGCTCTGCCATCCATCCTCACATCAACTCTGATCAGCCATCCGTTGCCAAAGTATCAGGTTTCCACAAATGTTTTAATTTTTGGGTTCATTCTCAACCCTGATGCTAGCCCAACTCTGCTTTAACATTTTGTTGCTGCTCCCATGGTGCAAAAAGTGGAAAATATAATAAAAGTAAAACAATAAATGGTCATTTTAGTTTTTGGAGTTTGTAAAACCTCATTGTTACCATGACGAATCCAATTTCTTATACTAAAAAGAATATCCCAATAATAGTAAACATGTTAATAATTGCTTTTCCCTACTTCATTCGTGCGCTTCACTGCTTGGCCTTCATGAATCCGTTCCTTCATTAATATTGTTTGACAAACCACTGAAGCCTTATTACTGAGATTAACTGATGCAATGATACTTATTTTAGAGTTGATTTATGGCAAATTATTGAACAGGATTATATTCTCAGAAGTGTCAGTGTGAAATGAGTGTTTACACAAATCAACATCCCAACATTCAGGCTATTTACAAAAGAAAATAGTATTATTTAAACTCCAATTTAGAGTCACAGACTGCTTTAAATATACACACTTAAAATCCCAATAGACTGCATTGAAATTTGTCGTTGCTGCTTGTTAAAATGTCATAACAGGTGCCTTTCGGACTTAGATCTTGTCCAACTTCATTGCATTTGTGAGAATTATCTGATTGTGAATCCACAGAGTGCTCTTCCACTTAATGTTTGGCGGTGGATTTTCTTGTTTCAAACTTTAGATTACTCCTCACCCAATGTGCTGCTGTTCATTTATCAAAAAGATTAAGAGGTGGAAAAAAAAAACTTCTCAGGATTTATTTCTCAGAGTATAAAAAATTCAGATACCTGCTGAATCTAAAGCAACATAAACAAGGAGATATAAAGTTTTCTCACCAAACTTGAGACACTTGGAATTTTTACAAAGTTCATGGGAATTTTGAACAGCCTAGGTGTTTTCTGCTCTATGCTCCTCTATGGATCAGTCTGAAACCATATTATTTAACTTATCAAAAATTAATCTTTCTACTGCTTACAACAAAGACATAATGTTGATTTTAAATAATTTAAATCCAGTTTATGTCTTACCAATTCACAACACATCTCAATGCACTGCAATAAAATTAACTCAAATCTAATCATACGTGCATTTCAATTGATCCTAGCTATTTAACAATGCATCAAATTCAATTAATTATTCACATTCATTTAAACTTTCCTATTGATGGAAACCCCGCAGATTGCATCAAGTCGTTGACTTGCAGCATTCACTCGAACAAGTAGGCTACTGATAGAGGACATATGCTTGTGTTGTGTCCTTTACTGTATAGCAATCCCTCAAACTGAGCAAGCATGTTGTGACAGCGGAGAGTAAAAACTTTAATGGTTTAACAGAGCAAAACCTTCAGCCAAATCTAGCTCAATATGAGCGGCCATCTCCCACGGCCAACTGGGGTTTTGAGGAGACAAAGCAGAGACACAAAAAAGAAACAGAAAACCTGATCCACGATTACTTTCTATGTCACATGTATAAAGTTATTGGCAGTAGAAGCTCCTTTAGTGGCTTCTTCTAGGAGTGAAACATGCCTTAACTGATGAGCCATTTTTAAAGGCTGTAGGATAAAGAGAGCACAAAAATGGGTTCAACAAAAGCTTGGCCACAGTATTCTCTAGGAGAAAAATGGGGTTAAACACTGAAAGACTGGGCCAAGTGCATCAGTAGGACAATAGCCCAGCTGATTGCCCCCCCTTCTGGACGATGTCACACCGAAACAGAACACCACACCAGATCTCTATTCAGGGTGAAAAACCGAGAGAGCATGAGGTTAGATATTGAAATAAAACAAATAACGTAATATTGGAGAGGAGGAGGAGAATGTAGCAGAGCAGGGTAAATTAAATGAGCCTGATGACTAAAAGATCTGCCTCGCATTCTACCTTTAGAAAGTAAACCTTCAGTCTATGGCTCTGTTAGCGACATATGGAACATCAGATCTCTGCTGTATGATGGACCCTGATTAAGGGCTTTGTGTATGAGATTTAAAGTCTTACCTTCCATTTTGGATTTATATGTGACTAGTGCAGTGATGAAAAATCTCATATCTCTAGACCATATTCTTAATGTCATTTTCTTTCTGATTAAAAATCAAAAGTAGCGAATAAAACATAAACTACATTAGCTACAGTTCATTTAGGTAGCTTTCGACATCTTGAAGGAAAGGTGTTTGCCTGGTATTTAAACATCCGAGTCAGACTGCCTAAATAGGAGTTCAGAAGTTGCTGACTCTGGCTAAAGCAGAAATTACAGAAAAATATAAAATATGTGGTGCTGAATTGGCTTGTTGGTGACTATCCAAATGCTGTATAAAAAGCAAGGAATGAAGCAATAGACTTCATAACAGGTTGTTTTAAGGAAAACTGGCTGAAATGAACCAGCTAAAGTAGTAACCTCCTTGTGTGACACTTTGGAGCTGGTGGTGGAGGCACTTGAGCTGAAGAGGGTGTATCATGCTTTGGGATTTTAGATTTCAGGTTTTTCTAAAGTTTTGATTTGTAGATATATAATAGAAGATGTTGCAAGGACAGCATTTAAAGTCTTGCTCTCTTGCTGAAAGAGCCTCGGGCATTGAAGGAAAAAAAAAATTGTTTCAATTTAAATAGTTTCTTATATCCTCTTTGCCCTCAGTTAATTCACATCAATTACAGCATCCTCAATGAAGAGTGTCGTCAGTGCGACCTGGTATTGGCGAGGTCACATATTACGGAAGAATCGGGAGCACATACTGTTGCAGTTTGATTGACAGAATGCTGCAGTCACGTGCTTCACACTTTTTTGTGCTCAGTCATTTTCACTCCTGCTCCGTGTGTCACACTTCTCCTACATTAGTAAATGAGCACGCTCAGATGAGACTGATGGCCAGTGTATTAAAAATGTAGGTTATAAACAGTCCCTAGCTGAAAGGAAGTCAGCAGTAGCATAGGGCAGTAGGCAGGTATGAGCGTTTATGAATAATTTATACAAGCAGCAGAGGGTTTCTCTTTGTCCACTGTGTGTTCCAATCCATCTCTTTCTCACTTCCCTCTGTTTCCATTTTAATGAAGGGAACTGCCCCTGGAGGATAACTCTACTACCTGCATGTTGGGCAGGAAGCCAGCACAGGGTAAAAGTTTGGAATTGTAACCACAGTGAGGACCCAGAATAGCAAGCGCTTTTTTTATCTATGCAGAAGGTGTGACTGTAAAGTGTTGTGCTTGTATAGCAGCTGTGAGTGTTATGTAAAAGCTGTATTAATTATGTAGAGCGCCTCAGACGCACAGCTTAGGTGATTCCTCTGTTGATGTGCTGCAAGGGTGTACTCACTCATCTCATCTCATTTCAGCACAGGCAGCAGATCAGACTACCCTCTGCTTTTCAATTGCAGGAAACTCCTCGAGAGTCAGAATCTCCCTTTTTGCTTCCTCGTGACTTCATATTATTATCGCCAGGGGGAAGTGGGACAGGAAGTGGTGTGGGAAGTTGAAAAGGGAAGGTCATATGTGTCCGAATAAGGGGTGGCTCCCATCCTGTGCCAGGACCTCCTCTAATGCACGGGGTTTAAAGGCTGGCTCCAGAAACGTGAACCTCTTATTGAAACGTTTTTGTTTTAAGATTTAAGAATTTTTTCTCGAACCTGTTGCAGGCTCAGGGTTTTTACGATCTTCTACATCGGTTTGTTTTCCCATGCCTCATTTGGGATGGAAGTGATGCTTCGGGAGAAATCGTTGAATCACAGTGAGTTTGATCTGCTGCAGTGTTGTGTTCAGTGTGCAGATTTGGCTGCCATCCAGACGGTTTGTCTTCATTAAGGCTTGGAGTTTGGTTCAAGGCAACGTTATCATCCAAGTTGTCAGGCAGCCAACCATGAAGGATGCAATGTATTTAGCTGTTTGGCTGCAAATACGCCTTGTTGTTTGTGTCCCACAAGGGCTTTATTACTTCTAGCTATGACTGCTTGGCAACATGTTTGATATGCAGTTACGACTTACGAATAGTCTCAAATCAATATCACGATATATTAATTCACCTTAATAATAATAGATGGACGATAACTACCCCACAGTTTCGTTTTTGTTTTTCTCTAGCCCCATACTCACTTTATTTACATAATGTCTATGAGATTGTAATAGATGCTGTAGTAGAGGGGTATCATTTTTTCATCAAGTCTTTGCAGAATACGTTTTCTAAAACCATAAATGGCTGTATAGTTGGGGTTGAACTGCTTTCTTATATGTTTTTGAATTGTCATGTTATTATTATTATATTATTATATCACATTTAAGCATAAAAGTCTGCCTTACAATGGGCAATAGCCCCAGCATCTCTAATAAACTACTTCAACCTTCCTTTTTATTTCATGGTTCGATTCCCTCTCCTTTCTGTATTTCTGAGAGTCCAGTTTAGACTTAGACGTGATGACTTTTGAACATCTGTCACAGAAAGGCGCACACAAGGTGGACGAGGTGAGTGAGTGACCGAGCTGTGAGTGAAATCAGCGATTTATGTATTTTAAACAGAAAAGGTTTTGCGTTTACATCTAAGCAGGGGGTAGGATCAGCCAGCGGCCGCTTCGAACGTGAGCACAACAAAGACTACATTGCAGCCAACTTGAAAGATCCAAGAGACATATATAGATTTTTCCGTCACGTTGGTTCTTAATGCACCAGATTTTTGAGATATTTTGGAAGTGGAAGGATGACATTTTAAAGACTATACTGTATGTAAAGGAAGGGCTTTAATGTCAGTAAGGTACCTCACATGTGCCCTGGTTAGAGTTTTCGGTTACCTGAATTGTGAGAGTAGCTTTTCTTGAGGTGCTTAATTAATTTAATTTATTAAACCTTGTTTGGCAAAAAAAATAAATAAATAAAAAATCAGCAGTTTGGTGTTAAAATGTGACTTCAGATATTTACATGTAAATCTGCCCTATTAAGCACAAAAATCATTAACCATCTTTCCAAGCAGCACCACAAACACCAGAATCTGCAGCTTTTTCTCTGTTAGAACGGTTTTGTCCTTTTTCTGCCTCCCCACACTCATTTCATTGTGTTGCATCATACCTTTAATATTCTCGGCACTGAAGTCAGATACTATAGAATAATTGAAAATGGGATATTTCCACACAAGGTTCCACTGAGTGTGTAATTGTGTAAAATAGCTGCATGACTTCATTAAATCTTTTGACCTGGGAGAAAAAATAATATGTATATCAACTCGAAATGTTAATATTTTCATCCATTTCAATCGCTTCCTCTCTTCTGCGATGTCTGTTTTGCTCTCAGTCCACTTCTCGTTTTGAGGTCCATTTCTTTCTCCGTTTTGAGTTGTAAAGTTATTTAATATTAACAAAAACATGCTCTTTACATCTCTTGTAGACGGAGAATGGAAGTGCCCTTCACGAGGCTGCCCTTTTTGGCAAGATGGATGTAGTTCGACTTTTGCTTGACTCAGGTTGGTCTATAAATATGCTGTAATAAAGGAAGTACTATGCTTTTTATGGGCTCTCTTTCCCCTTGTTTTGTTTCCTTGTAACCTGCAGTCGAATGCTCCATGTTTACCTTTTATGCAAATGCTACAGTTAAATTTTTTGCCTCTGATGTAGCCAAGTTTGGCGCATCCATCTGTTCCGTTGAAATGTTTTATTTTTGGCTTTGGTGATCACACTTTACCCATTTCCTTTAGCCAAAATAGTAGGGTGTGGTATTGTGTCACCAATCAGTTTGACTGTTGAGGTTAATTGTGATAAGTAAATGACAAAGGATAAACCTCAGTGTTGAGCCGTCTGAAGCGTTAACAAGGGACAAAAGACACAAAGTTTTATGAAAATGTGTTTATTTATGCAAAAGTCAAAGCAACTAAAACTCCATCATGATCGAACAATAAGTCAAAGCATGAAGTGTTATCTGGATATTGTGATCCTTTGAATTGAGCTGCCATCTTCCACCCACTTTCCTGCAGTGCTCTCAGTTTCCTGCAGGACTTCCTCTGGGTGGCCACGCTGCTTGTAGCCAGAGTTACAGTAAATCAACATCCTGGATCGTTGTAGAGCCGTACTGCCATGAATCATTGGACTTCTAACTGAAACTGAATGTATTTTACATTTGATTGCAAAACAAGTTGTGTATCCTGAACAAAAGTCACGTTTTGTCTCACTACGATCAGACATCCTTCATGTACTGTACTGGTATTTTATGTAATCGATCAACATACAGCAGTGCACAACTTAAGAAGTGATGTGCTGTGAATTTTTATTCAGCCCCCTTTTACTTACATGCCCAAATAAAATCCAGTGCAGTCATTTCAGAAGTCAAGTTGGTAACTGGAGTCCTGTGTGTACATCAGTCTGTGAAAATTAAACGTAAAGCCAGCAGGGCTGGATTTTTTTTAGGATAAGGGGCCCTGGGTTGGAGCCAGTGTTTGTGCCTTACTCAAACAAGTTTCTTTTGCGTATTAAATTTGCATTCGATTATTAAATCAATTCTAAAGTTCATTTGTATTCCAGAATTAATTGTATTTCTTTATTTTTTTGCATCCTTTCTAGAAATTGGTAATTTAATAGCAACCCTGCCCTGCCTTTATACTGTAATATAATGCAGTACCTGAAATGCACACTAAACAAAAGGGGAAGTATGAAGCTTCTGCTTAAATCTTCCTCTTATATTTTAGGGTTCAGCATTGGGTTAAAGTTGGGGCTAATACATCTCCATTTTCAGATAGTGGCATGTTGTTTATATGCATAAAATCCAACTAAATTAAACACCTAAAATGACATTGGGCTATATGTTTATTTTATGTTTTCAATGGAAACATAAAATAAAAAAATGTGTATTCAAAACTTAAATTAAAAAGAAGAAATAAAATGTCTGGGCCCTGTGTTACTGGCCCCTCTAAACGTTTGCGGCAACAGACAGGTCAGGGACGAGCTGCGAAGAAGTCTAAAGCAGGGTTAGGATAGAAAACAAAATTCCACACTTTGAACATTTTACAGAGAATTGATAATAGGAACAGGGCTAAACGAATGTGACAACACTTAGTTTTACTCTTATGTGTTGTTGCAGAAGTAATTCTGGCAAGGAAAAAATCTTTTTCTGAGAAAAAACCCCCAAACATTTTTCACATATTCTAGTTGTAAAATATCCCTTGGCTCTGGACTCTGGCGCTTTCTCTCAACCTTTGCTGACATGAGGCTAGATGGACCATGGCTTCACAGACATCTTGTCTGATGTATCTGCCATGTTTGGATAATGCTGTACAGCAAGTAGAAAAACACCAACAACCAGACACTAGAGAGGATATAGTTGTCCAACACAGTGGATACGCGGCCAACCCACACCTGCTTACACAGCTCCGCTTCCCATTGCTATTATTTTCAGGTTTCTTGTAGTTGGAGCGGTGGTTAGCAATGTTAGCATGTTTGTTAGCCATAGCTCACCTGTTAGAAAGTTAGACTGTTGCATGTTTAATCTTCTTTCCAATCCCCTATTCTGATGGCTTCCAATCCAAAGAGGCCTTTTCATTTGTCTTGAAAGAGGGTGTGTTGATTTAATTTTATCCAATTTTTCCTGATCTATTTTTGTCACAGTGATTTATACAACCAAAGGCACAAGACTTGATCGCATCAGTATTTGATCACAACATGCAGTAGAGACTTTGAGACACAGAAACGACAACTAAGCATATTTTCTCCATAGATTCTGTTCATTTTTGTTAGTTTCGGGAACATCCATTACAGTTTCAGTTAGTTTTTGTGTTGCAAATTATCGTTTTTTTTTATTTCAGTTGATAATTATTTTTTTTTTACTTCAAGTTACTATGTCGTTGTTTTTCATTAATGATATAACTGTAATGGAAGGCTGATCAGAGTTGATGGGAAGATGAAATTCTCACATTCAGATAACATGCATTTAAATTTGTGGTTGTAAAATGACAAATGTACAAGACACCTATTATAACTTAACAGGATTTTTAGCAGTAATATTTCTACATATAAAACTGAATTTGTTTTTATTAGTTTTTTTCCAACATTGAAGAACAAAATTTTAGAAAAATAACCTTGATTCCCCAGAGATAATAAACAAACAAATAACCTTGAAATGGGCAAAAAGAAATTGTATAAAACATGACAACAATATTGAGTTTCATAATTTCAGTCCCACAGAGTAATCCAGTGATTCAATGGAGTTTGGAACATTTGCAGCTCATTCAGTATTATTTGTTGTTTTGGTTTTTTTTGCACAAATTAAGGTTCTTGATTTTTGGGAATTAGTTGCACTTTCATTTAAGAGTTTTCAGCTTCTGTTTATTCCATAAATTCTGTAGTAGATTTCTTCAAAATCTTTTTTTGTAATAAAATTAACAATTTAATAAAGTTTTAGTCTCTTAAAAACATTCAATCCATCAGTTCCTCAAAAAATTTTTGGAAGTCCAATTTGTCTTGATTGAACAACGTACAATGTTGCATGTAGGTTTTCAAGTATTTTATATAGTTTTTAAATTCCAGCATTTCTGCATGTGTATTTCAGGGATAGACACCAGTTTGAGAGACAGTCAGGGGAGAACTGCGCTGGAGATTCTCAGAGACCATCCAGCACCTAAATCTCAGCAGATAACGGCTCTAATTCAAGGTAAGAGAAGCAAACTCATTTAGATATCCTGGGAATTTGAGGATTGCTGCTGCACAAAGAATAAAGGAGTGTACAGTTTGCTTTCCAGATTTAAGAGCAGACCTTTGTGTTACGACTGTACAGCTTTTCATTTCTCGCTGGATCCCTTCCACACCTGACTGCACAGTTGCTTGTATTTGCTCAGAGATCAGCGGCTGCTGTTTGGGTTTTATTGGCCTTAGGTGACAGTTGAGATTGAATTTTTTGAATTGTGTGGACATATTGAGCTACAGAGCAGCATATTGGCACATATGACATTGTGACCTTTGAAAGTGGTTGTCATCCAGAAATTTCATTTGTTTTGGGAGTTTGTCTTCCCTATGGGATACAGTGGTAGTTACTCCACAATGTAGTATTCAGACCACATGTATTCAATTGTCTCGCAAGTTGTGATGCAACATGGATAAGATGTTATCTATGGGTTTGTGGAATGTGTAAAGTGAAGGATATTTTTCTGCAGTCAGGACAGTAATATATTACATAGAATGTATTTGTAAAGTATTTTTATTGAGCACCAGTGGTACATGACATGTACATATACATGAATGCAAAGGGCAACGATTGTTGAAACAATGCTCACGTTTTCTAATGGGAACACCCCCCCACCCCTCGGGACATGTGGGACATTCATCCAAGGCAAAAAAAATAATAAATGAATAATACAGAAATAGTTAAAGGAAAAGGAAAAAGAAAAAGGAAGTATACACACAAGTTCACTGCAACTAGGGCTGTATACTTCATAGGACCTATGGTTCACATGGGTAAATAAATATCACATTAACAAGCAAGAGGAGTTGCTAGCTAAGGCAAATAGAAGTGGGCTGATTGGGTAGCCCTGTCGAGTACCCCTTGACAGCTGGAAATAGTGTGCATGCTTGCCATTTGTTACCACAGAGCCTGTTGTTGAGCTGTACAGCAGTTTGGTCCATGAAATGAAATTAGGGCCATAAGCAAATTTCTTTAAACATGCCAATAAGTACCCCCACTCTACCCTGTCAAAAGCTTTCTCTGCATGAAGTTCGATAATCACCTCCCACACTAGAATCTGGAGAATAAATGATACTTAAGAGCCAACGAATCTTTGTAAATGAGTGCCGCTCTGAGATAAAACCAGTTTGGTCAGCAGAAATCACATCATGTATTGTGGTTTCTAGGCGTAAGGCAAGAGCTTTGGCCAAAATCTTTACATCGCTGTTAAGGAGGTAAATGGGTCGGTTTGAGCCACATTCTGTGGCATCTTTACCTGGCTTAAGCAGGGGGATAATAGATGCTTCATTTAGTGTCTGTGGGAGAGAGCCATGGGACAGAGAATCATTAAACATATCAAGCAAAATCGTTGATAACTTGTTGGAGAACT
Source organism: Apricaphanius iberus (assembly GCA_028564705.1). Lineage (NCBI taxonomy): Eukaryota > Metazoa > Chordata > Actinopteri > Cyprinodontiformes > Aphaniidae > Apricaphanius > Apricaphanius iberus. The sequence goes on from JAPXFQ010002912.1 coordinate 2,103,612, forward strand.
TTTTAAAGAACTCTATAGGGAACCCATCAGGGCCCGGTGCCTTGTCATTTTGCATTGTTTTTATTGTATTAGAGATTTCTATATGGTTTAGTGGAAGCTCAGTCTTAGTCCTATGTATTGTTGTTACTGAAGGGGTTTGGAGGTCCTTAAACAAAAGTTCCATATCAGATCCATCTTCTGTCATCTCTGACGTATACAGATTTGAATAAAATAAGGTGAATGTTTCGTTGATTTCTGCTGGATCGATAGTTAGATCACCATCATCTTTCTGTATTTGGGGGATTTGTTGGAATGTTGAGTGCCGTTTGAGTTGGTGTCCTAATAGACATCCAGCTTTGTCTCCATGTTCATGTAAATATCCCCGTGATTTTAAAAGAAGACGTTCTGTCTTCTCAGTTGATATCAAATTATATTGCATTTGGAGATCCATCTTCCTTTTGTAAAGCTCAGGGGAGGGAGAGGTAGAGTACTGAGCATCCACCATAAATATTGATTTAATGATCTCCTCTTGTTTGATTCTTTTAGTTTTATTTATTTTAGCAGAATACAATATAATCTCACCCCTAATTACAGCTTTTAATGTTTCCCAAAGGAGAGAAGGGGGGAAATCATCTTTTTTGTTTGAGTCTATAAAGTCATCTATTTTTTGGGATATCATTTCGCAAAAGATGTCGTTAGTCAAGAGATTTCTGTCTAATTTCCAGAAGGGGAGTTCTAATTTACAAAGAGGAAAAGCAAGATCTAGCAATACAGGCGCATGATCTGATATAATTAGAGACAAATATTCAACTTTTGTGACAGAGGAAAGAAGGTTCTGGTCAATGAAAAAATAGTCTATTCCACTATATGAGTGATGCACAGAAGAGAAAAAAGAAAAAGATTTACCCACTGCATACAAATAACGGCAAGGGTCACAAAGCGTCCACAAAAAAATGGAGATCCTGTGTTGCAAAAGTGTGGAGTTGTCCCTTCCCCTATCCCTAATCTTAACCCTATCTAAACACAAAACCAGAACTAAGCCTATACCTGTCCCTCTCCCTGAGGCAAGCTGCAGGCTAAACACTATTTCCAAGAGGCTCTGGTATATTCAACAGTCAATCTTCTCAACATTCGAGTAAGTTGAAGAAAAAAGAAAAAAAGGGGGGTGGGGTGGTTGAGCAACAAAGTAAATGTCAGCCACTAAACAATTACAGACATTAAAACCTGTTCCCCTTATTGTAAGAAAACATACATATATTATAAACATAAATACACGCACACATATAGCCATATGCACGCATGCACATATCTGGAAAGCAGTACGAATGGTTTACTCCGTGACGTTTTAAGTGTATAAACTGGTGAGTAGCTAAAGTGAATTAGCCTAGCATAAACATCGTTATTTATTCACACCGGACTGCTGGTTACCATTGTAGGTGAACCTACACACCTCGAGTTCGGGTAATTAACCACCGCCGGGTTCTACAAACCAGACTTCAACATATGAGGTGAATTCCTACTCTTCACACTTAGTTAAAGACGAGACGTCCTCCTTGAGCGAGGCTCTCTGATTTGCGAATTCAGCCGAAATTTGGTCCATAATCACCGCTTCGTGTGTCGCAGGTGCCTTGTCGGTTGTTGGAAAGTTGTTAGCTGCAAAGGATGCTAGCTTTCCAGCTGCACGTGTGGCCGGGTACTGCGTGTTGCTGGCTGATTTTGTGTTTTTGGAATTGCTCATTTTGCAGGAATAGGCTTAAGCGACTACAACAAAAGAAAGTTATGTCGAGATTCGAGCAGATAATGGCTTAAAAGGAGATTTTGATAAAAAGTGAACTGGGAGCCTCAACGTGTGCGTCCTCTCCCTACATGTCGCGACCGGAAGTCCCATAGAATGTATTTGAACAAAAATGTTACATTATGGATGTCATTTATGAGTAGCAACGGAGAAAATGCTTCATAAATGATACGTTTGCTGTTTTAAAATATCCTATATCATGCTATTTTACACCTCTTAATATCTGGGATAGGCACATATATTATAAAATGTTACCTTTGGTGTTAAATATTATTCATTTGTCCAGAAATCTAACTTATATTATAGAGTTCTTCTTTGACGACGATTTGTAAGACGATCGGTTACAGTATTGGTAAAGAAGGATGGAGAAGAACTGAAGAAACGTCACAAAGTGTCACAGTGACTACCTTCTCTCACTTGCACACAATTAGCATAGCCTTAGCATGAGGAGACAAATAACACTTCTGTGATAATTCAATCACACAAGCCGTACTTTCTTCTTTGAACTGAAGAATTCAGCAAAATTACAGTAGTAGAAATATACCTGCATTGTGAAGTAACTTCATTGACTTACTGCTGCAATAATTATAAGTTCACATAAGCGAGACAGCTTCATAAAGGGCTAACACACATTTAGTTTTCAGGTAGCGTTTTGATTTGCTTACTGCTCTGGCCCCTCCATCAGGTGTTTCTGTGGTGGGAATTGTGCCGGCTATAAGAATTAATCTCTCGGACAATCAACTTTGTGGCAATCACAAATATCTTATGGCTGGTTAGTTGCGGGATCCCAAAAAAAAAATAACAGCCATTTCTGGCTATTGCACTCTTCTTTAGAAATGTGGAATAAAGTCCTGTACCTCTTGCAGCCAAACATGCATTCTCATCCAAAGGTAAAAAAAAATAAAAAATGGTGTTGCTTCAGTGACACCCCGCACCTCTAAAAGGGTGGGTTTACTCTACGGGGGCGGCGCGGACATGTCGGGCACTTCCTGCTTTGACGCTCTGAAAATTTTTTTTAATTATGTTTTGAGTCAGTTGTTTACTAGGAGAGGGTGGAGCAGCAGATTCACGAGGATTACTTAGAAATGAGGCAATTAAATCAAAAACCATTCTGTTTTTTTTTTTTTCAATAAGGAAATGGCATTACAGCATGGTTAAAAGCTCCAAAAAGTTGATTTTGCATTATATAGGACCTTTAAGTGCAATGAAAGAATATAAGTGGCTCTCGATCTGAAACTCTCCTCACCAAACTAATGCATGAAAGGCTGGTACTGGTAACTTACAGGAGGGTGAGGACTGACCTACTTTTTTAAAGTTAAAATACAGATAGTTTTTTTTTAACTTTTCAAAAGAGTAAGGGATTGTAACAAAGAGAAATCCACTCGATATCTAAAAAAACACTGTAGGGCAAGCCAATGTGTGCATTTATTCCCTTTATCAGGCAAGAATTTTGCCTCATAGTTTTCATTATGCCTTAGATGCTTTGATTCTAGAATTACAACAACCATGGTGGCAGACTATTGGAACAGCTCTGTTTAGTTGGTTCCAATTTGTACCTTTTCTATACTTCATGTATTTTTCTGGTTGAGACATTGCATTTTTGGAAAATTATATCCTCTGGTTTTGGATGCTGTGCGGCTGGAAGGAGTGTTACTCTTTCACTTTTGGACAGCTATGATGCATTACTGTGGCAGCAAGGTATTGTTTTTACAACTGGGTGCAGCTGATTAGCATCTCAGAAGGCTTAAATAATACCTAAACTATGACCTCAAATGCCAGAGGAGATAAAAAGGAGGCTTCATGGATGCAGGGAGAAGGAAGAGTTCATTCATCTTTTCCACGGATCAAAATTGGCAAGGATCATATTCCTGACTCCCTTTCTCTGTCCGGTTTTCGAAAAAAAATACCGTCAGACTGAGATTTAAAGACGAGCAACAAAAATGAAAATGAGGAAGATCAGCAGCACTAATATTACATTTCTTTGTTTTCAATCAAATAGCAATATTTGACACAATAAGTAAAGATTTTACAGTCTAAGATTGGTATCTGTAGACATAAAAAAATCAATTTTAACATTAAATTAATAAAAACTGAAATGTTATGGCTTTATTTACATGCTATAACTAACCTTAAATGTCCTACAGAGAGTAAGATCATAATTTTATGATTCATAGGAATATGTTGTGAAAAACGTCAATATATCAATATTTTACAGAACACTGTTTCTGCCTACAACCTCTCTCTTAGTCACTCTCACATTCTCACATGTACCTTTCACTGCCAAACTCTACCTGACAATACTTTGTTCTTTTTGTATTTTAATCCTGTGCTAAAGAAATTACAGTGTAATCTGCGGGATAGAGCTATCCCTGCTGAAGAAAATCATTCCGTATGTTTCTCAGTTGATATGGTGGTTTCAAGAGAAGGAATAAATTTGGGAAATCACTTTACATTATTCAGCATTTTTATAACTTTTAAAGTCATGATACAGCCCTTTTTAGCAGCATAAACTAAAAGACGTTAAAGTGTGTTTAATTGTATGATTGGCTGTTTCTGAAACTGGGTTTGTAGGTCGCATGTATCAAAAGACATGATTTCAGTCACCTGTTTCCAGATTCCAGCAGTACATATATTAATTTAAGTTAACCACAAGAGGGTTGTCACAGTCTGAAAAATTAACCTTACGGTTATTGTGACCAACATTATCAAGGTTTTTGGTATTATGGCAAGAATTTTTTTAAAGGGGGTTAAATATGTTTAAAAAGCATGGACAGTCAAACACAATCTGAAATAGTTTGGAAAAAATTGTAACTGTTTAGTTAAAATGATAATGACAAAAGTCTAATCAAAAGTGCAAGTTTCCACATCAAAGTAAAGTAACAGGATGTTAGCATGCATATCTTTTCGTTATTATACTGTTTATATCAATATACATACGAGTTTGCTTCTACCTTTTTTTGCTGCTAAAGAAAATGATTGGCTAGAAATTCATTATCTTATAGGGCATATTATAAGAAATTCAAGGTATATTTTCTATTGATTCCAGTATTTTATGATAACTGCGTTGTTGATCGTTTCGAGGGTATTACATGTACTAATTATAGCGCCAAAAACGTGTTATATTTTCCGAAAACTAAATAAACCCTCTATATGAGGAAAATAATGTCCTCAGTTTGTGTCCTTCCTGTGAGTTTTGCAGATTTGGGAAAATGTCAATGGCAGTAATCGCTGTTAAATTCAGAAAAATGCGTTGAGAGTCAATCTATCGCATTGGCGAACAACTTTCATCTGCCCTCCGGGAGCCCCATAATGCATAGGGGCATTTCAATATGGAGGTATCCGTGGCGGTGGGTGCTTGTTGCATTCTGCTTCAACCCAAAGTCGTCCCATCTCGTATTTCAGCTAAAACACTAACCTTAACGTACCTTGCATTGACTGTAGTGTTGTGGCTGCTATTCACGCAGAAGCGTCATCATGAGGTTAGAAGTGTTGCTGCCTTTGGCAGACACTTTTTCCCTGCACTTTCTGCAAACAGGATAGCTGTCTTCTATTAACTGTCTCTCTGTATTCTTCAAATGCCCCAAATATGTCCATTCTTCCAACTTTGAGGGTTAATAAATGTCTTCTTCGCTGTCGTTATTTTGCCATCATTTCAGCTTAGAGAAAGTTTTGGTTGTTAACTACAAAGTGCGTATGTGCTGTTTCTCCAGCAGATGAGACGGTGACTGGTAAGGCTCATCGTGCCTACAACCCGGAGGCGGTAATCCACCGAGATAATAAAAAATAAAAAACAAGACGGTAATAATTAGTATAAACATTTTTAGGAAGGTTCACCGCTACACCGGTAACCGTGACATCCCTAAATCACAATTCATTGGATTTAAAGAGCAACTTACTGACCTACCAGAGACTAACTCCGCCCAGATTTCTTATTTGAAAAATGCACCAAGAGCAGGAGGACTAGGCTTGGCATGGTCTGGGCTGTGATTAACCCGTTAACAGTAGTGCTGGCACACACAACAGCAGCGAGAAAGATGGAGAGCAGTGTAAGCCCCTCTGCTCAGAGCAATCATTATGAGGCGGAGTGGGATGAGACTCAGCTTATTTTTCAGAATCAGAATCAGTTTATTGGCCAAGTATGTCACATACAAGGAATTTGACTCCGGCAAACTTTTTTCTCCAGTACAGAACTTGAATAAGTGAAATAAAAAAAGAAAAAAAGAAAAATAAGAACAATATACTTCACAGCGTCAGCCATCACCGCAGTGCAAATGGCAATGCCTGATTCAAGTTCAAATGCAGTGCAGAATTTTTATCTGAAAAGGGAGCAACACTGAGTGTTTTTTATGCAGAATATTAATATTTTTACCAAGATGTACTAAAATATCAATGGTTTATCAGGAAAAAAAAACGTTTATTTGTGATGAGTTGCTCTTTAAATAATTTGGTCACTAGTTCATAGATTTGTCCTCTAGATTAAAGAAAACCTCTATGCAGTTTTGACTTTTTTTTTTTAAACCCTCGATTAAAATGACTGTTTTTGCTCTCGTGCATGTTTTGTGTTTAACCATTGATTGCTAGTGTGAACTATTCCCACAGTTCCCACACATCCAAAAATTACATCCTCTAAAGACGGTACACATTAAAACGCTGTAATCCTGCGGCTTTGTGGCCGTCTCTGTCTGTCATCGTGGCAGCTATGGGGTGTATATTGGGCACGTAGTTATCGTTAATTTAAAGCAAGCGAGATAAAGGCGTACAGAAACCTAGGAGCAGTTGGACGAAGAGCATCTACGAGAGCCAAAATCAACCACAAATGAGGTTTAATTAGGAGGTGAAAAAAGGAGAAGCAGAGACTGGGGAATGTGACAAGTTGGCTTCCAAACTTATAGTTAAGCAGGAAAAAACAATGCAATGGAAAGAAGATGGAAACATGAAGTTAAATGAACAAAAGTTTAAAAAAATTAGAAAAACATTTGTACATGTAATGTTTTAGCACTCAAGAGCACTTTTATGTCCCTTGTCTTTGTTTTAAAGATATACAGATATGCAGAATATATTAAAAGAGCAGATTTACCCTTTTTCTGATTATGTATAATACAATATAATTACTGTAATTCAAAAATGAAGCAACAATCAGTTCTACTGGTGATAGAAAAATATGCCACAGTATAATAATAGGGTAATCTTTGTACGAATGTTATTGTACAGTGATTATTGTATGCATTTCATTCTTAGCTGCATACAGGGCTTTATTCTGGTTTTGCTGTTGTCAAACTTCAGTGTTTTTGTTCATGTTAACGTCAAAGATAACCTGATTAATAATAATAATAATAATAATAATAATAATAATAACGTTTATTTAATGGTAAATAAGGCCACCCAAACCACATAGGCCCTATTTCAAATGTAATTCCTCTGCTTGGTAATTAATTAATTTTCTTTATTCATTTCTTTATTCACACCAGGACCTGCTTTCTCCCTGGTTTAGCGGGTGCAGTTCTCTTTGCACTTTGTCCAACAAACCAAACCTATTTAGCAGCATTTACCTCGTCCCCTGTGGTGGCACTGCACCAAGACGCTCTGAACACTACCTGTGCTGTGAAATGTGAACGAACATGGAGGGGCGTCAGATTTTAGCCGTTTTAAGATTACTCTGTTGTGTTCCAAATGTGCTAAACAAAAACGCTGCAGCAATGGGCTCAGCATGAGCAGAGAATCCGTGAGAGTTATTGTTGTGTTTGCCTTTATCCAGAATGCCCTGTGCTATAGTCTGCTTCTTGCTTTTGAAGCGTCCCCCATCCCACTTGGCCTTCACATATGCAAGTCAACTGCATCAGAGTTCGCTTCAGCTGAGCTGAGACCACAGTTTTTAGGTGGACCGGAGTTGTTTTTTTTTTCTCTCTATCAGAGTTCGATTGTGCACTCACACCTCCCAAACCAACCAGACTATCTTGGCAAAGAAAATAGAATTTAACTAAACTAAACATGGCTTGTGTAAATGCACTCTTAAACAGAGCATGCCCAACATGTTTTCTTGAAGGGGTTCAGATGATTTTATTAGTCGAGCTATCTGCTCCGTTAGTCTGCAGCCAGCTGCTTTACAGAAATCCAGCATGCAGTTGTTTGTTTTATGGGTGATTTAGCTTCAGTACCACTGGCCAATTTTTTGTCTTAGGAATATTCTCAAAAAGCAGAATTTGTCTTTCTCCTAATAAAATAAATAAACTATTTACTAGTCTTTCAACCAGCTTCCAGGCAGTGGACAGTTGATGAAAAACTGGAAGGAAACTGGACAGAGATTTTCAAGAGGTTCACATCAACACTAAAAGAGATGCACTTTTTTTTGACAAATAGATGACCTGCTGTATTTGTGGGGGTTAGGGACAACAGTCACTCACAAATAGCTAAACTAGGACAATACTTAATGACCATCTTAGCAGAGGTTAAGTTCTAGAGACTTAAATCTGCAAGGAAAGTCAGTGGGGCTGGCTCAGCTCGCTAAGATAGATTTTCCCTAAAAAATATAAAGAAAAAATCTGGATAGGAAATAATTTTCCAAAAGAGTTGGAAAATCCCCTATTAGATTTACACGATACATAGGTTAACAAACTCTGAAATGCAAATATCCAGGGATCGACTGTACTGGATGATTCTGACGAGCCTGAAGGATGGAATGCTGAAACCTTTACTACCACACAGCGCGTCCAAAAGTATAGGTCATGGTGTGACGAACCCAATTTTGAACTTTTGAGTCCAAATTACAAATGTTTTGTTTAACACACAGCAAAGGGCACTATCTGTCACCAAAATAAACGCAATATGCAAAAGAAAACACTTCAGTGGCAGCATCATGCTGTGGGGTTACTTCAGAAGGAATTGAGTTTCTGTTGAGGTGGAGGAAAATGTAAATAGTTCCAAATAATAGGCCGTTTTGACTCCATATTTTCAAGAACGGTGGAGATGAAGAGGATGTTTATTGTCCACCATCACAGTGAGTCCATGCCTACTTATAATTTAACCAAATGATTAACTCTACCTGTAGAGAATTATATTTTTGGAATGATATAGCCAGAGTCCAGAAACATTACTCCACACCTGTCCTCATAATCTGGTGAACTAAGTGGGCGAATTTTGTCAAAACGAGATTATTAGTTTTTTCCCCCTACATTTTCCCAGTTTTCCATCGAAATGTGCAGTAGAGATCTCAAAATAAAGACGGAAAAAGATTAAAAATAATTTCACGCCATCATGTCCAATCAAAAAAAAATAATCATGTCGGCTTAAGTCACTTTGTAAAATTAAACATGCACTAGGTTTTTGTGGATGCGTTTTTATAATTCAGTTATCCTAGTTTTGAATAATGCATAAGTAAATACAGATTATTACACGAACTGGTCAACGATTAGTTGGTGAATAGAAGTTGTTATATATATATATATTGTGCTTCCTGCTAAAAAATTTTTTAGTTTAATTTCTTTAGATAGATGCTTTGGGAGGGATTATAGCAGATAGGAGATATCTGTCAGAAACTGTAGCCATCAAAATCCAATCTCAACTAGGCAGAAGTGGCATCAGCATAAACGGGAGGCTGACCGTGTTTGTGTATTATAGGACGGAAGAAAGGGAGAGAACAGGGCACAGCTGCGGCCGGGTGAAAGGATCAGCTGCAAGCCATTTCCTGTTGGAGAGGAGACAGAGAAGGACACACACATGCAAACACAGAGAGTTTGTTGCAGCTGAGACACTGGGTTTCTGGCACATTGTAAGGAATGATTCTCACTTGATTTACAGGACACCAACCGTACTGTGGTTTCCCTAAATAATGAAAAAACTGGTTGTCATTATTTTTGCCTCATTTCTGCAGTTAACAGAGAATCTGTCTGTGACTTCTGATCTTTTCTGTTAGACCCATGATTAAATCCCAATATATTGGGGATCACAACTGAGAAGAGCGTTAGTCTCATAATGAAAAGACATATTAGCGGCTCTGTGTTGGGATTTTGCAGGGACTCAGGTACCTGATTTAAATGTTAGCAAAATCGGCTGCTAATTCTTCATTTAATTGTATTACTCTGTTTGGTGCCATACATGATCCCGCTCTCTCTTTCTCACTTACTGGAGTTTATTTTTCCACATCCTTCCGTGTTTTCCTCCCTGAACGGCAGAGAGCTCTGCTAGCAGAAGCTGTGAAGTGATTTTTGTGGCAAAGGAGAGAACGTGTGAATTGAATGCAGCTCAAGCTGTTCTCCATGCTACTGATTGCTCTGTTATATTGATCGAGGAAAATAACTGAAATGTCATCTCTCACCCAATCGAGCTCTTCTTTCACAGTTACTCTCAAATGTCTGCCTTCTCATTTAGTGGCCACCTTACTTGACCATTTGTCTCGATGTCTTTGTAGAGTACATGATGGACGAGATGGAAAGACGGAGCATTTTGGAAGAGCCGGTCCGGAGGTGTCCTGTACCAGTGCCTCGGACCTCTATCCCCTCACCAGCTGCATCGCCATCCCTCCGACATAAGAGTAAGCTTAGAAAATGTGATAAAATAATGAGTTAAGATTAAGGTAGTTTCCTACCTTTTACATATATTTACATTCATCTGTACAATTTAAGTCTTGAGTTAGTGATGGCCTTGGAAGAAGTTGGATCATGCGTTTAGGAAAATAGTCTTATTAAATTACCTGTTTGCTTACCCTTTTCAGTTTACTGACCGCCAGATCTATTTTTTAAAATGAGTACATCATGCTATGCCCTCTAACGAGCTTCCCAGGGCTTTTGGAAGATTAATAGACCCACAGCATCATAGTTCCTCCACTGTATTTAACAGTGGGCATGATGTGCTTTCTGAAAGTCAGCTTTCTTTCTTTCTGTTTTTTTAACGCTGAACCCACTTGGAGTGTTTTTTGCTATAAATGTCAATGTTAGTCTCATGTGACCAAAAACACACAGTTCCAGTTAAACTACCAGAACATTTATTTGGTCTCAAACAGTGAGATTCGGATATAGAGCCCCCCTTACCATCCTGCTCTCTGTATGTGGTTAGCACAATGAACTGGTTTGACTTAGTTTTTACCGCTTGAACGTTTAAATTATTGCACTGACTGTAGATAGGGGTAAATTCAGGCCTGTTTTATATGTTTTTATGAAGTCGTTTCCTGTTGCATAAAGATTGTATTGTATCTAGCATTTTGTCTTGTCTTTCCCAATACCGAAAAGTGGCTCTTAGAAGTTGTTCGCTTGATAAAAAAAAAAACTATAAATTACCACTTAAAAGTAACAACTCTTTGTTTTTCTAAACATAAAGTAACAAAAATCAAACGTTTGGGTTAAATTTATTGTGTAAAAATAGTTGGAAGCCTCTCTTAGTGCTAATGCTAATTATGAATAAACACAAAAAGTTTTCTCGATTAAATAAATCTACTTAAATTCTTTTTTTTCTTCTCGATTTAAGCACACATAAAGGTGCCACCAGATGTATTAAGGCTTTAAGTGGATGTTTAAGTGCAGTACAGGTTTATATATGTGTGCAAAATTTAAATACTCGGGATTTATATCTTTAAAGAATTTCTGTAACGCCAGCAGGGAAAACAAATGTGAGCAACACAAATTAAAAAAAAAATTTTTTACGCATTACCATGAATTATTACTTGATTGTAACATGTGAAAAGTTTGTAACGAGTATTTCAGCCTATCTAAGAGAAAATGTGTAGTTTGACTTTCCACATCACCCAAGGAGTAAAGCTGTTTTTATTACTGAGTAACGTAGGTCAGCTTTCCATTACATCCCTGTCCGGTTTGCAGAGAAATCTGTCCAGATCGGGACAAGACGGTCAGCAAATAATGCTAATCAAATGTGCAAATCTCTTCTTCATCTTGTAAAAATACTAGCATAATAGTGACCCCCCCACTTGCTGCCTGGTAGTTTACATGTATAGACTTTTTTATTAAATTTTAAAGCCTACCTTTATGGTTGTTGACATTTTCTGGTTCTAGATACAGTATGCAACAGAAATTATAATTTTTGCCTAACACTATAATCCAGATAGAAACTTATAAGCGTGGCTGCTTATCATAGGGATGGCCAGATTTGCTTAATTTTCAAATGATGTGTTCCTTGTTTAAACCAGTTTTAAAAACGAGGAGAACAACTACAGCCCATCTGTGCAACCATGTGTTAACCTTGTCCAACACTGCCCCCTGTGTTAGAAATATAATAGAAACACTTAACTTCCTGCTCATTTCATTTTTGTTCATAACTCCAGACCACATAAATATAATAAAATGTAAAGGTGCTGTGCATTTTGTTTTTCTGTGATCAACAAAGCAGGAAGAAGTTGTGTTTAGGTCTCTGTCTACTTTTGTTAAACAGTTGTTGTAAGCCTACTTTCACTCTGATCATATCTATATTTGAATACTTCCTCCTGTTTCACTGCTTCCCTCTCCCTCCAAAGATGATGCTGTGACGAGCGAGCTTTCCAAGCTGCTCCATGACATCAAGAAGTGCCGGGACAGGGACTACTCTTTCGAGGAACTATGCCACACCATCTCCTCCCACTCCATGGATAGCTTTGGCAGTGGACGGCTGTCAGATGAGGAGCGCCCGGACCGACCTAACGGCACCCTAACACGAGTCACCGAGGTACATTTCTACTAAATTAGCCCAGGGCAGTAATTTAAATTCAACCAATTAGGGGATTCATACTTCAGGTTGAAATTATTATTTTTTTTCTTAACCAAACAGGGTCAGAATGATTCACAAAGACTGAAATTGATATATAGACTCCACCTAAAATGTGGATAGATCTCATTTAATGAGTTACAAAGAAACCAGACCTTTTGTGTTTGTCATGTTTTTGGCTCAATATGTGAGTATGCTTTATATTATATTTTGTAAAGCAAATTTTATTTAGTCTGTTCTCTGCCACATACCTTGCATTTATTCATAGCATACACATTTTCATTAAATACAGGGCCATTCCAGTAGGCTGATGTAACCCTTTTATAAATTCTTAAAGTTTTGTCTACATTTTAACCATGTATGTTGTGGTTTGAGATGATGTTGAGGTATTACTCCACTTTATACAATGCGCCAATTCCACTGGTAGTCAAATAGACTGATGCCAACGCCGCTACGCGCTGAGAGTTATTACACTGATCTCCAGTTTGAAAGGGTCACCTTGACTTCTTTAAAAATACTGGAGCGACCGTGACTCAGGAGTTAGGAGTTCCGCTTGTACTCTGAGGATTGCCAGTTTGAGCCCCAGCCCCGATTGTCGTTGTCATTGTGTCCTCAGGTCTCCACACGTTGCCTAGTGGTGGTGGTCAGTGGGCCTGGTGGCGCCAGTATCCGGCAGCCTCTCCACTGTCAGAGTGTACCGTGGCAGCTGTGGCTACAATGTAGCTCACAATCACCAGTGCGTGAATGGGTGAATGACTGAATGTAGTGTGAAGCGCTTTGGGGTCAATAGGGACTGATAAACTGGTGAACTGTAACTGGTCCTTGAGTAGTTTCCAGTTCAACCTAGACTCTTGGCCTCGGTGGTTCCAGGGTTTTTACTGAACATCCTAGCCAATCGGTTTTGCTGGGCTAGGCGTTTTTTTTTCTTTCCAAATGTACCAGCTGGACAGTTTTTTTAAACACACACCAAAGCAAGCTCTCTGAATGGATAAAGTAAGCTAACTAAAGCATATGGCCCTAATTCCCATTGAAAATTTATCAACAATATTGAGAAGTAGGCCAAGTTTAAAATACCTTTACTAGTATGTCAATAGGAGTGGTCAAATATCCAGCTAGAATTATGGCAGAAGCTTGTTCCATAGAAGACATATATCCAAATATTAGTGGGGATTTACATGTATGTATGTATATATATATATATATATATATATATATATATATATATATATATATATATATATATATATGTGTGTGTGTGTATATGTATATGTGTGTGTGTGTATATGTATATGTGTGTGTGTGTATATGTATATGTGTGTGTGTGTATATGTATATATGTGTGTGTGTATATGTGTGTGTATATGTGTGTATATGTGTATATATATATATGTGTATATATATATGTGTATATTTATGTATATATATATGTATATATATGTATACATACAGATATAGTACAGGCAAAAAGTTTTGGACACAAAATTCAATGCGTTTTCTTTCTTTTCATGACTACATTGTAGATTCTCAATTAAGGGCATCAAAACTATGTAAAATCACATGATGTATGGAAAACAAAAAGGGTGAAATAACTAAATACATGTTATATTTTAGATTCCTCAAAGTAGCCACCATTTGATCTGATTATTGCTTTGCATTCTCTTGAGGTCCTTGTGTTCATTGATAGTTTTGATGCCTTCAGTGAGAATCTGCAATATAAATGGTCATGAAAATAAAGAAAACACACCAAATGAGAAGGTGTGTCCAAACCTTTGGCCTGTACTGTGTGTGTATGTATGTATGTATGTATGTATGTATGTGTGTATATATATATATATATATATATATATATATATATATATATATATATACATACATTTTTTTTTCATCCTGTATGTATAATTTTGGTGGGATTGGATAGTGTTACACGCAGGAGGACGTGTACGATAAACAGATGGCATGTGAAAATCCCCTGTATGTTGTGCAAATTTTGGGCCCACACTTCACATATCATTACTTGGGTAGTAGGAGTGTTTTGGTTTATGGTGCAGATGGAGAGGGAAAACACTAATTTACAGTTTGCACTCCTGCTTATACTGGTTTCTGTCAAAGATGCAGACTTCCAATTTCAGCAATGGTTCCAGGGATCAGATGGACTTTTGATGACTACAATTGATGGATTTCCATCCTGTCTCTGTTATTCATAACTTATAAAGCAGGTACTGCCGGTACAACCTCTATTTTCCTGCTTGTTTTACATTTTTGGTCCTCAAGGGTAGCCTACAAGGTAGAGATGCTTTAATCCAGAATTTTGGGGCAAAAGTATCTTAAAATGAATACCAAAAGGAACAGGTAGCCAATGCCACAAAACCAAGACTGAGGTGATAGGTGATATGCTTATTTTTCTTAGTGGCAGTTAAGAGGTGTGCTGCTGCAGTCTGCGCCAATTGCAGACCAGAGATATTAAACCAAGAGACACCAAGGTACAGCGAATTACAATAACCTAAGTGTGATGGAATGAAAGGATGAACAATTGTATTTATAGATGCCTGTCCACCCTTTCTCCAAGATTATTAACTGTTGATTTCAGCTGTGAAGCTAGTGGACCAAGATCTACTAGACGGGGCCTGCCAAAATTCATAGGATTAAGAACAATGACTTCTGTTATTGTTAAAAGAAAAAACTTAGAAAACATGCAAGCTCAACCTCATCTAAACATTCCCCGGAAACAACTCAGACAGGACTGACGATGTCTAAAAGGAATATAAACGTGTATGTCATCAGCATAAACAGGGAAATGGCACAGATATTTTTAAAAAATCAAATCAAGTGCAGGCAAATGTTAAGAAAATAGAAGAGGACCCAAACTGAACCCTGCAGATTCCTTAGAGATAGGATGAGAAGCTTGATCATCTGGAGGGGGCTCAGAGTAGAGCTGCTGCTCCTCAAGATCGACAGGAGCCAGTTGAGGTGGCTCGGGCATCTGTTCACGATGCTTGGACGCCCGGAGGAGACCCAGAGGAAGACCCAGGACTCGCTGGAGGGAATATGTCTCCCGACTGGCCTGAGAACACCTCTGTGTTCTTCTCGAGGAGCTGGCCCAAGGCTGGGGAGAGGGAAGTCTGGTTCAGCCTAAGCTACTGCCCCCGCGACCCGACCCTGGATAATCGGAAGAAGATGGAAAATTCCCTGTGTGTTTTAGGCCTTTGTTGTGTTCTAAGTAATGTATCAGATGGCCAGGCAGACGTTGGGAAGCAGTAGATATCAACCGTACGTTCTGACTTTCTGGCCTGGTTCACTAAATGGTTATCAGAGGCAGCAGGCTCTTGGCTAGCCGGAAGATGATACCCTGGACACAGACATCCCAAAAAAATCCTGAGAGAAAGACTCCTGTCCCGAATCCCGTAGATTAGTAATTTACCTCCTATGGCGCTCGCTCTCCACCCCCGCCCCCCTTTAAACCATAGCCTAGCACAGTATCAAAGATCATCTATTTAGCTTTATCGGCCACCTTTAACCATATCTTTAGCCACCTTACCACGTCATGAATGGACTCAACTCGTCTGACTACCAAACTAATAATGCTGTGTTCGAGAGCCCATCCAAACCAGTGGGACGTGGGACATCTCCTACCTGAAATGTACTAGCTCCCACTTCTAAGCGTTCGAGGCAATCGAAGTGGAATGTAAACAGAAAACATGGACGACCGCCGCGCTAAACATAATCGCTTTTGTTTATGAAGAGGCATGCTAACAGATAGTAACGACATTCAGACCATAATATGAAAAACAAGGGAATCCTGAAAAATTGTCACGCTCTAGTAGCTACAGAGGGCATATTAATGCTAAATATTAGGTACTGACTGTGAAAAAATAAAACTATTTAATAATATTTGGAACAACACTGCTAACTCTGTGACCAAAACCAAACTGGTTTTTAGCATTAGTATCTCTTTACATTTTATTAGATTTTATATTTAGTAATTTGAAATTAATTTTAGCTGTTTTGTATCCACAGCCAATTAGGCTATTTGCGACTTTCTGCTACAAACATGCAAAGTATTGTAAACTGACATTCATTGCACTCCAAATGGAAAGCTTTTATCCTTATAGCCATAATTTGCGGTAAACCCATCACAACAACATACAATCAAGCTAACATCATTTCAGATACAACCAACAATGACACTGACTGTGAGAAATGACCTAGCTAACGCGATACAGTCCCTGCCAAATAATGGACAAAATAATCAAAACTAGACACACAGCATATTAAAATAACTCACTTGGAGGTGTTTCTTTAGATTAAATGTTTCTCTATCTTTGGATGCAGCTAGTAGGTTGTAAACTGGCAGACATTAGATCGCACTGTAACGTCTGACGTCGCTCACAAAATTTATATATTCATCTTTGAGGTGGAAAGTATTCCAATGGTATTACGAAAGTAACTGTATTCTGAATACCATGTTTAAAAATAGTAACTGTAACAGAATACAGTTACTCATAATTAGTATTTGAAATGTGTAACGGTGGTACATGTATTCCGTTACTCCCCACGCTGTGTATGAGCATCAAAACACCCTTCCTGGTCTGTTCATTCAGACATTAAACTCATTTATTCTCTTATTACACTTTAAGTAGCGAGAGTGGCGAGAAGAAAACTATCCAAAGCATATTTAGTGTATTGAAGGAGCTGACCACGTGGAGACTTGATTAAAAAGCTGTTAAATTAGTCTTTAAGAAGTCAAAAAATAATTTAGAGATTCAACATCCACAAACAATCACATTCCATCATTTTTCTTAGAGCATGAATGCCTCATTTTATTTCTTATAGCGTAAATTTTGCACTTTTTTAATTTTTCAAATTGATAGACTACACATTTTGTGGATTTTTGGATGGACAACCTAAGTCAAAAAACTTTTGATAAATATTAAAATTCAAAGATAACAATCCGATGCTCATATGGTAATTTAGACCTAAGGATGAATAATATAGGTTTGTATTCCTAACGTACAGCAATGTATGGTTAGTGGTGCATTAGATGTGGATTTAATGAGAAAATTCTTAATTCAGTTTTTAGGAAACTTAAACCTGGGGCTTGGTAAATGTATGAACATCTCTGCATGACGATGGCTAAGCTTTATTGGACTGTTAATATTGTCAAAATGGTCTGAATAGCGGCTAAGTGATATCAACAATCCTTTCTAACAAATTGCTTTTCAGTTGTGAAGGTAATTATTTAGGAGTGGAACCGTAAATGCACGCGTCCCTGACAGATTTTAGAGAAGCTGCTCCAAATACTCCTAAATACTAGTAAGTTTCACACATTGTTTTCTTCCTAACTTTATGAAGATGGCAAAATGCCGAAATGATATATCTAAGTTAGAACAATCTGTTTATTAAGAAACGTCATGTATACCTTTTTTTCATCCTCAGTGTGGTCTGTACTTTCTCTGATTGCCCAGGAGAGGGCAGTATCAGACAAACAGATGCCAAAAAGCTGTATTGTCTAATTAATGTAGTCGGTACCTGCTGCAGTTTGGAAACAGCTTTGGCGTGTTTGTTGAACAAACAGCTGCCCACAGCCTGGAGATGTTGGTTATCTGTCATTCTTAAGTACTGTAGCTCCCTCCTTGTTTCCAATCTCCATCCATAGGCTGAATACTGATCACACTTTGTTAGACACCCACACAGAAATCTGTGTGAGCCTTCACTTTCTGCTTGCTTAGTAAAGAACATCTTTTTTTTTCTTTTCCCTCCTTTCACTGTTGTGACACTGGATCAATTGGGCACAATTTTCCTATTTCTGCTCAATGTGAATGGAAGCCAAACTATATTTATCTGCAGCAAAGCAAGCGCTGAAAGCATGAGGCTCACACACCTGTGAATGAGCAGTGGACACACACACACCCCTCTGGACATTTAGGCTGTAATTATCACAATCCATCTTATGTCCCCCTCTCTCTATAAGCACCAATTAGGTTGTGACATGCTTGGTGTGTGTATGTGTGTGTGTGTTTGTGCCCCTGGGCTGGTATCTGAACATGTTTCTAGGATCATTGGTGACTGATTTAGTGAGCCTGTTAGATACGAATAAATTTCCAACTAGCTCTCTGACATGACAACTTGCTGTGACTTTGCGCCAATTGTGTGCAGCAGGAAAGAATAGAACTTAGAGTGTTTGGTAGGTTGTCCTAGGGAGGCAAAGAAGTGGACTAGCTTAGAATTGCCTTACCATAAAAACGTGGAAAAGCCCAGAAATGTAGTTCATATACAAGTTTTTTATCTCTTGATTTTAGCGATTCCATCACACTATACGAAGGTGTCATTGTCTTCAATGTCTTAGGGGCACTCAGAACACCAGTTGATGTGTTTTTAATTTTTTTTATTTGAATTAATACGAATGGCTGTGTGTGCAATAGTATTTATAAACAGTAATTTATGCAAAAAAAAGGAAAATAATATTTGTAGTAATTTAGGAGCAAATGAGACCAGTTTTAATATTCTCTTGTCGTTCATCTTTTGATTACATATGTTTACAGCATAAAAAAGGTGCTTTCATTCTCAGTGCGTTAACCTAATAATGTCAGGGCCACGTTTGAAGACTCCCCTGTTGAAGCCCACCTTTATTCACCTGATTTAATTTAAATCTCATGAGTTTCTATAACTTAATTTTAGTTGCAAATGTTTCGGCTAAAAAAGTTAATTTAGTTTTATTTTTTTTATTGTTTTCACTTTTCAAAAAAAAAAAAAATTCTAAGCAAAATAAAAATGTTTTTGTTTTTATTCATTTAATTTCAAAATAAAATATTAAAATAAATTGAATTACCATTTTATGATCAAAATACCCTTATTAGATTTTAAAAACTATTCTAAAGGTGATAACGGTTTATTGATCCTCTGGGGTCGAGAAGTGCTTCTCCTGATGTCTGTAACAAGGCTGTAACAATGAATTGCAATACTTTTTTAACAATTTTTGAACTCCACATCCCCCAATTTAAGAATATAACAGAGGTTCAAAAATTCAATATTGACTTCTTGGTCTGACCCCAGTATAATCTCCCCTCAATGACATGATTGCATTCTAATTAAGCAGACTGTGAGCTTAACTGGGTCAATGTATTAGTGCAAATTTATATTTATATTTGACCTGATCATCTTTTCTGATTCATCCTTTTACTTAGTGAAAAAAAAATGTTTTTATAATTGTTTAGTTCTTTCTAATTAAATAAAAACTGACTGAAATATTAATATCTTGCGTACTTTTTCTGTAATAAGATTGCCTGTAACTCATTATTTAGGGTGAGTTGCTGAATTAATGTATTCCCTTGTTGTAACCCATCTGTTAGGATATTTCCAGAACATCCGTCTCCAACTTTTCAATCTCTAAAATGTCCTCATCTGTCCAAATAAGCCAGAATAATTTCTTAAAGGTTGTATGATGTGGACATGTTTGCCTTTGAGGCTTTGACAACCTGTGTAATATTGCTTAGCTTTGAAGCTTTCCTTTTAATAATTAAAGAGATCCTTCTTACTGAACTCAGCCTGACATTAGATTTTTGCCATAATGATAGGATACGCCTACCACCCATGCTTACAGTGCAGCATGTGTATACAGGCACTGCAGTCCATTTTAGATGGATCAATACCCGATTGTTGCAAAGGGCCTTCTGCAGTCTCCAGCGATTGGCGACCTTTTACTTTTTTCTCTTCTCACTCTTCCTCTCAATTACTCCATTTCTTTTTCTACATCCATCCCACAGCGGCTTTCCTCGCTCTGTGTTCATATTTAGGGTACATTCTCTTTTTGCAACCTTGTGGCGTCTGTGTCCTCAGTTACATGCTGTTGTTCAGAGGGGTATCAGGTGGGCTGTGTCTGTCTTAATTGCACAAAACACATTAACTCATAGGGAAAGCCAGTTTCACTTCCAGTAACATGTTGTGTAGCTGTTGTGTAGAAAATAATCGATTTTTATAAAAATGAAACTGAATCGATTCGCAAGTCCAAAAATCAATTTATTCTATTTAATTTAATGAAACATTATTTCCCCTTTTTATGGCTAAAATTGCACAAAAAAAAGTCCAGACATCAATTTTGAGGCTTGTCTGAAAGGGTTGATGGTTTCTCTCACTGAACTGTTAATCACCAAATATCGCAACTTTGAATTATAGCCATATAATTAAGGTAACAGCTTAAAAAAAAGCTTTTCAACAGCACAGACCCAAATCAATATCGAATTGAAAGATTAAATTGAATCAGAGCTGATCAGATCGGAGTGTGATAGTTGTTTCTAATTCTTGGGAATCGGAATCAAATCGATTCTTGAAATTTGAATCGATACCCAGCTCTAGTGTAGATGTGTGTAAGTTGTCCTTTTTTCCAACTGCTGCATCATTCTATGTTTTTTTTCTGTTTTTCCTCGTTTCAAGAACTGCATTGTTTTAGTGCCTGTGAAGTTACCTTTATTCACTAGAACCAGTGTAGCTCTAGTTGTGTAGTTAATGTTATGCTGCTAGGTGCACTTTCACCTCAGTCTCAAGTCTTCTTCAGATTTTTCTTTCAGTTACAACTATTTCCTCATCAGCTCTGATCCGTCGCTGCTCTAGATAAGCATTTTGAAAGCATGATGGTGCCAACTCTGTGTTTAATTAATAAATGTGTCTTCAGTGCTTTTCCGTAGAAAACATTTTAGGTAAAAAAAGAAAAAAAAAAATGTTCAGGAAATCTGAATTCCAAGGTTGGATGAAATGCAGGAAACCGATCACTTCCCCTCCTCGCAGCATAAAGCAGAGGGTCAAACCTATTAACAGTAAATAGAAAAAAAGCGATAAAGTTGTGCAAGCTGCTATTAAAAAGTAAGTTACCTTTTTCTTGGTCCTTGTGCCGCCCAGGGACCCATTCGAAAAACTGCAAGACACTGCAGTTAGAAGACTGGATCTGACAATTAAGTGTTCATTTCCAGTCTTTGGGAGCTTCAATGTTCACCACACCTGATTGAAATGATTGGGTCATTAGCAGGCCTCTGCAGACGTTAGAGAGATAAAGCTGTGGTAAAAACTGGATATCCAGTAGGACGGGCCCTGAGGACTGAAATCTGAACACAATCAAAGCTCTGATTCCTCATATTCCACAGTAATTACATATTTTTTTTCTTTTAAGCATTTTATTCTGTGATTTTTGAGTATCATTTTGGATCATGCATCTTAAATGGTTTTGTTGATTTGGGTTTGTGCCAACAGCGTCCCACCCAGCCCCTCGCTGCAGCGGTGGAGGAAGACGAGGCCGAAAAGACATGCGGCCCCAGTGGATTCTGGGAATCTCTCACCCCTTGCAACGGCTGTCACAACCTCGGCTTCTCCAGCGGCTCTCAGGTACATGAACACAAAACCCTGTTAATACAGCTTCGCTGTAACATGGATTCCCCCTTGTGCACGCTGTAGAAACAAAACTTTTATGATATGATTGTTTTTTAATATTAATACATTTCTATTAAGCATATGTTTGTTGCATGATGTAGAAGAAAAGAGAGATTGATGTTGAGTGAAATGACAGATTGGTGATGTTGCCACTGTGCTGGTTGAATTTTTTCAATGGTTACCTTGGGAACACAGTGACTTGCTCTCCTGGCACTTCTCTGCTCACTCTGTAGAAAAATCAAAACTTTAAAAACATTTTTCATTATGGAAGCACTTAAATCATCTATTTGAATAAATAACATTCAAATATCTTTAATCAAAAGAATCCATTTGAAGTTATTTGTCCCTTTGGAGGAAATGAATATTGCATCAGGAAAGGAATACAGTGGAGAGTTACTGAGATGCTTAGGGCTTTAAAGACCATATTCCCTTCCTGCTACTGTTCCTTTCCAGTCTGCTCTGCATGCTTTGCCTCTAAATGTGGTTAAACTTGTATCGATGGGTGTTTAGTGGTAAAATGCATGCTGGCTCTAGCAGCAGGACACCTGACATTTACAATACAACAGACCCTGTGTCTTGTCCTCTGGCAGCCGGCCTGGCAGATTGGCTCGGTGCCTGGAGAGGTCCGCACCTGCATAGATGGCTGTTGGTGCTAATGTGCTGATGTTTTCTAAAAGAGAAAAGGAAAACTTCTCCACTTATTAGTTTAAATGTGTGGAAACATAAAACATATCTTTAGATCTGATCGTCATCTAGAGACTCTGGTGGTAGATCTGTGTGTGAGAGTTTAATAGAGGAAGACGAAGAAACAAAAGTGAAGGAGAGGGTGGACTGAGGCTGGCATTGCACAACTTCTGATTCTGCTGATTTGATCTGCGTAAAAAATGGGATTCATATGACTGAAAAAGGGAGGACGAGTCTGGATTTACATTTAGACAGTTTCCAGGTCTGGATAATTTTGGGGAAAATGAACAATTTCAGAAATCTTTCCCATTCCCATCCAATAAGGTTGGGTCCATCCCTCCAGTGTTATACACACATTTGCATTTTTGCATCCAGCATTCTCAGGTTTCTGTTTTCTCCCATCAGAACTAAACCACTCTGTGTCCAAAGCACAGTTTACAAGTCTAAGATTTAATTATGCCATAATGATGCCGGGGTGTTTTTTTTCCTCTGTTCAGGGAGAAGTTAATTATTTAGTTTTTATAAACAGAAATGGATCAGACCTCATAAGCTGGAAGCACAGGATGCAAGATTCAATTTGTTCATCATTATACAACAGATTGCATAATGAAGTTAGAGGCTCCCTCCCTCTAGTAACTTGACAGAGACCCACAAACAGAAACAACAAAACTGACAGTAGGTTAGGGGAGGAAGAAGGTAAACCTAGAGACCAAAACGAACATCTGGAGCATCTTCTTAGCTGTCAGGAACGTTTATGGGTGCGTTGTCTCTCCTGGCAATGTGTTAAAATGAAACTTTGATAATAAAATATAGTAAGTTGTGTTCCCATGCAAATGGTGACAGCCTCACCTAATTACTTAAATCCTTGATATTAGAGATTTTCATGGGTTTATCATTTTATATTTAATGGATAAGTGAAGTTGAGGTTTTTCCTAGGGTAAAAAAGGTCAGTGCTGAACATGTGTTGAATTCACTGTATTGGCTACATCGTCCAATAACCAGATGCATTTACAGTACAGAGCCATTGTGGTTAAAAATGGGGCGACTGTGGCTCAGGACTTCGGCGTTCACCTATCGCCTACTGGTGTTGGCAAGAGGGGCCAATGGCGCGATATGGCAGCCTTGCTTCTATCAGTCTGCTCCAGTGCATCTGTGGCTACAATCATAGCTTACGTCAATCAGTGTGAATCTGAGAGAGAATGAAGAGTGGATTTTTAAGCACTTTTAGTGTCTTTAAAAGCACTATAACAAATGCATTATTATTGTTATTATTATTATTAAAACCAATGGCTTTGTATTTTTTAGATGTAAAGGATTCCTCTCAGTTAAATTGGAGAATTTCTCTGTTGCCAACTGTCTCCAACAGAAAGTAGCTGAATTTGACCCAGAAAGTTGCTAGATGCCATCAGATGATGTCGCATGCCAATTAGCATATTGATCATGTCATCACAAAATACTGATGTGATGCCATCAATAATCTGGCACTTTTTGTTTTTTCCTCTAACGTTCCATACAAATAAAAACAGTGTCGAAAACCAGTCTGATTAGACATATCAAAATAAAATAACCCATAGAACAGAA
The DNA here is from genome assembly GCA_028564705.1 of Apricaphanius iberus. Classification (NCBI taxonomy): domain Eukaryota; kingdom Metazoa; phylum Chordata; class Actinopteri; order Cyprinodontiformes; family Aphaniidae; genus Apricaphanius; species Apricaphanius iberus. Next base: position 2,127,748 of record JAPXFQ010002912.1, read on the forward strand.
ACAGGCAACCAGTAAGGTCAAGGAAAGTTGGCAGAAAGTATAAATAAAAGAAATGGTAGATGGCCTTAAAACAGTCAAAGAAAAGTCAGTATAATGAGGAAAACAGAAAGGAGGAAATTGTTATACCTAGACTGGGATTTGTTCATATTTGTTTTATTATAAATTATTTAAACCAAGAAAACAAGCTACAGAGAAACATGACTTTGGTATTCTAGAAGAGATTGTGAAACCTGTTCTTTTATTTTGCACGAAGCATACTGTTGAGAGAAGGAAACTGATACAAAATTTACACACATTTACTTTAGATGTGCATTTACTGCACATTCAAGACCTTTCAAAATTATTTTTGAGTTCTAAAAAATTTTGATGTCTTAAGAAGAAGACATTAATGGAGGGAATATAGTTTTGGATATATTTTTTAACACTTTGTAAAAATAAGTAGGGAATTTTAAGTATGCATCAACCATTGTTTACCAATCGCCATTAAACATAACTATATGGCTTACATCCAGTATCTTTCGTCATGTATTAAAATCCATTACTAAACTGCCCATACATTTTGAATGTTCCTTGAATGCACCACAGGTGTGCAGCAGATCGGTGCAGATGAGGCGTAGTTGCTAGTTGTTTCTGCAAAGTAGAGAACGATATTTGAGTGGGGTTTATAAAACAAAGATTGGTCTTATATAGCAATAGAAGTCTTCTTTACTTTTCAGTTTATTTTAAAGATTAATTCATTTTTGACTGTTTAAAATCACATTCTTCTCTCTGTATGGCCTAGGGTGAAATGAGCCAAGCTGCATGCACCGTAGGACGGTGCAGTTTCTAAGCAAGTTGAGTCTCTTATCTGCAGGGAATCTCGGCTAAAGGGTTTCACAGAAAGTAGCTTAGGGTGCTCAGAGATTTTGCTAGATTTGTTGCGTAAGAAATAGCAACAAAGTCACTAAGTTGGCAACACTGGAATTAACGTGCAGGTGCTGGTTAGAGCCCCCCTTAAGCCATAGCTTAGAGAAATATATTAGAAACAGTTTCTAAATAAAAATGTACTAATATACAGGTGCTGGTCAGTAAATTAGAATATCATCAAAAAGTTGAATTATTTCAGGAATTCCAATCAAAACGTGAAACTTGTACATTATATTCATGCAATGCACACAGACCAATGTATTTCCAATGTTTATTTTTTTAATTTTGATATTTATAAGTGACAACTAATGAAAACTCCAAATTTGGTATCTCAAATTTTAAAGGCCAATGAAAAAAAATGTTTTTTTTTAAATGTTGGCTAACTGAAAAGAATGAACATGAAAAGAATGTGCATGTATAGCACTCAATACTTAGTCGGGGCTCCTTTTGCCTCCATCACTGTAGTAATGCGGCGTGGCATGGACTCGATCAGTCTGTGGCACTGCTCAGGTGTTATGAGAGCCCAGGTTGCTCTGATAGTCGTCTTCAGCTCCTCTGCATTGTTGGGTCTAGCGTATTGCATCTTCCGCTTCACAATACCCCATAGATTTTCTATGGGGTTAAGGTCAGGCGAGTTTGCTGGCCAATCAAGGACAGGGATACCATGGTCCTTGAACCAGGTACTGGTGGTTTTGGCACTGTGTGCAGGTGCCAAGTCCTGTTGAAAAGTGAAGTCTGCATCCCCATAAAGTTGGTCAGCAGCAGGAAGCATGAAGTGCTCTAAAACTTCCTGGTAGACGGCTGCATTGACCTTGGACCTCAGGAAACAGAGTGGGCCAACACCGGCAGATGACATGGCACCCCACACCATCACTGACGGTGGAAACTTTACACTGGACCTCATGCAACATGGATTCTGTGCTTCTCCGCTCTTCCTCCAGACTCTGGGTCCTTGATTTCCAAAGGAAATGCAAAAATTGCTTTCATCAGAAAACATAACTTTGGACCACTCAGCAGCAGTCCAGTCCTTTTTGTCCTTGGCCCAGGCGAGACGCTTCTTACGCTGTTTCTTGTTCAAGAGTGGCTTGACACACGGAATGCGACAGCTGAATCCCATGTCTTTCATGAGTCTCTTCGTGGTGGTTCTTGAAGCGCTGACTCCAGCTGCAGTCCACTCTTTGTGGATCTCCTCCACATTTTTGAATGGGTTTGTCGTCACAATTCTCTGCAGGGTGCGGTTATCCCTAGAGCTTGTACACTTTTTTCTACCACATTTTTTCCGTCCCTTCGCCTGTCTGTTAATGTGCTTGGACACAGAGCTCTGCGAACAGCCAGCTTCTTTAGCAATCACCTGTTGTGTCTTGCCCTCCTTGTACAAGGTGTCAATGGTCGTCTTTTGGACAGCTGTTAAGCCAGAAGTCTTCCCCATGATTGTGGAGCCTTCAGAACAAGACTGAGGGACCTTTTAAAGGCCTTTGCAGGTGTTTTGAGTTAATCAGCTGATTAGAGTGGCACCAGGTGTCTTCTATATTGAGCCTTTTCAGAATATTCTAATTTTCTGAGATATTGAATTTGGTGTTTTCATTAGCTGTCAGTTGTAATAATAAAAATGAACATTAATAAACACTTGAAATATATCACTATGTGTGGAAGGAAAGTATACAGTATACAAGTTTCACGTTTTGAATGGAATTACTGAAATAATTCAACTTTTTGATGATATTCTAATTTACTGGCCAGCACCTGTATACCTTATTTTGCTTTTAAACTTGTTTTTGTGAGAATGCCAGACCGGAAGGGACATGGAAGAAGGGAATCCTGTCAGCTCAGTCAATGGAAAACTACGGATTTTAATGCAGAATTTAACACAAAATATATTTTAAACATTTACCTTTAACTACACTTATGATGGACCACAACCATACAGCTATGAGCCTGCTGCGTGCCCCAGATAACAAAGAGACACGAGGGAGACTAGGGAAAGGGTTAAAGCCCAAATATAACCAGTGCTAGGCGACGCTAGCGCTATTAGCCTCGGTGCTGCAAGCTAGTTTTACTGGGTTTTTTTTTACAACAGACATCTTACCTTGATTCTAATCTTTAAAAGTAATCTTTCAACTTAGTTGGTAATTAGCAGAAGTTCGGCAACAAGACTTACAAAGCACAGATCCCGTCTGGGTAGAGCTGAGCTTCTGATCGATCCGGTCGTTTCTTCCAGCGGGCTACGATAGCAGACAACGGTCCCATGAAGCTGCAAGCACCACAGCATGCTGGCTGGTCTAACCTGATCTTTGCTTCGATATAAACTCCATCACATCGCTGGTATTTTAATCCTCTGGTCTGAAGTGAGTGCAACAAATGACTGGGTTTTTCATAACCAAAAAAGTTAAGGGCAGTTTCAGCTGCATAAAATGCACCCAGACATGGAAGATGCTGCCTGTTTTTTTCCTTTAGAAACATATGGGTTGGATGTCCTGACAGGGTGGCCGTTTGTACAGTAAACACAATAATTTACCATTTTAAAGAAAAATGATCACTATCTAAAGCTAATGAACACACTGACTCTTGATAACACAATAATAAATTATATTAAAATATAATAATGCATATTTGGCGTTATGCATAATGAAAATTAAAATAACCTCAAACATTTCATTTGGTTATTTTTTGCATAACATTTTATGTGTATTAGTAACAATTTAACTTTCAAACTGCACTTAATGCAGGGTAATGCACTGATGTTGAAACAGTGCCATCACTGTTGCTGCATTTATTTGGAGCAACAGCAGTTAAATCCCAACTATTGAGCGCACAGACCTGACAGACTGTGCTAAAAGTATATATTTACATCCCCATTGTGAGCTGGTGGCAGCGATAAATTAGACGGTGGAGATCCTTACTTAGGAAAAATCCTGGAAATATTGTATTTAGGAAGGTGTAAATAGCCATTTCTGTAATTGCTATCAGTTTAATAAGCCATACCTTGGAGTTCTTTCTTTCTATGGAAGGTTATATTTTCAAGTATAAATAGGAACAAGGGATTTTCCTTAAGCTTTTAAATGATTGTAGCTGTCTAATCACTTTCTGTGATTCTATGTTGATTTGTATCAGGACATAATACATTAAATGACCTTGTTTTTTAATGTACACTAAAGTGTAGAAAAATACCAAACGGATTATTTAATGAGCACCATGGAAGTCAGAGAGAAAGTGTTGAATGTGGAAGAACCAAGTACAGACGTGGACAAAATTGTTGGTACCCTTCATTAAATAAAAGAAAAACTCATAATGGTCACAGAAATAACTTTAATCTGACAAAAGTAATAATAAATAAAAATTATATAAATGTTGACCAATGAAAGTCAGACATTGCTTTTCATCCATGCTTCAACAGAATTATTTAAAAAATAAATGCATGAAACAGGCCTGGACAAAAATGATGGTACCCCTAGAAAAGAATGAAAATAATGTGACCAAAGGGACATGTTAATCCAAGGTATGTCCACTAATCAGCATCCTAGGTGTCTACAATCCTGTAATCACTCAGTGGGCCTATATATAGGACTCCAGGTAGTCACTTTGTTGTTTGGTGACGTGGTGTGTACCACACTCAATATAAACCAGAGGAAGCAAAGGAAAGAGTTGTCCCAGGAGATGAGAAAGAAAATCATAGACAATCATGTCCAAGCAGCTAGATGTTTCTGTGACTACAGCTGCACATGTCATTCAGTAATGTACGATCCATGGGACTGTAGCCAACCTCCCTGGACGTGGCTGCAGGAGGAAAATTGATGACAGATCAAAGAGACGGATAATCCAAATGGTAACAAAAGAGCCTAGAAAGACTTCAAAATAGATCCAAGCTGAACTTTATGCTCAAGGAACATCAGTGTCAGATCGGAACATCCTTCGCTGTTTGAGCCAGAGGACAAATCATTAAAAAAAACAGACTGGAGTATGCCAAACTACATGCTGACGAGCCACAAAGCTTCTGGGAGAATGTCCTGTGGACAGATGAGACAAAAATTTAACTTTTTGCCAAGGCACATCAGCTCTATGTTCACAGACGGAAAAATGAAGCATATCTAGAAAAGAACACGGTCCCTACTGTGAAACATGGGGGAGGCTCGGTTATGTTCTGGGGCTGATTTGCTGCATCTGACACAGGGTGTCTTGAATCTGTGCAGGGTACAATGAAATCTCAAGACTATCAGGGGATTCTAGAGAGAAATGTGCTGGCCAGTGTCAGAAAGCATGGTCTCAGTCGCAGGTCACGGGTCTTACAACAGGAAAATGACCCAAAACACACAGCTAAAAACACCCAAGAAGGGCTAAGAGGAAAACACTGGCCTTCTATGAGCCCTGATCTCAATCCTATTGAGCATCTTTGGAAGGAGCTGAAACGTGCTGTCTGGAAAAGGCGCCCTTCAAACCGGAAACAACTAGAACAGTTTGCTCATGAGGAGTGGGCCAAAATACCTGCTGAGAGGTGCAGAAGTCTCATTGACAGTTACAGGAATCATTTGATTGCAGTGATTGCCTCAAAAGGTTGTGCAACCAAATATTAAGTTGTGGGTACCATCATTTTTGTCCAGGCCTGTTTCATGCATTTATTTTTTAAATAATTCCGTTGAAGCATGGATTAAAAGCAATGTCTGACTTTCATTGGTCAACATTTATATAATTTTTATTTATTATTACTTTTGTCAGATTAAAGTTATTTCTGTGACCATTATGAGTTTTTCTTTGATTTAATGAAGGGTACCAACAATTTTGTCCACGTCTGTAGCTACACCGCTACTTCAATAGTTTTTAACATGGAAAGCCGCAGCCAGGTGCTGTTAATGAAACAGATGCATGGAGATGATATCGGGAAATATTGCTGTTTTGATCATATATTATACAATAGTAAAGTTGAACGAGAACAGCAAAGTTCTTAGGGAATAAAAAGTTGCTGCCCATAAATGTGGGTTTTTAAGTTTCCAAAAAGCTTTGAGTGCAAAATTTGTCGTTTAACACAATTGCCAATATTCCCAGGAGTGGACATTCAGGATTTTTTCCCCAGGCCGGACAGTGCAAATCTCAGAGAAAATGTCCATTGTAATAACCAATAACTTCCACTTGGTAAAGTTAATGACAGAACTGCTGAAAACAAAAAAACAGCTCCATGATTGAGGTTTAAAAGTTTCATCGGAATTTGGTGAACATGTACATTTTTGATATAAATTTTCTATCAAAATACAAGCTGCTTTTTGTTTAAAAAATACTTTTGCCAAATTGTGATCTTAGCAAAAGTGTATTGTAAAAGAAATATACTTGTGTTCTTTAGGGTTGTATGAAATAATATATTTTTATTATTTTCTTACAACGCTCCCTAATCATGTCACCAATGAATAAAACATAACAGTTAAGCAGAAAAACAGATCCAATTTGGGGATTAATTTATTGGTTACATTTTTTTAAGCTTATAAAAAAAATTCAGTCGGCATTTTATAATTTAAAATAAAGCAATACTTATCTTCCTATGAGTGTAATTTAAAGATGTGGAATTTGATTTCATGTTTCATTTCACGTCTTTTTCAATTTTGTTGTGATTTTGTTTTACCTACGTAGCATTACAGTACGATTTTATTTATTTTTATTTTTTTTTATTTTTTCAGATTTACATTTTTTTAAATATCATTGTTAGGGTAAAAATAGTGGTTTAACCTAGAAAGAATCACACACAGGGGTCGGAGAGAAATTGAAGTTAAAGTGGGAGATAGAATAAAGTAAAGTTCTGCAGAAGGAGACCAGGAAGATACTCTGGTTGACCATTTGTCTGTTCTCCTCTCAGCTTCTCAGACAGCCTCCCAGCTCTATGTCCTGATCACACAGCTCTGTCACCTGGTCTCAAAGGGCCCTCCCACTGCAGTCTCTCTTTATTTGGTCAAACTTCATTAACATCTTAAAAGAACAGGGTGTATATAAAGGAACATATGTTTGAAACCAAATGACATTTAAAAAGTACATTTAAACTATGTGAAAAAGAAATATACCCTAAGAAAATAATAATACAACATTATTATTTTTCCCTAACAATCACCAATACTTTAGCCTCCTGACACACTTCATTATAAAGTGCAAAGCGTAATCATTTCATTGTGATGGACTACAATAAGAGACACTGGAAAAAAAGTGCATCATCCTATGCTAAGGATTTTTCCTGTGGGAGTTTACAGAAATGCTAATATACACCCCCGTCCCCTCGTCCTTCCTTTTTCGATAAAAAGACTAGATAAGCCACTTGACAGGATTTGTTGTTACATTTATTTCTACCTCCAGTTATCTATGTGCAGACAAGTTTACAATAGAAGCTCCTATTGGGCTTCAATGCAGTGCATTGGTTTAGTATCAAGCTCGGCTCTGTCCCACAGCTGTCAGCCTGAAGCTGAGCTCCTTCTCTGAGCGGGTCATAACAAATAAACTGGGACTTCTGGCACGAAAAACTCTGTTCACCTCACTTTAAAAAATGTACTCACATTTATGGAGTTGTAGATGCTAATTCCACCCACCATCCAAATAATTTAAGAGACTTCACAAACATTGTCCTATTGACAGATGAGACCATGGGTGGAGACAACCAAAGCTAGGATGTTAGCACAAACGCAACATAGCAACTGTCAAACTCGGTGGTGGAGGAGTGATGATTTTGTGTGGTTTTAAGCCCAAAATGGTACAATAGCACTATGCTGTGGGAATTTTTTTTTATTCACTAGGATGTGCACCTTGTGGCCCATAAACTCCCTTGTGTAAGAAGCCATCTCTTTGACAGCTGAAGATTGGCGTAAAATGTGTTGCGTAGGCATTGAAATTAGGCTGTGAAAAGGAGTTGAAAAAAAAAATTGCTTTCTCTTTACAATGTAATCGTCACTTATTGTTGTTGGTTTGGTATGCGAAGCCAATCAGGCCTGCATGATTATTTTTTATTTAGAACTGTCTTCATGACGTGGAGGACTTCTCCTGGCACTTAGCACTACATTCACACTGCAGGTCTTAATGCTCAAATCCAATTTTTTCTTTTTGTGTGGTTGTTCACACTGACTAAAATGCGACAGCAAACAAACTGCAGTCTGAACCGTTCATGGCCCCAAAGCGGCCCGCATGCGCAGAACACAGGAAGTCAAACAGATCTGTTTAGGGAAGGATAAAATCCTGGCTGCAGCACTTTGGCAATTCCTGCAGTCGAAAGCAACAAACTCACTTCAATACTCAGGGGTGACCCGCATAACAGCTGTTTTACATGTGGAAAAATACTTAAGTTATATATAATATATTAGTAGATATTTAAAGATTAAATATATCAATATTAATGTGGTTAATGCACAGAAACGCCTAATTAAAAAAAATTCAGCTGAGCGACATTCCTGAGAAATAAAAATAGTTTACATTCAAGCAGGGTTACCTGCTTGATGTTTTTTTTTTTTTTTTTTTAAACATGTAACAACTCAATCATTAATAAACACATTTCTATGCGAGGATCTGAGCATCATCTAAGATCTAGACTCTGTACCCGGTGCATCTTGCCATCTGAGAGCTCAGATGATAGCATAAGCTATTTGAAATGTTATGAAGGTTGGAGCGCTTAACAGCGCTGTAAAGAGATGGGGGCATAAACTAGTTGGAGTGCAAATTACGGATCCAGTCTGCAGCGGAGCAGCAGTTATCCAGGATCAGGAGAAAGTAGTAACAGTGTTCAGAAAATATAAAGTGAAATCTTCATATTTATTTAATCCACTTATTTATATGAAGATGGTTGATAGCAAGGTGAGGATTTTTTTGTTCAGCTTGTTCATATTGAATATTGATTACAATGGATTGAATTTAATAGTCAGTCAAACTGATGGACAATGATCAAGTGACTAGAGCGAGTGCTGAGGAAGATAAAACTATTTAAAACATTTTGTCACTATTATGTCCGTGTGCGGGTCTTGGCTTTCGTTGCAGGTTTTAAATCAATGAGCCAGGTTGGGTCTGGATTTAATTAAGAGATAAACATGGGGAGTGTGTTCAAAATCATAACGGTGTGGGTGTCTGCTGCAGGATGACGGTCGTCTGTGTCGGTGACGTACAGGAAGGATGTAATGTGACATGACCGTTCAAACTGAATTCATTTCCAAAAACATCAGATATGGATCTGATTTAGTACCAGGTATGCAAGTGAGGTTGCATTAGAAAAAATCTGAACGGTGCCATTCAGACTGTCATAAACTGATCGGAAATGAGTTGCAAAAAAGAAAGATTTGAAGCACATTTTTCTGCAGCTTTACTATTCGTCAAATCCTGATTGGAAGTTTTCACGTATGACGTAAGTCTTGTGAAGAAGATTAGACAACCTTAGAAACAGAATGAACTTTTAGGAGAAAAAAATTACAAGTAAAAAAAAAAAAAATCAGATATAGAGTGATTGACTGGGTTGCCAGGCAACACAGAAATTTAATAGATGACAAATGTGGGATGTTCACAATTTGAAAAGAAGAGAAAATCTCAGCCACATCAGCACAGGTGCGTCAAAGAGCTGACAAGCTGTTCATTTCAACCCCCCACCCCTTTAGTGGCTTTCTCACTTTCTACCAAAATTTTTTGTTTTTTTGTAGTCATGTTTTAGTAGATCAGAGCTGACCTTTATAGTTTACAGCCTTAGCTGTTTAAGGATCTATTGCAGGCATGTCATGAGCACAGAATGAGATCAGAAACCAAAGAGAGTCCTTGAAGATGTTGAAGATCACCAAAGGCAGACGTTTCTGAGAGGGCAGAGATTAGGCGGTGATCTCCAGGAGACCAGGAAAGCTTTTCTCATTTATTTATTTAATGGATTCAGATAATAAAAAAGCAGTTTAGTGAAACTATAGTTCAAAAATGTTTTTGCAGAAATTAAATCTGCAAAGACTGGTGTGCATATGTTGTTGATTAACTCTAAAAGCCCTTTTTTTAAAATCTAGGCAGGCGGGGTGGCGTAGTGGTTAGTGCAGGCACCCCAGGATACTGATGGATTAATCCTAGTTTATACTCGTCCGTCTCCGTCGAAACGGATTGATACACCGCCATTATCGGTCAACGCAAGGCTCTTCGTCACCTACTTGAGTTCGGACGGAGTAGAGCCCCATTTTCTAACTATCTGTCTCCGTCAACGGAGAGTGTATGCCGTTTGGGCAGTACATGCTACTACATGCTTCGTATTAAAAGAAAAATTTATCTAATGTGGTCTTTTGGGCGATTTTGACTTCAAGGAGTGTAGAGAAACAACAAAACAGACTGCTGTGTTAATTTCTATGTGTTTTTAGAGTATTCAATGAGCTGCACTTCTAGTAAAAAGTAAAAGTCAAATGTACTTTCTGTCATCCGTTGCTCCTTGAGGGAGTAATGCATTCACAAACTGAAGAAAATAAACTTTAGTTAACCAGATACGGCAGGGCAACGGTAGGCAGACTTAAAATGATAGGTTAGCACCCCCTTCTGTCCTGGTCAGGAATTGCTTGGCAACACGGAAAAATCAACTGAGTACTATAAACGATTGGTTTAGACCAAAGCATACTGGAGTTGCCCAGTCAAAGTCCAGACCTGAATTCATTGAAGAATAAGTTTTATTCACAGACACTTCATCCCAACTAAACCACAATTTTGCTAAGAGGAATTTGCAAAGCAAGTAGAGACCCCAAAATACTTGTACTTTTGACATTTATACTACTTTGTGTTGGCCTGCCACAAATATTTGCGATAAAATCTATTAAAGGTTGTGGCTGTAAGCTGACAAATGGGTATGAATACTAAGTCAGAAAAAAGTACCAGGAGGGAGCACGGTGGCGCAGCTGGTAGCGTGGCTCACCTAACAGCTAGAAGGTCCTGGGTTTGATTCCTGCTTGGGACGCTGTGGGTGCTGAGGGTGTGTTTGTTCCTCCATATCATCGGCACCCACATCCTGTGTGGGGTGGGCGAACGGGCCTTTCTGTGTGGAATGTGCATGTTCTCCCTGTGTTCCCTTGAGCAGATAATGTGAGCTACTCCCACAAAAACATGCACCAGTTCTGGGCTGTATACTGCCTCCTCCTAGCTGACTGGGGCGCCTGAGGGGTTGGGCAGGATCTGGCTGGATTATCCTTCCACGTGCTATGTCCAGCAGGGGAAACCCTGCCCCCTCAGGTGACAGGAAGGGCCTGCTCACTCCTCAAGCAGGAAGAAGGCTTGAGCTTTAGTGCAGGGCCCTCCCACAGTTGGCAGAGGCAAAGCAATGCCCAGAACTTAAATTAGGTAGGATACTGGGTGATAAATAATGGGGGAAAAAATGGGATAAAAATATAGAAATCAAATAGAAAAAAGTACCTGGACTGAAAATAAATTTGACGCTTTTCTTGGATTTAAGTTAATCAATCTGCATTAAGTTGTTTTGGTCTTTGAAAATCTAGTTTTCTGTTAGGCTAGTCTTTCCTAGCTCTAAAAAACATTAGTTAGCAGATCGGCTGAATCCTTTAATTGTATTGTGTATTTTAGTATTTTAATTCTGCTTTCATTCACCACTGGTGTTTCTCTCCATGTGGTGTTTAACAGTGCAGCTGAAAGTCCATAGAGTGTGTTTGTTAATTGGTTTATTCTCTGAAGATAGCAGCTTTTTGCTGTTAAAGTAACGTTCAGCACACAAACACCTCTAACCAATACCTTAAGAGTTCCGCTAACACACGGACTGCATGCTGGCCTTGAGCACAAAAAGCTGTGTTAGTATCGCCCATGCCTGGCTAGTTTACCACCAACTGGGGTTAAGATAGATTATTCTTTTGGTGAAAAATTCTTATAAATTAACAGGCTCCTTTGTATATGTAAAAGAATTATCCTGAAACAAAAACAAATCAGCTGTCGAGCTCTGCTGGTGATTCATCATTAAAGTGTAGAAATACTTGCTGCAGCACCATAGAAAATAGTAAGAATTCTCTCAAGATATTTTCCATCTTTATAATTGAAATATAAAAGCACACTCCCTTATAAATAAAATACAGGAAGCATCTTTTAGCACCATTTAAACACACAGAAAAGTAAATGTTATTTAATACTATTTTAAAGTATTATTTCTTACTGTTGGAGAATAATCATTGCAGAAAATTTGGTTCATAATGGGCGTGGAAAGGATATGTGGTGTTCATTTTATATTTGGGAAAGTTACTTAATTGTGACAATGACAAATCTAAGCTGTATGCAAAACATTTGTTAGAAATCATCACTTTGAATTTGTTTTATTTGGAGAAAGTCGTGTAAGAGCAACCGCACCTTTAGACACATTTTTATAGCCTGCCTCAATTGGTGGTTTTCATTATTATTTTATTATAGTTCTAAGCTCTTTTCTCTCCTCTCAGACAAGGTGAGCATTTGTTTGTCTGCTGCCTTTCCTCCGTGTAAATGCTGAGGGATTATTTCTGGAGCCAGGGAAAGCCATACTTTGATCTTTGTTCAGTGTGGCAGCCACCATGAGGAATGTCTGAGGGGTTGTTTCCTATGCAGTAGCCCATCGTTGGCTCACGCAAGCTTATTTCTCTCGAATCAACCGGTCAGGCTGCAGAATCCAGTTGTGATGATCCATATTTTTGCTCAGTTCCTCTTGTTTATTTCTTGAGGTTTTATAAAATACCATAATACTCTGGAGAATAGTAATAATTTGGAATGAGTATAAATTGCGTTCACATTTTTAAGTTAATTTATTTTTGAAAATTAAAATATGAAAACCGTGCCGTACGTTTTTCTTCAGCCCCTTTTACTCTAAAACCATAAATAAAACCCATACCAACCAACAACTATGTGAAGGTTCAACGATTTCTGTCATTTCAACACATTTTACACATGAGGTGGAACAAAATTTGTTTCCCTGGTCCCAGTTTCAGCCCAAAAGCAAAATAAAATTCTAAAAATACTGAACAATTAAATAGCTGTAAAAATAACTGGGTAGCAGAGTAAAAAAATCACATATCTACTATAAGCACTTGTGTAATTTATTTTAAAAATAAATGCAGCCGTTGTGTGAAGTTCTTGGAGCCATGTTGAATAAACCAACAAACTGTATAGTGTAGGCCAACAAATCCAGCAAATAGGTCAAGGATTAGGAGAGTTCAGTTATAAGATCATATCCAAGCCAGCCTCGTGGCCAGTGGTAACCCTGGAGGAGCTGCAGAGATCCACAGCTCAGGTATGATAACCTGTTTGCAGGTTAACTATTAGTCTTTCACCTTATACCTTTAACCTTAAACTGAAGACCGTCACTTGCCTGAAGCTTGATGAAATCTAACTACCTACTATACGTGGGGAGGCTAATGTCCCTGATGTGAACGTCCCTGGTTCACAGCCTCGGCAGGGTTATAATCGTTTTAAAGTTTTCATTAGTTTTAGTTTTTTAGATTTGACTTAAGATTTCAAATTCTATTTAGTTTTAGTCAGTTTTTACCATTTGTTATGTAGTTTAGGTTTAGTTTTTGAAAATGCTTAGTTTCAGTTCATCTTTTATTAGTTTCAGTTTTAGTTTTTGTCATTTCGTTAAACAAGTTGTGGGGCAAGAGAAAAAAAAAAAAATGTATAACAAAATCTCAAGAAATTATTATGCTTTTTTAAAACTGTACTGACATGGGCCAGATTAACAACCATACAAATCAGGCAAGTATAAACGAAAATGGCACACAATAACAGCACATGTGCATTAAAAAGCCAAACAATTAATGCAGGTGCGACACAACAAAACAAAGCCAAGCTATCTTAAGTACTATGATGCTTTTGATCATTTTGCACATTTGCGCTTTCTGCAGCAACACAGACGACTTGACTGACATGTTGGGATAATGCAGTACAGCCAGTAAAAACCACTAATAACCAGAAACTTGAGAGGGATTATTTGTCCACCAACAACGTGGATACACGCACAACCTACACCAGCTACAAAGCTCCTGTGTAACACCAGTGTTGACACCGGCTCCCATTGCTATTTTTTCCAGTCGCATTGATAGCTTATTTGCTAGCCGTCGTAGCTCCCCTGTTATGAAGTTTTTGCTGCAGACTGTTTAATCATCGTTTAGTTGATTCTTCTGAAAGCTTGCAATCCAAATAAGTTTCATTTCCTGGATGGGATTGTATTCAACTTTCCAGTTTTTTTTTTTAGTTTTTTTTTTATCAAGGCAATTTGTACAACTAAAAAGCCACAACACAGATGATCACATTTGTTTCTGGTGACAACGCAAAGGCAGGGAGCGACACAGAAATATTTCTTCTAGACATTATGAGACACTGTATGAAACGAAAACTAAGCACATTTTCTCATTAAATTTAATTGGTTTTAGTTAGTTTTGTGAGCACTCATTACAGTTTCAGGTCGTTTTCGTTTTGTTACAAATTATCGTTTTTATTTTTACTTCAGTTAACAGTTACTTCTAGTTTTCGTTATTTCGTTCGTTTTCGTTAACGATAACAACACTGAGTCTCCGGACCTTTTGCTGAATGTCTTCCCCCTTCTCTCCTCCCATTTATCCTCAAACACCTGTGAAATGAAGGCTTGTAGTATCGAAGAAAAAAATGAAAAAAAAACACAGTATGCTCTAGTCAGAGACCTAAAATTAACTATTGGCAAAATGTGGTGGTGGGAGCATCACACCATGGTTTCTCCAACAGGGTATTTAGAGATGAGGGTAAGATGGATTGGTGTTGGTCTGAAGACAGACACATACAGTTAGACTAGTAGATTTTGATCAAATCATCCTCAGTGTGTTAGAATGGTTTAGTCAAAGACCCAATCCAGATGACAATCTGTGGCAATAATTTTTAAGATGTTTATAAACCATCTCCATCTTTTCTGGCTGAGACGGAGCTAATTTGCAAAGAAAAATAGGCAAAACGTGACAGTCTAGAGATGTACAAAGCAGACAGACTTGAAGCTGTAACTGCAGCCAAATGGTTCTGGTTCTACGCAGTACTGATTTTGCACCAGGTGTAATTGTACTTCGAACCTCTGTAATATCTCTGTTGGTCTGTCACATAAAGATCCAAATAAATTTAGCAGTTATAACTTGACAGAATACATGACAAAAAAAGTATAAGGGGTATCCATACTATTGCTTGGTAATGTACTTATTGTTTTGTATTATGTTCATTATTCTAAAAACTTACAAATTCTTAAATACATAAAAATACATAAAAAGGGCTTGAATTTGACTTTGTTCAAGGTCCAATAAACCTAAAACATAATGATCTGTATCGTCTGCCTATCAGTTATTGCCAAGGCACCACAATATAATCATGTCTCTTTATTAAGTATGTGAATAAATATGTTTTTGTCAGAGTTTCCCTTCGTTGTAGGCCTCTACGAATCGTAAGGGCTCAAGAGGGTCCATTGTCCTCTGCGGTGTCCCCTCCCCCCTTTCTCTAATCAAATAGTCTCCATGAGGAAATGCCAGCAGATTATAGAATCTATTCATATCTGATGGCCTATGAACTCAGATCTGTCACAGGGGTTGGGTTCTGACTACTAAAAATTGCTGGTCTGGCAGAGACTGAAAGACTTGCTTGATTTGAGACCTAAAGAATAGAAATGTGAACAAAATCACAGCAGAAGACTGCTTTCTTTTGGGTGTTCTCGTAGAAAAACAGTTTGGTCTAAGACTAAAGGAAAAATCTTTAAGCCCATAATATGCAGAAAGCCTTCACATGATCAAATAAGGCATTTCCTGCAGCCACACGGCATTTTTACACACATATAATCAGAAACTGTTTCATGAAATCCTGCAGTCACATGCACAGGCACCATCACACACACTCTGATGTTTAATCTGCCCATAGAGGCTGGATGGGAGCTGCATACGACCTGCTAATTAGTGGCCAGAGGAGGCCTCTGTTTGTCTGCTCTCTTCCTGTGCGCCTCAGAAACAAGTCTCTCTGTGTCCCTATCTCTACCCTGAAAGATATAGAGGGAGGGCGGGAAGACGGAGAGGCTTGTTTTATTTCTAACTGCTCGGAGCTTCTTTTAGCACATTTAGAAGCTTTGTGACCTTTTCAAGGCTGATCAGGAGGAGCAGCAGCCAGGAAAGCAATCAGAATAGCAGGTAAAGTAACAGATGATGTGGTAGTGTTTTATGTTCCTGGGGATTTCCTGGCTTTTTTGGAAGTCAACTTCAATTTTATTTTACCTGTTTATTATAACATTCAGTCTCTCTAATCAGTTTCTTGAGAAAACTAAGCATCATGTATCCGTTCGCCGTCACTGCAGTATTTTTCCTGCATTTGTGTGTGTGAGGAAATCCCTGCTCCCTAACTCACCGCACTCCCACTTCCTCCGCTTCCCTTCCTCGGCACAAACTCGGTTTTTCCTCTTCCCATCTCTGTCTGTCCCATGCTCATCTCCGTGGGATACGCTGACACAAACTTCCAAAGTAAGTGAGTTTGATACTGGTGGCTTTACTTCAGGTTGTGCTTTCTGCTCCTTTCACCTTCTCTTGTCTTTCCTTTTCTTGAACTGTGTGGCCACAAATTGACACATTTTTGTCTTCGTTGGCTGCTAACTCAACAGGTGTGATCGGAGGTTGAAATTTTGCTTTCTATTTTCAGAAAAAATAACTTTTTTTTAGAAAGCTCAGGTTTACAGTAGTAGCAGTTTAAAAGTTCTCATGTTTCCATGATTGGTCCTTGACTGGCCCTTGACTGGTACGTGCCTGATCCGTCAAAGGTCCCTGACAGGTCCGTGGTGGTAATGTAATCCCCCGCTATGACGTCTTCAGTGAGGCCTCGCCCCCAAGGAGCCTGAGTGAAAACCAGCTGCAATGCCTCTTTTGTCCACGGGGAGGAGCAGTGATTTTAATGTTAATGATTTATTGATGTATCAGACTCAGGGTAGCCTATATAAATGTCATTAAAAAATGTTCCCCTATCTGTTCCTCAATGGTTTGCTGGTTTTTATGTAGCCTAAGTTTGAATGTAACTCAGAAACTCAGGGTTCAAATAGCCTACCACTGTAGTCTTATACCCAGATACAGTAGTTTTATAGCATAAGAGTGCTCTGTAATGTGAAACGTATGACAGTACTGTAGGCAATTAGCCTACTTTTTGGGTTTCATAGGGTTAGGGAACCTGGCCAGGTTAGGGCTTAATTTCTATCATTGTCCACGGTCTCAGGACGGGCTTTAGTGGTCAGCTGATCATCTCAGCGCGATCATTTATACTGTCCCAAGATTCATTGCGGGCTGAACGGGAGAATTTACTTCCAGTAACATGGCGGACGAAGCGGCAGGCGAAGCGAGAGAGGAGCACAGTTTTAGATGTAAGTATATTAAAATCTGGCGGTTCAAAAATGAAAATCTTAAAGCGGTTGTGTTGTTTGCCTTTTATTCTTGGCTTAGACATGTATTTTAATATTTTTTTGTAAAGCATCGCTCGTAAACGAGCTTGTATGGTAGTGTAAAAGTTTCTTCATCTTTACGCAGCCACTTTCTGCTTTGGTAAATTAAGTAAAAAGTCAACTCCTCTTAGGAGAAATTATTACCACTTTACCGAGTGAAAATCGGGGCACGGTGGCTTGGAGGTTGAAGATTAAATCCAGTTACTCGGCTTATGCTAGAGGACTCTTATTGAGCCTCATACAACACAGAACCTGTGATCTGCTGTGAAAACTATAGTTCTGCATTCTTAAATCAATACAGTTGTCACGTTCCTCTGGTATTTATTTTCTATCTAATGAGGAAAATTCAGGAGGAGTTGTATCTGCAGGAGAAATTAATCCCTTGCCGGAAAAAAAATTGAGAGAAAAAAATAAACCTACTGTATGTATATTTGCAACAGCGCAAATAACATAATTTATGACTGATCACTTTAACAAATATAGATTTCATAAATGTTGTTGTGTTGCTCTTTTTGTAAACTGTGTTTATTGTCGTCTTGTTTAGGATAAGAAGCAGCAAAGGGAGACTGGAGAGGAGAGCAGGGACCGAATGGATGGACTGTTTTTCTTTTTCATTCATGTTTTTGTCACATTTTTTATTTAGGTGTTCGATGGTTGTGAATAAATGAATTTCTAAAAATGTTAAATATCATGAAGTCATTTCATTAAAAGTTGTATTAGTATTTTTAAAGAAGCTTACGTTGAACAGTTTAAAATAACAACATATTGGCATTAGGATAAGTTTTTTTGCAGTTATTTATATCTATATAAATGACCTATTTAAGCTTAATTAGAACAAACGGGCAGTGTTGCTGGTTCAGTTGAATACAGATTAATTTCATATTTTCTGGTTGACGAGGGGAACATCATACAGGTCGGTCTGCAGAGAGAGTTCAGAGCAGCTTCGTCATGCTGTCCACTGCATCCATCATCAGGGTTTACAGTCTGCTTAAGTCGACGTGCACAAAAGACAAGTTTTTCCAACCAGAGAGCCCCACAGACCTCCAGCAGCTTCATCTTGAAGCACATCCCAAGAGGCAGCTGTGGAGAAAAGTGTTATGACCTGCAGTTTTGTTAAAACACAATGTTAGTTGTTGTTGCAGTGGTTTTTTACAAAAAACAATTCAGTTTATTTAGGAAGAGCCAATTTGGAATATGCTTGGTAAAAAAAAATCCTAGATATATAAAATCAAATTAGAAAATGCTGTTTTGATCTAAAAGGCATATATAATTTTAAACTCACAAAGATTTTTTACAGATAAAATTAATATAAAAAATGTAATATTACAAATTTGTACATTTGATCACTAGTCATTCAATTACAGAAATTATCATAAGAGTAAATGTCTTAAGTATTAACCTGGATTAAATAAAATTATCTTGATATGATCACCTCTCAGCCAGAAATATAAAACATTTGCGCAGACAGTAAAACTTGTTGTTCCTCTAGAGTAAAAAAGGTGAGTAAAATACTGGGAAATATTTCTTGCTTTACCAGCTGGTTTAGCGTGATCGCGGTTGCTAGGAGACAGGACGTTCGGCAAAGTGGGGGCGGGAATTCAACGAAGGCTAGACCGTCCAAATTCACAGCCGTTAACATCCGGTCTACCGTGTCCACGAAGGACCCAGGCCATGTAGACCGAGTAGACCGGGTCCTTCGAAGGATCCAGCCGCTGGATTCGGACACAGCCTCTGCTTTCTTACTAGATGAAACGTTGACTGTTCATAGGATTGAAAGGATATATCAAAGTCTAAAAATAATTTTGCCGCTATATATATATATATATATATATATACTTTTGTAAGATTTTAGGAACTTGTAATGTAACGTTGGGCCTAAAAGGCAGAAATTTTCTGAACAGGGCTTACACATTCACACATTTAATAGTCACACAACACTGTCTGGGTAACCTATTGTACTCGCTGATGATCATCCTGAATGCATCCCCCAACTTAACAACACACCATAGACTCCAGATCATTCACACCTCCTAAAGAACATTACCATCTCCAAGCATCCCCCCACCAAGCTTTCGTGACCATCCCTACAGCATGTAACCATGTCTATTCTGTTGTTATTGTGAGTTGTTATATGATTATATTAATATATAATATACACAACAACGTAATTAAAATATATAAATTGATAAATATGATAAATACGCTATTACGTTGTTTTTGCGTTGTGCATCTCATTACCATCTTCAAGCATCCCCCCACCAAGCTTTGCTCCCCATCGCTACAGTATGTAACCATGTCTATTCTGGTGTTGCAAACATTCCGTGGTGAGCCGAATAGTCATGTGATTGCATAAATATTATAAATAGGCTATTACGTTGTTTTGCGTTGTGGAACTCTGTCATTTTCATCCAACAACAATAACATAAAAAAACCACGAGTTTATCACAAAATTAAAGGAAAGTACATTAGGTTTAAAAAAAAGATATACTTTAGGTTCATAGAAATAAATCAAATTGTTTACAGATATAACGTTTAAGGCTACTTGTTATAATGTTTTACAGAACTCATTTGGTGAAGTTTGGCCTGTGTTAGGAGAACTTAAGTTTATGGAGCCTATGATAAACTTTGACAATAGAAGAAGCAGGTTAATTACAAAAAAGTGAGCAGTTTGTGTTGTTACATCCAAAATGGTTTGCGCAACCAGCTCGGCTTTTTCTGCAGTGTACGTGCATACTGATAATAACATCATGTCGATGAGAATTCTGTGAGAGAAGCGCCATCTCCTGGTCATACACTGTATTTCAATTAATGGGTGGAGTTGCAGTAAAACTTTGACACTCCCACGAGAAAGAGGGAGGCCACTCCGGCCACTGGGATTTGGAGGGAACTCTGCTGTTAATGGGCTGGAAAGGGCACGCCATTCGTCCGGCGTTTACTCTGAATGAGAACTTTTAAACTGCTACTACTGTACCAGGATATTTACCTGAGTTTTTCTAATTTAATTTAGTTCATTCCTCAGCTGGAATTACTTTGCGCTATAAATGCTTCATTATTTCACTGAAATTTATCTAAATCACCAGGGTTCCGATAATTATGAGCCTTTTTTTCCTGTTACATTTATTGCGAGTAATACTTTATGTTAAATCAGGACTGAACATTTTTAGCCTGTCAATTCCTTTTTTAATGGAAAAAAGAAATGTTTCCGTTTCATTGTGACTATCTTCTCACTTCCTGTAGCTGTCTTAGCTTATAACTTCATTTGCTTTGAAGAACGACGCCCACTTCCACTGCGTGCCACAATGTAATCTGCTGCATTTCCTGACTAATTTGACCTGGTGACACACAAATTCACGCTCACAAAAGCATCTGAGATATTTGGGGAAATCCGGCACTTGGTTAGTCTTTTCCCGACATTTGAGAAGTTTCCTGAACAGCAGAACTAGTAATAAAAGTTGAGAAGAAAAACATAAATTCAGTTCCTATTATAAAAGTAACTTTTATGTACTGTGATACAGAACATTATATTAACATTAACAAAGCTAATCAATGAGACATAATGCAAACATGAAAAAGTGAGAGTTAATAAACTACATGGGTGAGAAGAATACTGTGGGGAAAGCACTCATGCAAGCAATTTATCGCTATAAGTGTCGTTGACTGATCAAATCTGAGCTGTTGTCGCACTGCTTCCTATCCTGCCGTGTATTATCAAATAAAAACTGTTTTACCAGTTTAAATGGAGGAAATTAAACAGATTTTGTAGTACATCAAGTCATGCCGCTTCCTTTTATCTATGCTGCTTTTGATGCCAGTCAAGTTTGAATAGTGCAGGTTTAACGGAATCAAGGGTGTGAAATTGAAAATGCTCTAGATGGTGTATTGTACTTTTCTCAGCACATGACTGTTTGGAACTTTTCTTTTTATATTTAAAAAACCTATCTGCTCGTCAGGAAATGAACTTTCAGTGTTCTTAGGGCCACAAGTGATCCGATAATTTGTTGCGGAGATAATCAGAAACTAGGTCATGCTTTTAGTTTTACTTATATCAAGTGGAGTACTGTAGCAAAGCTGTAATACTCTGCTTGAGAAAGTAAATCTGTTGGGCTTGTACTTGGTAATCATACACCAATTCTGAGTAGCAAACTGCCAGACAGGACACGTGTAAAAAAAAAAGAAAAGAAAAAAAAAAGTGTCAAGCTTTCTAAGGTTACTCAATATTCGGCTATGTAGATAGTTTTCCTGTTGTGCAATACAGTGAATGGGCGCAACATTAAAGTATTAGATCCGAAGTTCTGTGAGAGGATAAATTTGCGTTCATCAACCTCCCATTATGTGTCATATACATTCTTTCATTGCCTTGAAACAGATGTAATATTTTCATCTGGTCTTTATGCCATTTTATTCCCCATTTCAGTTAGAAAAGTGTAAAGTTACATTCCACAGAAGATTTTGGTTTGCTCAAAGGAGTAGTGGGTTGCTGATGCAAGGGAGCGTTGTTTCTATATTCCAAGTGTGAGTGTGTAGTTGGTCACTAAAAATGTGTAGCTGTGTGAGACCTACCAAATATCATTAATTTGAATGACAGAATGCTGGTGAGAAGATAAACTGGGTTCCGCATCCAACCTCATTGTCATAGTTGTAGCCGTTTCAATTTTTGCAATAATTACGGTTAAGATGGGCAAGTTTAGGTCTGTGGCTGTCTTTTGGTCACCACTATCTGACTTATAAAGATGATCCCTCCCCCATACCTTAATAACCTGTTTTCTTGTTTTTCCCATTTCGAAAACTATTCAAAAGAAAATTGGAAGATACTGCAGTAAATCTTTTCAATTTAAAAGTTGTATTTTTCTAAATTTTCCAGCATCAGGTTAGGGTGCTGCAGTAAAAGATTGATTTGTTTTAAGTTTGTTTGTTTTTTTCACACATCCTAACCTTGGATGCCAATAATGGTAAAGGATGTTGTATTAAACATAATTTCCCTTAAAGATGAAAAAAGGGTACTGTGTACCTCCTATTAAAAAGGGAGTTTTAGTCTTGTTGAAAAATGTATAACTTCTAATGTATTCTCATGAAATTGGAATTGATATCACACATTTTTCAAGGAGTAACATCTGGAGATTAAGGTGCAAAGAAGGATTCTTCATAAAACATATCGGCAACCCTGAGCATCTTTTTCATTAGACTTTTTAACAACAACAGCGTTTCTTCAATCAGAGGCTTAATCGGAGTCTTCGTAACACAGACTGCTAGAAAAGCTCCTTCTTGCCCAAAGACTTAATGATTTTGAATTTTTTAATGGAAAAGAAATAATCCAACTTTAGGTGCAATAATGTAAATCAGGGATGTCCATAGTTTAGCACGGGAGCCATTTACGGCCCTTGGACTTTTGCATGGCCCTCGACCACAATTTAAGATCTGCACTTTCTGCAATTGGCACCATAAAATAAACGATTGATGCAGATAGAGACTTTTTATAAGGGCATAATTTCATAATTATTTATCTTTAAATTATCATATTTTTTTGCTTTCTTTTTAATTTCATTGCGTTAACTAACACATAAGCTGACCCTGTTCTTTCTGCTGTGAAAAAAAAAAATGTTTTAGTCCCTCTGAAATATGTTGGTGTTTGAAAATTATTTCTGTTCAAAGGGCAAACCTTAAAAGCCCTCTATTTTGAATCTACAATCCTTTAAAAATCTATTTTTTACAAGAATTCCTAATTTGTGTTTCATTAAAATATTACCCGTTTAATTTATTGTTAAGCAGGTAAAACAAAAAATATTTTTACGTAAACTAAAAAGAAGCTTATTTTTGCGGCCCATTGGACTTTATGATTTTGGCCCTTGTAGCCAAAAGTTTGGACATCTGTGATGTAAGTCAATGTCAGATGTAATGAAATGAGTTTAGCTATTTTTTTTGTTGTTTTTTTAAAGATCAGCTTTCTTGCAAACATGCCTTACTTGTAGCTTGGTGTGTGAAATCTGGGCCTAACTAATCTGTCGACCCAAATCAGTGTCAGCAGAGGCTGGCCATGTGTGGAGTGCAGATATACGAGTGCCTGACTGGATCACCATTAGTGAGTAATGGCAATCTAATTGAGAGCTGATGAAGACTGAAAGCGGGACGGTAAAAAAAAAAGAAAAAGAGAAGATATGGCTGTTTGAGTTTGTTGGCATTTTTTTAAGGGGTCCGTGAAATGCTTTTCAGAAAGAGAGTCAGTGATGTGAGAGAACCCATCAGTGGACTGATTACGCTCTCAAAGTGATTTATGCTTTTGGAGTGTGCTCTCTGGAAGATTGATGGCCTGATGCAATGTGGGTAATATAGTAGCAGATAATGACACAAAGACAAATAGGTTTTGAATTAGGAAAAGAAGAACGGTGAAGGAGGGGATAATAGTAATTTCTTAAATGTATTTAAGCCAGTGTTAGGACAAGGTGTAGCCACACACAAGTTGTTAACCACTGATCCCATTAGGAAGGTTGCAACACAAGAGAATAGCCAGGAGATACTCCAGAATGATGAGTGCCATGTTATGGGAAAAGGACGTCCAAAAGCAATGTCACGAATGTTTTGTCTTGTTTGTTGAAATCACGCTCTCTCCTGTAACCTTTTCCCCTGCTTCACATCACGACCGTTTTTCATTCCTTCCCCGTACACATCTGCCTCACTGATAAGGGACATTTGGGCTTTGGTTCACTCTGAGCCCCTTTGGGCTCAACCTTTTCACTGCCGCTGCAGGAATTTGCAATGTGAAATCCTTCCGTTATATCCTGTAAGGCAGGCTACTACTTTAAGGTCCAAAATCAACATTTACTCAAAATTTTGTCAAATTGAGCCTGTATTTACTTTAAATATTTAGTGTTTCTAACAAAAGCAGTGAGTAAATATAAAGTAAAGGAAAGGGATTCATAGGTTGTACATTTTTTTTTCCAAATAGAAATTTGAAAAGTGTGGAATTGAAATAGATTATATCAATACAACTCCCCCCCCCCCCCCCTTTATATACAGCTCAATGTTTTTTGGTTTGTCTATAGTAGCATTGAACATCTAGAAACATTAATTTTTTTGGTTTGTAAAATGACTCAACTCAGTCAGATTGGATGGTGTTTGTACATCACCTTAATCTAAACCCTTCTGTTGTTGATCTGCCTCTGTTTTCGGATTGTTGTCCTGCTGGAGGTTAAATGTCCGTCCTAGTGTCAGGTCTGTCAGGTTTTGCTCTAGGACGACCTCTGTATCTCCATCTTCCTACCGTCTCCGTACAGCTGTTCATCATGTTTTGGAATGTTGTGTTCAAGGTGATGCGCAGTCGTAGTTTTCCATCATTCGTAGTGCTGCTCCTCTTGACCAAACCATCCAATTCTGCTCTCATCTGACCTTCACACCTTCTTCTCGATACCTGCTATATCTCCTACATGACATCCTCCATACTTTCATTCACATCTTATTGCTTTTTTTTGTGGCCATTTTTCCATCAATATAAAATTTGTGGAGTGCATATGTAATGGATTCCCTTTTCAGAGATTCCTCCAGCTTCAACAGTTAATTTTGATTATTTTTTTATGGGAATTAAAGTGAAGCAGATGGAATTCAGATCTTTTTTTTATTGAAGGAAACTGTATAATTTTCCTTTCATTTCTGCTGTAGCACCACTTTGTTTATCGGTTCAATTAAGTTAAATTTAGTTTTGATACTTTGCCAAGCCCCAACAGATGTAATCTGAATGCAGTCCACATAAAAGGTCACATCAGTCCAATAAACATGCCTATCACTTGTTCCTAGTAATCAGTGCAGCTAAATTCAGTTTCTTATTCCAATTGGTTTAAAAAGTCTTCTAAGGAAACCCAGCAGATTGCATCGAGCCATTGACTTGTAGCATTAACTCCTTTATGAAAATGTTTTGACAGTGAAAAGTAGGTTCCCTCTTACTGAATATGCATGTAGCGACAGTGGAGAGGAAAACTTCCCTTTAAGAACAGATCCTGGCTCAGCGTGATCGTCCATCTGCCCTAACCAACTGGGGGTTGAGTTAACACATACCACTAATTTAGCATTACTTTCAATGCAGATTGAACGTTAATGTCTTTGTGGCAGTAACAAGGTGAAATGTGCAAAAGTTCAAAGAGTATCAATAGTTTTTCACAGCACTGTATTTGGAAATCCTATTTAACTTTTAAACTTCTGTTTCTTTTGTTTTTTAATTATTTAGCATTTTTTAATATGCAGGTTTAGATTAAACCTGATTTTGGGCCAAGGTTTTCTGCTCTGGTGTTAGGAAATGTCATATGTAATTTAAAACTATCAGTGCCGGATGCTTTGGCCACACATTTTATGAATATTTAAAATAAAGTAAAATTGTCAGTTAAAGTATTTTAGTTGCTGTCTGGAGCAAATATTGTTGGGATGTTTTTTCCTTATTTTTTGGTCAATCAAAGCATGTGATGAGAGACCCTGAAGCGATTCAGTGAAGCTGCATCACCAAATATGTCTTTCACTTGTGTAAACAAGCTCCATGAAGCTTGAAACTTGAATTTTCCATGTTTTTTTATCTTTAATGATCAGATTAATCATATTTGAAAGATGCCTTTATAGCAATAATCTTTGGATTACAAATGTTAATCACGAAGAGGAGTTTTAAAAGAACTAGGAGAGTTAAAACCTTTTCAGGTTCTTAGTTTTAGATAAACTCTGGTCAGCAGCTCGCAATGATCCAACCGTGTGAAGATGTTTGAACTTAAATCATTGCCTTGACCTGAACTGAGAGATGACAGAGCTGAGGTGTTTGACCAGCGTCAAGACCAATTGGTATTCAAAGAAGTGTCTGAATGCTCTCTTTTTCTGCCGTCTGCTCTCTGGATCTTTGTTTGATTTTTGGGCCAGATTCACTTTAAGGCAAAATTCATCACAGTGATCCACATTTCAGCTTTAGTTAAAGACAGACTGCACTATGTACAATGGTAAATGGACAGAGTCCATGCGATTTTACCCTTGGAAGTGCTTAAAAGAAATGGTGGTGGAGAAAAGCCACCAGGTAATTGACCACTTATGTTTCCAAATGTCTTCATCCAGGATTTGAAGCATTCAGTCGAGCTGGTCACCTCTCCGTCACTGGATGTTTTCCTGCCTGAAGACGAGGATAACCCGTACGAGTCTGTGACCACCGCTGTCACACGTAAACCTTGCTCCCTTGAAATCAATCACCGGCTCAACGTCTGTGCCCGAAACGGTAAGAGGACCACGTTGTACTTCTGTCTCCTTTGCAGTTTAAAGTTTACTAATGAATAGATCACTAAACTGGATCGCTGATGCTCTGAGCTTCATCTTATGGGAACATAATGTCTTGTGATCATATTTTTTATTTTAGGTCCATATAGGTTTTCTGTTCTAGGACCTAAATGCGTTTAAAACGAAAAAGTAAAAGTTATTTTTTTTTCTATGATTTTGTGGATTCTGGCTTACAGATAATGGAAATGCCAAATTATGTCTGTTATATACCATAAAACTCTGTGTTAACGCAAAGTTTCTGCAAAGCTTCTGTGAGCCTCTAAATTGTCTCTGTCTGGGTTAGAAGGCTATGCAAAGAGAGGAAGACTGTCATTGACCGAATCTCAAATGGTGATTGCTAAAGACGAAGGCTGTACAGTGTTATATATTCATTGAAAGTTATGTGGAAGTTATGTGGTAGGAAGATTTCCATTTAATCATTTTGAGTGAGCTTCACAAAGAGTGCACAAAGCAGAGACAACAGAAGTGTCATACCTGGGCTAAGGAGAAAATTAAATTGAATTTTACCTATTGGCTAAAAGTCCTCCTGTCAAATAAAAGTCAACTTTCCATTTAATCGGAAAATCAAGATCCCAGTGTCTGGAGGAAGAGTAGAGCCGGATATTTGTTGCTTGAAGTCCCACATTCACTGATGATTTCGGGGGGCATGTTATGCTGGTGTTGGTCAGCACTGCCATCTAGATGGGTTAACATTTGCTTATGCAGATAAGACTGTATAAATCGGGATTGGTCTCTAAATAACAAGTAATTTACTTTCTCATAGTTTCTATGATACTGAAAACACTTAATGAAGTCCTTGCATATTGCACACTTTATATCACTGTAGCACGAAATTGAACCTGCTGCTCTTGCACATAAAAGCTGCGTTATTCAAAAAGTAACTGCCTTCAGTGAGCAGGGAGACATTATGGCAACAAGCTTTATTTAGCACAGCACCTGCAAGATGTAGTAATGCAGCATCTGGGTGAGACTGCACCATAAACACGTTTCTACAAGATTTTTTTTCTGGAGTATGTTTTAAGCATCTTACAGTCTTTAAAAGTCACCAGATATTGCAAATGCATTAAAATGCTATTTAATCTTTCATAAAGTGTTCCTGAGTATCCACCAAGTTTGCTTGTTGGCAGTTCTGGCTTAAATTGTGTCTCCTGTTGAAGCAAATGTGCTTAAGTGAGAGGAAAAATATCCTTTTTATACAGTGAATAATTTTTCTGGCATTAAAGTGAATTCGATATCTTGAGCAAATGTAAAATCTTTTAAGAAAAAAAAGTATATGCAATTTAGGCTGATTCAAGGTCCGGTAAAATCATAGAAATTCACAGTGGGAATTGTTGAAAAATAACCAAAGGGGTATGAATTTTGGATATTAAGGTTAGTTAAAATGAAAGTAACACCCTCTGACTTGGAACCTATTCACTTAGTAAATGCATTAAGAAAATCAATGGATGGATTTGCTGTGACTTTCTCCAGCTGAAGAGAAACAAGACTGAAGTAATTATTTTTGGAGCAAAAGACAAGAGTCACACAGCTTCATATGTATAGTAATAGACTGACCTGAACCTCCAGGGTCACATAAATAATAAATAAGGTCAGCCTTCTATCACCTGAAGAAATTTTTTAAGGATTAAATGACTAATGTCGCAACAAGACCTCGAAATACTCATCCATGCATTTATCTTTAGTCAGATTATTCCTCCAACAGCGTCCTCACAGGTCTGCCTAAAAAGTTATCAAACAGCTGCAGCTGATCCAGAACGCTGCTTCTGGCGTCCTCACTAGGACCAGAAAAGCACAGCACATCAGCCCAGTTCTAAAGTCCTTATACTGGCTCCCTGTAGCACAGAGACGAGCAAAGCATAGTCACGATACGATTCTCTATTTTTTTGTTTTCTTATAGTGTAGTCCATTTTTATACTGGTCTATTCTACGATCATTGGTTTTATACAGTAAATCTTATTTCAAAAGACATATAAGTGATGCAAATATTAGGTTCCGGGTGCAAACTCATGTCGATGAGTCAAAGCAATCTGTTGGAACGGAAAACTTTAAACTGACTGGAATGTTTGTATAATTGTATTGAAATGACTTTTCATGTAAAGTCCCTTAAGATGATATCTGCTGTGGATTGGCGTTATATCAATAAGCCGAACTGAAATTGAATTGAATTAAGAAATTGAAAGAAATTGTTTAAAAGCCAACTTTTCTAACTTCTTGTGGCAGCAACCTGTGCTGCATCTCTGAATCATAGCTTGAACATAAACAGGAGCAATAAGCAGCTGTGTTTATTTTTGTCTTAAATTTTCATCACGTCATGGAGGAAATGCTGTTCTTTACTACAGCTTGTGTAAAGTTCCCATGTTCTGAAAAAACAAACAAGCATTGTCTGCCAATATGAACATGTTTAGCTTGGGGTTTAGGAAAGTTATTTAGTACACCGTAAAAGTGCACTTATACTTAATTTGTTGACTGTGGGATACTAGTAAGGATATCGAGCAATAAAAAATGTTTCACAAATTTGTTTATACTTTTTCAGGCTTTGTCTTTAGATCAGATGCCATTGTTGGACTTGGTGCAAACTCATCATCCTTTAACTTTCTCACTATATCCTGTTGGCTCATCCCGTTTAGTCTTCTGCATTGTAGTTTTGGCTCGCACAGTGCACCCTTCCCCTTTTGCCCGTCTCACACAGCAGAGCTACACACACTGCAGGTTGTCAGGGCAACTGCATCCCTGGCTGAGTCACCTGTATATTGCCATAGGAACTGTCTTGATAGTGACACATCCACCCCTCCACCCCCCTTCCCTCCCTCTCACTGTGGGAGGCACAGTCGGAGCAATCCCATGGTTTTTTTGGGTTGCATCTTGATTGGCTGCAGGAGGGTGAAGACTTGAGCCATCATTGTACAATCAACGGCTAGAGTGCAAGAAACTGAATGTCGGGTGCTTTCTGTCGGTTTGAGAATCTGTTGGTGGAAAATTGCTCAACTGACGTAAGTGAGCTGTGTGGGCGCTGTTTGTTCTCCGCTCTTAAGTGCTGTCTTACCTGACCAAAGGGGGGAGGGTGAGAGAATGAAACAGAATCGAGGCTGAGTTCCCCTAAATCTGAGTTCTTGCTGAAAAATGTACCATAAATCCTCGCTGCCTGCACACACTTTATTCTTGTGAAAAAACAGGGTTAGTGCAGATTACACTTTGAGCTGATGAAGTTTGAAAGCTGCCTTAGGCTGAAGCTTTTACATAAATTTAAACTCGTGACACAGCAGGAAGGAAAATCCTGGATGTAGTCACATGTCAGGCAAACTAGACAGGGATGTGAATCAGTCTCTGTCTGCTCCTGAGAAGAAAAATATGATGATGCAGTAGCATGGAGTCAGTAGGTCTGAGGTTTGATGTAGAAAGCGAAAACAGAAACTAGATGCATTGCAACCCAAAAATAGTCGTCTTTAAATGAACAGAAATTTTTACTGGGAGCACTCTTGGTCTGTAGGTGTTATGTAAAGCTGTTTGTGTTAGATGATTAACTGGCCAACACAAAGTAGTGCTTAATGCTGAGGCAGAAGGAAAGTTGTGCATGATATCTCATTTTTTTTATGTAAACAAAAATCTAAAGTCTGCTTTGCTTTGGCATTCAACTTTCGGCATTCAACTGCTTTTACATTGACTTCCCTTAATAAAATCCAGTGCAACCCATGGCTTTCAGGTAGTGATTGGTTGAGCAGCACTGATGCGTTGATGCATCATAAAGTGAGACATAGTGTCGGTGCGCATATCACTTATAGTAGTCCTTGACTGATACGACTCATGTTTGCCCTGTCAAACTGCGTTTAAAGCCGGGATCACACTGCATTTCTCTGCCGTATCAAAAGACCGCTTCATGCCACACTGTGCGAGCGCCACCGAGCATTAGAGGTGTATTGCAGATTTTGGTGGATAAAACTCCACGATGTCTAGCTGTAGCAGGATGCGTCAAAACCCAACGACAACAGTGATTCTACTTAAAAGCATAAGTCACTGAAAGCCCACCAATGGACGGAGCCACGAAGTAAACGAAAAGTAAACAAGCGCTAGCTGCGTTAATTCTTTTGTGTGTGGCTCTGCATCAAATGGCAAAAAGAAGACGAGGAAGAAAAAACACCCAAATGTAGACATGTTCATAGGAGGGAAAAAGGGGACTGTTTGGGATACCTGTATTTCAAAATAATTTGATTAGCATTACCCTTGCTAACACATCACTCACAGGTTGCAATTTAATTGGTCAATAGCAGACCGGTATCATAGAATTTCTGACTCTGTCTGAAGACTGCAGAGGGGCTAGGTTTAGTTGTAGGTGGAATAAATACACCGTTGGGCAGCACGTCATGCTACACATCCACTGTACGGCGAATCACACGCACACTCACAATTCATCACAACTCTTTTCACGACAAAAGTAAAGGCTTAGGACAGCTGTGATCACGTCGCATTTGTTCAACTGAACTTTCGTACATTATAAAAGCCTGTGTTCAATGCCGTGACATTACAGAGTAAAGCATGAGAATCATGAGGCTACAAATGCGCTTAGGATCTTGCTCGTGGTCACGTTATTCACAATGACTACATGCCGTTAAATTTCATTTTTAACCACGCTACATAGAGCACGATTTTGACCAGGCAATGGTGAATTTAATAATTAAGGACTGCCAATCTCTTAGCATTACTGAGATCAAGGGGTTCGGGGAACTGTTTTTGGTCCTTGAAGCATCATAAATTATGATCACCAGAAAGGTCTAAAGCTGAAGAAATTTTACCTAAAAAGGTTAATTGTCTCAATGGGAAGACCTTGGACAAAATATTTGTTAAAATAGAAATATTTAAAATAAAGAGCCTGCCTCAAGGACAAGTCCATAAGCAACATGAATATGAATGATACACTTCAAGACTCATCTACCCATCACTACTTTCAGGAGTCACCAAAGGTTTTGATTCATCTGAAAACTGGAAAACCTAAAGTGTGTAAATTATATTTTTGTCATCATACAACTGGCCATGCATCTAAGGAGAAAAAAAGCTTTTGTTCAGAACTACAACATTTAAGATGGATATTTTCTGAGAAATATCCCATAAATCTTTCTGTACTAGTAGAGGGTTTTCTGCAGTTGTTGCCTTCAGCTGCATTGTCACAGCGCTGCAGACTGAGAGTCTCTGAACTTTTTCTCTGCCTCAACAATCAAAGCCGCTTTATCCTATTTTCTGTGCTCTCTGTCGCTCAGTCCAGCAGCCTCAGAAACACCAGGGACCTGTTGTCACTGCATAAAAAAAATCCTGGGCTTCTCATCCTTCTCGAACCATTCTTACTTTGGATACTGCCGTATTTATGGAAATGTTGCATCCCACTGTACCACACGTCTTCTGACTTGACAGCCTGTGTCCCCCGACAGAAAATGAATGGAATTACGTTCTTTGTAATGCAACTTATATTTGGGGCAGAGTTTTAGCTTAATCCTCCAACTGCATGAGTCCTTAAGCAGTCATTAAGTAAATTAAGCAGGGATTATACTTGCTGCATGGGATGGATTTGTTTCAAACAAGAGGTTCTATTTCTGCCGCACCGCTTGCCTACAGATGCTGTTATCCCCAATTACCTAAAATCTCCAATTATTTCACATGCACAGAACATAATGTTTGCTTCCACTTTGCTTATTTTGAGTTGCAAATATTAAACTTATTGCCTATTGCCACATTTGTTATTCCTAGGTTTTGTAGTTAATTCGTGACTGATTGAATAGGTAGAACATTAGCCCATGCACAAGGTGACGCCTCTAAAATACACAATTAACACCCTAAATGATTTATCTGAACAGTTATTTCTTTTGTATTGAGGACTAGAAATTCAACAAATAACCATAATATCAAGACTCGGGTGAACATGTTTAAACAATTACAGCTACAAATATATACGCATTCCTCCAATAATATGTATTTTACCAAATAGCTTTTTAGCCATACCCTTTTTTCGTAGCAATTAACAAGCTTCTAGAGGAATTCTGATTGAATATTTGATTATTTTTTTTAAGCGAAATTTTTTGTTTTCACTTTATTTTACAATGCCCTACAAGTGGGGAAACGACTCTCCCTCACTCATGAGAGCCTTTAAAAAAAAAAAAAAAAAAAAAAGTATTCTCAAAAATAGGAGAGAGACATTTTTCCACTCACAGGTGTTTGCACTTGTTAGTAGTCGGAATGTTGATGATTACAGACTCGCCCACCAACATGAACTTTTTCTGGCTCTTCTCCACAGTGGATAAAGTGGTGATGCTGCTGCTTCTCGGCTCATTTATCTCACTGTGGTCGACACTTGCGGCTCAGTCGGGCTAATGGCAGCTTGTAGTAGCTCTGGGCTCTAACATTAAAAGTGTTTGGGTCCATTGACTCGTCGGAAGAAAAAGCAATAAAGGGCTGTCTTCGCTGACAGCCAGAGGAAATCACTGTGGAGAACTGTTTGCGCACAGCCACACTCCCAAACTTTACATTTTTACTTTGTTTTTTTAATTGAGTTTCAAATAAGTGAACACTTTTAATTATATTATTTAAGTTAGTTTCAACTGTTTGTACTAATCAAAGTTTTGAAATGACTTTTCCTTAAAATTACTTGTATATTTTCCTAACTTTAAATTATGTTACTTTTTAGAAAGTATAAAGATGGGAATAAAAATCCTGCCGGAATTTGATCAAGTGATAACTGTAAGATGCAGAGCTGTGATTTGGCTCACACGCACAAAGAGTATACATATAAAGCGTTGTCAGCGTTGCAGCGCAGCAGATCTGACAGCCTGCAGAACTCATCTGAACAGGTTTCGTCTTGGTTGGCACATATGAATACAGCATCTGATTAAACACTTGTCAAAATCAAACGTTCACTAACACACGGAAATGTCTGAAAAAATTCAAGCCTGAATCATTCAAAACTTGTGTTTCATTCTTTACCAGGATGCAATTTGCCATTCAGAAGCCTTTCTAGGAAAATGTATTCTGATATACTTAAAGAGAAGTGTTTTGGGAACTGTTGTTAATTGTTTCTTGGCTTGGAAATGGCATAACATTTTTAGGAGTGAGAGATGTCAAGCCATTTGCATTGTACTGGCATCCAGATTGAGAATTTTCCCCAGGCATCTCAGGATGCCTTTTGAGTCTCACATCCAGCTTTTTAGTACTCAAAACAGTTGAAAAGCCAGCTTAAAAATATCTGTTTGAGGAAAATTATATGAAACAGTCTTTATTACCTGCTTTGATAAGTGATCAGACATTTAAAGTAATAATTTATTGAAGTACCTGTTGGTTAGGTTACAGGTTATTAGATTGTGGAGGAGACCCCACCAATTTTTTGTTTGTTGTTGCAAAATGTAGTTTGGGAATGTGACTGGACCTTTCAAAACTCACTGTACTTCTGTGGATTTAGCCCAGGGGTCTACAAAATTGCTGCCCTTTTTTTTTCTTTTAAAATTTGATCTCCTTCATGCTTGAGGAGTGAGCTGGCCCTTCTTTTCACTCGATGTGGCGGGGTTTCCCCGGCTGGACGTAGCGCGTGGAAGGATCACGTAAATTCCAGCCAGATCCTCCCCAACCCCTTAGGCGCCCCGCAGTATACAGGACTGGTGCATGTTTTTAGCTCACATTAGCTACTCAAGGGAACATGGGAAAACAATCAAACTCCACACAGAAAGTCCCTTTCGCCAACCCAACCCAGGCTGTGGGTGTCGGTGATGCAGAGGAACAAACACACCCTGGCACCCACAGTGTCCCCGGCGGGAAAACAGCTTCTAGATGTGAGGTGACCTGCGCTACCAGCTTGCACCACCGTGGTCCCTCAAAATTGCGAACCTTGGCTAAAAATGATAAAGAACCAAATACTGGACTCATTGTGGTGCTGGAAATGAAATGCCTCAATCTTTCCTAACAGGTATCAGAAGGTTTTGAGTTAAAACTGAGTGGTGTTTCGGGTAATGTTATCAAACTCAACAAAAAATCCTGTTTGCACCACAGCATGATATCGCCAAAATCTGCGCCCCGCGTCGATACTGTGATTGGTGTGTACCACCCGGCCGCAGTATGGAAACCGCTTCCATTCGGTGCCATTGTTAAACTATGGTGTAGCAGACGTGGAGCAACCAGCTCGCACTGTGTTACGTGAAACAGAGTAATACTTAGGCGATGAAGAGTTAATAATAATTGTCCCCAGCATTGATGCTCCTCTACTCTGGTTTCTGATGTTTTAGATAAGTAGAAAAAGGGGTGATGGATGGACACATTACTGTAGATGGTTTATCACATGCTTCACACACATACATTTTTAGATGTACACTGTAAAGGTACAAACACATATTTTCTTTGGGGAGGAATGTATGTATTTCCCAGGAGGGAACCCCTGGTGGATCTGAAGGAAATACTATTTCAAACAGACACTTCATAGATCCATCATCAAAAGCCTTAGTGTTGACAGGCTTATATATTCAACTGTGAAAGCCTCAATCTCTATATTTATCCCTCTGCTGCGTCCTTCCTTTTGTCTCTCTCACATTTTGCCAGTTTTTATTTTCTGTTTACACCCACATTAATCATTCAGCCACGAGCATTTGCCGGCTGATTGCTTCTCTGTCTACAGAACTGTACTTGTGGCTCCTTGAGTAAAACCACTCCATAGGTTTGCATGTACAGGAAAACCAAAAATCACATGTCTGAAAGCATGAGGAGAAGCTCTTTTTACATAAAGTGTCTCTGCAGCCACAATGGTACTAAGTAATATAAAATCCAACAATCCCTTTTTTTCTAGACTGTGTCTTGCAAAAGTATTCACACAATTGAACTTTTTCAGAATTTTTGTTTCATTTCTATGGATAGGAGGATCACATAAGGTTTGTGCTATTTAACCTGCACAAATTTAATTTCCTTTTTTTCTTGGACATTTATGTGAGCACCTTGGGAGCCTAATAAGGGATTTGAAGATGTCTCAGAAGAATTTGAAATGGGCTGGAAAACAAACATCATGGAAGCTACAAGGTGTATAGCTAGTTCAGCAAAGAATGTGCCAAAATAATCATTGCCAATAGTGGTCAGCAGAGCTGGCGGGGCCTGTGTTCGGAAGCCTCATTTCTCTCTGCGCGCCCCAGGGCAGCTGTGGCTACAGTGTAGCTTACTATCACCCCTATGTGAATGTGTGCATTTATGGTTGAATGACTGAATGTATTGTAAAGCAGTGGTTGCCAAACTTTCCAGCTTCTGAGCCATAAAATAAAAATGTAAGAGGGTTGGAACCCCGACACTTGTTTAGCTTGCAAGGACTTTTACAGTCGGTTACAAGTGGTTTATTGACAATACAGTCAACATCAAAAGCCAATATACTGGCAAACATCTTGATTTTATTTATCGTATTTTTTATCGTTTGCATCATCTCTAAAAATCCACACACTTTCTCATCATTAGTTTTGGTATCTAAGTTTTTGAACAGGAACTGATGACCCCAGACTGACATGTCTGTGACCCCATGTGGGGTCCCGACACCAACTTTGGGAACTACTGGTGTAAAGCACGATGGGCTCCTCAGGACTAAATAAAACACTGTACAAGTGCAGGCTATTTACCATCTAGGTGTCCAGGGAGAAACTCTTTGGTCTCGAACAAAAATTTAAAAACAAAAATGTAACTTTGCCACAGAGAATGTAGATAAAAGTGGGACTTTCAATGCTATAACAGAATAAATATTTATCATAAGGCTTCCTGGTAAATACAAAATGTAAGAAATACAAGCGGTGTGAATACTTCTGCTAGGTGTTGCCCGTAAACTTGGATCAGATTTATGAGGTGATTTCACTGACGGGGATGTTGTCCTGTGTGAATCATTCCAGCTGGGTATCAAACCATAATTGGATGATACTCTGACCTCTGATTGGATCTTTGTAGCCAGGTAGCAGCTGACAGAAAACTGCAATTATATCTGTGTATGTAAGTCTCTGCCTCTGCTAACAGTATTGCAACAAAGTAAATTGGTTTTGGGCTTTTGTTTTGTTTCCCTGCAGACTTAAAGATGTACCGACTATTTCATCACTCTCCTCTGTCCTCCCCCTCTTTCCCCTTTATCCTCTGTTAAATGGTCGTACACTGGAGAAATTAGCTCTACAGTCATTGGCCACACACACACTGCGCCTGTGTGTGTGCAAGAAATCACTGTAGTGGGCCGCACTCACATTCTCCTCCTATGGTTGTTGCTAAGGTTTTTCAAGTTACAGAAGCACATCTCTTCACCACAGCCTTATGCTATCATGCCTGTGATTGCTGGTGTGGTGGGTGGAAGTATGCAAGACGTTAAGTGTAGATCTGAACTCTTTGATTTTCCTCTCTGACCCAGTGCACACAACAGATCATTGCTATGCCAACGCAACTGGTTTAGCTTCCATCTTAGCCTGATTGAGAACACACAAAATACAGCACAGAAACATCCGTATGATCAATAATGAACTTAATATGTACATTTCTTTTCTAAAAAATAAGATTTGACAAGTTGATAACTACACTAAAATTCTACCAGTATAAAATTTATACTCATGTTGGAAGGCGTAGATAAGCAATCTGTGTGTTCCTTATTAACTAAAAGGGTTCTTAAACTTTTTAAAGGTCCACGTTTTTAGATAAAGTCATGTCATTTATATTCCAAGCCTTAAAAATCTCCATGTTTAAAAAATACCGGGGGTTTCACATGTAATTATTTTTAAGTTATGTGTTTTACATTTGATTTACTTAATAAGTTTGATTTTTAACATATTGCTTGTACTGCAAACTCATTAAATTGATGCTATTTTACTCATATTTTGGACTCTAGAGGACTTTTAACTCAGTTCTTGAACTAAATATCAAACAAAGCACTAAAACATAATATTTTGGGAATTTCTTTCACAAATAGCAAAAGAGGTCCCGATGTTCTGTGCTTCAAAAAATGTATTTAATGCAGGATATTTTCGTCCTTATTTAGAAGTTCTTGCAAGTCAGAGTTGAAGATCTGAAAATGAGCATATTATTGTCCAGGTACCAAAGAATCAATGAATTGGCTCTGTACTATATATATATATATATATATATATATATATATATATATATATATATATATATATATGTTTTGAACCTTCAATTACAAGACTTGACTTGTAGTCAAACAGTTAAAGGGTGATATTTTGTTGTCAAACAGAATGTTCAAGAAAAGAAAAAAAAATAATGAAGGTTGAGTCTGCAAAACATAAAAAATAGCTTTGATACTGATACAAAGTTGCAACATAAAGCAACTTCGTTTAAGAAACATTTAAGTGAGCTTCCTAACCTTTTGTTAAAATTTTTCATTTTTTAGGTATTGTTTTACACAGCAATAAAACTGTCAGATGTATATAAAATTTTCCAAGTACATCATAAGACTAATAAACTGTAACCACTAAGTAGAAAAATATCGTTTAATTATAGATCATAAAAAGCTTTTAAAATTCTGTAAGTTACATTAGTGTTGTTTGCACACACACAAAACGAAATTACAAAACGTTTTTTCTTAGTATTTCTTCTATATTTTGGTGTAACAAGTTTGCATTTCAAGACAACTTATTTGGATCAGCATTTTTTTCGTTGATCTACTTTATAAATTAAATGCTTTTCTTCCACCATTAACAATTGATGCAGTGAGTAATAGAAGCTGTGTGAATACTTCTTTATAATATTAATATTTTAACATTGGTATATATATATTTTTAAAAGCTTTTTTTTGTAAATTTACAGAAGGTTTTTAATCTGATTGTATTTCTAGCATCTTCGGCTTTGACAGACTTTCCAGGGTAGAATTTGGTGGAAATATCATGCTAGTGCCTCATGCACATGGTACTGTAAGCCTGATCCTGAGTTTCTGTAAAAAACTAA
This sequence comes from Apricaphanius iberus, assembly GCA_028564705.1. Lineage (NCBI taxonomy): Eukaryota > Metazoa > Chordata > Actinopteri > Cyprinodontiformes > Aphaniidae > Apricaphanius > Apricaphanius iberus. The sequence continues at coordinate 2,166,251 of JAPXFQ010002912.1, forward strand.
GTTATGGCAACCACATAGAATTCATCTACCATGGCTCAAGGTTGATGTAGGGGATATGAGCGGTAGTGTATTAAACACTGTTTCAAAACTGTAATGCAGGATGTCTGTTTGCAGCCAAATCAGTTCAAAAGGCACATTTTCTTAAAAACTGCTTTCAAGTTTAACATATTATTCTGTTTTTGCTTAAGGCAGCTTATCTAAGTCATAATGAATTAATACTGATAACACTATAGATGTAGTAAGAAATATTTTTTAGCAGTTATAAAACTCAGTAATGGATCTCTATTAATTTATTGGCTCGTGTTCCAAATTTTATCTCATTTCTTATAAATATGAAAATCTGGTATTTTTAGTTTAGGTTATCATACATTGACCATCTCAAATTTGTCTATACTTAAAATTTGATATCACAATTTCTTTGGATTTTATCATGATGCGCACTATAAAATGAACAATTTCTCTGTGGTAAACTGTAACAAGCAGACCTTAATCCCCAGCTCCTCAATTAGGAAAAAAAAAGAATTAAGTGTAGTAATTTTAAATAATTATTTCTTTAGTACTTTAAAAAAAACAAAAGAAATGTACTACAATGCTTCTCAGAAATAAGCACCATGTAGGCTAAAATGTTAGCATTAAAACAATACAGTAATTAAATCAGTCTTAAATAAATATAGAAATGAAAAAATAAAATCTCATGATCTTAAGCCTCACCTGAGTTGAACGCTTCAGAGTAAAGGTGAGTGTTTAGAATCACTCAAAGGCTTTCCCACTGAGGATCAATATAAGATGCTTTAGTCTATTATTTATACCTTTTAGAACTTCAAAACAAAATTTAAGATTATTGACTTGCCATTAAGGCAATACAATTAATTTCTCATACTCATTTTTCTTTTCTTATTATGTATGAATAAATCAGAACATCCTCATCGCTGCACTGGAATAATGTGGCATATGTCCTAAATGTGTCAACATGAAAAGAAAAGAGGGCAGGGCCTAAAATAGAGTTTTGCACAAATCCATAAGCTGCAGCTAAATAACATTCACACATGTGGGCATTAAAGCAACCTTCCTGGGTTGAATGCTCAGTTCAAAGCCACAGGAAGCAGGCAGGCTTGCTTTAATCTTTATGGGTAAATAGATTTGCATATCAACAAATAAAAATGGAGAACAAAAGCTGAAGGTTTAATGAAAGTAGTTTGAGGTCCAAAGCAGTACCTTTTTGCAGTTTTTTTAAACCCATCTCTGTTTTATCACTAGTTGAGAGGCACAGAAAACCAGGATTTATTAATCAATTTTTTTAAACAGGTTCCTCCTTAAACTACTGTTGGAGAACTTCTTTTTTGTTTAGGTTATATTTCAGCTCTTTTAAAAATATTGAAAAGGAATATCAGTGACTTCTGTAGAGATATTAACTAAACAGAAAAATATTTTTAGGACATTACATTTGGGGGGAGGGGGATCCAGAAATCTTTGCTATGTCTTTGTACCTGCCTCTGACTCTCTTATCTGTTTTTTGGTCCAAGGTCACTCGTCCCATGCAGCCGTGAGCGAGGAGGAGCACGGTAACCATGGCAACTGCTCAACAGGCCCCACACCAGACTGCTCACCCCCCTCCCCTGACACGGCCCTGAAGAACATAGAGAGAGTCATCCGCCCACAGGTGAATAAGCGCTCACACACTAACGAATGTGTTGTAGGTCGCTTGATGCATTATTGAGCATCCCAGCATCCTCCCACAAGCAGCTCATACATACACACACACACACACACACACACACTAGTAAAAAGGTTTCCATATCTTATGTCTTTTAAGCTTTTATATCTGAATGTAGTACAGTATCACCTGTAGAAGTCTCAAATATTTGTGTGTTTTAAATATCAGGATTTTACAAAAGCAAGAAAAAAACTAACAACAAAGCTCCTTTAAATAAAACTTAGTGTGCAATATCTGAAAGTAGGGATTAACATCCCATTGTTTAACAGGTCTTTATGTCCAAATATGAGTTTTATAAAAGCGGATGTGAGTGATACAAGCATGTGGAGTAGGGATGCAGCGATATCACTTTTTTCCAAACCAATACAATACCAATACTTGGATTTGATTGATTGGATAAAAAAATAAAATATTGCTAAAAATGACCACAAAACTAAGCTTTAAAGTGAAAAATAAAAATGTTCTATGAAATTATTGCAGAGTTTCCACATTTTAAATATCTATACACGGTATCGGTTAACTTTAACCGATACCGTTCTTATGTACTGTATCATTATCAGCACCAATACTCAATACCATTATTGTAATCTAGGCATCCCTAATGAGCAGTGTCATCTGAGAAGCAGAAATACGATGTATAACGAAATGCAGTCGGGGTATGTACAAACCCATTTAAATGTGTAATTGCTTAGTGTCTGTGAATTTCTTTTTTAAAAAACAAGCAAGTCAAAGTGTTTGTGTAGATTCATACCCTGGACCAATAATGTGAGGGACATTTTGGTAGCTTTGTCTCTGCATATAAGATATCAATCTAAAAATAGATGCATGGTTTTTTTTTTTTTTTTTTTTTTTTTTTACAAGTGCTTCCTTTAGCCTTTCACCTCCATATTAGAGGGTCACATTTTAGAGAACATTTCTCCATTAATTCATGCATTAATCCATGTCTGAAGTTTGGTAGGCCTCTATAAAGAAAAACTATCAAACCGACCCAAAAGAAAATTTTAAGGTTGCATCAAACATACAAAGAAAGGCATATCGGATACTGGACAATGTACAGGTGCTGGCCAGTAAATTAGAATATCATCAAAAAGTTGAATTATTTCAGTAGTTCCATTCAAAACGTGAAACTTTTACATTATATTCATGCAATGCACACAGACCAATGTATTTCCAATGTTTATTTCTTTTAATTTTGATATTTATAAGTGACAACTAATGAAAACTCCAAATTTGGTATCTCAAAAAATTAGAATATTTTAAAGGCCAATGAAAAAAAATTTTTTTTTTTTAAATGTTGGCCAACTGAAAAGAATGAACATGAAAAGAATGTGCATGTATAGCACTCAATACTTAGTCGGGGCTCCTTTTGCCTCCATCACTGCAGTAATGCGGCGTGGCATGGACTCGATCAGTCTGTGGCACTGCTCAGGTGTTATGAGAGCCCAGGTTGCTCTGATAGTCGTCTTCAGCTCCTCTGCATTGTTGGGTCTAGCGTATTGCATCTTCCGCTTCACAATACCCCATAGATTTTCTATGGGGTTAAGGTCAGGCGAGTTTGCTGGCCAATCAAGGACAGGGATACCATGGTCCTTGAACCAGGTACTGGTGGTTTTGGCACTGTGTGCAGGTGCCAAGTCCTGTTGAAAAGTGAAGTCTGCATCCCCATAAAGTTGGTCAGCAGCAGGAAGCATGAAGTGCTCTAAAACTTCCTGGTAGACGGCTGCATTGACCTTGGACCTCAGGAAACAGAGTGGGCCAACACCGGCAGATGACATGGCACCCCACACCATCACTGACGGTGGAAACTTTACACTGGACCTCATGCAACGTGGATTCTGTGCTTCTCCGCTCTTCCTCCAGACTCTGGGTCCTTGATTTCCAAAGGAAATGCAAAAATTGCTTTCATCAGAAAACATAACTTTGGACCACTCAGCAGCAGTCCAGTCCTTTTTGTCCTTGGCCCAGGCGAGACGCTTCTTACGCTGTTTCTTGTTCAAGAGTGGCTTGACACACGGAATGCGACAGCTGAATCCCATGTCTTTCATGAGTCTCTTCGTGGTGGTTCTTGAAGCGCTGACTCCAGCTGCAGTCCACTCTTTGTGGATCTCCCCCACATTTTTGAATGGGTTTGTCGTCACAATTCTCTGCAGGGTGCGGTTATCCCTAGAGCTTGTACACTTTTTTCTACCACATTTTTTCCGTCCCTTCGCCTGTCTGTTAATGTGCTTGGACACAGAGCTCTGCGAACAGCCAGCTTCTTTAGCAATCACCTTTTGTGTCTTGCCCTCCTTGTACAAGGTGTCAATGGTCGTCTTTTGGACAGCTGTTAAGTCAGAAGTCTTCCCCATGATTGTGGAGCCTTCAGAACAAGACTGAGGGACCTTTTAAAGGCCTTTGCAGGTGTTTTGAGTTAATCAGCTGATTAGAGTGGCACCAGGTGTCTTCTATATTGAGCCTTTTCAGAATATTCTAATTTTCTGAGATACTGAATTTGGTGTTTTCATTAGCTGTCAGTTGTAATAATAAAAATGAAAATTAATAAACACTTAAAATATATCACTATGTGTGGAAGGAAAGTATACAGTATAGAAGTTTCAAGTTTTGAATGGAATTACTGAAATAATTCAACTTTTTGATGATATTCTAATTTACTGGCCAGCACCTGTATGTTGTCTGAAAGCAGTAGTTTGGAGACCTAACAGACAATCGCTCTACGAAGGTTTTAAAAGCTAATTGAAATGAGCCCGCTCTGTAATTGGAAAAAAAATTATGGCAGCATTAAGATTGTTTTGTAATTTTTACTCCAATTATGACCATCATTGTTGACCATGTAGTTTCTCTGTAAATCATAAGAGCAGTGAAAGGAAGCAGGTAAAAGTCTTAATTTTTATACACTTAGTAAACCGCGTTTTACTTTTAACATTGGACCTGCATCGTCTTTTATGTACCTGCATGGTCAGCCCGCAAGGTCAAAATTCTGATATATAATCTTTTAATAGTTGAACGGAGGGGTAAGTGAAGTGTCTTGCCCAAGGACACACCGACCAACACAGACAGAGCGGGGGTATGAACTGGCAACCCTTTCTTTCCAGGACCAGATTCTAGCTCCTGAGCTACTTTCCAAAGAATTTTAAAAATTCCACTTGTGAAATGTCTCATACTGTCGAGATGTTTAATTTTTCTAACTCTGGCATAGGAAGAACTCCACCATTTATTATAGCAGTTTGTAGTTTAATCTATAAATTCAATATCCAGCAAGTTTAGGATGTAAATTTGTCGAGTTTAAAGTGATCAAACGGGAACGACTCTTTCATCAAAGCTAAACAAACGGTACAATGTATTAAAGCAAATAAGCAGTAGTTTCGTAAGGCATATATCACTGCTACTGCTTTAATAGACTTGTGCGACCGCAGAGTAGATTGATGAGGTGCTTCCGATCATGAATAAGTCATTTCAAACCCGGTAATTCAAATGCAACAAGTCAGCCTCATTAGTGACAAAATTTATTCCCCTCACTACTGGCCCTGAGTAGATAGTATCAGATACAGAAGAGCTTCATGGATATTTCACACCTTGATGATTAAAAGCATTTTTTTTCTCACTCAGCAAATGATGTGACACAACGCAAAAAAAATATATACTGCAACTCTACCGACTGTTCACTGCAGGGAACAATAATCAGACTGTTAAACGCTGGAGATTGACAAATAAACTTCAACGGGCTACAAGACGTTGACGCAGAAAACGGAACCGAAGCAGTTTGGACCGCAGTCAGATTACTGACTTCGATGATAGTGTTAACTATTACAGTAGCAGTGAGGCTGTAGGGGTCTCCAAGTAAAAAAATGTAAAGGTTTCAAAGAACCAATTTTCATCATACATGTAGAATCCAACACTGAAAAAAATGTTAAATAAACATAATTTTTATTCGAATATGCCCAGCAGCATTTCCCCCCTCAAATCTAAACAGGTGTATCTTAAAATTCTGAAGGTTGCAAAAGCAAATTAATCAACAACAGCTATATAAATAAAAATATATAAATCTTGAACCATAAATCAATAAAACATAGTGTACATCAGCATTTGTTGCATTTTAATATTAGATTTCTAAATAAATGCTAGAGTGTTGTCAGTTTAAGATTATTTATCCGAATACATTTTTATACATTCTTGGGTAGAATAAAGTATTTCTGCCTGATGTAGGTGTTATGGAGGTTATTATGCGGAATGTGAATGCTGACTGATTTAATGGCAAGAATAAAAGATGGTGTATCATGTAACAGTGAGTCGTTAAAGGTTGACATCCAGAGAGAGTGACAGTATAATGATTGTATAATCATTATACTGTATAATGATGGGAAGGGTGCATATTTTAGGTTAAAAGAAACTTCTTAATGAACCTGGAAATTTTTTTACAAAAGTACATGAAGAGGAACACATAAGTAATGCTATTTTTAATTTATTATAACAAATGCAACAGGATTTTAACATAAATCCAAAACCACTGAATACTCTGATTAATTTTGCACATTGCATACTAGAAAAATATACATAGTACTATAAAACCATAACCCCTGCTGTGACTTCACAAGTTCTGTACAACATATAGTGGGTCCATATACGGTATCTAGATGTATTAATAGTTCTAAACATTCTTTCACCTGAAGCCAATAAATTAGCTTTCTTAGCTTTGCTGTCTTGGCACAGTTTTCTTTAGATGATGAGGCGTAATCTGTTGTTTAAGTGGACACGTTTTATGTAAACCGTTCTTGCTAATCAGCAAAAAAGTGCTTAAGGAAGTACCGTTTTTTTTTTTTTACAACCTGGACCTTTTTTAATAGTATGCATTACGTTCATTTACTGACCCAGAAGTGAGTAACTGTGGGAGATGTTTAGAGCCAGTGTATATCCATTTAATGGGAGTTTTTGGGGCAACCAGAGTGCAGCCTCTAAATAAGGCGCCATCCGCCACAGAACTCCTTCATTTCACCAATGTGTGAATCACACTATTCCCCTGTAAGTTGGGAGCATCTCGGATGAATTTAACCCATTACCCTGCTGTAGATGAACAATTCTGGTCTACAACGATGTTTCTCTTGTCAAAGGTGACTGACACTAGATGAGGCTTCTCCCCTTTTCTGTTCGATCTGAAGATCTGTGCTTCTAATTTCCAGTTTGAACTTTTGTACAAATGCTGACCTTTCTGAAGTCTTCTCGAAGATATTGTTTTTGGCTCCAAATATTGTCAAGGGCCTCTGCAGGAATGGCTTTGACCACTCTTATGGTAAACATGAAATTAGGTGCGGCGGTTTGTCGAAGTTGGCAACAGTAACTAAGGAGGGTGGGGCTTACAAAGTGATTTAAGCAATTTTTGTTGGTTGTAATTTGAATTCTCTCTTGCTCCAAAAGCCACATTTTGTTCATCATATAATTCTAAAAAAAAACACAATGTGAACCAGTTTTGAAAAAATTGTGAAAAATTGCACCTAAATCCTCAATTAGATTTCTGATAGTCTTTGGTTTCAATCATTTTTTTTCCAAGAATATTTTTTAGGTTTGGGAGACAATATTGAAATGAAGGATCTCTTATACACAGTTTCTATAATTTAACTCCTTTAAATTCCACCTTCTGTTCTCATCTGATGCTCTCCCACCCGGACCTAACTTGGCATGTTAACTAACGTATGCAGAGGGATCACACGCCGTGCCCAGCAGGCCTCTGTTCGGCTTGAAGTGTGCATAATCATGAAGCGCCACAGTTCAGTTTTATAGCTTATAATTGATACTCAAGAATTCATTTCATCTGGTTTTAGTGCTCCCGCTGGCAATTTCACTGCTTCACACTTTCAGCATTGCAACTCACAGGCCCAGATAAGAAAACAATTGCTGCCATGTTTATTTGGATTTGTAGCATGTCTTACTGTACTGTAGTAACACTCTGTAGGCTTTCTGTCTTTAAAATTTAAATATCACAAGGGTGCAATAAGACTTTCAGAGGGGGATTTAAGTAAAAATGAAGAGTTTGGGGCAGTTTCCAAAGAAACCGAGTAGTGTTGCAGTCAAGACCGCACCACCCAAGACAAAGATAAGACCAAGACATTTAGAAGTCGAGACCAAAAGCATATATCAAAGAAAAATCATAAAACAATTTTTTCAATAAATGCAAATGCAAAATCATCTTTGCTCCGTTACTTCTTTTAAAGTAGCCCAACGAATAAAACTAATCTCAAATCATACCCCACTTGTCGCGTTTCACTTGTTGAAAAAGTTCACACTATTAAAACTGATTTAACTTCACAAGTCACAGTAAACCCTTCATTTCAGCGAGAAAACATGGAAAAAAGTAAGGGGTCAGTTCCCTTACAAAGGATATCAAATACACATATGATGTAACAATAAGTTATTTTCCTCTTTTATACGAGTCTCGTTAAAAGCTGTTGCAGCTCAAATGTTTTAGGAGCAAAGACCCAGTTAAACTGAGAAAACGACAGCCACTGACTTCAAAAGCAAACATGATCACATAGGCTATGTTTCGCTCATTTTTACGTCTTTATCCTATGCCTCCTGTTTAAACTGTCAGCTAGACATGCTAGATCTCCAAAGCCTAATATATTCTTAGCCCCAGTGAATGTGAAATGCCGAGTTGAAAGGCACAGAAAGAGGCGAAGGCCTTAGATGACTGCACAACATCATGGAGTGATCAGCCTCATGCCCACTGGCTCCGTGTCCTACTTTGCTGGCTGTGTGAATCTTTTGAAAGGAAAAACCCCTTAATTGCTCATGAGGCAGTTTTTAATACTAGGAACACATGATAAAACTCGTGTCTGACCAAGCAGAGAAAGAAACTGCTATCTTAGCAGATCACATGGTCTAATAAGAGGCTGCAACCAATCTATATATTTAATGCGTGAAACTCTTGATGTTAAGGGAAGTTGCTGCATTGTTTTTGTCTGTTTTATTTTCTGTCATCAAAAATAAAAATATTTTTTTTTTTGCACATGTAAAATTGTATTAGTCTAGTTTGACTAAGAAAGTAGAGGAAAACTTTGTGTAAAAAATGGAATATATCCATCCATAGGTATTCTTCTGCCTGTTCTAGATCAATCTGTGGAAGTGGCTTGTCCAAAAAGGACACCAAGACATCCCTCACCGCAGTACTCACCAATTTATCCCATTACTTCAGTGTTTTTCAATATAACATTGAAAAGCAATAAAAGGAATCAGCCTCCTAAACTTATCTGGCATAAAATACAAGCTTTCTAAAATCAACACATATACTTATTTGTTTTTATTGTACCAAACAAACTAGAAGTTGCATTGGCTCACTTTCAAGCTAATGAGGGCTCCATTGTCCCTCAAAACAGGGCATGGGTGTTGCAAAACCGCCAAGTATTTAGATCCTTTGAATCCTCATATTGGTAGACAATATGACTAGCATAATAATGGCCTGCTTTAAAAATTGAAATCATGTAGTGAGCTCCCTAATTAGATAAGACCAGATAAAATACTGAGTGCTGCTAACAGCTCCATAGAACCCCAGGTAAAAAGGCTCAAACTATCCCCTTAAGTGTAGCCTACATTGGGGTGATTTGAGATGATGGTGTTTATTTGTTGTAAAATCACATTTATTTTGTTATAAAGAATAAAGTGAATAAAAAATGGACAGGCTTATTAAATAGCATAGTTGAATTATAAGTCAGGTTTGAAGAACGTTTGCAGCAAGTAGAAGCTATAAATTGTATAGCTGCTGAAAGGTGCAAGTCTATCTAAAGGTGTGCATTTAATAAAGAAGTGTATTCAATCTTTCTTGTAGATTTATTCTGTAGTTTATAGTGGACACTTTGAAATGAAGTAGCTACATAAGCATTGCCACATAAGAACTGACCTAGTGATTGTGTGATCGAGTGGATAACCCCCTCTGATACATGAATACTGAGATGCAGACACTCCAGTGAAGTAGAGATAAGGCAGAGCAGCTAGAGAAGGATTCTAAGGGGCCAAAGATAAGATATTTGTGCGTGAGGTTGAAGAATATACGATACAAACCATTTCATGTAACAGGAGTCACAAAAATGTAGCTCTACCTAACTACATCATATATTGGGGTTTTATGTCCTTAGTTAAGATGGATCTTTACTGAAAACTGAACTTGCCACACTGGTGACCTCTATTTAATTTTTATTCAGGAATATCCTATTAATCTTCGGAATATATAAATACTCTCCACATAAAGATTTATGTTTGTAAAAAAGAAAAAAAAAGGCCTTTTACTTTCAGGTCTAAAATTATGCCCTTTTTTACTTTTGTTGACCTACATTTGATATCCCAATAATAATCGTAAAATAAACTTGAGGATGTAATTGAACAGTTTTAACATTGGAATCACCTTCATTGGCCAAAATTGTGTGCACAAACAAGTAATTTAACTTTAGTTTGAAGCTTACAGACTTTAAAAGACTTTTAAAAATCATATTGATATTCTGTCACTCACTCTGATGAGTGTGTTGTTCTGCATTTGTTGGAGTATTATTTCGCGTGTGGTGTAAGGAGACCTTTTTGTTTGTGTGTTGTAAAAAAAGTTTTTAGAGCCTCTGCTTTAATGTTTTAACGGGGATTATAAACAAAGGCCACAACTAAATAAAATCCTTCTGTAGGGAGCTTTTCTGATCCAGAGGGTCAGGAACAGCTACATTTAAGTAGGCAATTAGCAATGGAATTATTTGGTTGTGTAACCAATGGCAGTGCATCAGATTTTTCAGGGTTACACAGGAACTTTATAAACACTATTTTCCTCTTTCTAAAATTCCCAAGTATTGAGAGGGACATAATTGGTCCAATCTTAAGATTAAATTAGAGGTCAAGGAAGGGTTTCCCTCTATAATCACTCTGGTAATAAGCGCTCATGACAGACTGAGACAATATTGTTGTAGGTTTGTTCTACTTTTGATTTAATTTGGTAAAAACAATACATCAATAAGAATCTTTGCGTGACAATATAGTCCTGTTTAAATATCAGAATGTTGTTTTTTTTTTCATTTGGGATTTACTTCACTGCTTTTACATTTTGTGGTGGTGTTTTAAGAGAAGATGGTGCACAGTCAGGAAACATACATGTGTGGACAATGGCACTCCATGCCAGATCAATCATCAAAACAAAATGTAAGCTTAATAAAGATGCCTAAAGATGAGTCAATATGGCAAAACTGTATTTGCATCTGTTTTGCGGATGTGTTAGAGGAGAAATTAAGGATGCGGACAGGGAAGCAACATCCTGACAACAAAAGATATGAATAACAATTATTATTCATCCTAATTTATTTAAATATAAACTGCAGGGAAATTGCCCCATCATCTATAAATATAAATTATCTTTCCGTCGCCTGCTCATGTTTTACCACTGGCATCAAAGCAGGCGTGATTGAAACAGCAATCATTTAAATGTTGCTGCTATCAATTAATTCTTCAGAATGTTATAAAATATCTGAACTACTGATCAGCCTAATTTTCTGCTAATAATTACATTCTTCATATGTCAGCAACAGTTGCTTTGCCTTATTTTTCTTCAAGGCTTTTAAGCCAGTGTTAATTGAGATTTTTAAGGTGTGTGTCATCTATTAGCACCCAGACACATTAGAAAGATGTTAAGCAGCATGTTTTCCCCCAGGGGATGCTGTTAGAGCTGAGGACGATTTCTCCTAAACCTCAGTCAGCCATGGAGGACCTGTCTGCACTGTGTGTCTATGTGTTCAGTCTCTGCGTGTGCATCTGTGTCTAAGCTCATTAATCCCCTTCCAATCGGCCCTGACATGTTCATTAGCCTGCTGCCCGTTTGCATTGTTAATGCCAGGCTTTATCCGGAGCTCCGATGAGGTTTCTACTGTACGTGTGTGTGTGCGTGTGTGTACACGTGTGTTTATTAAGTTAGAGTCCAGAAGGAAGATGAAGAGACCAAGTACACAGACAAGGCTGATAAGTGCTGTAATGAAGAGAAGTTGCAGTTCAGCTTGTTAAACATTTCCAAGGAAAAAAAACAAAAAACTGTGTTGAACTCTTGTTGGAAAAATGGCACAAAAATGCAGCTCTGTCACCAGGCTGGATGATGATTAGATTTCATTTTGTGTCCTTTGTTGTTCAGCCTGCGGCAAAGTGAAAACCACAAAGCATTTGGCAGCAAGTAGATTCATAGTAAATTATCAGTCTGTTATTTGCACATTTGTTTTCTTATAACTCTTCATTTGCATCTGATCATTAATTCTTTAGATGTAATATAGCCACCAGATATAAACATTTTGTCTTGTTCATGGACTTCAACCACAAGCTTATTTTCACTTGATTAGATTCTGTGATGCACGCACATGAAGTTACTATTGCACTGTGGTGGTAGCATCATAATGTTGGGATGCTGTGCTTCAGCGGTACAAGGCAACCAGCAAGACATGTCACAATCGATTGAAAATGGCTCATATTTGTGAAGTGTGAGGAAAATGAGCGCATTTGTATTGACACCATCAGTCTGGAATTTAACTAGGCCATACTAGCACATAAATAGGAGCTAATCGTCTTTTCTAGTTCTTGTACAATGTTGTATTGCCCAAAGGTGATCTTTCTAAGTATTTTTCAGCCTCTAACAGGTTTTTAGATCAACACATGTTCCCTTCATATCCAAAGAGTTTCCCTGCTGAAGAACATCCTCCCCACAGTATGATGCCGCCATCACCATGTTTCCCCCACGGGGTTGTATTTTCAGATTTATGTATAGTTTTGCGTGCATGGCAAAAAGTTCAACTTTGATCTCGTCGCAGCATTTTGTTCCATTCGCCCTGGCTTGTTGCAAACTTCAGTCATGTTCTACTCTTATATTCTATCTCTGTATACAGAAGGATAGCATAAAACATTAATATTACTGGTTGTACCGTTACAAAATGTGACAAAGCTCAAGGGGTGGGCGTACTTTTGAAAGAGCACCGTATCCGTGTTTCCTTCTGTAACATGAGCAAAGTCCAATAAAAGATTAATGGAATAAAGACCTGATTCTGACAGCAGGCTTGTGTATTCTCCTCTTTCGTACCCACTCAGGGTGATTCCCCATTGGCCTCATGTATCATTGTCATTATTCTCCGGTGTCTCTTTGCATTGTTGGGATCTTGTCTAGCTGATGCATTGCACCTTTAAACACCCCTGGTCTCCTGTTGGTTGCTGCTGCTGAAGTGATATTCTCCGAAAGGGAACAGAGAGTTGTAAAATAAAAAAGGATTGCTGTGCCGTGTATTGTAACATCAAACACTCTTCGATTTGTCTCTTTGCTCCTGTAGTAAATTTTAAATGTTTTTATTTATAGTAGATGCACTGGAATTGCAGGATGAGGCATATAACTTTTGACACCTTAAAGCATATCTCATCTGCTCTCGGCAGTGCTACCAATTCTTTTTAGAAGCCGGAGCATCATCCTTGGTGTTTAGTGGCACCCTATTACATGGGGTTAAGATTTTCCTTTGGTCTTTCTGTCTATGAAATGAAAGGAGTTTACACAGTGTTTCCAGTGGGCGCTTCGGTTTTCAGATCTTTGTTAATATTTGTCTTGGTTCCTCGCCTGTTTGTAAAAGGTCAAGAAAATTCAACCACGGATTGGGAGAATGATCCATTTTACTTTGGGCCAATGTTCGACACAAAGACACTTATTGAATTTAAGCTTCGCCTGATTGATGGAGCAGCTGCAAACATCGCAAAAGGCGTTTCAGAATTTCGTAAGGACATGTCCTTAATTGTTATCAAAAGTAGAAGAAAAAAATATATTTTAACTAAACTGGATTGAGTTACATGAAAAATGCAGCTTACAACATACAATCAGTTCCCAAACCTAACCGCTTTACTCATTCACTTCCACAGCAAACGGCATGAGGCTCATTTGTTTCTTTGGGATGAGTTCCAATCATCTACAGTTCATGACTGCTTTTCTTTAGATACAGGAATATTTTCTTCTGTTTAGAGATGAATAATGGCTCTTATTTGTAGACATAAATTGTATTTCCTTTAGCCAATTTCTTAAATTTCAGACAAATTTTTATTCTTGCTTCTGCTAATTGCCATTTCTTTCATTTTGCATGCATTTTTTTCCAGACTACTTATTCAAAGTTTTTTTTATATGCACTGATCATTCCTCTTCAAAATCTTCCTTTAACCCCGTTTGGGCTAACACCTTTTGCAGCCCTCCATGTGGATTTAGCTTCTAGAAGGATTTTTTTATATTCCTTTCCTGTCGAGGTGTTAAATTGCTCTAACTCTGGACCCATAGTAAGACTTGGGTTTTATTTGTTTTAGAAAACCAAATCTCATTCTTGACTTGAAAATTGTGTCTTATACTTCTGTGGAATGATTTTTCACAAAGCCAGAACATTTATCTTTTTGGGAGAAGCATTTTTGTGTCTCATATGTGATTTATGTTTCCTAGTTAAACAAATAAAGGTAGTTCTAGTTTTATAGCCTGTTAAACGGTGTAAGGGGAGTTTAAAAGCAAACAGAAAGATGTTTGTTGGCTTCATAATCCAGCCCAACACTAAGCTAAACTTGTTCATCAATCTGGAAAAGAATAAGATGTTTCCTAAGCTATTTTTACATAATTTTAAAAAATTCTTTCCCCTTATCATTGTAAACTATCTTTTCAATCTTTTTGTCTAATCTCTATTAATTCCTAAAGTGTCTGCCCTTCATATCAATATTATTCCACCCTTGTTTCATTCCTACTGATGATCTTCTTCAGCTTTCAGTATCGTCTTTTTAGATTCTACTGTTTTCATCACTCTGCTTGGTTCACCCTATTTGCTGACTATTCTTTTCCATTGGTTTTTAGTCCTATCTTAAACGATTGGTCCTTCGCTTTCTCCATTTTCTTTGATACCTTGAGTCCTTTTGCCTCGGTTCGACAAAAACAGCCACTGAAGGTCTCGTGACGGTTGTTGCATTTCCGTTGTTGAATGTTCCAGAATTTTTATATTACCTTCATGGTTTACAATATTGATTCGTGACAGACATGCCACCAGGGTTTTAACTATGAGCTGTTGTTAAGGCACAGCAGCAGGTTCTTGAGAGCTACAAATACCTCATTATGTAAGACGTTTTTACCAGATGCCAATTTCATTTGTCTTCATTTTTGCTGCTGCTTCCTCTAATGTAAATTAGATCTGGGCTGTTGCTGCTTTTTCGCTTCCTTGTTTTCGGTCATTTCATCTCTCTTGTGCTTCATCTTGCCTCTTACCACAACTGTTGAGATTCTCAAACATTTTAACTTGTGTACAGACGTTCATGTACAGTTGTGCTCAAAAGTTTACATACCCTGGCAGAATTTGTGATCTTTTGGCCATTTTTCAGAGAATATGAATGATGACACAAAAACCTTTCCTTCCCCGGTGGTTAGTGGTTGGGTGAACCCATCTATTATAAATTTTTTAAAACCTTTTTTATAATATATAATATAATAATGACAACAGAAAATACCCAAATGACCCTGATCAAAAGTTTATACACCCTAGTTCTTAATACCTTGTGGGATGAGACATTATCTACTCAAATGTTCTCACAAATTCTCGCAAGGTATGCAAACTTTTGAGCATAACTGTACATAAAATATATTTTAGTACCTACAGTTCATATAGATTTTTTTTTTCTTTTTTGTAAAGGCCCCAACAAAATGATTTCTGAACCTTATGCCAGAGCTACATTTTGTCACCCAATAGTAAATTCATTTGAATTTCATTATCGAGTCGACTAGAATATTAAATTTGAGCTGTTTACTGCAAAAAAAAAGGTGGCTAAATGACTTCCAAGGAACTGCTAAAGCAAGTTAATAAAGTTATTACCCGCTGCCAGCATTTTTAGCCTCAGTGCTTTGACAAGTACAGTGTAACCACGGAACTGGAGGTACTTTCAGGGGAGTAACCTACAAGAGGATAAACCCGTAAACTGACAACATGAGGGATTATATTATTCTGTTTCCTGCAGGCTCCATTAGACCATAGTTTATAACTTTGAGACAATTAGGGCACTTTATTATCTTTGACTGAACAGTGTGAGGTGGTTGATATTACTTGGATGAAAATGAACTGCCAATTGTCTTGCAGAGGAGTATAAAAAAAGAACAGATTAAATTAACACTTGATCAATATTCTAAAAACAGGTTCCATTGGTATTTATTAAAACGTTTCTTAGAAAGTTGCACTTGAACCGCATCCCTTTTTTAAAATCCTCATCAAGCTTAGTTTTGCTTGGATATTTGCCTACTCTTGTTGGAACGACTGTTGGTTCATTTATAGGCTGGGTATCGATTCAAATTTCAGGAATCGAATCAATTCTGATTCTCAAATGTTAGAATTGATTATCAAAATTCGATTTGATTCGTTTAAATCTGATCCAGCTCCATATAGATATGGATAACTGCTATTAAAGTTTTTTTGAGCTGTTAATTATATGCCTGTAATTCAATGAAGTAACTGTTTACCAGCCAAAAATGGTATTAACACTTTCAGGACTAAGCCTCAACACGACTGTCTGCATTTTTAATTGCTATTTTAGCTGTAAAACTGGGCAAATTATGTTAAACTATTTATCCGATTGTGGTGTACTTGTGAGTCAATTCTACTTAGAATTTTTATAAGAATGGATTCAAAATCAATTTTCCGATTAATTTTTTTTTTAACACAGCCCTAATCATTGGTTGTTCAAGACAATGTTTTTTGTTTTACCTGCTATTAAGCAACATAAACAATTTTTGTTTGTTTGGGATCATTCACCTTTTGTGACATCCAGTTGTGTCCATGCTTGAAACATCTAACTCAAGCTGCTCCACTCAGAAAGAAGGAAATTGGACAGGATTGTTAGATAATCCAGGCACAACAATGTTTTAAACCTGGTATGAACTGCAAACTGCAGGCACACTAGTGTATTTGTCTGAAAGAATGCCAATTCAACATTAAACGAGACTAAGAAGGTCCATCTAAAATGAACCACCTGCTACAAGGCCAACACCTTCACCTCAACTAACATTTGCATTAGGACTCCCATTGTGACGTGACGTATGTTTAGAAGTGATTTGGTGTGACGTCAAGTTTTCAAACCAAACAAGACCTCAAAGATTTGAACTTAGCTGTTTTGGAAATGCATTGACTATTTTTAAGAGTTGACTGTGCCATGAAAACAACCACTTCAGTCTACCGCTCCCGGCAAGAATACTGAAAGCCAGAATGATTGCAGAGGATTGTTGAATACAAAAATGGTCCAGTCGCTTGCAAATGGACATTCAAATATTAGTGGGTGTTGTGTTCTCTCGAGAGAATATCCAAGAAATTCAGACCTATACACCAAAGTGTATGATGGAAATGGTAAACATGTTTTGCGTTCTGTGCTCTAAACTTCCATGTATGCACCCAGATATCAAGTGCTCTTTTATTCAAAAAATTAAGGCATTAGTCTACTAGGGTTAGACTTGGTGAAGGCATATATTTGGTTCGCGTTTAACTTGCTCAAAGCAAGAAGAAGTTAGTTTTTACATGTAAATCATTGGATATACTTTTGGTTTCATTTCTCTAGACCTGATCTCTGTCCTTGTTTTTATTTTTTTGTTTTTTAGCCCAAGCAGCGCACCTCCCTGTCTTCATCTCTAGATGTCCAAAGGCCAGTCAACCACAGCTGTGAACCCAGTGAGGTGAGCTCTTCTCTGGGCTACGCCAGCTTCAGCACCAGTCCTCCGGCCAGCCCTCCTCTCAGCCCCAATCAGGAGGATTCTGCAGGCTCTAACGACGACTGTCAGCTTACAGGTACAGTGATGTTGATATTTAAAATCAAGCTTTGCATCAGAAAACAATCGGAAAAGAATTGATGCTTGTTCATTTTATGTTTATCCATCTGCTGACTTGGTGATTGGTGGGTTTAAGTCAATAGTTTAAATGGCTTTTACCTTTAAAGGTTAATTTTATTTTTGCTTTCCTTCTTTCACTGCATTTTTGTTGCTAGGCTCCACATAGAAGTTATATTCTTTTAGCCTGAGGACCAAATGACACCTTATTCTTTTTGCCCTTGGTGTCAAGGAATTGAAATCATATTTCTGCTCCTGTCACACTGGAGGGTGAACCCAAGAGGTAGAAAAACACCTTATAGGCAGAAATTGGATCTCTGGAAAAACTGCTGGCCTCATATTGATTGTAGAGGCTACAAGAAGCTTACCATTCAGACTGGATAAATTGTTGTGTTATCAGGGATTCTTTTTAAAATAATCCAAAGAAACAGAAAATTATCATCTTGATCCAGAAGAAAAGAAAAACTAATTTACTACTTTTTAGAGCTTTAGATATGGCAAGTTAACCGAGATGGCTTTATCTAATCTCAAGAAATAAAGCTTGTTTCATTGAGATACAGTCTCATTGTCCCGAGAGGAAAAAAACCCTCATTTTTAGTACAGTTGTGAAGTCCTTTGGGAGTACTGTATTGCAATTATGTATCGACCCTTCCTAGCTTGTGTCAGCTACTAGTATGCCTTTCCTTTTCCTCTGATGATTCAATATGTTCTCTTAAAATAAAATCATGCATTCATTGTCTTCCAATTCTTTTAGATTATTCATAGATAAACCGCAGATATCCCTCTCTCCATCAACACCCTTTAGCTTATTTTGGGGATCACAAAGTGTAGTCTAGGGACCCCCTTTCCAAAGAATGTGTCTGGAAAGCCACTAAAGGGACAAATCCAGGAGACATCCTGATCACCTGGCCTAAAATGTAATTTGAAGTAGATCAATGATTGAGATCCTCAACTGTAAGATTGAGCCAACCCATTCAATTTAGCAAGCTCATTTTGGCTTGGAACTGATTATTTTGTCCATTGTCTATATCTCTTGACCATAGAGAGCCCGAATATAAACAGACTGGCAAATCAAGAGCTTTACTTTTTTTTGACTCACCTCTTTTCTTTGGGAACATAGTAGAAGCTGTGCCTATTTTACTGCTTATGGTGACCCGGGGAGTTTCCTCTGAACTATCCTTCCATATCTTGT